>CM055275.1:74146028-74818338 GCA_029237695.1 Conchocele bisecta
ATTTATTATCCGAAATTGTTTGAACACATATATGCCACGGATATGTGTCATGAAATGGACATTATCTCGTTTTAAAATCGGTACATTTACACCGTTTATACCGAAATATCAGCCGGATTGGCATTATTTTCGGACCGAATTGTAAGGACAGTTTGCAAATCTCAATCGGTCTGATAATTAAAAATTCGGTCCAAAAACGACGAACTGACAATTTTAGAAGCCCTGGTATGTACGTACGTACGTGCGTTAGTAACACGTTACATTTTTCAATAACTCATGAACTGCTTCACCGATTTTGATAATACTTGGTCACATGTGTGTCTAAGGATGGTGCTTTGCTTTGCATACGACCCATGTTCGACTGCCCATGGTCAAGGTCACTGAGGACTTATGACCTTGTTTGTATGGCAAATTTTTAAGGCAAAATTAAAGTTGTATCGTTGTTTCTTTATAAACAAGGCTGTTAATACGACCCACGTTTGACAGCCCAAGGAATTGCGTTTTTTATTTTTTTTTTATTTTTTTTTTTTTTTCATTTCTTGTTTTAATAGACTTTTATCACAAATAAACCTTATTTGTTTTCAGATTGTGGCACTGTTGCTTTTATGGTACAAGTTAATTCACATGAAGTTTCGTTGTTTTACAGACATATTATTCGTCAGACGGAGCGATGAAACAATCTAATGCGGAACAAGGTAATACCAATTGCCAGTAGCCTGAAAATATATTTCTGATTATAAATACAACATTGTTTTATGTAACACTTTTTAGCTCACCCAAGCCAACGACTCAACTGGGCTATTGTTATCATTTTTCGTCCGTCGTCATCCGTCCGTGTCAGTCCATTTACATTTTAAAACGTCTTGTTCTCCCGAACCGTTGAGCCAATGTTGGTCAAACTTCACATGGACGATGTATGAGTAGGGGCACGTCCGATTTGTAAAATTGGAGGTCGTCGCGTAATCAAAGATGGCCCCCGTTGAAAAGAAGGTAAAATTATTAAAAATCTTCTCATGAAACTTGGCAGGAAGGATGTTGGTCAATGCTGTTTCAGGTTTGTAACAATGGTAGCCCCGGCCGGGCTCAAATAGTTGTAGGGGTCAAATTGCACATTTGACCGAATATGGTCATGTCATATATCAAATATCGAAGGTGTCGACAAGACGATCACTCGGAAGTATTTTTTTGCCGAAATCAGATGATTACATTATCCAAGATGGACGCCGAAAGGTGAAAAGTTCATCCATTTATTAGAGATTTCTATCGTCTTCTTCTCGTGAACCGCCAGGCCAATGTTAGCCAAACTTCACAGGGATTATCTATGTGTGGGGGTATGTCAGATTCGTAAATTTGGAGGTCGTCAGCTAATCCAAGATGGCCGCCATGGAAAAATAGGTCATATTCTTCTTGTCACGAACTGCCAGACAAAGTGCAACGTAACTTCACAATAATGATCGACAGTCAATGCTCTTTCAGATTAGCAAAAATGGGTCAGGGGCAAAAATGGGCGTGGCACAGGTTGTCAACTAGGGGTCAAATTTACATTTGACCGAATATGGTCATGTCATTTATCAAATCGAAGGTATCGAGGATACGATTACTCTGGATCATTGTTTTTCGAAATCGGGTGATTAGGTCATCCAAGATGGATGCCGAAACGTCAAAAGGTTATCCTTTAATTAGAGTTCAAAAATCTTCTTCCTCATGAACCACCTGTCAGTTGGTCAAACTTTACAGGGGTGTTCTATGGGTGGGGGCATTTCAGATTTGTAAATGTGGAGGTCTTCGCCTAATGCAAGATAGGACAAATTCTAAAAAATCTTCTTCTTACGAACCGCCAGACAGATTCCAACGAAACATGACAGAAATGATCGACGGTCAATGCTTGTTCAGATTTGTTAAAATGGTGACCCAGGTGTCAAAATATGATCATATCATATATCCAATGTTGAAGGTATTGAGGAGACAATCATTCTGGAACATTTTTTGTCGAAATCGGATGATTTGTTCATCCAAGATGTCCGCTGAAAGGTCAACAAGTCATCCTTAATTAGAGAGTTCAAACATCGTCTTCTCGTGAACTGCTTGGCAAATGTTGGTCAAACTTCACAGGCATGATCTATGGGTGGAGGCATGTCAGATTTGTAAATTTGGAGGTTGTCGCTTAATCAAAGATGGCTTCCATGGAAATGAACGTCAATTTCTTAAAAAATCTTCTTGTCACAACCACCAGACAGCTTTCAATGAAACTCGAGCGACGCTGACGAAACTTCATAGTTATCATCCATTGATGAAGCGTTTTCATATTTGTTTAAATGGATGTCATCTCGCTATCTAAGATTGCCGCCGTAGAAAAGTATGTAAAATTCTTAAAAAATCACACACTGCCAAATAATGTAAACACAACTAGACAGGAATAATCGATAGTCAGTGCTCTTTCAGATTTGTTAATGTGATGACCCCGGGATCAAACATGGAAGGGTCAATTAGTGGTCAAATTTAACATTTTATCAAGTGTGGTCATGTTGTATATCGAATCCAGGTATTGAGAAGACAATCGCTCTGCTGCATTTTATTTTAGCGAAACCGGATGATTACGTCATCCTAGGTGGCTGCCAAAAGATCGTACCGGTATATTTGATTAGAGCATTCAAATAGCCTTTTCTTACTAACAGCTTGGCTGATGCTGACCAAACTTCAAAGTTATTGTCTTTTGATGAAACATTTACAGATTTTTCAAATTGGAGATTGTCACATAATTCAAGATGGCCGCCGTACGTATAACATCTGACAACATCTTTAAACATAGTCTTCCCATTATAATCACCAGACTGGTTTCAACAAAACTGTGTAGAAATAATAACTGAATGTATAATGTTCTCTCCTATTTACTTGTACATATATAATAACCAGGTGGGCAATATATGGCCACAATGGTCCTCTTGTTTATAAGAAACAATGTAATATTTGCAGTGATATAAGTTTCATTACAGCATTTGTAATATTTGTAAATCATGACCAACTTACACATGTGTATTCATATCATTGGAATACAGTCTCATCAATTATGTTACTTCCATGGTAAATGGCGAACAGTGTAGTTCCTGATCTGATTGTGCGGTCGCGAACAATACCTTTTCTCAGCAGATGGTACAATTACAAGCATGAAATAACACAACTAATAGATGGTGGTCTTCAACGGTACATGCCCACTAAGTATGTATGCAATGTTCTTTACATCAGAGACATCATCTGAGACATGTTCTGGCAAAATAAACATTAATTCACCATTATCCCACGTATTGATTGGCATTATGATACGTTTTATATCAGACGTAAATTTCCACACTGATATCAGGGGGCGATCACCGTTTTTCCTTAAAATGTTAACGAACACTACTATTTATGCTCTGTATTTATTTGTTGATGTGCAATGATCATACTTTATAATCTGTTGAAAATATTATATTCTCAGGTGATGTATTTAATTAATATCAATAATTAATAAATAGCATGCCTCATTTGCATATCAAAATAGCCTGATATCACCATTAGTCACTATCAGTAAAATAAATATTACTAAATGATAATATATGTATAGCGGTTACTCGTATTTTTTAGAATTGGCGGAATAGTGACACAATTATACACTTATTTAATTTATGTAAATAATAGTTTGTGCCTACTGAGTGGGCATGTACCTTTAGCACTCTGAATCTAAATTGTGAAATATAAAATGGATGCCTCTTAGCGTTCAGTAGAAACTAATTCCTTGATAAAGGCCTTGTGCCGAAACGTCGGACAAGTGGGTTCCTGGATTTTGATGAATTGTTGAACATATGTATTTTCAGTTTCGAACCCATTCTTGGAAGATGACATACAAATACAGGAGCATGCAAAGAGAGATACAAAGGGCAGAGCAAACATCTTCAACAAAGCGCCGAATGACAAGCTTGACGAAGACAAAGACAAACCAAACGTTGACGTAGCACTGGAGGATGTTAAGATCTCGAATATTCTCCGGGAGTCGGAAGTGATGGGGAGAGGCTGCGTGGATATTGTCTATACTCAACACACCGGACATGCCGCCCGAGTGTAACAGGTCTCGTACACGCACAGAAGACTGAAATAAAATATATATTTGTACATTGATTGCAAAAAGATATGATAATGTCTATAAATGTGGCTGTGAATGGAGAAATGTGGCTTATGGGATTTGTGACCAGTGTAGCTCCTGATAAAATATCATTCTGCTGTAGGCTGATAGTGATCTATATTTCTTGTTAGAAGCATTACGTGGGTTTCATTGATGTGATGATGAACAGTGCAAACCTTGATCAGACCGTGCCGATGCACAGGCTGACATAGATCTACACTGGTCACAAAACCCATAAGCCCCATTTCTCCAGTACCAGCCACATATGATGTTGCAACTTGACGAACATTTCAAATCACAATCGTGTCGATATTGATTGAGGAAAGGTATGATAATTTCCGAAGTTATGTAAGCTTGCGAAAATTTCAGAGCACATTTGTGTCGATATTGTTTGCGACACGATGCAATAATTCCAGTAAACAACAGTTTTTAATGAAGGACATTTTTTTTTGGTTACAATTATTTCTGTACTATAACATTAGACGGATGGAAACAGGCATTTCCTTGTGTAACTTAATTGTCTCTGAACAGGTTAGTTCGTCTGTATGTACAGATGCATCCGTCTGTCCGTGTGGACGCATACGGGCGTTCGATTGTATTGTACAGCCATGTGACAAACATAACAAGTATAAGAACTGCCTCTCTGATAGCAGCTACGAAAATATCATGTAAGCCTCATCTTATTATGAAAATCCGTAAAACATCGCTAGCATATCAAATCAGATTTTAAATGGACTAACAGTAGATATGCAACCGTGCTTAAAACAGGATGTGTAAAATAAATATTTCCATTATTTACACTTAAGCACATTCACTCCCGCCTTCGATTCTCTTACCAAGAATTGCAATCCAGCGGTCCTTGAATTGCAATTCGTCCCCTCTGAAATTGCAGTCTAATTGTGGTCCATTCGCGGTCCCGTTTTTGTGGTCATTCTTTCGCGATACCGTTTGTGCGGTCATTCTTTCGCGGTCCAGTTTGTGCGGTCATTCTTTCGCGATACCGTTTGTGCGGTCATTCTTTCGCTATTTGCGGTAAAAACTTAGCGTTACGCGTACCAAACACGTACAAAATGTTAATAATATGTGAAATATATACACCTAATTCTACTATTTATGTCTATTTTATTGGATTTTAAATGGCTAAATACAGTTAGGAAAATATATCTTTTCGTTAGAAAAAATAAACTATTTCGATTGTATTGCCACATTGGTCAAGCAGAGCTGTCCGCTGGTTTCACCGCAGAGCGCAGCGTAAAGCGGTCATTCTTTCGCAGTATTGCAATTCCGCAAACAACTCTTTGGACCGCAGTCACATGATTGCAGTCCGATTGCGGTCCAATTGCAATTAATGGGAACGCGAATTGCAATCCTGTGCTCCAGGAATTGCAATTCGCCTGTTAAGAGAACCGCATACCACTCTGTAGGACATTTGTTTATAAAACGCATTAGTACAACAGTGAAGTTCGTCCATTCAAAATGGATTGAAGGACTTCATAACATATGTATTACCATTTGAGAAAAGAAAACAATAATTTAGCTTAATCGGTTATATTGTAAAGGCAGATTTGCACATAGGTAAAACATATTATCTGTACAAGTATAAGGATCTTCTCTTAAGAATATCTGCACAAATAGTGACAAGCGACTTTATAATGTCACAGTTGAAAAACAGAAACGAATGTTTTTTCTCCATCATTCCAATCCATAAGGTTATTAGTTATGCTATGAGCTGATTGAAATAATTATACCATAACATACTCGTACAAAACTACAATCAACCTGCGCATATCACTGTTCTGTATTGTAGTAAAACATGCGTAGGATTTAATACCCCGAATAGCTTCATCAAAGGCAGTAAATCACAAGACCAATGAGTCAAATGATCTTATACAAACTTCGTGACGGACGCCAACTCTTTGCTTAATTTTTGCTACATCAAACCTTGCAATCATTTTTGCTGTCACAGTGGTATTATAATGTAATGGTTCACTCAGAATAATACTGCAGATCCGCTTCGTTTCCTCAAATTTAGCGCTATTATATATACGTATAATAACATGGATAACACTTCGTCACCAAACTGGACACATTTTCCCAAATCCTTAATATTTAAAGCATGAGTATTGATGAATAGCTTAAATAATAGAATAGAGGTGACAGAAAACAGCCTTGACGTAATTCACAGTGTACGTCAAACCACTCGGTTCGTAGACTGTTAAGTCAGACACATGACGATACACTAGCATATGCTGACTTTACGGCACCTAACATTATCTCGTTAATACCGGCACTGTCCCACAATAGCAAATATTGTCCATAGTTTGCTTCAGTCAATCAAATCGTATGCTTTCTGAAAGTTCACAATAATTGAATTACTACATAAATGAACTTGTCAGCAAAGGCCAGATTTTTATATTCCCATGGTTGGTCTTTATTCATAGGTTACAAGACATGCGAAGGGAACAATACATTTTGTATTATTATCAGCATTAAAGTGACAGTGTGTCACATGGTAGCTCAGAATATGAATTTCACAAAGACAGTTGAGATAAACCAATGAATATTGTATAAATACAGTAGCATCATGTCATTTGGCAAAACGGGCCTTTGTCGGCAAAATATCTCATTTGCATGTCAGCGATCGATGTCTTAGATAGCCAGTCGAAGTATGTCCATGCTAAATTTAACTTGGCCATAATCTAACGGAAAAAAAACCGCTGGTAGTGATATCATTCCTTTCACCGATTCACATTTACCACTGAGTACCGTTTCGTTTTGCTGAGTATACGGCATAGCGACAAAACCGCTTGAAACTCGTGTAAATAGCTGTATGACAATTATATAGTTTCAGCATTGAACACATCTATGCAATCAACATAAATAGTATAATACCTTAACGCACGATGTAACTGCAATATCAGCAATAATAAAACGGATTTAACTATATTTAAACATTGTATAAATATATTCATTTGTATTAAAGTATAAATTCCAATGCATTTTCAATTGAATACTGTATTTACTCAAACTTAACCGGTTTCACTACTTTGAAGATATTTTGGAGTACTAATTTTATCAGCGTTATATCGTTAAGACAGCAACGTAAATGATATTACGTTACGTCTCAAAATTAATATAGGGTATGGTTACTCTTTGAAAACAAATAAAGGTCATACTTATTTACGGAGCTCATATTATGTACACCAATGGCAGACATTGTTTACGTATTCATGCTTTACTATTCAGAGCTATTTACCGGGTTCATGGTGTTGTCAGTGAAAAAGAACGTCATTGGCTGTGTTTATACTTGGTTTATCTATCTATCTTTAGTATTATTTATCTTGGGATATTTCCATACCATTGCATTAATACAATATACAGCTTTAAATGCATTGATATGTATACCTTAACATTATATCATATAAGTTTACGTTGGAACATGTGCTATCTATATATATATATAATAAATCTAATAATACTCGATATTAATAATATTTGTTATTAAATAATACTTGATGTTAATAATATTTGAAATACAATGGATGTGTGACAGATTACATTGGCGGGACTGGAAATATATTACATCACAGCATTACGCTCAACATATTACTCGGCAACTCGAATACCAGAAACGTCAAGTGATCAAATATTGAGATGAATGTATATCATGTGTATACCGTCGGAGTGAAGTACAATAACTGTGTTGCCTCTTTATATACAATAACGGACACAACTCCAACAAAACGGAAGCAAAACGAACAATATTTAATTTAAATATTTCATCCGTCATTAAAGCAGTCCTATTAAAATTAATATTCAGCGGGCACATAATTACTACGTCACGTGTCTGTATTGTCCTATATTTAACTTTACTAACTATGACATTGTGACGTTGCCTAGAGTACATATACTTCTGACGATCACCATAAGGTGTGAAAGCACTTTATTTAGCTTAAAATGTTTGTATTATTTTTACCAGTATGTGTGATACGCTAATATGTGTGATACATGTCATAATATATGTAAGAGGGACCTTCACAAATGTACACCTGTATGCAAATCAAGACAAACAATTAAGATGAGAGCGTAATAAAGTAAAATATACAGCGTCCGTATCGAACCATTTCAAACGCCCCTCGTATAACCAAAGGCTATTGCATTTTTGTATACATACGTACCAAGTAAACACGGACCAGTTGGGCGGTCGTTGATAAGTGCAGCAGGCGTAAAAAGGTGGCAACTCAGAAAAATACCATAATTTGAATTTTTTGAATTTTTTGAATTTTTGTTAAATCCCATTTTGGTTGTGTTTGTATACACTTTGACAAATTATACACATTGCCAAATTATACACTTTGCCAAATTATACACTTTGCCAAATCTGAAGAAGTTGCTATCACCTTTTGACCAATGATATCAGCAGATGCAGGTCGCATGCTGACTCTGCTGTTATCATATAGTATAAAACGTCACGATTTTATTGATCAGAAACTGTTGCACAGGAACGTGAACAAGGTTTGATTTACTGAATGGCGACCAGCGTGGGTCCTGGTCAGACTGTGTATCCAGGCTGGTCTGGGGCTGTGCTGGCCGCACATGTCTTATGGCACTTTTTCTCATCCGGTGGCCCACTAATGCGACCAGCATATACCCAGATAAGTCCGCACATCCGCGTAGTCGGACTGTTCTTGACATACACTGTTTGCCTTTCAGTCACTGATGTAACGTTTGGTTTGTCAACAAAAATGATAGATCCCATTCATAACTTTAAGTGTGTACTGTTTTCCATACCGCACATCATGCAATTTTGCAAATGGTGCAAGGTCCGGCGGTGCATGTATAAACATGTTTTTGTTTTGTAGACGTGTGTTTCAATGATTCACATGATTTTGATTTGAGAAAAGGAGAAAGAAAATCTGACAGATATTGCATTTTGAAATTATTCAAGAAACAACAAAATTTAGTTAAAAATAAATATATATAACATTTGGCGGCCATCTTGGATTCCATTTTAAACTTCACAACATTGTGCAGGTATATAGTGACCTTATATTTAATAAATGTTATTTATGTCTTGATACCAATCAGTTCCTAAAAAATCAGCTCATTTGGTTTTATCCTATTCTGGCCGCCATTTTGGACGCCATCGTGAATTCTGCAAATTGCTCAATGATGACAGCGTGGAATCACTCGGTTTCCAATTACTGACACACTAAACTACCAAAATCAATCAACAAACGTTAGTAGTACCATACTGCAAGGTTGACCCAAATATCGGGTCCCCACGACTCGACTACCAGAACAAACGACTTCTGTACTATTTGAGTTTCGAAGTGGCATTTTACCGGTATAACTCCCTTGTACAGTCTGTGATTCTCTCATAGTATACGCCGTTTGAAAATAACTAAAAATGTATTGGACGGATCGCAACCAAAGTAAATATATCTCATCACGATAAGCCTAATTAATGTTCGGAAGATTTATCTCCCATTTGTAGCCGTTTTTAATATAATGTTCGCCTCGATATCCTTGTCTGCGTAATACCTCAAGCTATACATGACAAATCAAAGCCGAATTCGGATAGTTACATGTTTATTAAGGCAGGACGAAGAACGCTATTTATTTTGGAAATTCTTTCTCACGACTTATCTCCTCATGGCCGCCATTTCTAATTTTCGAATTTCGTATCCCTTGCCGTGCAATAACTCGTGTACTATTTGACACATACATTCGGTATACACGTTTATCATGGCAAGTCGAAAAATCCGTATTGATCCGTATTTTCAAAATTTCAGATTAGTTACCTGCCCTCGATAGCGATTGTTACTGTTCAATAGCCTTGTCCATGCAATAAAAATAATATTTATGCTTTTCGCATCTTAAACCACAGATGGTACACACGTTTATCATGACAACGGACTCACCTTATTGATTTGCAGTCAGTTATATCTCTTCGTTTACTGGCCATGTCGCGACGCGTGAATATTGTGACATTCAGCACTCTTGTCCACCTCACTAAATCGCCTCCATTATGGCGGAGTACGTCATTGGATTAATATATGGCTATACTACATTCATACAATTTCCATTTTCCGACACGCTCTAATGCACGGTTTCATATGAAAGTCATTTTCAATAATTCTCTGAGTGTATCACAGTATGCCTTTCGTTAACCTATTTCATAAATGTGACATGGCACACATGTAACAACACATGGAGCGAATTTGATTGGTTTGGTGCATCACCACAATTACGTATTCGTTGTATGCGCTAACGTTATGTCAAATTGTAACAAAATAATAAAAATGGAGAGGTTCCAAATGACGTCCGTAAAGGCGGGACAAAGCAATGATGGTTTGACGTTGACATGCCGTGAATGCCTCTTTAAAACCAGAACCGCACTTCACATAAGCGAAGTGTGGTTCCAAAATAACGAATTGCCATCACCCCCTGTGGCGACGCTTGCTGATTTGACCGAGGTTACCAGGCGTATTATATCAAGATCAAAGGCACAACTGATAACAGGTCTGCTGCAATTAGAGAGTGGAAATTCTGTCTGTTTTTACAAAAACTGCATCATTTTCATCGGAGAAACAAACGACTATCATATATGTCTTTTTCAGAAAAAATAAATAATGCCATTTTTTTAAAATTTGTAAATCGTCCAGAAATGAGAATTGTAAAGTATTTATGTCATCCAACATCGGGTCAGTTTCAGCAGTTCCTCACACAGTCAACACACGCGTATGAATATACTCAATCACACTAAACTAAATATGAAGCAATGTGTTTTGTATCACAAAAAAAAACAACATTTCTTTTGTATATTTTATTAATTTGTTGAGACACTCTATCAACATGTATATTCGGATAATATTTAAACTGCAAACACACTCGGGAAGCGGGACTATTTTATGTTCCGCACTGCCATTCCACACATGTGTGAATCGGCTGTTGCATGCATATTCCATTGTTTTGGAACATGTGTTAATTCTGTTAAACTTATTGGAACATTTAATCAATAAATTTAATATATATTGAAGAGTCACCAATATGCACCAGGTCAGGATATCCGAATTTCAGGGCTGAATAGTTTCTGTAAGTATTGAGCTCTGATTTTGAGAATTCCCCTCATTATGTACAGGTTGCATATAAAATATTCCAACCCGTTGGTCCGGCCTTAAATGACCCGGCCTTGAATGACCTTACATGTTGATAGGCCGTTCAACACCAATAATGAATCAATCTAAACTAGATTGGGTATTGCGCAATACAATACTAAAAGTATTGTTTACTGACAAAGCAGTGGGACAAGTTTAGCTGCCACTCTCTGATAACTATTTTTCTGTTTATCCGTAAACATATCCACACGCATCTGAACCGTCTCAAATAGTGGTCACAAAGTATACATCTGTGGAGAAATAATACAAATATCAGCTTTTTCCCCCATGAACTGCTCAACATCAGACTGAAGTGTCATATAAACAGGAGAGGGTCAAGTACCTTTATGTGGTACTTATAATATCTGACTATGGCTCTTCAATGTTCAAATTATTTCAGTCATTCATACATAAGGGTATTTATCTCTCGAAAATATGCTGATTGGTTTGACAGTGTAGATCAAGATGAGACGGCTCATTATGATCAGCCAGTTCATCTGGATCTACTTTATTGAAAGCATGACAATTCATGAATTTTGGAACCATGAACTATGTAAATCTTGGGGAGTAAGATTACTGCTTCCTAGTAAAATGTACATGTACATGTATACAGAGATTATCACTAAATGGAGTCTGTGTTATGTGTAAACATGTGTGTAAATACCACTTGACCAGCTGGTCATCTGGAAACAAAAGAAAGTAGTCCGGCAAATTGGTTCTGGGGAAATAAAGATGACCACTGGTCAATGCCCAGTGGTTTTATCAGCTGCTATCTCTTAATGGCCTTTTTTATAGCATTGCACAGTGGGTGGTCACTATAGCTAAACGCTGTTTGTATCCAGCAATTTTGTTTTAAAGGAAAGTTCATGTCATGAGTCATGGTGTTTTCAACGTTATTAGAATCATCAGTGACTCAGTAAACTTACAGCAAGTATTATAATATTCTCCAGTTTGGTAATGTGAAGTGTTTATTATGAACAGGAACCTATTGTATCGCATATTTATAATAATGTTATTGCTAGGATTAAAAGTATTTGTCTCTGTGGAGATTTTGAACCAGTCTGCTCACTGAAACTTTATGAAACTTGTCAGCAATTGTATGTAACTCTCATCTGTAAATTTTGCGTGAGACGTTTAATAAATATCGTATGCAATGGAAACACGTCCGAGACCCTCTATTTATTGAATTAATTCGATATCTCTTGGCCATATTTTACGCTGGATTCGCTTTGTTTCTATGACGAATCATGTGTGAAATGTAAGAAAACGTTCATTTAACCAGGTGAGCTGATTATCTTGAAATCATACCCTCGTGATTGGATCCTACCGCTAAACAAACTCAGTTCGCTCAGCTCAATCGTGTGTTCATCATAAGGACCAAATAACTCGTGAATTATTTCACGATATTCAGTTCACCTTGTTAAATAAACGGTATGTTGTGTATTGTACAAGTTAAGGTTCGTTACTGGCCGAAATGAAGCACAAAACCTGAAATTAATGTGTAATACATGTAAATAAATTAAACTATCATGCGTATCCGTGGAGTTTCCGTTAGTTGCGTTTCAAACCGTGTGTCGTCTACGTGTAATACGTTTTCGGCCATGCGTTGCGTTTTCCCACTCTTGCGCATGCGCGAAAGTCGAACAAACCGTGTTCAACGCATTGAGTTTCAAAAGCTTGTAATCCGTGTACAACGGTTGTAAACGTATACAACGGTTGTAAACAACGCATTGAGTTTCAAAAGCGTGTAATCCGTGTACAACGGTTGTAAACGTATACAACGGTTGTAAACGTATACAACGCTAAGGTAAACCGTTTAAACGATTTAACGCTTTCTTTGACGAACGGCTACACGCTTCTACATGCACACAGCACCGTACAGATGAAACCGTGTTATACGTATAACACGTTTCCACGGGTTTTAACGCATTACACGTTTTGGTATGCCAACCGTGTATCGCGTAGAATGCGCATGCTCAGATCGTCCTTCGTGTGTGTATATATACTTCTAAAATTTTCAATTTTCCTGTTCTGGACCGATTTTTGAACTCTTAGACCGATTGAGATTTGAAAACTAGTCTTAACAATCGGTCCGAGAAAAATTGTCAGTCGGCTGCTATTGCGCTATAAAACTTGTAAATTTACCGGTTTTGACCACCAAGTAATTTATGACACATATCCGCGGGCCATATCCGTGTTAAACCAGTGTGCAACTCGCTTTGTATTCAGTTTCTCCACATATTTTTCTTAACACACGTCTGGGACAGGTGTATAGCGGATTAGTGACTGAAATAGACTGGCTTCAGCGTAAAGATACGAGAGTTCCTAGACTCGCCATTTCTGATGATATTAAAATAAAATAAAGAAACCATGCACTGTGTTCGTAATATTTAACCCCAAGTAACTGACACGGACTATCGGCCCGGGCTATTCCATATTAAGTTAGGAACTGTTACATTACGCTGCATTAGGGGTCATTTTTGTGTATATAAAATGTACATGTACGTAGAAATGCCGCAGATCCTGATGAGCCGGCTCACGTGATCTACATTTTGATAAACGACAAGGTACATCTGTCGTGTTAAAAGCGTGACGCATTAGGCATCAGGGATTAGGGATCAATTGAAGTGCTAATTAAATCACACCGCCGACGTACTTTGAACTCAATCTGAGGGTATGTATTCGCGATAGTTTAAAAGGGACGAAACAAGGACGCCTCGAAGCGATCGGGGCCGAACAGGTATTCGCGTTAAAACGTGTAACCGTTGTACACGTTTCAACGCTTTCATATCGCTACACGCTTCCAGGTAAAGCGCTGTACACGTTTCAACTCTTTCACCTCGCTCTCGCTACATATGTATACGCCAAAGCGTGTTATACGCCTTGAAGCTAAATGTATTACACGCTTTAAAACTAAACGGTTTGACAATGTGTATTACACGTATACGTACACGTATACACGTATACAACGTATACAACGCTACAGCAAACCGTTGCGTTCGCGTTGCGTTCGCGTTGAGTTTGCAAGTGTTGTCTACGGTGGAACAAAAACGGAGACTGCATTGTACCTATGTGCCTGCTGAAAACATGCTCTAGTATCTATTGTTATCAGCATAGAACTTACCAGAAACCACGCACACTGACTTAACGCCATATCCGATGATCTATATTAGGTGGATAGTTATCATTTGTTCCAATCGACTTCAAACTGTGTATCTATCTAAATTTATGTAAATTGCTATTCAGTAAAATTCATACACGTATGCACAATCGTGGGTAATTACCAAAATTATATATTATCGAACTTACAGACTCGTACTTATGAATACACATATATACTTCCTGGTCTAAGATAGCTATCTGTAAGCAGTTGCACATACCTGCCGTGATACTTCACCATCGATAATACATTGGACAAAATAAGTGGATAACGATTATACATTTGTTTAAATATAGACACAAACAACAGCCTTCTAGTGCGAGCAACACAGAAGAGAAAATTCCTGAATAGTTTAAACCGCTATAATACGTCTGTGTTGAACGAGACCTGTTTGATTACATCATAGCTGGACTATTGGTAGCCTGTTAGTTTATGACACCATACTTTTCCAAACAAAACATCGGCCAATGTCCCTTGCAGGTAACCAGTTGGTGGTGGGTGGTGATGCATTCCCCTGGATCATGAGTATTCGCACGTATGGTGGTCATAGGCATAATATTATTGACAATGACTAGTAAGGAAATGGACAAACGTAGGAAATATCACTTGAATGTCATGGGTTTGGCAATGGGTTGTGTGTCGTTCCAATGATTCGTGATTATGTGTAATTCTGGTGGTTGTAGGCCTAATACAATTGAAGATACAAACCTAAATACCAAAACCCCGACACCAACGTCGCAGCCAACGCGGACGCCGGGGTGACGACATAGCTCTTCGTATTCTAAGCGTTCAGCTAAAAATTGAGGATAAATAAACAGTAGTGTAGGCAGCAAATACATTGGTAGGACGTTAGAGAACTTATGGTTTCCACCAAAATTGCGATTATTCAGAACACGTGGGAAACCGTTCATTATCTATTTACAGTGAACCCCTTCCACCACACGGTCTTAGGGTCGCCTACAACCGATATATTATATTTCTCAATATATTTCGATAGCACAATCAATGTGAATCGTTGTATGCTCACATATATTAATTATGCGTAGTTATACATAATATAGGTTAGTGCCGTGAATGGGAAAACATACCTAACAAGGCTTAGTAAACGGGATGGGCGAGGTTCTGCCGAGACCATCCCGTTTCTGTGCCGCGCCAGACATGTTTTCCATTCACGGCACTAACCTACTATTTTATTTATCCCGTAAACACCAACAAATAGCTTTAAATTGCAAAAAAAATAACACCATCCGCATCCTCAAAATCTGAGAATCGACTAGTATGACAACCGCACATATTCATACGCAGTGATTAGGTCGTATTGACAGGATGCCAAAAATGTTTCACGGCACCATGTTTCACGGCACATACGCACTGTGTTGACGGGATAGTAGTATATAAGTGGCAAAATGATACCACCTCCCTGTGGAAGCCAACGGCTATGCGCGGTGGCTTCTACAGGGAGGTGGTATCATTGTTGACTCTTATATACTACTTGGATTCCCCCCCCCCCCATTGTTCGGCGGGTATGTATGAGAAGAGTGGAACATATTTTTCATCAACCGCGAGACCATATATACTTCCTCGAGCGGTCGGATAGTTTAAAAAAAGAGAAAAGTTTTATGTCCAACACGCGGCGCGAACTCACAACCCACGTCTCCATAGAGTGGCGCCTTAGCCCACACGACCACGAAGGTTGTTACGAAATATAAACCTGCAGATAAAAACTACCTAGTGTTGCGCAATAATCGATAAGGTGAAATGCACCCTATTAGAGATAAGAAATCCATTGGTTATACTCAGTAAAATATACATCACATAATGGTTCTAGTTAAGTGTGCGTGGTTGAAGACAGGTAGTCACGAGAAATGTCATCGTACCGGTATTTAAGAGTATTGCAAGCACCACCGGGCATGGATGCGAAGAGGTTCCGTTTCACCTCGCCCATGTCGCCATTGCGGGGTAGGGACCAGATCCGAGTCACTACTATGTCCACCATGCGGTGGCACTCAGGCTACGCATCGACTGGTTAGCAAGGGATTACGTGCTCGCAAGCAATATCGTTTAGTAATTCAAATAAGAAAGTCAGTTAAATCAATACACACACCGTTCCCATCCGACCACCGTTGTCATACAGGTTATTTACCTTAGCAATGGCGTTCCTATCCGACCGCTGTTTGGATATAAAGTTTAACAGATACAGCGCTCAGTGAATAAACCCGATATTGTCTATCAGCAGACGACAATGTTCCAATTACTTGGTTATGAACAGCCGAGTATATCCTTATCGAGGCCACGGTGTGTGTATTGATTTAACACAGTTATGAAAACATTACCTGTTCATAAACCGCCGGTGTATTTCTCCAATAGCGATTGGCGTGTATTGGTTTCCAAGCTATCGAGAAGCGTTATATATAAGAGTGTTGACACGATTACTTCCTGGTACGGACAGTTATAGAAATGTATGTTGGTCGGTGGGTGACATACTCACGGTGGCGTTGTAGTTTTTCCTCCCACTTTATCTCCCAGTTTTAATCTAAATTTATCCCAATCAGTATTCTCAATCTTAGGAATGGTGGCACGCGCCTTCGTTCTAATAGTATTTTTTAAATCCTCATATCGAGACATCTCCTCCACCACCAACTCAAATTCAGCGTCCGATATATTGTTATCAGCCAACGCTTTGGACACGATAATGTCGATGCTATTTTTCTTAGACCTCTCGAGAACCGATATTCTGTCGTGCTTTCTACTTTTATTTTCGAATTTTCTCCCCACGACTCTAAACGCCATACACAGCAGTCCCGCCCCAGTGGCTACACCACTCAAACCCGCGGCAATAGGAATTGCCACGACTGTAGATAACAATGCGGCGGTTCCGGCCCCACCTAGTATAGAAACGTATAATCTATTGCTCGCTTTGGCACCGAACGAATATTCATAGATCCTCTCATTCAATGGGCCCCGCTTCTCAGCCCAAACTGTTATGACACGTTTTTGTGATTTCAATAGACGTACCTGCTCAACCACTACACTCAGTCCTTCATCACCTTGCGCAATCGCTGTATGGGTCTCAGAGCGTAACATCCCATACGCTTCCGTAAGGTCCGTCTGGTAGTCTGATCGGATTTTCTCAATACCCGTTCGACGCTCTGAGCGCAACATCCCATATGCTTCCGTAAGATCCGTCTTTGCTTTCTCCCGAAATTCTGTTATTTTCCCACCTAGTTCAGTAAGTGCTGCTTCTCTGATGAGAGAGCCCTCTTCCCCAGCTTGGATTAGTTTCCTGCCGAGATTCTTAAGTCCTGTATGTGCCTCTTCGCGAACTTGTGCAGTCGCAGTCAGGACGTCTACTCTAAGCTGTGCTATACTCCTGCGAATCTCGTTTGTGGCATCCGATAAAGTTGTATTGATCAGTGATCTGGTTTTTCCGGTAGTTAAAAAGTCGCTCTCTGTCCGGATGAATCCCCCTCCTGCCGGTTCCAAATTATTTATATCTGTCACCCGTTCAAGGGAAGAACTACCTGGTTCGTATATACTCATAATTTTGATGATTCTATTACGAAATTGAGTCTAATTCTTTGAATTAATTTGAAATTTCTAGGACGACCGAAATCGGGTAATAATTCTTCAACTCTCTCGCTTGATCATCAAGAATAGAGACCGTAAATTCGTGGATATGTCCCGATTCCAAAACTTTCATCTCGGGGGATGTGAAATCTAAGGTCACAGTCTCCCCAAATAAACAATCACTGGCGGGCACTGTTTTCAGTAGTGTGCTGGGAGATCCGCTTATCGTGTTGTACGATGTGTTCACCCGATCCAGGTGCACCCTGAGAGTTTTCGTGAAGGCGAAGTCCACCGGGTTATCGCCGACGTACTCACCCGAGACAAACACTCCTTTATTTGCGGAGTATGTCTATCTAAATCCGAGTTGAATACTCAACATCGGGGAAATCGTTACCTTATTATCTAGGCCGATGGTCATTGTTGCGAGTCCGGTAGCCTTCGATACTGTGAGGTTGACACTACCGTCAAGCTCTGAGGTGACAAAGTCTATGAGTTGTCTTACTCCCCACAGTCCGTGAGGCAGCTTTACCCCTACTTGTTGTCCATCCTTCACACATTAAAACCCTTCGCTCTTCCCCACATTCTGCCACCCAACCGTGAAGGTGATTGATCTGAGGCCTACCCGCCGTTTTCCGCAGCAGTTGTCGATTGACTTCTGAAGTTCACAACTCTCTTTTTGAACATTAGTGTTAGTAGCAAACATAATATATTTCAATGCATTTAGCTTCAATTCAAAGGCAAAGTACGATGGGGGAGGTGTGTACTACTTAACGGTAGGAATCCACTATTTAATTAGAAAGCTAATAAACCAAACAATAAGAGTAAACGAAGACACCGGATTTGACACAACTTTTTCAAACATATTTGATAATTATAGGCTGCCCAAAATTTCTACCCAAGAAAACAGAGACGCCTGGAAAGCAACACCGATGCAGTTTTGGCAGAACCAGTTAAATTTTGCCGTGTGGTGTACCAAAACCGGGTGTGGTTACATAAACCACATGGAGCATAATGAGAACGCTTTCAGTGAAAGTGCTTATATTTTTCACGTCTACTACACTATTAGGAGGATTCTCAAAGAGATGAGCGTGAAACTCCCCCAAGAGTATAAATGGGACCCTCTATACAGCCCGTACGACCATAAAGCCTACGAAAGAATATGTGCCGAATTTCAGATTTCTAAAAATACCGACTGGAAACAGAAAACAGTTACTAAAAATGGTGGGTTAGGTGATATATTTAGAAATGGTATCATCATAACGGACACAAGTCTTGGGGTTTTTAGTCCTACCAGCATGACATATATACTAAATAACCCACCAACATCATGTAGTTTTGCCAAGTGTGAAGACGTCGTGAATACTAAAATCGATTACATAGAACAAAGCGACCACGTCGAGATAGGCTGGGGGACTTTCATTTTGGATAGGGGGGAGGGGTTCATCAGGGCTGGAGCTACCCGCCCCAACGACTCCATTCGCACGTACGTCTGGGCCATCCTCGGCGCACAAGCGCAAGCGCTCAGTTCTATAATAGGAGCCGGGAAGGCGTTTGACTCTCAAAAACAGTTCTTGGTAAATGTCGAAGACGCAATAAACAAACCGGTGGACCTCCCGGATGCGATCAGGCGGTATCAAGACGTTTTGCAGAATGCCAGCACCCCAGTAGACTATGTATTTGGAATAGGTCTTTATATGGCGCCGATATGATACTACAAGACGACCCGGTTGACGGTTACAATAATCAGATCGTAATAGCCACCGCCAATCAAAAAATCGGCCACAACGGTAACGTGAACGCGGATATCATCAAGCGCACCCCCAAGACGACCGGGTTCATCCAATCTCGATTGGATACACCCACCCCACCACGAAGCACACCACCAAGTTCCACCAGTTCCCCCAACCCAATTGGGATTGGAAGAATTGGAACAGGAGTCACAACCCACGAGGAGGAGAAATTAGGACTCGTCGTCGCCCTCGTGGCGATCGTGCTACTCGCGCTTTAGTTTTAGGAACACTCGGGCGGAGAATAGTAGAAGACCGGCGATCACCACGATTAAAGCCCAAGTATTTTAGGCGAGCCATCAGGCCGTTTTTGATAAAATAGATAACAAATAGGAGACAACACTCTCGATCAGCCCAGGTAGAGCGGCAGCCGGCTTTCTAGCTAATTTAGCCAGCAGACGGGCTAGGGCTGTAAGATGCTTTTTTGCCCACTCTTTGGCTCCCCCGGATGGCGCGGGTGCGGGTGCTGGCGCGGGTACAGCCGCCGCACCACCAGTGAAAGCTAAAACTATGGTTGATATAGTCATGCCGATAGCTGCGAGGATGCTTGCTATCGTGACGCCCTGCTCTCTAAACAGAGTGCGAATGCGCTCACCGAGTGTAGTCTCCTCGTGCAGAACCCTCGAGATTGTTTTGCGGATCCGACTTATTTGGGTGCGGAGATCCTCACGTCAAGCCGACGCAGCCTCTAAGCGAGCATCTTTTTCATCCCGCAACGACCGCAGTCGTTCTTTGATCCGCTCGGTAGATTCTCTATCACCACGGGCTTCCCCAAGTTTTCTTTCTTCTAGCGCGATATTTTCATCCAGCGCCGTGAGTTTGGAGAGGTTATGGACCAGTTCGCCCCGGACCTTTTGTAGAGCCTTATCGAGGCCCCGGAGTTCGCGAAGAGGTAAATCATCGCTCGACGCTTGGTCGAGGTCGAGTATTTCGTTTTCGCTGAACGTGGTCTCCATTGTGCGAATAGCGTCGGTGGCTATTTGAGGGATCTCGATGAGCTCGACCGTTTCTATCGCGGCGGCCGTCTTCGCCATAGTTTCGTCGGTAGACTGTAGGGTCTTTACAGCGCGGGCGGGCATACTTTTTTTACCACGCTTCCAATCCGTGAAGCCTAATTCGCTCCTTACGATCTGGCCACAGCCAGCGTTTCCATAAATGGTGCTCAGCGATATGGGTTTACCGGTCCTCATGTTGACTTTTGCGATATTTGATGCTGATCGTAGTCGCAACTTACAGCGCTGATCAAATTTGAACTTGGAGTAGTCGCGACCAACAGACGGGACCTCACCTTTTTCTGCCAAACTGTTGTAGTAGTCGTCTACAGCTCCCTTGAGTAATTCGCGACTTTGAATAATGGTAGCGCCACCTATTTCCTCGCCGGATGGAGTCTCTATGAAGGGTGTTTCGATGATGCCATCATCATCATCATTGATGTCATCGTCGATGTCATCATTTTGGGCATCGTCTCGGCCGAATTCTTCCATATCATCCATCTTTAACGATGTATTAAAGAAACTATGTCTTCCAGTCAATACGGCCGCAAACTTAATCCATACCGCAGACTGCAGGAGCCCCTCGGGGCGAAAGGTGTGAGACAGAGCGTCGTTATTACGAACAACCCATCGACGATCGACCAGAACTAGCAGCTCTTAGCCCGCTTTCCCAACCTCGGAGCTAGCGACGTTATTGTGCCGGGGACTGTTCGCCTCGCTTTCACTATTTCGCTGACGTCGACGGACGCGGACCGAACCGTCGTTCAGAACCCAGGTCGCGCCATCGTCAAGAAGACCATGATAAAGATTTCTGGTAATGAGGTGATGTCGATCGATGACAGTGACGTCTACCATTGCTACCAGGACCTGTGGAAGACGGAGCAAGAGTGCGAAAACGCGGTCTATCAGGGTATTGACACCAATAAAAATAAGAACGTAACCAAACTTAGAATCGGGGCTGGTAACAAGGCAGATAACAACGCGAGCGACAACGCGGTCGCGGGCGCTTACGGCAACCTCTTCTACATCCCGCTAGACTTTGAGTTGCTGGAGAGTCACATGCCCTACTATCAGAGCGCTTTGGCTGACCGCCTCAAATACGAACTAACGTTCAACGACTACGGCCGAGTTCTCATAGCCACCGACATGACATCGACGTATACGATCGCTAACGTTTCGCTGGAGTACGACATGGTCACGATGCACGAACTCGCGCGATTGATCAGAACCCAGTACACCGGGCGCGTTGCCATACTTTACGACCGAATTCTTCGCCACCACAATATGACGAAAGACAAAAGCTACACATTGTGGAATATTAATGTCAACGTACCCGCCCGCTCGATGAAAGGTATATTAATGCTGTTCGAGGAGGCTCGGTTCGCGCTCGGGGCTAGAAAAAGCAACAAATTATATAACTCCAAAATCACGAAGGTCGAGATGACGATCGAGGGAGTCCCCAATCAATTATACAGCCAGGGCATTCGCGCGCACCAGCAGTGGGACGAAGCCAGAAAGCAATTTGCTGCCGGCTCTAAGCGCTCACCGGAGGTTGCCGCGGTTACCAAAGACCTGCAGCTCTCGGACGTCTCCCTGGTGCAGTTCCTGACTTCCAAATACGCGTTATGGCTAGACATGCGAGCCAGCGACGACGACCAAATGCACGGTAGTGGACACCAAGTTGAGAACGCTAGCGAGGGTGTGACGATCCAGATAGCCAAAGAGGCGTACGGAGCTGGACCATTGAACGTGTACTGATATATAATCACAGACGCGCAACTCAACATCGAAGATGGTCGATACGTCTCAGCACTCTACTGAAAAAATTCTACCGAAGGATGCCCACTCTGCAGACAGGATGCGGAAAAACGGTTTTCATCCTCGACTTGCTCGAGTGGTCTTACCGCGATGCTTTTCGTCACATTGTGATCCTGTGTCCCACTGTGCGGCACAACGAGACTTATCAGCGGCGCCCGTGGATATGGGCCAACTGAGGGTATATGGGTATACTGAGGTATACATCATTGACCCAGGCGACAAGGCTTCACGATTGGCTGCGCGGCTTCTACCAAGCCTTTCAGGGACAGCCCACCCTATACGTGATTGACGACTGCTCGGCCAAGGCGGCGATGACCAAAAAGAAGGACATACTCTCCGAGCTCGCATTTTCTGGCCGCCATGCGGGGCAAAGTTTATGGATCTCCACTCAGAAGTACAACGCCGTCCTCAAGGATCTGCGCGAGCAAACGAAATGGGTCGCCCTCTTTCACTGCAAGGACAGACACTCATTCGATGAATGTCTTCGAGAGAACGACGTTATCCCAACGCGCTAGGAGCGCCTGGAGGTTCGACAGATGCTTTCGGAAACTAAGCACGCCAAGCTTCTGCTAAAGACTGATCAACGAACTGCTTACGAAGTAATTAATTAACGCTCGTTAGTAGCTGCTGAGCAAATGCTTAACATTGCTGAACAATGCTGAACAATGCTGAACAATGCTTAACAAATGTTGAACAAATGCTGAACAATGGTTAACAATGTTAACAATTTGGTGCTCCGCTGCGAGCTTTGTTGCGAGCATAACGGTGATCATAAGTATCGGGTGGTGCGCTTGGCAATATGTTAGACTTATGAGGCTAGTCAGAATAGTACTGCTTGCGATAAACACAATGGAGCAGTATTTCGGTAGGCGTCTCTCAGTTTGTCAGGTTGACAAGATGTCAGATGCGGAGGTCGATAAAATGTAAAACGAATCTAAATTGGGGGCAGAGATGACGAAAACTCTTGGATCGGCGGCTATTCATTTGTACGCTACCACTGTCAATGCAATTCTCCCTATATCTGACACTGCGGGGTTGATTAGTGATTTAGAGACTGACCCTTTTGTAGGACACAGTCTTAGAACAGCATGCTGCTCAATTTATCACCAGTTTGGAATGTACTTAGCTCCGCTGACAACCGCATTGAACACGGCTAAGCACTGTCAATTTGGACATATATGCCCACGAAATATAAGCTCAGAAAATGATGATAACACAAGACGCGCCTGCGAGTGATGGAACAGACCTCAACACCCAATCGAGAATGGATGAACCCGATTGCTCCCCCAACTACACAGGTGCGGTTGGATGAACAAGCTCCACAGGAACAAGCTCCGATTGCACGACACAAAAACCCAAAAAGACAGGCAGCTGGGCGGGCAGCGGCTGCCACCCGAAAAGTTAAAAAAGATAAAATTCTCGCCGAGCTTCGAGAGGCCAAACAGTCGTTGCAATCGCCAATTGCTGTTCCAGCCGCTCCAGCTCAGGAGCCCCAATCGCAATTGGGGGTTCATCCGAAGGCAGCTGTGCTCCTACCTGGATCATCCCGTGGGTTGTTGGTGGGGGTCTGACAGTTGTGGGCACCCTGTGTGTGTGGAACTACCTTTCGAAACAACCCACAACAGTGTTGAGGACAGTTCCGAAGAAAGTTACGAAACCGATTGCGCCCCATTTAAACATTGATCGCGATCCCTTTTATATGCAATAATGGCTGAAAACGATGGTAAATGATAGTGAATGCGCTTTGCCATGCCGTGGTGATATGGGGCCTCAGCATCGGGTTTGCTCGAATATCAAAGGTGGCCTTCGGGGGGTCCGCTCCCAAATTGGACATGACTGTGAGAGACGCAGGGCTCGTGACCTTGAATGTAGCGTCCACAATTTCGACCCGAGATTATCTAATTAAAGCTGGAATTCTACCTGCTAATATATGGAAATAAATGGCTTCGGTCGTACAAATGCTGGTTGGTGCAGTTGTGAGCGCAGTGGCGTTCGGCGGTAGCAACAAATTATTCTCTCAATAGCGCAAAGGAAGCATGGGCGGAAAAACGAACCAACCGTGTGGACTGGATCAACGAAGAGCTCCGCCGCGAGAGTCACGCTGTACAAATTTTCCGGAACGTTGACGAAGCCATGCGCGAGTACGCACGGGCATATCGAAAGAAAAGTCTCGCACCACTGGATCCCGAGCCCCAACTTTCAGATTTATATGAACCGTCAGAGGCCCAAAAAGACCGCGAGATCGCGTTCATCATCGTGGGAATGGGTGTGGCGGGTCTCGTCATCTACTATATTGAAAAATCAATAAACAATAAGCAATAATTATTTTGAGAAAACTTTTTAACATATATATAAAACGATGTTAGTTGCCGAGCTTTATTAAGCTCTGCTCAATGTAGGTTACACGGCCCTTAAACACCGTTTAGCTGGCGCAAAGGGTCTGATCCGTCTGGCCAAAGATTCTCTCGAGACGTGGCGCGAGGACGAACACTCGGCCTCCTTTACGCAAAGCAGATGTTAGATTCCTCCGAGGCCCTTGAGAACTTAATCGGCAGCTGCAGCCCCAATCGCAATTGGACTTCCAGCAAAGGTTCGACGACGCAGTTACCGGACGATCTGGCGAGGGCATGTTGGAGATTGTTCGACCTACTAGAATACCTCGCATACGATGGACACGCACAAGCTATCGGTTCGCCTAACGCGCAAGCTAGCGAACACGTACTACAGCCCCCGTGGTTATTGGAAGGGACTAGCGGCCATCAAGAATCTCGTGGCGGCGACCAAGGTTTCCAAAAACGCAGCCAAGGAATGGCTCAAGAAGCAAGCCATCTGGCAGATCTATTTGCCCGCGCCGCACAATATTCAGCGCCCGAAATTCGATGTGCCGGTGCCGAACGAAGTCCACCAAGCTGACCTCCTGTTTCTCCCTCACGATCGCATCGGTCGCAAGAAGTATAAGTACGCACTGACAATCGTTGACGTAGCGAGTAGGTATAAGGGGGCTGAGCCGTTGGCCGCTAAAGAGTCTAAGGAGGTGGCCGAGGCTCTTTCCCGAATATATAAGAGGAGTCCTCTCAAATGGCCGAATCTTCTCCAGGTCGATCCGGGCCGCAAGTTCATGGGCGCGGTCTCTCATCTATTGGCTAAGAACAAAGTTTCTGTCAGACGCGGCCGCGTCAACATCCACCGGGACCAGGGGATTGTAGAGCGGTTCAATCGAACCCTGGCTGAGAGGCTGTTCGGACACCAATACGCTAAAAAACGAGGTGACCAGATTGATCGGTAAGAAGCCCGTAGATGCCATCAAGGCGAAAACGGTGTCGCACAAACCATCCGCCGTCTCGCGCGGGCGACCCGTCGGTTTAGCGGAGAAACGGCTTCCATCGGATGTTGCAGTCCGGTACCTCTATCAACCGGGAGAGCTCGAAGGTGGCCGCCGCCGCGCGACTGATCCCGTGTGGTCTCTCAATGTATATCATCTAGATCGATCTATTACCAAACCCGATGAGCCAGTGCTCTACTATTTGGATGATGGTCCATCGCGCGGGTTTGTTCGCGAAGAACTTCTAGCGGCGCCTTCTGACACCCAGCTACCACCGGTCCGTCCGTCGTCATAGTCAGTCAGACTCTCGTCAGAATCTTTTAGTATTCTCCCTTTTTTCAGATTCTTTTATTTTTCCTTACCTATCCTATAGACTCGGTGTGTGTGTCTTCCATCACTCTCCTCTTGTCGTAGTACGCCGACAACCCAAACTTCTCCCGATTGTACGTCTTCATCACACCGTTAACCATTCGGAATCCATCTGTATAAGTTCGAAATCTCCGCGATCCACGTACTTGTCCAATAAATCGTAGTAGAACTCCAGCATCCGGAGCTTGGCCAACTGGTAGAACGCTACGCCACACTGAAACGGTCTGTTTATCACCACTTGAGTCTTCCTGCTCGATATCTCGTAAGCCTCCCCAATCTCCTCCAGGTCTTCGAACCACGCCAACCTCAGTGCCCGGTCGACAGTCTTCTCATCCTCCATATAAGTGGTGTTGAGGTTTCTCTCTTTTGCCTCTATCAGCTTGCCACAACACGCGTTGCCAACCAGTTTGAATATTTCCGCCAAAACTGCCTTGCTCTTGTCGACGTCCCTCGTCCGTCTGGCGGCGGTGACCTCTTCCATGAACCATTGGAACGGTTTACCGGGTGTGTAGACGATCACCCTATGCACCGCCTTGACGATCAGACCGTGCTCCAGATACCACTTTAGCAGCGGGGAGTATATGATCATCTCTTGGCGGACAGTGCCCCCACGAGCTTTCTCTGACCTTCGACCCTAGTCCTCCCGGCCCTGGTCAGGTAGTCCTTCATGTGCTGAGGAACCTCGATCTCGTCGACTTCTCTATTAACGAACAGCGGCGACATTTCTGAGAACTTCTCTCGCAACGTTTCCGGAACATCTATATCCAATTCCGCAAATCCGAACCACTTGTCGCGTCTGGTCTTCCTCACGAAACGCTCTATATGCGACTGTCTTTCCGGGTCGTCCCACGTCCATATCTTCTCATCCCTGCACAGCATGTCCTTCGACAGTGTAGACAAATACAGCGCATTGGCGTCGTACCCCAGCACCGCCTTGCACATCTTCTCCTCCCGACTCCCCACCTGACCCCTGATCGTCGAGGTGCCAGCCTCTGCGTATCTGGAGAACACTATGGACGGACCACCAACCAATCCCTCCTTCATCATTGCGTAAGTCTCATCCTTCGGCGACCACAACTCGGGCGTGTCCGCCTTCCCATCGATCGTCCCGCGGAGCAGGTACTGAAGGGAAACCCCGGGCAGAGACACGGCGTCCTTGAGTATGTCCACACGTCTCCCCCTGTAGAACTCTGTCATTTTAGTCAGTGCCTCCAGGAACGGTCCGACGTCCAAGTCGTTGTAGTGTCGCAACCATTCCTGGAACGTCTTCATCCCCATTTCTCGGAAGACCTTCGTGCAATCTTTCAACTCGGAAAATGACAATAGGAACTCACCCTTCAACTTCGAGTACCACTCGGGATAGTCGGGTAGCCCCGGATGGTCGAGTTTTTCTGGGGAATCGAGAACCACTCGTACGGGAAGTGAGACTTTACCGTTTTACAGCGTACGCCTTAACCCACCGGTCATACGTGGTACCGGGTCCTAGATACTGGATGATGTCGAGAAATCTAAACTCCGGGGTAAACAGAAACATCGTCGTGCTGGCCCACTTTCCGACCATTACCTTATTCACGGTGGCCGCCAACTTCTCGACAAGGTACCGCTTGATGAGATTCAGGTCGTACCTGCTGCAGTTAACCCCACCACCGGGACTTGGTCGATCCACGATACGATCTTCTCTCGCTGAGGTTTCGACAGCATATCTATGTCGGTCGGCAGATACTTCTTCCTAACCCCCTCCCTGATGTCATTACCTCTCCTCTGCAGCTCGGTCACGAAATTTTCGACCAGCGTGTCGGGATCTCGTTCGCAGATGTGGGTGATCCCCTCGTGCATCGTATCCCCCAATGACTCTGATATAGGGACGTGCTCGACCTCGAAGGTCAGGTCTTTGGTGGGTCGTTGATTTTCGACTTGTCGAGATACGCCTCGAAGTCGTAGACTATCTGGTGAGTCGTCACCTCATCGCGCGGTGGTGGCTGATAACTCCCACATCACCACCAGCTCAAAACCCGCGTCCCTTATCTTGGCGTCTTGAATTTTCGTCCTCTTGTACAGCGATCTCGCGTTACCTCTCATGCAATGCGTCGGACACCCGTGCCAGTGACATCCGTGAAACTGAAACACGGTCTTGATTTCGTGACAGTAGCCGTCGACCGGATCGTCTGCCACCCACCTCTCGCCGCCGTGACCGCATCTCGCGTGATGTATGTGCTTTCCCGCCCTCTCCTCTTCTCTGCTCAACCATCGAATCGAGATCGCGCTCGCTGACCCCTTGGGATAGAACGCCTTCTCGTATGCCGACTGCGGTCTCTCTATCCTCTTACCTGGACATGTCACCACGGTCTCCCCATCCATGCAGGTGGTGGCGTGCCTGTGCATGCTACACGACTTTGTGAACCGTTGTTAACATCCGGTGCACCCGTACTCGTTCGTCATCTTGCGGAGGTTGTTGATGAGGAACGAGTGACCTCGAAACATTCCTATCGTCATGGTATTCACCCCAACCGCGTCGTAATTTGCCGGAGTCTTCATGAGGTACCACACTCCGTCGTCGGTGGGCTCGTATACGCGAATGCCCAACTTGAAGCGCTCTTCGACCTTCTTAATATCATCCAGGGGGATTCCCTTAATACCCTGTCCGTTATCATGCCCGAGGTATTCGCGAGCTAGAGTTCGTGCCTCCTCACAGCAGCGGTCGAGTCTCCCTCCACGATGGATGGCTATGCACCTAAACAGACACAAGTAGTCGTCGTACGTGTCGACGGAATACATTCCCTTTTTCTGTATTAACCAGTCGGGGAGTTTTCCCGCTCCCATGAGAAGTTGTTGCGCATCGATGATCATCTTCACCTCGACCGATATCCAACGAACGAAGGTCCATTTTGTGTTTGGTCTATCGACTTTGTCGATGTCCATTCGACCTCTCTCTCTATCGGATATCCAACTCTCGGCTTTGGCGATCTCGTTTATCCACGGACTACCCTTCCATTGTTTGTGATAGATCATAGTAGCGTCGGTCTCGATGTTCCTAATACGATACGAGCACGAATACCTCAGATAACATGCCGTGGTCATCTCTGGGCGAATTTTATTCATTATGCTATTAGCGATCTCCCCGTCTACCCCCCTCTCGAAAGTCCATACTATCTTCCTCCTACCCCTATCAACAGTTTCCCTAGCTTCGGCATATTCGGCGAGAATGCTGGGACCCTCCTCCACCAAATCTCTGGCGAGTTCTCACTTACTCTTAGGAGGTCTCCCCATCAGACCTTGATAAATCGTATTGTAGTACGCTTTGTATAGTGGTTTTCTGCGCGCGCATATCTTCTTTTACACGCTGCGCGTAAGCGGTGGCACGCAGACTGGCCGTCGTCTCGTTCTCCAATTTCTCGGATCGTTTTTCGGGGTCGGTAGGCAGTTGTCCGGTCGAAACCGCACGCCACAGCCTCTCCTCGTAGACGACGGCTCGCGCGTCACTTATCCTATCTGCTATCGCTTTCTTGAGTCTCAAACCTCTTAGGGAAATTCCCCAACTCCTAGCTTGCTCTCTCATTTGCTTTATGGTAGGCATTATACTGAGTATAATCAATAGATTTTTATCTCTAATAGAGTGTCAGTTGATATTTATGACAGATTGTTGTATTATACTGAGAATAACTTATGGTTTTCGTATCTTTAATAGGGTGTCAGTTGCTAGGTGTGACAGATTTTTTGTATTATACTGAGTATAACTTATAGATTTATTATCTTTAATAGGGTGTCAGTTGGTAGGTATGACAGATTGTTGTATTATACTGAGTATAACCAATGGATTTCTTATCTCTAATAGGTTTTAATCTGGTTGATAAACAATATTTCTTCTCATACATTATGTGCGAACAGTGGGGGGAAAACACCAGTAGTATATAAGAGTCAACAATGATACCACCTCCTTCTGGAAGCCTCAGCGCGTAGCCGGTGGCTTCCAGAAGGAGGTGGTATCATTTTGACTCTTATATACTACTCGTGATAAAACTCGATTTCTTATGTTTCAACCTGTAGTTTAAAGAAATCTAACGGTGAACCACTCATCAGCAGAGTTTTACACCACTCTCGTGCTTACGATATATGGATAAATTACGTAATTAACGTCGCAATGACGTGTTTCCTTCGACCAATCAAGTCATGTTCTCGGACACATCCTCTCAATTGCGAGACAGTCGCTGTCACTACAGCCCGACTCCAACAATGAATTCGTATATCTCTTAGCCATATTTGTTGCTTGATTCGCTTTGTTTTTATGAAGAATCATGGTGAAATGTAATAAAAGGTGGGTGAATTATCTGGAAATAATGCCCGCGTGACAGGGTCCTACCGCTAAACAAATTCTGTTCGTTATGCTCACTCGTTTGTTGAACATAAGGACCCATTCACTCGTACAGTAGTTCACGATAATAGGTTTCCAAAGTTAAGTAAACGTTATATAACTTATTTACACCGAATACAGTCAAATTATGTATATATGCCATATTAAATAAGCTTACGACCTAGTAGGACTATTCATAGTTCCTCGATACTGGTCACATTGTATGGCCTGTGGCTTAACTGGTCGGATACGAATAAGTTTGATGTAATTACATGTATGGCTAATATACACATAAAGGTATACAAAGCCCGCAACACACTAGGAAGTAATAGTGGCAACCGATATCCAGATAAGCTGCATATTTGTGTAAATGCGTAGTCCAAAATGAAAAGAGAAAACAATTAAAATTGGGAGCAATGTATACTAAAATGCAACTAAAACCTTGGGTAAGTCATGTCTGATTCTCATGTAGCGAAGTCAACGCGTGTCGCTTGTTTACATGCTGCGCAGTAAGTATGGAAAATGATCGATAATTATGAATGTTAATATGTATTTGCTATGTACAGTCTACACTCGATTACTCAACATCCAAGGGATGCATGACAATACATTGAATTAACGAAAAGTTGAGTTATCTATAGTTATTATGTAGGAAAACGTATACGAGGTAACGAGTTTAGACTGTAGATCAACGTCACAGAAATATTACATTGAACAGAACATCAATTGGCTAATGTTTCTAAAAGTACAAGCCTTAACTTAGGTGTATGATAACATCATATTCACAACAGAAAATGTTGCTTCTAAAATAATGTAGATTATAACATTCACATGTATATTTATGAGTACTATCCAACATTGTAAAGTTGCATTCATTTTAAACGTTATCTAACATGTAGTTTGTCAAGGTCATTAGATGATCGAGATAACTTGTCTCCCCTATTGTCGGTAGCATGTCTATCCAATAGTCCTGTGAAGTGACGTAGACAAGGACACGTACGACGACAAGTGGTAACGTTGTTGGTTTTATTATTAAGGGAGGCGCTCGGAACACAAAGTCATGTGCACATCACATTATTTACAACACAACATAAAATGAATGCATAAATAGATGATATGTTGATATGCAAACATTGCATTACGGAACGCCAGCAATATTCAATTGGAGTGATGATATGAAAGCTCGTATCAGTCAATAACTAACATTAGTGTAAGTAGGTGCAAATGTATACTATTCAATTACTGTAGTTCTATATTTATAAGCCCGATGTGGCCAATTGTACTGATGTATGTGTACGTGAGAAAACATATTATCGTACAAGACATGTGGACAAGTAAAGGACGTTGAACGCAATATTTTAGCTATTTCAGTGCTGGTGTATCTCAAAGCAGACACAATGAATTAAAAGAGCAATGTCTACCGATGTCAGCCTCACTGTGCGTGCGTGGTGTGCATGCGTACGTGTGTGGGTGCGTATGACGTGTCATGCACGTTAGTTGTGTTCCGGAAATGAAATCTAAACTCAAATCACGTATCTAAACAGTGCCGTACAGAATAATTACTATACTCAAAACGCCATAAGACCCTATTATTCCAAATCATCGCCATTACGTGTACGTGTTGTCATTTAAGTGCAGTATGCGTATTAATATCAAAATTGCATATATATACCGTATCCACAGGTGGAAGACTCGGACCTATGACACCAAAAAAATGCATATTAACAAAATCCCATTACCCCACCCACTTGGTCTCGTACATTACCATATTCTATTTATAAAGGTGAGAATCAATATGGATATTATAGAAAGAGCCCTCTCTTTTCCGGTTCGCACAAACACAATAAACATCGATTAAATGTATGACTTCTGTCTCTGGCAATCGATAAAGGTATTAGGTGTGTGAATATACTCACTTGAAATCGCTGTTTCCAGCATTTATTCAGGTATTCTCATTTTGTATATCCCATCCAAAGCGAAATTTGCGTGTAAGAAATAATCTCACACAGAATCGGAGGCCGTCCGGCGTGGATTATCGGTCATATTTGGCCGATAGATGATCGCCAGCTCAAACTAAAGTCGTGCACCATGACCATATACATTAGAAACTCCAACCATACAAAGTTAGTCCAATTGTGATCGTTACGGACATTATACAAATGAGAATATCGATCGCTGCTTTACCGATATCGTACATGTACGCAACTTATAGCGGTTACAAGAACAGGTTTCAAAACAATCACATGCACACTCGTATCCCACACAGGTGTTTGAATAGATTGTTAGTATGTTGGTTTCAAATGGGTATTTTGGTGGATTTTCCGCAGTTTTCAGTGGATTTCATTGGTTTTGGGTAATTTACATAGTTTTGTGCAACAACTAATTCTCAATCATTACACACGACAGAAATCGTCAATTATCTACGAATTCACCGTTCCGAACGTTCGGACCCCTTTTATACTGTTAAAATACCTACAAAGGAACGAAGAAATGAACCATTTTTCAATATTTGGCCAATACAATTTCCACATGTGTTGCTTTCAGACCGATTATATCATCAATTTTCAACCACAAACTATCGATTCAAGAGGCATATATCAATCCACTGATGCTGATAGAATGCGTGACCGGCAGTTATCTGTTCATACACCTAAGACATTAACATCCATACACTTGCAAGGTTTTCTGGCTAGCCCGCAAAGCGGAGATTACACACGTGTCCCGTCATTTGATTGGATGGCCATTTTCCGCGATGCGTACAAATCCACTTCGACATCCCCCGTCACGCTATTATTCGATGAAACATGTTTATCAGCCAATGAACGTCGCGCTGTAAAGCTGTGTAACCAAATTTTTCCGCTTTGAGAGCTCGACCATCTATCCGAACATATTTGACGTTTTTCGAACGGTACATACATGTTTGACTTGCACTGGCGGTTCAGGCCCAATACATTAATCTAAACAAACACGTTGGAACCAGATGTATCGTTATCGATTAATAAATAATGTTTGTATTGGTTAAAAACGTACACGGGTAGAAGCTCTAACACGTTCAGTGTACTTGGTGGGAATATACGCCAAGTGAACGCCCGTAAAGCAATAAAATAACTACATTAACATTCAATAAAATAACATTTCTTACAGGTCAGCCAGTAGATTAGAGAAATCTAACTCTACATCAGTAGTTTACACCACTCTCCTGTTTAACATATATGGAGAAATGCTGAAAATAACGTCGCAATGACGTATTTCCTTCCGACCAATCAAATCATGTTCTTGGACACATGCTTTGGAAAGCGAAATGGTCGCCTTCACTACGACCCACATCCAGAAATTAGCTCGCATATCTCTTGGCCATATTGTACTATAGATTCGCTTTGTCTTTATGAAGAATCATGTGTGAAATGTAAAAAAATGTTTATTTAACCAGGTGAGCTGAAAATACGCTCCCCTGTGGAAAAATGTACTACACTTTTGTGCATCGCGCTAGACACATCGGCACAGCTCAGTCTATTTCAGTGCCCTGTTCAAATAGTCGGCCCCCAGAATGCCGACGTGTCCTACATCACCAATACGCAACAATACGCATCAGGTAAGGCTACCATATCAGTGTCACTCTTTACTCGTATATGTATACAAACATAGTCTCTACATATCATTCACAATCATAGAATTTGCTGCAATAGTACACCAAATATCAATATTACATGTAACTACCAACATTGTATGCGTACTTAAGCATGTTTGAACATTTTAATGAATATCGTATATATCGAATATTGTGGATAGTAGAATGATAAAGATAGAGTGGAGTAGAGTAGGATCTTTCCGGACCTTGCACCATGCGCCTTCCCACACATACTGACTGACAAATTTACGCTGCACGACGATAATGTGCCTTCCCACACATCCCTGCTGACACAGGCGACACTGGCGGTCTCGGCATAGACACTCTACAACATCCACCGTACTCTCCGGACCTTGCACCATGCGCCTTCCCACACATCCCTCGTGACACAGGTGACCCTGGCGGAACCCGGCATAGACACTCTGCAGCGTCCACCATACTCTCGGGACCTTGCACCATGCGACCTCTACCTCTTCCCGACAATCAAAGGGGACATGCGTGGAAAATACTTCCCGTAACTGTCAGAGAAAGCATTCTAAAAAATCCCCGCAAAAGATTACAATAGATGTTTTGAAACTTGGCTTTCCAGGTGGGAGAAGTGTATTAAGTGTTCGGTGGTGTTTTGTTTGAGAAACTGTAAACTACTTTATGCCTGTATGCAAACTGAATTGCAGCCGATGTAACATTAACAAATTATGTTCGACGGTCCCGACGGAATCCAGCATTTCATACGTGACGGGGGCAGCGTCGCTGTAAATATGTACCCAGGTGTCATTGTGTGCATCCACCGAAGAAGTGTAAACTAATTCATGATTGTCCTGTTGCTTCTGTCGTTATTTGTGGCATTGCAAAGAGATTCTCACCGAAGAATAGAAACAACAATTACATGAAATTGAAACAGAGTACGTTGTGTATGCCCCCTATGCGATAGCAATGGGGCGTATTGCGTTAACCTTGATGTTCAGTACGTCCGTCCATACGTCTGTCACTCTGTGTATCAATCCGTGTACTTTTACCTCGGAATGTCGAAATATTATAAGAGTTTAGCCAGTTAGAGTCCAGTATGCCAGGAATGCATATCCATGTTTAACAAACATATTGTCTAGTTAACTTAGAATTTGGACATCATATGTAGTTCATTCGGTTGGATAGAATAGGACAGAAATGCAGATTATTATTTTTTTCAAAATTTAAGACAAGTCAAATTCAGTTTATCATAGATTTTTCCAGACATGCTAATACGTTATGATAGCCATAATGATTGACCTGGGGGAAAATTAGCCTTCCATGCAACAATGGAATACGCTTGTAACAGCCATATGTGGTTGTGAATTTGTAAATATGACTTATGGAATGAGTGACCAGGATCGTTCCTGATCGAATGGCACACTCAAGTAGCCTGATAGCGATATATACTGCTTGCTGAAAGCATGACGGGTGTTTCATTGATGGAATGGCGAATAAAGCAGCTCCAGACAGACTGCGGATGCGGATCGGGATTTACACGGGTCGCCAAACGATAATTCTACAGGGTACACTAAACATACGACTCATCAAGTCAGCGGAAACAAAAGTCAAGACAAAAGTCGGAAAGATAATACCTTTTGGGGACTATGTAGTTCTCCGACATTGCTGAATCGATTCCTGAAACATATTACAAGGATATGTACCAAACATGCCATCTCTTCTTTTCAGCGAAGTGGCTGAATATCAGTGATACCGTACGTGCATGTTGTGTGTGCGTTTGCTTACTGATGTGATCCCGGTTGATTTAACTACAAATTATTAGTATGTCTCACCCGACTTATCGTTGTTACTGGTCGTATACTGACAAGATTTGTAGTGATCGTGTGTCTTACCGATGCACAGTCGTCATTGGAAAGGACACAATACACATGTTTGATATTTGTTCCACAAATTAGCTGTCATGCGTTATGATATACTGATATGTTTCGCCGTTGGAGACGATATAGTATCATGATTGTCTTCCGGATATTGTACGTCATAATTTAGCAGCAGTAAATAACACTGGCCAAATGGACGTTGAATACGAACAACTCGTATATACACGAAACGTGCAACAGCATATGTGGTTTCATCGTGATCCTGCGTGATCCATCCAAACAATATAGCGACTCACACTTTGCATGACTAACGATCGTATGGTAGAAGTTCCAGCTACAGATGGCATGGCTAAACGATCGTATGGTGGATGTTCCAGCTACATATTGCATGGTTAAACGCCACATATATGGTTAAAGGATCATATGATGGATGTTCCAGCTACAATTTACGAGGCTAAATGATAGTATTGTGGATGTTCCAGCTACAGGTTACATTTCAAAATGATCGAATGGTAGATGTTCCAGCTACAATTTGCATGTCTACATTATCGTATGATAGATGTTACAGCTACAGTTTGCATGGCTAACTGATTGTAAGGTGGATGTTCCAACTACAGTTTACATGGCTCGATGATCGTATTGTGGATGTTCCAGCAACAGTTTACATGGCTAAACGATCGTATGGTGGATGTTCAGCTACGGTTTACACGGCTAAATGAGTGTAAGGTGGATGTTCAAACTACAGTTTACATGGCTAAATGATCGTATTGTGGATGTTCCAGCTACATATTGCATTGTTAAATGATCGTATGATGGATGTTCCAGCTACATATTGCATGGTTAAACGCCATTTATATGGTTAAAGGATCGTATGATGGATGTTCCAGCTACACTTTGCAAGGCCATACAATCGTATGGCGGATGTTCCAGCTGCAATTTACGTGGCTAAATTATCGTATTGTGGATGTTCCAGCTGCAGTTTACATTTCTAAATGATCGTAGGGTAGATGTTCCAGCTACAATTTACATGGCTACATGATCGTATGGTAGATGTTACAGATACAGTTTACATAGCTAAATTATTGTAAGGTGGATGTTCCAGCTACAGTTTACATAGCTAAATCATCGTATTGTGGGTGTTCGAGCTACAGTTTACATGGCTAAATCATCGTATTGTGAATGTTCCAGCTACAGCTTACATGGTTAAATGTGTGTAAGGTGGATGTCCCAGCTATAGTTTGCATAGCTAAATGATCGTATTGTGGATGGTCAAGCTACAGTTTACATGGCTAAATGGTGGTCGTATTGTGGATGTTTCAGCCACACATTACCTGGCTCAATGATAGTAAGGTGGATGTTCTAGCTACAATTTACATGGCTAAATGATTGTATGGTGGATGTGCCAGCTACAGTTTACGTGGGTAAGCGATCGTATGGTGGATGTTCCAGGTACAGTTTACATGGCTAAATGATTGCATGGTGGATATTCCAGCTACAGTTTGCATGGCTAAATGATCATATGGTGGATGTTCCAGCTACAGTTTGCACGGCTAAATGATCGTATGGCGGATGTTCCAGCTACAGTTACATGGCGAAATTATCGTATGATATATGTTACAGCTACAGTTTACATGACTACATTATCGTATGGTAGATGTTCCAGCTACAGTTTACATGGCTAAATTATCGTATGATAGCTGTTACAGCTACAGTTTACATGACTACATGATCGTATGGTAGATGTTCCAGCTACAGTTACATGGCGAAATTATCGTATGATAGCTGTTACAGCTACAGTTTACATGACTACATGATCGTATTGAAGACGTTCCAGCTACAGTTTGTATGGCTACATGATCGTATTGTATATGTTCCAGCTACAAATTATATTGCTAAATGATCTTATAGTAGATGTTCCAGCTACAGTTGACATGGCTACATGATTGTATTGCAAATGTTCCAGCTACCGTTTGCGTGACCAAATGATCGTATGGTGGATATGTATACTGAATAAGTATCAAAATGGCGCCCATCGTCCCCGGCTCTCGACCCCGGACTGACAAGTTGGCGGCTCACAGTTTACTTGACTAAACGAGTGTATGGTGTATGTTCCAGCTACAGTTTGCATGGCTAAATGATCGTATTTTCGATGTTCCAGCTACAGTTTACATGGCTGAATTATCGTATGGTGGATGTTCCAGTTACAGTTTACATGGCTAAATGATTGCATGGTATATGTACCAGCTACACTTTATATGACTAGATGATAGTAAGGTGGATGTTCAAGCTACAATTTACATGGCTAAATGATTGTATGGTGGATGTTCCAGCTACAGTTTAGATGAATAAATGCTTGCATGGTGGATGTTCGAGCTACAGTTTGCATGGCTACATGATTGCAAAGTGGATGTTCCAGCTACAATTTACAAGGCTAAATGATTGTATGGTGGATATTCCAGCTACATGTTTCCTGGCTAAATGTATGTATAGTGAATGATCCAGCTACTCTTTACGTGGCTAAATGATCGCATGGTGGATGTTCCAGCTACAGTTTACGTAGCTAAATGATCGTATTGTTGATGTTCCAGCTACAGTTTACATGACTGCATGATCGTATTGTAGATGTTCCACCTACAATTGATATTGCTAAATGATCGTATGGTAGATGTTACAGCTACCGTTTGCATGGCTAAATGCTTGTAAGTTGGATGTTCCAGCTAATTTTTGCATCCCTAAGCGATCGTATGCTGGATGTTCCAGAATAGTTTATGTGGCTAAATGCTTGTAATGTGAATGTTCCAGCTACAGTTTACATGGTTAATTATCGTATTTTGGATGTTCCAGCTACAGTTTATGTTGCTAAATGATTATAAGGTGGATGTTCCAGCTAAATTGTACATGGCTAAACGATTGTATGATGGATGTTCCAGGTACAGTTTATGTGGCTAAATGATTGTAAGGTGGATGTTCCAGCTAAATATTATATAGCTAAACGATCGTATGGTGGATGTTCAAGTTACACTTTACATGGCTGAATGATTGTAGGGTTTATGTTCCAGCTACAGTTCACATGGCTAAATGATCGTATTGTGGATGTTCCAGCTACAGTTTAGCTACAGTTTGCATGGCTAAATTATTGTATGGCGTATGTTTCAGCTTCAGTTTGCATGGCTAAATGATTGTATGGTGGATGTTGCGGCTACAGTTTGCATGACTAAATGATTGTATGTTGGATGTTCCGGCTACAGTTTACATGGCTACATGATTATATGGTGGATTGTCCGGCTACTGTTTACATGGCTACATGATTGTATGGTTGATGTTCCAGCAACAGTTTACATAGCTAAATGATCGCATTGTAAATGTTCCAGCTACCGTTTGCATGACTAAATGATCGTATGGTGTATGTTACTGCTACATTTTACATGTTTGAATACACATTATGTATTCTGAATAAGTAGCAAAATGGCGTCCATAGTCCCCGGCACTCGACTGCTCACAGTTTTACATACGATTGTATGGTGGATGTTCAAGCTACAGTTTACATAGCTAAACGGTCGTATTGTAAATGTTGCAGCTAACGTTTGCATGGCTAAATGATCTAAGTGTGGATGTTCCCGCTACATTTTACATGTTTAAATACATATAAACCATGAAGGGGTCCACTCGATACGATCGACTCCGGTCAGAAATCAACGAACTCTACAGAAAGTTTTTTGAATATAATTACTTGCGTTGACTTCACCGACCGTACCTAGTGATATATAGAAACTCAAGGAAGCATGATGCTAAAAAATATGGCAGTTTATACCGTAAAATAAACATACGTGCAGGAGGGGCATTTTACTGATGCATACGTTGGTTTTAATTAATTGTGTGTTTCATTTATGACAATTCGCATATGTTTGACAGTACATGAACAGTCCATATTCAGTTCAGCGTAAATAATAGGGAACATATACAATCAATATAACTATAGCATAACATTCAATGAAGCCGCTGACTACAGATAGCAAAATACAGCTCGAGATGTCACGACGAGATGACCTTCTGACAATTGAGGACAATCTAAGTAATATTAACTTGTTTCTGGAAACCGCGTTATTCCAGCGTAGTGAACATTGATATATTTATGTTGTATACTGGTGTGTAGCGCGATGCTGACGATATTGTGTACCCTAGTAGCTAGGGGGCCAAAGCCCATTTTTGGGGTCAACCTGTCATGGGATGCTGTAAAAGGTTGTGTGGTATCAATGTGTTCAGGAACCCTTCTCAAACAATTTCCAGGTGCACAACCCGAAAAATGTGCTACTGGAAAAAAATGGCAGCCACTTACAAAATGGCCGCCGTAAAATATATTTGTGACTAAATAGCTGGTATAAATGCACATAGAGTCAAAAAATACATTCATACCATCAGGTGATACATCAGGTTGTTAATTATAAAAGAATGGACATGGCAGACAATATGGCCGCCAGAAATACACAAAAATAAGTTGAACATTAAGTAAAAGTTGCCATTTCTTTGGCAACAATTGCTGTAGCACGCATTATTCAGTCAAAATACAATCGTATGAGGTACACATTACTTCATGTTAAAGCGAGTGTGTCGCATACATTATTAATGCAATTATAGATTTTAGATGAAAGTATACTATGAAACAACTGTTATTTTTGGTCATTGAATTCAGAATATTTTACGAATGTTTTATGCATACATGTATTTTTCATCTGCTGAGTTTCTTTGTTTCTTATACTGATATGTATAGTTCTTAAATTCAGTAATAACAAATAAAGAATAACACGATGTATGTGATGCATTCGCTTTAACATTCACTACTTGTGCACTGTTTATATATAGGATTCATCATCACTGCTCTCACTTATGTCACTGTTAAAGTCATCAGCCGCGAGAACACTTCTCTCGCGATCCGATGCATCGACAAGCAATATAGCATGGTACACCTCTCTTCACACATGAACATCTATTACCACACCCGTTGGTACAACTGCAGGCAATCGATCTGGCCATTTATTGATGCCATAGTGGTTCAGACGTTGTTACGGGAACATAGCTATCATCTTTGGCATTCCATCCGAATTCCTCAAATGAAGGTAGAGTTGGCTTAGGAATGTGCACCGACTTGTCCATTGTGGTTGCCAATGCTGCACACTTTAGATGAGAACGGAATGTGCCTTCCGTTGGTGGTAGAATCTTCAACAGTGTTGATTTGTTGTTCAGAAATTTGTGAGCTCGAATGTCAGCAAGAGATTGGCCTGCATTGGTTGATTTAGCATACACTCCAATCATCAGTTGTTTTACTTCTTTGGCTACATTTTCATCAAGCTGGAATACGTCAGCAGTTTCGGCAAAGTCTTGCATCGCTGGCAGATGGAGGGCCTTGCTGGTGGATAACCATGTCTTCTTACTGGTATAATAGAAGAAACTTGTGGTGTCTCTTCCACTCAGGCTATGAATGAAGGGAACGTATCGGCATCGAGATGGTCCTAATGCTGCAGCTGTATCATGTATAGGCAGGTATGCATCACTGTCTGTTCTAATCCATATTTCTGACAAAAATATTTCAGTAGAGATGGTGTATAATGGACTAAGATGAAAATCACGTCTGTGTCGTTGCTATGAATGACCAAGCGTTGAGTGTGTTCATGATTAACACTGTGCACTGTGCAGCACAATTCGCGTGTCTGCTTCCTCCTGAGTGGATTCAAGTTCGGGGACAGGGGTAGAAGAACCATGACCTCCAAGATACAGATTGACATGATTCAGAGATGCAGCTTCAGTTTCGGATATCAACCAAGTGTCACATAGGAATCTCTGTAATCCAGCTTTGTTGGCTGGTACTGAAAAGAACTCAAGTGGTTCTGGAGAACGAATTTGTTCTTGTATGTCATATACTTTGGGTTCAGATGGTTTGTTTAGGCTCCGTTTTTGACGTTTAGCTCTCTTCAAGCTTGGTGTCCTATATCTATCACAGCAAAAGTGAATCGATTCCGTATTTACCAGTATGTCTGAGAGCAAGTTATGCTTGTATCGCTGGGATATCTGCCCAAATGTTTCATCTTTATGGAAAGAACAATGACGAATGGCAAACATAGCATGAACAATAACTGCTGTTTTGAGCTGGCTTTCATGCAATTTGGCAACTGAACTCACATTCGTCTCTGTTTTCATGGCATTGACAAAGTTTGTCTTATTACCCGATCGCATCTGGCCATCTTCTGTGAATATTGATGGTGGATATTTGCTGCATTCATGATTGCCAATATAGTTGATACTATCAATTTGTCCACCACTTGCTGCAATCTGGATCATGCGAAGCAGAGGTACACTTTCGTAACTTTTTCCACTTTGTGGTTTTATTTTACGTGACTTTTAAGTTTGGTTCTGAGTAGCAAATGTTTGTAGTTTCACAACTTTGGTTAGCTTCTGCTTCTGTTGTATTGAATCATTTAAGGAGTCCTTACCGATTTGCTTAACATTCAATAGTTGTTGTTGTACATTTGGCTCTGCCTTTTGTCCAGTAGCTATGTTGATGAGATGTGGTTGTGTTGCAAATGGGCTCGTTTTGATTGCAGCAACTGCCTTTAATACGTCATGACAATCTCTTTCGATTCTGACACGACCACTTTCATGATGCGGATTATCTGTTTCTGGATCTAGATGTAGCATACTCTTTAATTCTGATGAGACAGTTGCAGTCAATGCCTTTGTATACACCCACTTACTTCGAGCCTGGGGATTAGTCGTTATTCCATCTAGTCCACTTGTTTCCTTTGCACTTTTATTGTACGTCTGTTCAAGCAACATGTCTGGAGAGACGCCATTGTGGTGACCCTCAGCTCTTCTACCAACAAAGGAACCTTGCATAAATACCCTATGAACTTCCGGTGATGTTTCGGGCAGTTGTTGAACACATCTCACACATCACAACACCACCACCACCAGTAACTACATATGTTAGAGAAGACCAATTGAAGACAATGATATTAGTGTACTCTGACACATTAATACATTGAAAAAGTGTCGTCAATCATTTTGCAGGCCATGTTACGATGTATACTGCATGTATGTTGGCGGCCATCTTGGATTCTTTATCTACCAGTGATGTTTTCCATTCACCGATTTATCAAATAAACTCTATAACATAAATAACGTTAGTATTGCAGTAAAATTTGTGACTATATCTTCAACGATATTCAATAAATATAGAAAATTCATATTTGACGGCGGCCATCTTGAAAACGGTTGTATATGTTTTCCAGTAGTACATTTTTCGGGTTGTGCACCTGGAAGTTGTTTGTGAAGGTCTACTGAACACATTGATACCACACAACCTTTTACAGCATCCCATGACAGGTGGACCACCTTGGCCCCCTAGCTATAGGGAGAAATGGATATTAAACCCCACCACAACAACCATACAGTTGTCACCGTGTTTATAGTGGCCATCGATTCGAGTTGCCCTTGCACCTGGGACCAGCAATGATTACTCTCTTGCCTACAGTATGTCCGTGTTATAGCCAATACATACAAAGGATATACTTACTGCGTTTTCCTTGTACCTCGTCCATCATCGTGTCGTTCACGTAGGTTTGCTCACCGCAATGTCCACGGAAACAAACAGTTTACATAAATCATGGCGTACATGGGTATTACAAGTGTACTTTATATGCGAACACGCTATGGTAGTAACTGTGAGTTAGTTACCCAAGATGCACGTATCACAAACCACAGCAATAATTACCAATGGGTGATGTTTATGTCCTCGTTAACATTGTATGCCGCTTGTTTTCATACTTGAGTAATATTAATTGATTGACGACCACCTTTGCTAGTAACTTGCATTTTTCACCCATATTTTTTTGATTCACCTTCACCCGATATTACACACACGTTGGATACAACAGTTACGTACAGTCATCTTACCTGCCAGTGTATTTCGTCCCATCTTTACCTATGGAAGTAAAATAAAAGGCAAACTCATATATACCAAAAGTATCCACTAACTCAAACAGTATGTTTGTGCAGTATAATGTACAGTAACAATTGTATGTATGTACAGCGGTCACTATGCAAATGAGTTGCATCGATAATATGTTGTGTTTCAGCATGTATTCAGCAACAGGGTTGCCTAACATTCATTGTTATCAAATAATTGGATATTGTGATATTATTGCATGTGTAACGGTAACTATTATTTACTTAGAACGGCTAACGGAAGTCACCCGGGTGTGTTTTGGTACAAACATATGTAATATTCTGATCATGACGTGAATGATAGAAAATAATTAGAGCAATATGAGAAATAGCAAAATGTTCTGTTAATTTAGACAGACACTTTGTGAAAGTTACCCTGTTTTAAACCGTTGAGAACGGATAAGACTGTGACTTTGACGTTGGGCAAAGTCAGAGTACAATGATCATGTGTTAGTGTGAACATAGTACCTAACCAAGACAAGCTTGTATTTGAACAGAAACAACAAATTAAGAAGTATGCCCCCAATGTCCTGTTTTCGGGAATTCTTTAACTATATTGCAATGACTTTGGTCTAGCGGGTGTTGCATAGTCGTTAATTCCTCACATTACAGAGGACCATCTTACGAAAACTTGTGTGAGATATCACGAAGTAGTATTATGGGAAACCGAATACATAAAGCCATTATCAACTAAGTTACATTTTGTGGATGACAGACAAACGAGTGGACTGACGGCGGAAGAATCAGAGTATAATACTGGATATAGTAATCGCTCCTTACATGCCACATAGATGTTCTTCTACCTACCATTCCTGAATCGGTATCTATTTTTGTAGAAGACGCCTACCACGATACAGCTGACAACAATCACCACCGCAACTGTACCTCCGACAGCGGCGGCACTGTCACAAAAGGAAGACCCTGCCACGCCAGAAGCATCTGTGACAGAATCACGATTAACTGAGCGAACGTGCAAACGACATGGGTGGGGGCACTGCGAGATGGATGGTCCAGAACCCCACACCCCCTCCCCACCCTTGTATATAATACTCGTGTAACCGACAAAACCATGTATATATTGATATACGATGAGAGTTTACTATCACACAATCAAGCATTACAGTGTGTATATTCCTCCGGTATAAAACATACTTGCGATCAGTGTGGTAAACTTACTAAAGACAGTATGTGAACCAATTGTCATGGTATCGCTGAAATACTGACTCCGGGGAAAATTATACTATAATGTGATTACATGTCATACTCTTTCTAACATTAATGTTGCTTTGTAATATTGTAGCAATTCTAAAGTACATGTGGATGCTATTTCAAGCAACATTGCAGTAACTGAAATGTACACCAATTTGAAGGATATTGTCGGTTTCTTTTCTCGTTCCGATACGGAGCAAAGTCTAAATATATAATATATCGCCTAAGTACAGAATGTTAACATACTACACCTGCCAATGACCCGTACTTTGTGCCACCTGTTGTCACGTTGAGTATCTCTGTATACAGACTGGATCCCAGCTGGTTGTGTGCATACATCTTTAGGTAGTACTGAATGCCGGGACAGAGCGAGGCCGATGTTACGTGGTTCATCTCTCGGCTACCTTAAAAATGATCTGTTTAATGTATTGTAGGTTGGTGTAGAACTCCCCACCCACCTATAGGACAGGTTTATACGCGATGATGACAGTAGGCGACTTAAGCAGTCGAGTAGAGTCGAGTAGATGACTAGCGAGGCTATGTACAGGAATCGTCAGCAAAGTGGACGTGTTGTTAATTTTCTAATTGGGGACTGGGAGAGGAATTGTGTATATATACTCATGTACTATGAATGGTCCTACATAAATAAAAAAGTATTCCTGGAGCTGTTGTAAACAATTATGAAACTACAGTTAAGTAGTATACTACACCTGTCAATGACGCGTTCTTTGTACCGCCTGTTGTCACGTTATGTATATATGTATACGGACTGGATCCCAGCTGGTTGTGTGCATACATCCTTAGGTAGTACTGAGTGCCGGGACGGAGCGAGGCCACTGTTACTTGGTTCAGCTCTCGGCTAACATTGACACCCGTGTCGGGTGAGGGACTGTCGGTCCAGGTCACACCGTCTGTGCTGTACTGTACAATAGTTGTATGTGGGTAGCCCCCGTGAAACCCCGGTCGCCATGATACATCAACACATGTAGGTTGGATGTTTAACACATTTAACTGTTCTGGGTTGTCTGGTGGTCCTGCAGAAGAGGCCAAATTAACTTAAGAAGAAGGTTGGATCAATGGAAAACAAATCATAACATAGTAGACATTCGATATATTAGCGATACTGACAGTGAATGAACATTCCATGGACAAATATTCAATTACTAAGATTTTTCTAATCAAAGTGTATGAAAGACGCTCATAAAAGGGGGCTAGTAATAGTTCAGGAATATGAACTATGCTAAAGTATTTTGACTTGCTTTTAATTTGCGTGTACTTATTTGTATGGTGGGTGGTTGGTAGCGAGCACGAAACGGGTAATTCAACTATAGGGGTTCATCCTTACCGGAATATCGATTGAATACCTGGTTTGGCATTTTGTATGTGACAGTTTAATCTGGTTATACCCCTTATATGAGTATTACGATTATTCGTAATCCTATTTTAGTGGAAGGGGCCAAATTACTTTGGTGTAGTAAAGACCTGGCACCCGGTCAGGTTATTCTAATTTCAGGATTGAATTTATTTGTTCTCGATGTAAATTTTCCGTTCTGAATTTCGGATCCCCCATACAGAAGGTTAAAAAGGGATCGAATACATGACCTTAGCCGTTAAACACCAATAAACAAACAAACAACTTATTAGTATGACGTATTACATGCAATATCAGCATCCCGTCAATAATGGTCAATACATTTTGTGAGACGTTGTTCTGCATTTGGGACCGTTTTCCATAACATATTCATTTGGGATATGTAAAACTGTTTTATGTTTTGTTGTGTCGTTCGCCGATTTGTCTCAGAGGAGTATATTGTTTTATAGTTGAGTATACAACACAATCCAAATTAATCAACTACGTTCTTGCTTGCATGTCTCATGCACATACGACTTTCATATTTGAACACATATATCTACAAGATACAACGTCCGTATCGGAACTTTATAAACGCCCCTCTACGACGGTTGCTAAGGATACTTATCGCTCGCCTAGCACCAACATGTGGATATTTTTACCTTCCATAGCAACTTCCATTAAAACAGACGCCTCACCTATCGCATTGGTTACGACAATGTCGTAGACACCCAGCCCGGACTCGGCCACAATTTTCCACGTGACAGTTGATCTGGTTCCCAGTGTCGGCATCATGCTACTGAATACATGCAGGTTTATCTGTGTCGCCTCTGTTGTCACGGTACCAACGGGCGGAGATTGCCGAACGTTGCCGATAACATTGTAGCAGCTAACGAGCGTCGGTGTCGACGGTGAGTAATATGTGCTGGTGACACTGGTGGGGTGGCCCAGCTTCACAGCAAACTTGTTTATATCATGTGCCGTACTGCTTGGTGTAATGATGACTGGACGTGCTGTAACATGCACGTGGTATTTATTAGTAAATTACATGGGTCGTGGTTAGGGTCTATCAGGAGAAGCAGAATATGGCAGAGTCATGTAGCTGCTACACATCCGTATCTCCGGACCATGGACCGCTCGGCCCGCTACCCAAAACTATAAACAGCAAATGGTATCAATTCCACGACTAGTACAACTCTATCGCGGTTACAATACCAATTTACGATCGGTCCGTCCATGTGGTCAAACAACGTAACCTGTGTCAAGTTATGATGTTAACGTCTTAAGGACTGATGTCAAAGAACGCCATATGTTGTTTCGAAGATACCAGCATCGAAAATTTGATTGCATATTTGTATAAATTGCATCTGACCCTGTTGTACTTATTGTATACTCTAATGTGCATTGATTTGCCATTTGAGTCATGTTAGCCTGGACCATCAATCGGCCAGTTTCACTTGTTGTAGTGTTCGACACAGGTGGCTCAGGATGTGACAGATAAAGTGATAACATTTAGCGCTATATGTTTAAACACAATATGTATGTGTCATATCCAGTACATGTAGTTTCAGTCAATACCAAAGCTTATAAATGTTCCCATTTTGTTTATAAAACACATAAACTCTACAGTAGAATGTCAACACCTATGTAATACATGTATCCCATGACATTTACAAAGCAATTATCTTTGAATGAGATGATGATTAGGAATAGAACGGGTCCGATTTTGTCCGCTACAGCTATACTTTGTTGACGTACCATGCGTTTCCATGGTATGTCGTGTGTATTTCAGTGTGTACAATTTTATCTTCTAGGACCGTGCATTTTTCTATTAAATGTGCGGCGGTGGTGTCATGTAAGGCTTTAATATGTATTGGTCATGTAATGTAATGGCTGCTCCTCATCACGCAGCAGAGAGTCTATGGATTTCTATTGACCGTAGAGTGAACATTCGTTCGTTAATGTTATTGAACTGTTTATTTGATATTGTGTAAAGTCTCCAAAAGCAAACGGAGATGATCTTATGTTGTAGTTATAACATATTGTTAACAACATGACTATTCTATAATAGTTTGTAGCACGAACATTTGATTGAGAGAGCCTCAGTAGAAGCTGTCCTGATGATCCAACTGGTGTCATACGGTGTTACCCCGTTACTGACCCGGCATGTGTATACACGAGAATGTGCATATGTCAGGTTGGACAGACGGAGAGTTGCGGCAGCTTCCATGATGGGACGAGTTATCTCCCCGTACCCCGGCCACGTCTGTACCCAGCTTAAGTACAGGTAGATGCTGGGAACACCGGACGGTGAACACGTCAGATCCACAAACTGACCATTTACCGTCGCCGTGGCCACAACATCTGGGGGATCTGATATTAGACATTAACCATTATCGCCTACACAAGCATATAGTGCATATGCCACAAATCTAAATATGATGAGCCTATTTTAGTAACCAACTAAAATAATTAGATTTTTGCGACCAATGCACGTCTCGTTAACAAAACGCAATTTATAACAAATAATCATAATCGGATATATTCCTCATTGAATCTGCAATTAAAAACAGATACATCTATTTAAACATATCATGATTCAGCAATTTATTCAGTACGTACTTTAATTCATTGTAATCTGTACTGCAGTCCTGCACAAACACGTATCACACACAACTGTGACAGAGAGGTGGACATTAACTTACACTGCACGATCAGTTTCATGTCCGCAGTGCCCACTGAGCCGACTCCGTCATCGACCCGACACCGATACCGGCCGGCGTGACCGCGTCGTACATCCGGGATATTGTACGTGTATCTCCACTGGTTGCCAATCCCGGTCCCCAGTCCACTCTCCAGTGCGGTAGCCTGGCCGACCTTGTACCAGGTGAAGGTGGCAGCCGGCTTACTGGTGGCGGTTCATGTCAGGGCAGTAGTCGGGGCGCCCTTCGTTACTGTGACGTCTCCACCAGGGATCGATGCCACTGGGCTGTCTGTAATTAATGTAACCAAGGTGAAATCGACATTACAATGGTGTCAGGGCAGTAGTCGGAGCGCCCTCCGTTACGCTGAAGTCCCCACCAGGGATTGAAGCTACTGAAACACTGTCTGTAATGCAATCACGGTGATATCTACATAATACAGGTGGCCGACCATGTCAGGGCAGTAGTTGGGGCGCACTCCGTTACTGTGACGTCTCCACCAAGTATCACTGGCATGGCGATGTCTGTAATGTAACCACGGTGATATCTACATTATACTGGTGGCCGTACACGCCAGGACAGTAGTTCGGGCGCACACCGTTACTGTGATCACGGCCTCGGCGCTGTCTTTAATGTAACCACGTGCTATCTACATTTTGCATGTAGGAATACATGTAGGAATTCTGCTTAACACAGGTAGGAATTATGTTGGACACATGTAGGAATTATGTTTGACACATGTAGGATATATATTTGACACATGTAGCAATAATGTTTGACACATGTAGGAATTATGTTTGACAAAGGTAGTAATTATGTTTAGCACATGTAGCAATAATGTTTGACACAGGTAGGGATTATGTTTGACACAGGTAGTAATTATGTTTAGCACATGTAGGAATAATGTTTGACACAGGTAGGAATTATGTATGACATAGGTAGGAATTATGTTTGACACATGTAGGAATTATGTTTGACACAGGTAGGAATTATGTTGGACATATGCAGGAATACTGTTTGACATAGGTAGGAATTATATTTGACAGACGTATGAAATATGTTTGACAAAGGTAGCAATTATGTTTGACACAGGTATACATTAGGTTCATAAAATGTATGAATTATATTGGACACATGTAGGAATAATGTCTGACACAGGTAGGAATTATGTTTGACACAGGTAGGAATTATGTTGGACGCAAGTAGGAATTAAGTTTTACACATGTGGTGGGAATTATGTTTGAAACAGGTAGGAACAATGTTTGACAGAGGTAGGTATTATGTTTTGACACAGGTATGAATATGTTTGGACAGTGGTAGGAATTATATTTAACATAGGTAGGAATTATGTTTGACACAGGTAGGAATTATGTTTGACACAGGTAGGAATTATGTTTGGCACATGTATAATTTTGTTTTGACAGAGGTAGGAATTATGTTTTGACACATATAGGAATTATGTTTTGACACAGGCAGGAATTACGTGACACAGGTAGGAATTATGTTTCACACATAGTAGTTATGTTTGACACAGGTATGAATTATGTTTGACACGTGTAGGAATTATGTTGGACACATGTAGGAATTATGTTTGACACATATATAGTTATTGTATAATCTATTTTGTTTGTCAAATACGACAGAATATTGACTTTTCATAAAAGGTGGACATAAACCAGTTAATTACAGTTTCTCACAAAAACATGTGCTGCACTACGCGCCAGTGTAAAATGCTTCACGCCAAAGTAGGAGCCGGATTCCCAGTGAATTACCATTCAGACATTTGCGCCAATTACTAGACGAAAAATGCATTTATGCTTTAGCTCTAATTATAGTTGAGTGGCTTCTCATCATATAACGGGTGCATTTTTCGGGTGCGAAACATTTTACACTGGTGCGAAGTGCAGTACCGGTGACAACTCACCCTCAACATGTCCGTCATCGTACATGTAAGCCACATGCTGGCATACGTTAGCTAGCCAACCATTATAATAATGCAGAATACTTTACATCAGGACGATATGGCGTGTACATATATTGACATTGTGGCATGTATGCCAACCAGATGAACCTCCACATTCATGTTATCTGACTATGATATTTACTGTATGCAGAACAGCAAATGGATTATTCTGATGCTCAAAAAATACAAGTGGAAATCATAGCAGGCTGCCTACACACGTTACATATACATGCAGCTGATCAGGAGGAGACAACAATAACCAGCTCGACCAGCCCCTTGTTGACAATGTGCACTTTGCTGAAATTATATAAAATTAATAAATATCACTATCAGTCACATATTAACATCCTCATTCAGACACACACACACATGTACACGTGTACTGATGTGTTGGATCATAACATGTTTGCTATTACGCATGTATATGTTTGGATATGTGGCTGCGACTGGAGATATGTGGCTTATGGGTTTTGAATCCAGTGTAGATCCAGTGTATGTATGTATATGTCTGGATATGTGGCTGTGACTGGAGATATGTGGCTTGCTTATGGTGTTTTGTTTTAGTGTTTTGTTCTCACCGGAACTCCAACGGGGATCTTTTTGTTCGCATTAGTAGTCAATGGGGTGATAATTATGACCGAGGTGGTATCATTCTGGCTCACATGAGAAACATGACAATTTGCCAGTAGGTGGTATAATTTTGATCACATATGCCTCACCTCATATATGACACCTCATGTACGACACTATCTCTGCTATCATTCTATCATTCTCGCTCACATGAGAAACATGACAATTGTGCAGGGGGTGGTATCATGTTGATCCCCTTATACTACAGATCCCCTTATACTGCTATACCGTCAATTTAACACATCTCATGCTTCTAACAAATAGTATATATTATTACCAGGTTACATGAGTGTGCTATTTTATCAGGAGCAACACTGGTCACAACTAGTATTAACCCCATTTCTCCAGTAACAACCACATATTAGATCATCAATTACATCCGATATTACATTCCGTCATCACTTTGTTACATTCGGTATTTGTTTATCATGAATGTACATCAGGCGTTAAGTATTCACAGTGTTTATGGCGAATATATAGAAATGCACGTTACGGGAAATATTTGTAATGAAAAGCGTTTCAAGCGGATGTGACGTACATTCAACAACAAGGCAGTCGTATACGAGTTGGTGCATGGTATTATGTCACTACTGATTCCTGAGGTGGTGTGGTACGGCCAGGCATGGAGTTTCCGTCACTTGCTGTTTACCACATCGAACGCTGACAAATGTGACAATTAGTCGACAAGCATGTATCCAAGTACAAGATACGGCAATATTCATAGAATATTAATTGATATATTTCAGCTGTTTTTTTGCAAAATTCATCTTCGAACCACAGATTCTTGAAGAAGGCTTTATATTTCGATGTTTTATCGGTTATTTCGGTATACTTGGTGGGTTTGGTTCATTGTTACCAACATACAATTTACGTCAACTCCCGCTAATTGCACGTACAACTAGAAATACAAAGGTGTGAACTAGAGATTGTTCCTTCTCACGTTTTTCAACCATCATGTTTTAGCCGATAAAAATAAACCCGGTCCCAAAGTGTTTGTTTAGATTATTGTATTGGACCTGAACTGCCAACTTGAAAGTGAATGCAAGTCAAACATTAATACATCGTATGAAATACGTCAACTATTCTACGATAGATGATCGAGCTCTCAAAGCGGAGAAATATGGTTACACACTGTGTTTACAACTTTACAGCGCGACATCCATTGGCTGACAGACATGACGTAGCGGATTTTGACACATCGCGGGGAAAGGCCATCCAATCAAATGGCGCACAACGCGTGCAATCTCCGCTTTGAGTGCTCGCCACAAAATATCGTGCAGTTCACTTATTCTATCGGCATTAGCAGATTGATATATGTTTCCTGAATCCCGAATTTGGGGTTTGTGGTTGCAAATTGATGATACAATTGGTATGAAAGCAACACATGTTGTAAATGTTATTGCCCAAATATTGAAAACGGTTGCATTCCTTTGTTTCTCTGTGGGTATTTTGACAGTATAAAAGGTGTCCGAAAGTTCATAACGGTGAATGTGTAGATACTTGACGATTTTTGCCGTATGTAATGATTGAGCATTAGTAGTTGCACAAAATTATGTAAATTACCCAAAACCAACGAAACCCACCGATATCTACCCAAAACACCCATATGACACCAAACATACTGATCGTCTGTTCAAACAACTGTGCTTCGGGCTGGTACCATTTGATACAAAATCCCTTTAATGGCAGCACACCGGCTTCTAAGTGGTGAAGCAATCAACAAAGAATAATAAAAAAACTATATAATCCAAAGCTCTGAAGCACAAGCTCACTATAAATGGTTTAAAAGAACCGGATGTGGGACTCGTAATTTTACAAGATGATATATTGTGCTATCAAACGCAGACATAGTCCATACACCGAACACATCATTACAAGGTGTCCATGCAGTAACTGATATGGCAGCCAGTCAGACATAAACCACACAGACAAAGTCCATACATTGAACATTACAAGGTGTCCATTGCAGTAATTGAGATGACAGCCACTCAGACAAAAAAACACACAGACATAGTCCATACATTGCATACATCATTACAAGGTGTCCATTGCACTAACCGAGATGACAGCCAGTCAGACATAAACCACACATACATAGTCCATACATTGAACACATCAGTACAATGTGTCCATTGCAGTAACTGAGTTGATAGCCGGTCAGACATAAAACACACATACATAGCCCGTACATTGAACACATCATTACAAGGTGTCCATTGCAATAACTGAGATAACAGCCAGTCAGTAGAGATCACAAGTGTCATCAACGACGGATGCTTAGCAAGGAATATTTTGGCACTACTACAACAGTGATTATAATAATTATGTGTCTTAAATGTTTTTTCTTTCGGTTTCCTTATAACTTTTTGTATGGGTGGTCGTGTTGGATATTAATTGACGCCGAGATGGAGGTATGGTACATATACTGTGTAACAGGCTGACATCAGCTTTATGAAACAATTGGATAATTAACTTTTTACTTTAATTATTTGGTGATTGGTACCAAAAAACACTAATATTATGGATAGAACAAATAAAGCCTCATGGATACATCCGGCGCTACCGAAAAACGCAAACATTAACGCACATCTATGGCCAGACGGAAAGGCGAACACTATATGCCCCTCGACCTACTTCGGAAGCCGCACGCATAATTATGCAATAGAGTAATGCCACAATATTAATTAGCGTTATATTATATTATGTTTTCAATTTAACCTTCAGTATCACCTTGACATTTCATCTCATCTAATTTGTTGTCCTTATTTGATGGTGGTGGTTATAACAGAATAACAGACACAATTTACATCAAACATAACAAATAATTAACTAAATAATCTAAATATACCATGTCGTTTGCTTTCATGCATTTCTTAACGGAAATTGGCGGCCATTGTGGACGTCATATTGAATTTAATACACTTTGGCTCCACTTACCAGAATGACAGCCATGCCAGAACATATACAACAAGACAATATGTTTCAGCGACCTTATGATGGTAAAAAAAAAAAGATCAAGGTCAAGTTATTGGTGTCACGAGTGTGTGACAAATATTCAGTTAATTCAATTGACGAATATTTTAAGCAATCCTTCTCGTAATATTGAAGATATTACATGTTTGAGAAAATCTTACAAACTTTTAGATGTAACAAAATGATTTAAGCGAAATTTCGAAGGTGACCAAGGTCAAAGTTATGTTAATTGTGGCGCGAGTGTGCGATAAATGTTTAGGTGATTAATGTGTCAAAGTATCAATGCAATCCTTAAATATTACATGTTGGATAAACTCTTGTTTCAGCGACATTTCGAAGGTGACACAAGTCAAGGTTGTGTTAATACTGGCGCGAGTGTGTGTCAAATGTTCAGGTGATTCAAGTGTATTTCGGACGGACGGATGGGACGTACTGACATACGAAACATCAAGAGCAACGCAATATGCCACTTTGCTATCGTATGAATATACCCCCATGGCATTATTGAGTCTAACTTGAGATTGTGTGTAAAAAAAGTAAACTTTAAATTTACACAAATTTCAAAGCCATTTCAGAAAGCCTCACAAACTGTTTCAGGTAATGTCACAAAGGTCACGGTCATGCCATTGGTGGTGTGATTGCGTCACACGTACGCAGATGCATGAATCGTCCAAATAATAAAGCAATCCTTCAAGTAGTATTAAATATATTACACGATGAAGAAACACTTACAAATTTTTCTACGAAACAGTGTTTAATGGATATTTCGAAGGTGACAAAGGTGAAGGTCGTGTTAATGGTGGTGCGTGTATGTGACAATTGTGCAGGTGATTCAAGTGTCCAAGTATTGAAGCAATCCATTGCGTAATATTGAAGATATTGCATAAACTGTTACAAATGTTTGACGTAGCACAATGGCAAAGTGTTTCAACGATATTTCAAAGGTGACAAATGTCAAGGTCGTGTTAATGGTGGCATGTGTTTGTGAAAAATGTTCAGGTGATTCAAGTGTCTAAGTATTTAAGCAATCCTTCTCGTAATATTGAAGATATTACATGTTGGATATAAACTCTTACAAACTTTTTAACGTAAATGTACATGTACGGACGGATGTACGGACGGAGGGATGTACGGACATATAACCTCAAGAGCAACACAATATGCTCCCCTTGCTATCGCATAAGGGGCATAAAAAGCCGTACATGTGTGACTTTGTTTATGCACGTACTGGTAATTGACATGAAAGTCAAGGTCACCAAGGTGACTGTCAAAGTCACTGGAATGACATTGGATGGATAGCTATCAATGTGAGCAAGCTATTTATGAAATTTGGCAGGAGATATTCAACATTTGGATGTGTATACAAGATTCTTGACACCAATGTGAAGGTCACGAAGGTCATGGACAGCCGAATTACCCTGGTAGATATACATCAATGTGAATAAGCTATTGATGCAGTTTGGAGATGATCAGACTAACGGATCAATGTATATTCAACATTTGGACGAACATCCGAAATTATTGATACCAATGTCAAGGTCACCATGGTCACGGTCACCCGAATGACAGTGGTTGGATAGTTATCAATGTGACAAAGCAATTTATTAATTATGAAATTGTTGACACAATTGTCAAGGTCACCATGGTTACGGTCACTCATATGACACTGGGTGGAAAGCCGTTAATGTGAGGAAGCTATTGATGAAGTTTGGTAAGGATAACGGATAACTAGTTATTAATTTTTTAAATTATTGACACAAAATGTAGGTCACCAAGGCGAAGATGACGGTCACCCGACGGACTGTGGTTGGATAGCATATCAATGTGAGAAATATATTGATGAAATTTGGTAGGGATCCGATTAGCGGATATTGATATATTAACATTTTGGACGTACGCCAACAATTATTGACACAATGGTTAAGGTCCCCAAGGTGGAGGTCAAGGTTGCTCGAATGACATTGGATGGATAGTCATCGATATGAGGAAGCGATTGATTATGTTTGGTAAGGATCAGACTACGCTTCACGAGGTTTCAACATTTGGACGTACGTCCAATATTATTGACACACAGTTTAAGGCCACCAAAGTAAAGGTCAATGTCAAATTGGTTGTCAGTTATTTTAATTTAAAAAACTAGAAATGTGGCCTGTCGACACATGAATGCCTCCGCTGGCAGCCAAAGAAAACAGACATAGTCCAAACATCAGACCATCAGAGCAATGGGTGTATGAAATATCAAACAGATCCATGCAAAAAATGGGACATGATAAGACACTTACACGAGTTTGGAACGCACGAAGTATGTGACCTTGACCCTGTGCTTAGTGGGGGACGGAACTATCGTGGAGCTGTAGAGGACCATTAAAGCCATGCGTGTGTGAAATATCAAGCAGATCGGAGGAAGGAAACATAAATCATAAGACATTTAACCAAGGGTTAATGTTTCAAACGCACCAAATATGTGACATTGACACAGGGCTTAGCAGGGGCGGGAAGATTGTGGATTTGTTGCAGGGGCGGCAGACGACCATTAGAGCAATCCGTGTGTGAAATATCAAGCAGATCCATGCCAGGAAACTGTAAGACATTTACCCGAGCGTTAAGGTTTCGGGACATACGTACGTATGGACGGACGTACGGGAAATACGGACGCCGGTTACACTATATGTCCCCCGGGGCATATCTATTATTGTGTTGACGAAAATATGGTGAAAAAAGTATAAGTTTATGAGGTAGAATTGTATTTTTATTTTTGCAGTTTGACCTTGAATATGACCTTGGCATTGCATCATTTGATTTCATTTCATTATTGGTATATTAGTGGTATTTACAGCAAATACAAAAATGGCAAAAAAATGCTAATTAAATAGCAAGCTCTGTAAAAACCAACTTATAGTTAATGGTCACATGCTAAAATTGGCTGACATCTTGGACGCCATCTTGAATTTCAGACATTTGGCACCGCTTCCCAAAATGACACCAATGCAGAAAATATTCTTCAGTAGTCATTCTAACATATAGGAGCTATTCCATCCAATGTCGGAACCAAACTCATGCAATGGAACCGTTTGTGTGTTTCATAATTGATTTTCTAGGTAACAGGAAGGGACACATCAACCTCCACCCGGCATAATGAAGCTTCGCTAAGTGTATACTGATGTATGTATTACTGATATTATTAAATACGTTTAAGTCGCACCTAAATCCAATGAGGGTGACATATGATGTCCCAGAGATATGGCGTCACTAATGACGACAACTGCATTCATTATCAAGTTATTTTGGACAGAGTGGACACCATTGTTCACCCATTAATTTATCATTATGAAATTACAAGTACAAATTGTTTGAGCTGATCCATGGTTAATATCAATACTATTGTTATAGTTCCTGAGCGCTACGTCCATGACGCTTTACATATGTGATGATGATCATATCACTACGTCATATTAAGCAGTGACATACTATAATGCGATGTCATTCACGAATTGTCAGTATAGCGTCGTTCTTTAAAGATAAATACAAACTCCCGTCTATGCAATAATTGTACGTACATAATCAGCTACATCAGCTGCATTGTGAAGTTTCTGAACATTTACACGAAATAGTGTGTAAACCAATCAAAATGTGACCTTGACATCACAAAATAAATATGTACATTTCCCCAGGTAAAAGACAATGCAATATAACAATATATTTCTCCATTAAAACAGAGAATACTATAAGCCATACGTACAGTGGAGGTCCAGTGTGAAGGGACCACTGGTCACCGCCCGGACACCGTTGTTGGCCGTACACGTGATGGTGTCACCATCGTCGTCCCGTGTGAGCGTCAACACCAGGGTTGCCTGGGTAGACGCTGGCTGAATCACTGTACCCGTCCTGAACGTCCGTCTCCAACTGATGGACGTCAACCTCGGGTTACCAGCCATAAATGGTACACGTTAGTGTCAGCTGGTGCACCCCGTTGGCTGTGAATGGACTACTACCGGTTACATAGACCGATTCAGGAGCATCTGTAATACAGTGAGACATAGGGTTGATTGCTCCGCTGGCTGTAAGTGGACCATACGTGTGGGAAAAATGTATGAAATATGAGTATGCGTACTTTGAAATATATATGCATACTGTCTACCTATTATATTGATGTACGTATACATCAATACTCGTCGTTACTCATGTACCAGCTCGAAAGATGGAAATAATCCAAAACCCGGGGGTTGAGTAAACAATCTAAATAAACTTTACGCATCTGCTCAGCATAAGGAAGCTACATACCAAGTTGCAGGTCTGTAGCTAGTACTGTTTAAAAGCTTTACGAGTTACAAGGTTAGTGGCGGACACAAACAATTAACATGAATATGACTATGTCACTGAAGCGGAAAATGAAGGTCGGTGAAAAAATTGCAAACAAATATATTTTTCTCTGTGGGATTTTAACATGGTGTCTAAAATATATGAATACATTTTATCATATGTTGACCTATTTTCAAATTATATTTTATTGGATCAATTCTGAGCTAATAATCCAAGCTGCATCGTACATTTGCATTTGCTTTTATTTTCACTACTGTAACATCAGTCACTATATATTTCGGCACATGTTAGGTTTTCCATGGACAAACTCGACACATGGGTGTCTGTGAAATGGGATTTGTGACCAGTGTATATCAATAACACACTTATGTAACCTAGCAACGATCTATAGTGCCTGTGAGAACTATGACAGGTGAATACATCAATGTAATGGCGAACAGTACAGATCACATTGTGTGGATATACAGGTGATTTTGATTTGCACTGGTTACAATGGTTACATAACCCATAAGGCCCATTTCTCCAGTCAAAACCACATTTTATAATTCAATGTTAATTATGTCAATATAATTTCATATGCAAGACCACAACAAACATATCTGCCCCATTATCCACCCCCTGTACAGTAAACCACTGTGTATGTGGTGGCCGGTGCCGCTGCAACTTTGTAGATTATGTACGTACTGTCAATATCTAGTCATACTCCATACTAGTACAGTGGTGTACATAGCCGCAATATACTTACAGTTAAAAAGTGATATTCGTGCTAAAAACTCTTTTTTCGTCATAAAAACACCAAAATGCACATCTTCAATAGGTGTAAAAGACGTGTAGTATATATGAGCGGGGTTCTGGATCACCCCCTCATACTATCCCCACGCCTGCAGGCGGGGACCCCACCCCCATGTCTAAACGCAAAACACTAAAGGTTCTGGGCCCATCCACCTCATAGGACCCGACACACCCCCGCAGGCATGGACCCCACCACATTTATGAACGCAATAGGTATCGAAGGACCCACACCCCATCCCCACCCCACCCCACCAACCCCCCCCCCCACCCCCCCCCCCCATGAAGTGTACTAATAATAGCACTACAACAAATCAATGGAAATCCCAAGGCGAGCACAAGAGACGGCCCACACCCTCGCCGGGCAAAGGGATCGCCCGCGTCTAGGAAAGCAGTGACTGTCGTGTACTTGGTGTGGCAGGGGTGTTAAAAATCGATATCTGCTGTGCCAGGGGTGTGGGTATAATCGCACGTTCAAGCGAGATTATAAGCGGATCGCTAGGGCCATCAAAAATTTGGCGGTTATAGTAATTCCCAATTAGAAACGTGAGCCCTGTTGGGTATGCAGATCCATCATGGTGGTTATAGAAATTCCCAATTAAAAACGCGAACCCTGTTAGGTATGCCCATCCAGCATAGCTACTATGGATGAATTAATCGATTAGCTGCTTGCGGAAATGCAGGCACCCGAGCCTCTCGATGACGTTGACAAGAATATCATGGATGAGCCCATTCCGGAAGAGATGAAGATGCGACTACACAATCCTCTGCTTCCAGGCAGCTACCGGCATTCCCAAAAAACATCGGTTAAGCGTCCAGAAACGGAAGGCCATTCGGAAGATAGCCCCTCAAAAACCAATCCGAACAACCAAGGACTACCAGACTACATCTGTCCGAAGAGAATAAGACGGATGAGCTAGTATCCAGGCGGCACCCTTAGGGGATAGGGACAAAGACACACAGAGCACTTCGCTTCGATCAAAGAGCATACATCAGGATGAACACCGATCGCCGGAAGGGAGCAATCGGCGACATTGAGAAGGACATGGACAAGCTCATGAACAACTCTGTATTCGGGAAGACCATGGAGAACATCCGCAAGCGAGCTAATGTCCAGCTGGTGTGTGCAAACGAGGAAGACAGTCTGCGGCGCCTTATCGCCAGCCCAGCATTCGCACGGGCCAACTTCTTCGATGATGACCTTGCGGCGATCCAAATGCACATGAGCCGTCTGGTGCTCAAACGATCTGTGTATGTGGGTATGATCATCCTCGACCTCTCCAAGCACCTAATGTACGACTTCTACTACAACGAAGAGCTTCTAGCGCTGTAGGACCCCATCTGGTGGCAGCACTGTGTCAGGAGGCACCACAAGAAACTCTTCCCGGACGAATCCGTACAGAGGGTACAGAATCCAAATAATAGAGCACGAGCAATTCATGCTTGGTAACCGAGCGTCCAAGTGGATACACATGGAGGGCGTCGGCGGCCACCCTCCATCTCTCCAGGCTGGTAGATATACCGAACACCAATAGCCGAGGGGAGTTTATGCACCTCCAAACCAGCAGGCCGCCCGGCGACCACTAAGGAGGGTTTCCGGGGCAACGTTTTGACCTTGGACCTTGAGGGCTTCTTGCCGATCAATCTGGTCACATCACCATTCAGTGCAGAAACCATGGTCGGCAGCCTGGCAAAAACTCAATTTATCGCGTATGAGGTCTGAAAGCTCTTGGGCATATTGGTGTTCGATCAGAGTGTCTTTATGTCCTCGTTACGCGTTTTCCTTAACCCTTTCGCTGCTGAATTAAATTATGTCGTCTGCTGTTTATATTTTATTTTCAATTTTCCTCATTAAAAATATGGTTTGACAACTTTGGAAACATTTTCAATGGAAATAATTCTAACGTGCTGTAGAATAACGTTTTCGTTGAGAAAGAAGATAAAATGTAAAACAACCGCAGACGAAAATTTACGTTTCCTGCGTTCTAAGGGTTAATTGCTGATGTATACTCACTGGAAAGCATTTAAAACATGGAGCATTGCAACATTACCTAAGTGGAAATATGTTGGGAAATCATGCACGTGATGACACAACTCGGCACTGTTCTCATGCTGGAGTCTCTCTCCATACGTCATTCAAATGCGTTCCCATTATTTTTTGTCAAGAAATGACTTTGATGCCAGCAGGACTACTACTACTACTACTACTACTACTACTACTACTACTAATAATAATAATAATAATAATAATAATAATAATAATAATAATAATAATATGATAATACCAGGTTGGTAACACTATTGGTCGATGAAAACATATATCTGGATAGTTCATATATCAATATCTGAAAACACTTATAACCGCTATGTATTAAATAATGTTTTCGAAACATAGTAGTAAACCCTGTCCGTATAGATCTAGGTCACTATAAACTCCATTGGTTGATCATATATCACGCTAGTTCATGTATAACTGCAAACACTTGCTACTTTTATATATTAAATCATATGAGACATAAGCCGAGTTACACGTCCCGTTTATTGAATTATTATCTTGGGACATTATGGTCGTCAATGTGAGGATGAATACTTACAATTGAGGCGGAGTGTCATGGTGACATGATCCAGGACATCTACCATAGGTGAGGTGTACGACGGCCGACAGTTGTAGACATCGCCGTCGTCGGCCCTTGTCGGTGTGATTGTGTAGTTGGCGGTTCAGTATACCGATCTCCTTCCTGTGTTACCTATCCACACGATCGATTATTTACTGTAGAACGGACGGATGTACCGTTCATTGAACCGTCACACGGATATCTTGTGCTAACTAAAGTTAATAAATAGTTGAATTTATCTAATCTAGTATCTGCTCCCTTGACTGTCAGACTGCAGCTACACCCGTGTTCCCGTACATACAGATGTGCAGCATCTAGTCCAGATCTGAGAGACACAGGTTGCAGGCTATACAGATCTACTGATTGGCAACTATAGACAGACGCTACCACATTTGTCGGTCAATCAGTCATCTATAACCCGCAATGCGTGTTAGAGGATACTGGGTAGTATACGCACAGCAAGGGTTTGGAACAATGTGCAGGAGATTGCAGCAACAAAAGTAGCATAGACAGGGTCTATACGGGGTCATATATACGCACCACAAACCGGCGCGTAACAATATGACTGATTTTAGAAATCAATATCGGCGAAATACGGCGATGCTATAAGGGTGGTAATTCCATATCCGGATTCACTCTTCAAACACCTGTGGTGATAGTGTTGTTTAATGCAAATGTGTACACGCCGTAGTTGTGAATGAACACATCCAGACATGTGCCAAACAGGTGTGATTCGGGTTTACACACCATTAATGCGTGACCAAAATAGTTTTATTTGTGGAAAATGAACAGCTAAATCTGAGGTTCCATTGTGTTTTCTTCAATTAATTATGTACGAAAGATATACATTCTAATAAATGTGAAATGTAAAATAGCATAAAACGAGTCTTTAACAATGACCTAGATACACGAGGGACCTCGCTGAGCTCGACCGTTTCTATCGCGGCGGCCGTCTTCGCCATCGATTTTCGGTAGACTGTAGGGTCTCTACAGCGCGTGCGGACACAATTGTTTTACCACTCTTCCAATCTACGAATCCTAGTTCGTCCCGTATGATTTGGCCACCGCCCCGGGTTCCGGCAATGGTGCTCAACGCTAGGGGTTTCCCGGTTGTCATGTAGATGATTGGAACATTTGAGGCTTTTAGTCGCAACCTACCTGATCGATCCAGTTCGAACTTGGAGTAGTCACGGCCAAGAGATGGGACCGTACCTTGATCTACCCAAGAGTTGTAATACCCATCTACAGCTGTCTCGAGTAATTCCCAACTTGGAGCAACGGTGTTGGTAGCACCACCTATTTCCTCGCCGGCTGAAGTTCCTGACGTCTCTATGAAGGATGTTTCGTCGTCATCGATGTTATCATCATCGAGGTGACCGTCGCGATCTAATTCGTCCATGTAAATATCGTGACCAGCCATCGTTCAGATATATTGAACAAAAAAACATACAGGTTCAATAGAGTTTCATCGAAACTATGTCTTCGAGTCAATACGGGCGCAAACTCAATCCATACCGCAGACAGCGGGAGCCACTCGGTGCGAAAGGTGTGAGACAGAGCGTTGTTATTACGAACAACCCCTCGACGATCGACCAGAACCAGCAGGGCTCGCTTCCCCAACCTCGGAGCTAACGACGTTATTGTGCCTGGACTGTTCGCCTCGCTTTCACTATTTCGCTGACGTCGACAGACGCGGACCGAACCGTCGTTCAGAACCTGGGTCGCGCCATCGTCAAGAAAACCACGATAAAGATTTCTGGTAATGAAGTGATGTCGATCGACGACAGCGACGTCTACCATTGCTATCAGGACCTGTGGAAGACGGCGCAAGAGCGCGAAAACGCGGTTTATTAGGGTATTGACACCAGCAAAAGTACGTAACCTCACTTAGAATCGGGGCTGGTGACAATGCAGATAACTTCGCGAGCGACAACGGGATCACGGCCGCTTACGGCAACCGCTTCTACATCCCACTTGACTTTCAGTTGATGGAGAGCCACATTCTATACTATCAGAGTGCTTTGGCTGACCGCCTCGAATACGAACGAACGTTCAACGACTACGACCGAGTTCTCATAGCCACTAACATGGCATCGACGTACTCGATCGACACTGTGTCGCTGGAGTACGACATTGTCACGATGCCCGAACTCGCGCGATTGATCTGAACCCAGTACGCCGGGCGCGTTGCCATACTTTAGGACCGAGTTTTTCGCCATAGCAAGATGAAGAAAGACAAAAGCGACACATTGTGGAACAATAATATCAACGTCCCCGCCCGCTCGATGAATGGCATACTGATGCTGTTCGAAGGGCTCTGTTCGCGCTCGGGGCTAGTAAAAGCGACACATTTTATAACCCCAACATCACAAAGATCGAGGTGACGATCGAGGGAGTCCCCAATCAGCTATACAGCCAGGGCCTTCGCGCTCACCAGCAGTGTGACGAAGCCAAAAAGCAGTTTGCTGCCGGCTCTAAGAGCGCCCCGCAGGTTGCCTCGGTGGCCGAAGAACTGCAGCTCTCGGACGTCTCTCTCGCGGAGTTCCTGACTTCCAAGTACGCGCTATGGCTAGACGACCAACTGCACGTTAGTGGACGCGAGCGAGGTTGTGACGATCCAGATAGCCAAAGAGGCGGACGGAGCTGACGCATTGAACGTGTACCTATATACAAGATATCGAAGATGGCCGATACGTCTAAGCTTTGTAATAAAACTTCGAGTTTTACGAAGGATGCCCACTCTGCAATAATATGTGGGCAGACAGGATGCGGAAAAACGGTTTTAATCCTGGACTTTCTCGAGGGCTCCTAGCTCCTACCGCGATGCCTTTCGACACATTGTGATCCTGTATCCCACTGTGCGGCACAACAAGACGTATAAGCTGCGCCCGTGGATATGGACCGACCCTGAGGTATACGTCGTTGACCCCGGCGACAGGCTTCACGATTGGCTGCGGGGCTTCTACCAAGTATTTCAGGGTGAGCCCACCTTACACGTGATTGACGACTGCTCGGCCAAGGAGGCGATGACCGAAAAGAAGGACATGCTCTCTGAGCTCGTATTTTCTGGCCGCCATGCGTGGCAAAGCGTATGGATCTCGACTCAGAGAAGTACAACGCCATCCTCAATGATCTGCGCGAGCAAACGAAATGGGTCGCCCTCTTCCACTACAAGGACCGATACTCATTCGTGACTGTCTTCGAGAGAACGACGTTATCCCAATTCGCGAGGAGCGCCTGGACGTTCGACAGATGCTTTCGGAAACTAAGCACGCCAAGCTTCTGTTAAATACTGATCAACCAACTGCTTACAAAGTAATAAGCAATTATTAAGCGCAGCTTAGATTGTGCTTAGCGATCGTTAGTAACTGCTGAGCAATTGCTGAACAAATGCTTAACAATGCTTAACAATGATTAACAATTGTTAACAAATTCTGAGCAATTGCTGAACAATTGTTAACAAATGCTTAACAAATGCTTAACAATGGTTAACAATGTTTAACAATGCTTACAAATGCTCAACGAATGTTGAACAAATGCTTAACAATGGTTAACAAATGCCGAACAATTGCTGAACAATGTGGGAATCAATGTGTTGCTCTGCTGCAAGCTTTGCTGCGAGCATAACGGTGATCATAATTATCGGGCGGTGCGCTTGGCAATATGTTAGACTTATGAGGCTAGTCAGAATAGCACTTGAAATGAACTGCGACGAACTTCTCAATCAGCTAATGGAAGAGACAGTCGTGCCGATTGTCGGTACGACTGCCGACACGGCTGGAACTGTAGGAACGACTATCGACACGGTTGGAACTGTAGGAACGACTTTCGGCACGACTGCCGACACGGCTGTCAGCACGTCAGAAACCGCGACTTCGCAGCGGCGCCAACGGCTCGCTGCACTGGATGCAGGGGGGCAGGCCGAGCAGTATCTGGGGCGACGCCTCACAGTCGACCAGGTGGATAAGATGTCAGGCGCAGAGATTGATAAATGGTATGCCCGATACGAATCGCGGCTAGGCGCGGTGATGACGAAAACCCTAGGGGCGGCAGCCATTCAGCTCTACGCAGCAGTGGCGAGTACGTTTCTGCCAATCTAGAATCAATCGGGATTGGTCGACGACCTCAAGACTGATCCCTTTGTCGGACAGGCGCTAATAACAGCTTGCTGTGTAATTTACCACAATTTTCCGACCTGGATCATCCCGTAGGTTGTTGGTGGTGGTCTGACAGTTGCAGGCAGCCTGTGTGTGTTCCCACTGCGGAATAAACTTTCGCGATATCCAGCTGCGGTTCCGAAGGAAGTTCCGAAACCGATTGCGCCCCATTTAAACACTGCTTGCAATTCCTTTTATATGCAATAACTGTATAGTTATCACTATATGTAATGGCTGAATACGATGGTAAAATAATAGTGAATGCGGTTTATCACGCCGTGGTGATATCGAGCCTCAGTATTGGGTTTGCTCGACTATGAAAGATGGTCTTCGGAGGGCCCGCTCCCAAGTTGGACAAGACTGCGAGAGACGTAGGTCACGTGACCCTAGATGTAGCGGCCGCAGTTGGGACCCGAGGTTATCTAGTTCAAGCTGGAATTATACCGGCTAATATATGGAAATAATGGCTTCGATCCAGGGCGCACACGCAGCATGGTCACGAAAACGAATCGCCCGTCTGGACTGGATCAACAAAGATCTTCGCCGCGAGAATCACGCCGTGCAAACTTTCCGGAGCGTTGACGCCGCCATCCGCGCGTACACGCGGACATATCCGCAGAAAATTATCGCGCCGCTGGATACCGAGCCCCAGCTTTCAGACTTATATGTGACGTCAGAGGCCCAACAAGACCGCGAGATCGCGTTCGTCGTCTTGGGAATGGTTACGACAAGCCTCGTCAGCTACTATATTGCGAAGCAATAATTGCATAGCAATAAGCATTTGAACTTTTGTTTAAATATATATATATATATATATCGAACGATATTAGTTGACGAGCTTTATTACGCTCTGCTTGATGTAGGCTACATGGCCCTTAAACACCGTTTAGCTGGCGCAAGGGGTCTGATCCGTCTGGCCCAAGATTCCTCCGAGTTCCTTCAGAACTTAACCAGCAGCTCCAGTGAAACTTCTAACAAAGGTTTAGTATTGACGACGCAGTTACCGGACGAGGGCATGTTGGAGACTGTTCGATCTACTTGAATACATTGCATACGATGGACACGCACAAGCTTGATAGCAAACTATCGGTTCGCCTAGCGCAAAAGCTAGCGAATACATATTGCAGCCCCCGCGGCTACTGGAAGTGTCTCGCGGCCATCAATAACCTCGCCGCGGCGACCAAGGTTTCCGAAAACGCTGCCAAGGAAGGTTTCAAGAAGCAGGCCATCTGGCAGATCTATTTACCCGCGCCGCACAGTATTTCACGCCCGAAATTATACGTGCCGGTGCCGAACGAAGTCCACCAAGCAGACCTCCTGTTTCTCCCTCACGATCGCGTCAGTCGCAAGACGTACAAGTACGCCCTGACAGTCGTTGACGTAGCGAGTCGCTATAAGGAGGCTGAGCCACTGGCCACGAAGGAGTCCAAGGAGGTGTCCGAGGCTCTTTCCAGAATATACAAGAGGAGCCCTCTCAAATGGCCGAATCTTCTCCAGGTCGATCCTGGCCGCGAGTTCATGGGTGCTGTCTCTCAGCTGTTAGCGAAACGCGACGTTTTTGTCAGACGCAGCCGCGTCGATGTCAACCAGGACCAGGGGAACGTGGAGCGGTTCAGTCGGACCCTGGCTGAGAGGCTGTTCGGACACAAATATGCCCAAGAGCTTGCAGACCCTGATACACGATCGACCGAGTGGGTGACCATGCTGCCCGCCGTGGTCTACCGTCTCGCGCGGGCGATCCGTTGGTTTAACGAAGCAACGGCTTCCATCGGATGTTGCCGTTCGGTACCTCTATCAGCCCGGAGAGTTTGAGGGCGGCCGCGACTGATCCCGTGTGGTCTCTTAATGTATATAATATTGATCGATCTATTATCAAACCCGATGAGCCCGTTCTCTACTACCTCGACAGTGGTCCATCACGCGGGTTTGTTCGCGAAGAACTTCTTGCGGTGCCTTCTGATACCCAGCTACCTCCGGACCGCCCGTCGTCATAGTCGGTCAGGCTCTCGTCAGAGCCTTTCCGTCAGTCAGACTCTCGTCTGAGTCTTTCGGTCAGTCCATTGTTGTCTCCCCTTGTTCAGATTCCTTTTTTTACCTTTATCTATAGGCTCGTTGTGTACCCCATCTTCCATCACTCTCCTCTTGTCGTAGTATCCCGACAGCCCCAACTTCTCCTGCCTGTACGTCTTCATCACACCGTTAACCATTCGAAATCCCATGTTCTCCGCCATGTCCCTACCCCCTTCGAGAGCGCTCTTGTACCTCCCCCAAGTCAGATTGTTATATCTACTCGACATCCCCTTGGCCGAGTGCTTGGAGCTTCCTTCACTCGAGTCTTCCTGCTCGATATCTCGTAAGCATCCACAATCTCCTCCATATCTTCGAACCACGCCGACCTCAGTGCCCGGTCGACAGTCTTCTCATCCTTCGTATAAGTGGTGTCCAGGTGTCTCTCTTGCGCCTCTATCAGCTTGCCACAACACGCGTTGCCAACCAGTTTGGATATCTCTGCCAACACCGACTTGCTCTTGTCGACGTCCCCCGTCCGTCTGGCGGCGGTGACCTCTTACACAAACCATTGGAACTGTTTACCGGGTGTGTAGTCTATCACCCTATGGACCGCCTTGATGACCAGACCGTGTTCCAGATACCACTTTAGCAGCGGGGAGTATATGATCAGTGCCCCCACGAGCTTTATCTGGCCTTCTACACTAGTCCTCCCGGTCCTGGTCAGGTAGTCCTTCATGTGCTGCGCAACCTCGGTCTCGTCGACTTCTCGATTAATGTACAGCGGCGACATTTCCAAGAACTTGTCTTGCAACGTTTCCGGAACCTCTATATCCAACTCTGCAAATCCGAACCACTCGTCACGTCTGGCCTTCATTACGAAACGGTATATATACGACTGTCTTTCCGGGTCGTCCCACGTCCATATCTTCTCCTCTTCGCACGGCACAGCACCGCCTTGCACATCTTCTCCTCCGGACTCCTTCCCTGGCCCGTGATCGTCGACCTGCCAGCCTCGGCGTATCTGGAGAAGACTATGGACTGATCACCAACCAATCCTTCAGCGTCATTGAGTCTGTCACCACACCCCCCCCCCCCCCTGTAGAACTCCGTTATTTTAGTCAGGGCCTCCAGGAACGGTCCGATGTCCAAGTCGTTGTAGTGTTGAAACCATTCTTGAAACGTCTTCATCCCCTTTTCTCGGAAGACCTTCTTGCTCTCTTTCCACTCCGACATCGACAGTAGGTACTCACCCTTCAACTTCGAGTACCACTCGGGATAGTCGGGCAGCCCCGGATGGTGGAGCTTGTCCGGGCAATCGAACCACTCGTACGGGAAGTGGGACTTTCCCGTTTTGCAGTCGTACGCCTTAACCCACCTGTTGTACGTGGTACCGGGTCCCAGGTATTGGATGATGTCGAGAAATCCAAACTCTGGAGTAAACATAAACATCGTCGTGCTGGTCGTCTTTCCGACCATAACCTTATTCACGGTCGACCTCGACCGATATCCATTTTGTGTTTGGTCTATCGACTTTGTCGATCTCCATTCGACCTTTCCCTCTATCGACTATCATCCAACTCTCAGCTTTGGCGATCTCGTTTATCCACGGACTGCCCTTTTTGTGAAAGATCATCGTATCGTCGATCTCGATGTTCCTAATACGATACGAGCACGACTACCTCAGATAACATGCCGTGGACATCTCTGGACGAAATTTATTGATTATGCGATTAGCGATCTCCCCGTCTACCCCTCCCTCGAAGGTCCAGACTATCTTCCTCCTACCCCTATCAACTGTTTCCCTAGCTGCGGCTTCTATAGCTTTCTTGAGTTTCATACCTCTTAGGGAAATTCCCCAAATATTAGCTTGCTCTCTCATTTGTTTTATGCTAGGCATTATGCTGAGTATAACCAATGTATTCTTAGCTCTAATAGGGTGTAAGTTGTTGATATGTATGACAGATTGCTGTATTATACTGAGTATAATTTATGGATAACTTATCTCTAACAGTGCGTCAGAGGTGGTGACTTGATTTGTCTGACAGGTCTGCTATGTATGGCAGATTGCTGTATGTACTGAGTATAACCAATGGATTATTATATCTAATAGGGTATAAGTTGTTGATATGTATGACAGATTGCTGTATTATACTGAGTATAATCAAAGGATTCTTATCTCTAATAGGGTGTAAGTTGTTGCTATGTATGACTGATTGCTGTATCATACTGAGTATAGCCAATGGATTCTTATCACTAAAAGGGTGCAAGTTGTTGTGACTTGATATGTATGACACGCCTGCTATGTATGGCAGATTTCTGTATATACTGAGTATAACATAGGGATGGCTTATCTCTAACATGTGGTCAGAGGTGGTGACATCACCATCTTGTCTCATTGATAACTTCTCATCCCGTCGAGGAAGTATATGGTCTCGTGGTTGCTGAAAAACATTTTGCACTCTTCTCATCCATACCGTGCGAACAGTGGGGGAAACCCAAGTAGCGTGGGGCTTCCAGAGGGAGGTGGTATAACGTTGACTCTCATATACTACTCGCTTACAGTAAATTTCCTAGATATCATTCTAATGGGTGACATGATGTTTATGAAATATACTGCAGCAAATGCGGTACACTTTTCCCTCTATTGCATAGGTGGCTTTCATTTCATAATTCTGTCAATTTTGGCGATGAATCGGTTTCCATGTTAAAAAACGTCAGCATGTGCATGTAAGACATCGTAAATAACTTTCAGAGCACGCATACAACAGATATGCCATTATATTTGGTGCGCTACATATCATGAAAATCGGTAAGGAAGATTTTAAAGAAAATCTACAGTAAAGCTGACATCAAAGATCACGTCACGTCGGAAAATCGGGTTCAGAAACCACTTGATCCCACAACCTGACTATAACATCATTGACGAATTGTCAGTATAACTGCACGCCAAAATAAATTTAGCTATGCGCACTATATATCAACTTACATATTACTTTTCACTATTTATTGGATGACCCTCGTATGTAGTTGAATACTTTTAACGCAAATCTCGGACAGAAAACGATATGTGGACTATATGTACAATATAATGTTAAGGTAAGGCGCCTTTTTATGACGAGAAAATACAAAATCCCATCTGTGCAATAATTGTAAGTACATAATCAGCTGTATCAGTTGCATTGTGAAGTTTCTGAACATTTGCATGTGACGTGGAAATCACAAAATAACATTGTACCTAACCCCAGTTAGAAGAAAATGTAAAATAACAATAACATATTTTTCCATTAAACAGAGAATACCATAAGCCATACGTACAATGGAGGTACAGTGTGAAGGTCCCACTGGTCACAGCCCCGACACTGTTGTCGGCAGTACACCTGATGGTGTTGCCGTCGTCGTCCCACGTGGGCGTCAATACCAGGGTGGTCTGGGTAGACGCTGGCTGAGTCACTGTACCCGTCCAGGATGTCCGTCTCCAACAATTCAGGAGCATCTGTAATACAGGGAGACATATACTTGATTCCTGTGTTGGCCATCTGATGGACGTCGGCCCCGGCTTACCAGCCACTGTTGTACACGTTAGTGTCGGCGTGTTCCCGTTGGCTGTGAATGGACGATTACCGGTCACCGTGGCCGACTCAGGAGCATATATAATACAGGGATACATAGAGTTGATTGCCCCGTTGACTACGTGAACGATTACCTGTCACCGTGCCCGACTCGGGAGTATCTGTAATACAGGGATACATATAGATAATTTCCCCGTTGTCTGTCAGTGGAAGATTACCTGTCACCGTGCCCGACTTAAGAATATATGTTATAGAAGGAGACATAGAGTTGATTTCCCCGTTCACTATAAGTGAACGATTACCTGTCACCGTGCCCGACACGGGAGTATCTGTAATACAGGGATGCATATAGTTGATTTCCCCGTTGGCTGTAAGTTGACAATTACACGTCACCGTGGCTGAGTCATGAGTATCTGTAATACATGGAGACAAAGAGTCGATTCCCCCGTGGGCTGTAAGTGGACAATCACCGGTCACGGTGGCCGACTCAGGAGCATCTGTAATACAGGGAGACATAGAGTTAATTTTGCCAGAAAAAGGTCATATCTGCAGAATATACAAAACTATCTATCGCCCTATGTGTCTACTTAGTGGGCATGTAGCTTTAATGACATTGTACATGTAACTAATGTTTTATTTATGCATTTTATATTTTGAGTATATTATTTTCAATATTTCAATGGAAACTAGAGCCAATGAGCAGAGGCTGCCATATACCCCTGGCCGCCGCCTGGACCGATAAATACAAACTTCAACAGACTGACGGACGTACAGACGCACAGACGGACGTACAGACGCACAGACGGACGGAATTACGAAAACTAGAGGCCACTCAACATACTCACTGACCGTATGCCGGGGGTATAATACTATATATGGTACTGCTTTCAACTGTTGCACTCCCAAGAGTGACATAATGACGTCATAGTCATAATACATTCAAAATGCTTGTACAAGCAGTAAGCAATATGTATCAGTCAAATATCACAGGCGCTGAACTATTATATGTATCCTAACATGTATTAACCCTTACAATGCTGAAAGTATTGTTTCGTTTATTTTATAGGTACTAAATGATTTTAAAGTGATGTCAAATCATGTTTTATTTCGTAAGCAGATGACATATATAACAATATCAGACGACAAGTTTCGTTCCCCACATTCTAAGGGTTAATATTTACACAGTATATGTCAGGAAATGTATGGGTCACACATATTTCCCAAGTGTTTTTGGTCACCCTGGGTTACACTGTAAATGTAGTGGCATAGATCCATGGACTAAATGGTGAACAGTGTATATCCAGATTAACTGCAACCGAATTACATGACTAACATGTACCGACCAATCCTCCAAAAAACATTATTAAGTTATGTGATAATTGGGTTATACAAATTTAACCTGATGTGCGGTCCAGGTGGTAATTGGAAACATGCAGCATACCAGTTAGATATAGTGTATAATTATGATAAAAAACAGTACGTACTTCTGACATTCAATGTAAGCGATCCTTCCTGGATACTCCCACCAATGTTTACGATACAGCTGTACGTGGCGGCGTCCGACGTGGTGACGTCTGTGATTACCAGGTCCCGCTGGATGTCGGCGAAACTTGTCCGGTTTGCCACTATCGAGAGCCTGAATAGGTATATGACGTGTCACTTTGCGGTCCTCGCCACCCTGGATATGTGTAAACTCCCCGTAGTGGACATACAATAGTAGCTGTCTGGCCGACATATGTAACAGCAGTTCTCGTGATGTCTTGTCCATACACACACACGTTGATCAATACGAGAATACCACCTGAAGCAATACTTCTTGAATGCAACTTTTATTTTATCTTATGGTAACTGCAACCGGGACGCACGTATGTCGTACGTCAATGTGCCGACTATATCGCGCTGTCCGCAAGCGGGTACGGCACAAACTTGGATCAGAGCGATCGCCACGTCAATACTTTTAATTTGAAATTTGACATGACAACATCTGGACAAAATTAAATTTCACCCCACCCCACCGTGCCCCCACGAATGAATGATCCAGCGGCCACCATTTTCACAAATCTGAAAGAGCTATCGATCATTCAATTTTCGTCAAAATTGATCTGGGTGTTTATGATACTTTTTAAGAATTCAGTTAAGCTAATTTTAGACAGCGGCAATCTTGGGTTATGTGACAACCTTCATTGTTAACATATATAAAAATGCTTTACACAAGGACCATACATTTTTTTCACATAAATTTCGCGGGAATCGACCAAGCGGTTTGTGAGAAGAAGACGCCGAAATATCTAATAAAAAGATCACATTTTGACATTTTGCTGTTCATCTTCTATGCAGTAAAATGCAGTAAAAAAATCCACCAGAGTGATTGTCTCGTTCATACCTTCAATTTGTTATATGAAATTACCATATTTTACCCCTATTTGACTTCACCCCGGACCCCGCCCATTTGTTACCCTGGGGCCACCATTTTCGCAAATCTGAAATAACATCTACTATCGATCATTCCAGTCATGTTTAGTCGAAATTGGTCAAGCGGTTCATGATAAGATTTTTTAAGAATTTGTTCTACTTTTCTACGGTAGCCATCTTGAAATAAGTGACAAATCTGCAACAATGTATTACATAGACCATCCTTGTGAAGTTTTGTCAATATCAGCAAAAAAATGATATTTTTTGTGTCGATGATGGATAATGTAAAACGGTGTAACGGCTGCCGATAGACCGTAACATGATCATGGCCATGTGCTAAAGTAAACATTACAATAGCCGTCAGAGAAGTGCATGCTTAAAGCACGAAAAAGGTCAAGGTTGAATAAACTTTTTGAAATGAAAAATGGCTAAGTGTTTCCACAATCACGTGAAGGTCAAATAGGTTAATGTCATGAGTGTGTTCCAAATGTTCAAATGTAGCAAATTGATGTTGAAGAAACTTGTATAAACTTTTCGACGCAAACACATGACTAGGTGTTTCCCCAAAAAGGTGAAGGTAAATCAGGTCACGGTCATGGTATGAGTGTGTTCCATATGCTAACATATATCAAGTAGTCCTGCCGAACTACCAAGGGACCCGGATTTGGCGTACATACAATGTGTTTCTGGTGAATTACATCTTCAGGACCTATGTTATTGGAATCCGACGGATGACACTATGTAGCCCTTGAGCATTTTTATACTCCAAGATGGCGTTCAAAATGGCTACCCAAAATAACAAAACCTGGTGTTTGAGTCTTAATAGTCTGAAACCAAAATTATTTTATGTAATATGGTATGCATGTATATTGCTTGTATGCATGCAATGTCGACGTTATAAATGTGTCCTATAATACAAATTTATATTCAAGAAGGCCACCAACACCCTGCCTAATTTCTCACAATGGCTGTGTTGCAAATTTAATGCGTGCATTTCAATATTTCATTTTATGTTTCGTATAATGTATTTACTTATATGTTGCTGACTAATATGCTAATTAAGTGGTTTTCACGATGGCCGCCACATTAATGTGTGCAGGACGTTTCAGATGCAAGCCATTTGTGTGTCTGATTGTCAAAGAATACCACTTGGGACATTGTATGTGAGTTACCCAATGTTTTTGTCGGTCTTTATGTGGCAGAGTAAATTGACCGACCTCAAACTTAGTATTGGCGTAGGAATACATATTGAAATAATTTGCGATTGTTCATCAACAATACTATCTGTAATGTATCAGCCAATTAGATTTCGTGATATTTATAGAGTGCATTAGAAAGCTATATTGAGCTGGATCGTTGCACACAGTCGTCCGAATGAGTACTAAATAATTGAACATTAGCATTATTTGCATAAATACAAGATGGCCGCCAATACAAATATTATCGTACAACCTTCCACTTGTGTTTATGTTTATTCGATATCATAGGCTATTTAGATAGCTATATTCATGTTTCTCGATGCACACCATCGTTCGAGTGAGTCTATTAAATAATTTAGCATTATCATCATATGCATAAATCCAAGAAATCCACCAAATATCAATAATTATATATTCATATCACTTTTCTCAATTCATATACATATATGATATATGAAATACTACGTTTGAGTTGACAAACTGACTTGTTTTTTCAAGATGTGTGACATTCAACTTTGTCAATGTCAACTTTGTCAGTGTAGATCCAGATAATTTCTGAATTTTTGCTAATTTCTAAAAACAACACCGCTTTCAGAAAACAAGGGCATATTTATTATAAGTCTAGTCCCCTATTTGGCAACCTAGATAATAACAAAAACAAGAGGGTCATTGTGGCACTGTATCGCTCCCCTGGTTATTATATATGTGCAAGTAAATCTGAGAGAGCTAAAATTATACATTCATTATTCCTACAAATTGTTTTGTCGAAACAAGTCAGGTGATCATAATGGGAAGACTTTACAGCGGCCAATTTGTAAAATCTGTAAATGTTTCACCGAAAGACAATATAACTATGATGTTTGGCCAGCATCGGCCAAGCGGTTAGTAACAAAAGGCTGTTTGAAAGCTCTAATAAAAATATACTGGTTTGACCTTTTGGTGGCCATCTTGGATGACGATAAACTAGAAATTGACTTTGTCCACAAGCGCACGTGTATCCCCCTCCCCGCCTACAGGCAGCAATTTAAGGTGACATATGTCGTGCATGTATGAGACACACATTGGGGTAAATATTTATGCGTGAACTATTATGAAATATCATGAAACTATTCCAAAGAGTAATCAAGTTTTGGATTAACAGGGAAATCAATCTGCAAGAAAACAAATGGTGATATGTCTATGTGCGAAAAGCAAAGGGGGATAACTAAGATATTGACACGGCAACATTTGTCATTCTTGCACACAACACACCATTGGGTTTTGGTATACGCATGTGTGAAGGTTCAGAAAAATAGTCCAAAGGTTGTTCGAGTTATGCTCCGGACAAGAAATCAGTGCGCAATCAAAAAAACAAAGATAGATAACTAAAACAATAGTGAGTTGTCATTATTGCGTGTGACACACCTTTGGCTCGTAGTCTATGCATGTGTGAAGTTTCCTGAAATTATTCCAAAGCGTGTTTAAGTTATGCTCCGGACAAGAAATCAGTGTGCAAAAAAACAAAGGGAGATAACTCCAAAAGTAACGAAGTACGAGTTGTCATTCTTGCGCACAACACACTTGGTCTACGCATGTGTGAAGGTTCAGGAAAATATTCAAAAGGTTGTTCGAGTTATGCTCCGGACAATAAATCAGTGCGCAAAAAGAAAGAGAGGTAACTAAAAACAATAGTGAGTTGTCACCTTTGGCTCGTAGTCTATGCATGTGTGAAGTTTCCTGAAATGATTCCAAAGCGTGTTTGAGTTATGCTCCGGACAAGAAATCAGTGTGCAAAAAAACAAAGGGAGATAACTCCAAAAGTAATGAAGCAATATTTGTCATTCCTGCGCGCGACACACCTTTGGCTCGTAGTCTATGTATGTGTGCACCTGTGTGAAGTTTCATGAAAATAGTCCAAAGGGTATTCGAGTTATGCTCCGGACAAGAAGTGTCTATGGCGAACCCGGATGCGGACGATATTCGGTGTCAAATCCAATGCATCCCACGACTTTTGTCCAGGGGATACAATGGCCCAGAGTGATCGTCTCCTCAATACATTCGAGTTCATATATGACATGACAATATTTGGTCAAATGTGAAATTTAGACCCCTAGTTGACCCGCAGGCCCCACCCATTTTTGAAGCCTGGGTCACCATTTTTACAAATCGGAAAGTACGTTGAATGTCGATCATTCCTGTAAAGTTTTCTATAAATCTGTCAGACGGTTCGTGATAATAAAATGTTTAAAAACATAGACATACTTTTCAACAGCGGTCATCGTGGATTAGGCGACGACCTCCAAATTTAAATGTGACATATCCCCAATCGTAGATGATCCTTGTGAATTTTGACCGCGGTTCACGAGGAAGAAGACGTTTGAACTCTCTAATTAAAGGATTAAATTTTGACCATTCGGCGGCAATCTTGGATAATCTAATCATCCGATTTCGACAAATATGATCCAGAGTGATCGTCTCCTCAACACCTACGATTTGATATATGACATGACCATATTCAGTCCCATGTAAAATTTGACCCCTACTTGACCCCGCACATTTTTTACCCGGGGGCAACATTTTAACAATCTGAAACATTGTTGACAATCTATCATTCTTGTCAAGTTTCGTCGAAAATATTTTTTAAGAATATGAACTACTTTTCTACGGCGGCCATCTTGGATTATACGATGACGTCTATGTGAAAAGGCTTCGCCAACGACCCATAACTGTGAAGCTTGGCCAATATCAGCCACGCGGTTCAAGAGAAAACGTTTTATATCCCAAGAAATATAATGACCTTTTGACCTTTCGGCGGACATCTTGGTAATCATCCAATTTCGACAAAACATGCTTCAGAGTGAATGTCTGTTCGATACCTTCGATTTGATATATGACATGACCATATTTGGTCAAATGTGAAATTTGACCCCTACTCACCCATTGTTGACCCCGGGGCCACCATTTTAACAAACAGTGTTGACTGTTGATCATTACTGCCAAGTCTCGATGAAAAGTTTGTTTTAACAATTTGACCTACTTTTCTACGGCGGTTATCTTGGATTATACATGAGGGGCCGACTGTGTTGCTACAGCCAGTTGTACTTATCCATACCTGTACACAAAGTCATCCGAATAGGTGCCGACTGTGTTGGGACAGACTGTTATAATATAGCCATAACCGTACGTGTATCCCCCAGTAGACTGTATCCAGACCTACACTCAGGTATAGGAGCCGACTATGTTGGTACAGACTTTTATAACATAGCCATACCTGTACATGTATCACCCTGTAAACTGTATCCAGATGCCGACAGTGTTGGTACATACTGTTATAATATAGCCATACCTAAACCTATATTCCCCTGTAGACTGTATCCAAACCTACAGTCACAGGTATAGCCGCCGACTGTGTTGGTACAGACTGTTATAATATAGCCATTTCCTGTACATGTATTCCCCTGTAGAATGTATCCAGATCTACAGTCATAGGTATACGAGCCGATTGTGTTGCTACAGACTGTAATAATATAGCCATACCTGTGCATGTATTCCCCTGTAGACTATGTACCCATATCAACAGTCACAGGTATTGGGGCCTGACAGCGTTGGAATATATTATCATAATATAGCCATACCTGTACATGTATCCCCCTGTAGACTGTATAAAAACCTGCAGTCTCAGGTATAGCGACCGACTGATTTGGTACAGAACGTTACAATATAACCATACCTGTACATGTATTCCGCTGTAGACTGTATCCAGACCTACAGTCACAGGTATAGGCGCCGACTGTGTTGGTACAGACAGCTATAATATAGCCATACGTGTGCATGTATTCCCCTGTAGACTGTATCCAGGCCTACAGTCACAGGTATAGGGGCCGACTGTATTGGAACAGAACGAACGTTGTAATATAACCATACATGTACATGTATTCCGCTGTAGACTGTATCCAGGCCTACAGTAACAGGTATAGGGGCCGACTGTATTGGAACAGAACGAACGTTATAATATAACCATACCTGTACACGTATTCCACAGTAGACGGTATCCAGACCTACAGTCACAGGTATAAATACCGAATGTGTTGGTACAGTCTGTTATAATATAGCCATACCTGTACATGTATCGCCCTGTAGACTGTACCCGGACCTACAGTCACAGGTATAGGAGCCGGCTATGTTGGTACGGATTGTTATAATATAACCGTACATGTACATGTATCACCATGTAGACTGTACCCGAACAAACAGTCACAAGTAGAGCGGCCGACTGTATTTGTATAGGGGCCGACTGTTTCGGCAAATACTGTTATAAGATAGCCATACCTGTACATGTGTCCCACCGTATATTGTATGCAGACATATTCACGGATATAGGGGCCGACTGTGTTGGTACAGACTGCTATAATATAGCCATATATGTACATGTATTCCCCTGTGTCTGTATCCAGACCTACAGTCACATGTATAGGCGCCGACTGTGTTGGTACAGACTGTTATAATATAGTCATACCTGTACATGTATTCCCCTGTAGACTGTACCCATATCTACAGTCTGATATATAGGGGCCGACAGCGTTGGTACATATTATTATAATATAGCCATACCTGTACATGTATCCCCCTGTAGATTGTACCCAGACCTACAGTCACAGGTATAGGAGCCGGCTATGTTGGTACATATTGTTATAATATAACCATCCATATACATGTATCACCGTGTAAACTGTATCCAGACAAACAGTCACAAGGTAGGGAGGCCGGCGCCAGCAGTGAGCGGCCGACTGTATTGGTATAGGGGCCGACTGTGTCGGCACAGACTGTTATAATATAGTAATACCTGTACATGTAGCCATACCTGTACATGTGTCCCTCTGTATATTGTATGCAGACATAGTCACGCATATAGGGGCCGACTGTGTTGGTACATACTGTTATACTATAGCCATACCTGTACATGTATCCCCCTGTGTATGCATCCAGACCTACAGTCACAGGTATAGGCGCCGACTGTGTTGGTACAGACAGTTATAATATAGCCATACCTGTACATGTATTCCCCTGTAGACTGTATCCAGGCCTACAGTTACAGGTATACGGGCCGACAGTGTTGGTACATACTGTTATAATATAGCCATACCTGTGTATGTATTCTCCTGTAGGCTGTATAAAGACCTAGGGACACAGGTGTAGGAGCCGATTGTGTTGGTACTGACAGTAATAATATAGACATACCTTTACATGTATTCTCTGTAGACTGTGCCCATATCTACAGTCACATATATAGGGACCGACAGCGTTGGTACATACTGTTATAATATAGCCATACCTGTTCATGTATCCCCTGTATACTGCATCACTGCCTAGCGTCACAGGTATAGGGGCCGAGTTTATTGGTACAGAACGAACGTTATAATATAACTATACTTGTACACGTATTCCGCTGTAGACTGTATCCAGACCTACAGTCACAGATATAGGAGCGACTGTATTAGTACAGACTGTTCTAATATAGCCATACCTAAACATGTAACCCATGTATAATGTATCCTGACCTACAGTCACAAGTATAGGGGCCGACTGTGTTGGTACATACTGTTATAATATAGCGATGCCTGTACATGTATCCTCCTGTAAACTGTACCCAGACCAACAGGCACAGGTATAGGCGCCGACGGTGTTGGCACATACTGTTATAATATAGCCATAACTGTACATGTATCCCCCTGTAGATTGTATCTAGACCTTAAGTCACAGGTATAGGGGACGACTGTGTTGGTACAGACTTTGTATAATATAGAAATAGCTGTACATGTATCCCCCTGTAGACTATATCCAGGCCTTCAATCATATGAATAGAGACCGACTGTGTTGGTACAGACTGCTATAATATAGTGATACCTGTACATGTATTCCCCTGTACACTGTATCCAGACCGACAGTCACAGGTACAGGGTCCGACTGTATTGGTACAGAACGTTATAATATAGCCATACCTGTACATGTATCCGACTGTAGACTGTATCCAGACCTACAGTCACAGGTATAGATAATGACTGTGTTGGTACAGACTGTTATAATATAGCCATACCGGTACATGTATCCCCATGTATACTTTATCCAGACCTACAGTCACAGGTTCGAGACCGACAATGTTGGTACAGTCTGTTATAATATAGCCATACCTGTACATGTATCCCCCTGTAGACTGTACCCAGACATACAGTCACAGGTATAGGAGCCGGCTATGTTGGTACAGATTGTTATAACATAACCATACATATAAACGTATCACCATGTAGAGTGTACCCATACCTACTGTCACAGGTATAGTAGCCGACTGTGTTGGTACAAATTGATATAATATAATCATACCTATACATGTAATACCCTGTAGACTGTACCCAGACCTACAAACACCGGTATAGGGGCCAACTGTGTTGCCACAGACTGTTATAATAGAGCCGTACCTGTGCATGTATTCCCTTTTAGACTGTATACAGACCTAGGGACACAGGTTCGGGAGCATATTGTGTTTGTACAGACACTAATAATATAGCCATACCCGTACATGTATTCCCTTGTGTAATGTACCCATATCTAATGTCACAGATATAGGGGCCGACAGCGTTGGTACATAATGTTATAATACAGCCATACCTGAATATGTATCCCCCTGTAGACTTATCAAGACATACAGTCACAGGTATAGGGGCCGAATGTATTGGTACAGAACTTTACACTATAACCATACATGTACATGTACATGTATTCCCATGTAGACTGTATCCAGACCTACAGTCACAGGTATGGTGGCCTACTGTATTGGTACATACTGTTATAATATAGCCATACCTGTACATGTACCCCCTGTATAATGTATCCTGACCTACAGTCACAAGTATAGGGGCCGACTATGTTGGCACATACTGTTATAATACAGCCATACCTGTACATGTATTCCCCTGTAAACTGTACCCAGACCAACAGTCACAGGTATAGTGGCCGACTTGATGAACGTCTCCACAACTTGGGCAATATTAATGGCAACAGGCTGACCCTGTAAGGCAAACACAATACGAGTAATTTATGCACAAATTAATACATTATATTTTGTATTTAACCCTTTCATCCCTACGTAACTGAAATGAATGTTGATGTTAATTTTCCAGATAATCCAATCATTACAAGATGATTTCTAGAGCAGTCCATTTATGGAAAGAGGGTACTTTATGTTCCCAACAATATGAAACTCACTTTCAAAAAGTGCAGATCCTGATGAGACGGCTCGTCACGAGCCGGCTCGTCTAGATATGCACTGTTTGCAATACATAAACGGCTATTATTACAGCGGGCTTTCGGGTTCAAAGGGTTAATAAAATAAAATACATAACAGGAATAATTTTCAGTTGATGCATAAATTAAATAATATTTTGAGTGATGGTTTAATATAATAGTTATGAAACAAGTTTACGGAAGAAAAAAGGCTATGCTGAGTTTTTTTTAAAATCAGTCAACATGTTTAATACATATCATCACGAAATACCAGATTATAGTTATTGCATAGCACACCATCATACATTGAAGTTGTATTGATCACCTGAACATGTTACTGTGCCAGTCTCATTTGCGATATTTATTTTTTTCACTAGTGATATTTAATACAATCGTCATGTGTTATTGCCTGCATTGCCCATTGTATGCACTAACTAATAAGGAATATTACCAAGCTACAGAAAATGGACACATAATTAATTAAGAGACTTACTTGGTCGATGTAAGCATTCCAGTAGCCTATTTCTTCAACTCTCCAAAGTATACTTTGATTCAAAGTATACTTTGCAACTGAAGTCTACTTTGCAAAGTAGACTTTGGTTTTTGGTCATTTTCTATTTCATATACTATTTTCAGTCTACTTTGGTAAGTATACTTTGCAAAGTCTGCTTTGAGACTGAAAGGTCATCACGCATGAGCAATATTGAAATCCCTTTGATAATGCATTCCGGTTCAGGCCAAACGGGCACCTGTACATTGTCGTCTGCAAAAATGGCTACGGTAGCGGAAAAAAAAAGAGCCTGCCATTCTGCCCTACCGCAGAGTTGTTTCTGGTGCAGGAGGTGGAAAAAACAGAAGTGTTGGCGCCAAATCGCAGAGAATGTAAGTCTATCGACTTGCTACCGGTTTGTCTAGATAGACAGAGGTTGCTTCCGAACAAAACATCGTATACACGGCATTGTTTGTGCCCTATATATGCAGGAATTAGACTTACACCATAAATGAATTACCTCCCCTATGATTATTGTACGCCATTTGTCAATGGCCGATTCTGTCTGTGTTGTTCACGAACTTTTCTTTATTATGATATGCCATAATGGACTTATATTCATTCACTTTATGAGGAGGATTAAGCGATTAAATAAATTGTTTGGTGATTGTGTTAATTTAATAGGAATGTTTGTAGTCTGTATAAGACCACAATGCAAAACGATATTATTTACAACAATTTTTTTTCTTCATCTATTTCTTTGTGAGAGAATTTAATTGGTGCTTGAATTTTCCTGAGAAGTATTTCGAAACTAATGAGAATCTCTCCTTTTTTTCACATTATACATTAATGATATAGGCAATAGCTTACACAATAGATTACACACCACAGTCATCAGTATAAAATTGTAGAATAACGTTTACATATTACGCACTAAAATATCATAGCAATAATCTGCAGGTCATTGACGTTCATACTTGCTTGTTATTGATAAACAATTTTACAATACGATTATCATAAACTCCCCGATTTACAGTCAAAACGCCCCCAAGTCAAATCGTACCCAAGTCGTAACACCCCCGAATTTGTTAAAACGCCCCCATAAATTAGTGAAAACGCCCCCATCTTCAAATGTTTATTGTCAAATATTGAAGTTATTCTGGTGGTTTCACCTGTTTTCACACTTATTTAACCACTTTTATCCCGTTAATCACGTAATTGATAATCGTACATTACACCCAACAATAACGATCTAACATGCATTAATTACTAGTAAAGTACAAGCGTGCACCGGTCATTAAGTACTCATAATTAGCACATTCCACCTGAATGAAGTAAGGTAGGCATATATAAGCACCACGATTTTGGTCACTGCTCCGGGTATGGAAGGTGTTCGAGCCAATTCCCACCCTTAAATATGAGCCGAATCGAACGGTCACTGCTGCACCTGTTGATGACTACAACATGAGTCTGAGAAAACAAAATATGAATTGACTACATTATGACGATGTTCTTTTTATGAAAATATTGGAATAAAAACTTAATATTTTTCTGTAACTATTGTGCTAAAACTAAAACTATAACATGTGTGCGGGTGCGTGTGTGCGTTGGCGCTTGGTGGGCGGTGTTGGCATAATACCACTGTGAGGTGGAAGTAGGTACCATTGGTAAGATGGTTAATTGATTAATTTTTTGCATTTGTGTTCAAAAATTAATCTCTCATTTATATGGTACCGATTTCCACCAAACACTGGCCTTATTCCACCACCGTCCTGCATTACTTCCACCTCGTTTTGTTCCTATTTTTGTTTATTTTATCATGTATTATTATGTATTACATTATAAATATATTTGAAAGAAAAAAAATTTATAATGAAATAAAAAGTACATGATGAAGCAATTTTTTATTTTTTTCTTTCACCAAAGTCAAAACGCCCCCAAGTCAAAATGCCCCCAATTTGACTAAACCACAATCAAACAGGTCATGTTTATTGAAAAAACTGACTTGTTTATCATGTTAAAAAGGCTCATACATGTCCACTGAATTACTGTACAAATACAAATATTAATGACAAAATAAAATCGTATTTAAAAAAAATGTTGGGGGTGTTTTGATCAAAGTTGGGTGCGTTTTGACTTGGTGGGGGATTTGACTTGGGAGGCGTTTTGACCTGCTTCCTAACTCCCCTAAGCCTTAGGCTAAGGCTAATAAAGTGTTTATTAGTAAAATGCTTTGTGCACGAAGTAAGGAAGTAATCAAATATCAGTAATCAAATTTGGAAGTTCTACTCTGTCATTACGCCTATTTAATTCTGGAAGTCAGCGTGACTAGTCACGTTAGTTGCGAACGGTAACTCTTGCAATTTACTCCCGTACCGGCCGTAGCTAGAGTTACGATTCCACTCGTAGGGTTCCTCTGCAGAATAGCGAATCTGTAGCTTATTTCATCAACTCTCCAAAGTATACTTTGATTCAAATTATACTTTGCAACTGAAGTCTACTTTGCAAAGTAGACTTTGGTTTTTGGTCATTTTCTATTTCATATACTATTTTCAAAGTCTACTTTGGTAAGTATACTTTGCAAAGTCTGCTTTGAGACTGAAAGGTCATCACGCATGAGCAATATTGAAATCCCTTTGATAATGCATTCCGGTTCCGGCCAAACGGGCACCTGTACATTGTCGTCTGCAAAAATGGCTACGGTAGCGGGAAAAAAAAGAGCCTGCCATTCTGCCCTACCGCAGAGTTGTTTCTGGTGCAGGAGGTGGCAAAAAACAGTACCATTTTGTTTGGGAAACACTCGCCAACGTGCACAAATGTTGCCAAACAGAAGTGTTGACGACAATTCGCAGAGAGTTTAAGCGTGTAAGTCTATCGACTTGCTGCCGGTTTGTCTAGATAGACAGAGGTAGTAGTAGTAAGGGAGTCAAAATGATACCACCTACCGTGATATCATTTATAACCCTCTATAATACCCCCACCACCCCCGAAAAATCAAAAATTGGTTAACGAGGAAAATTGTCTCCCGACAGCAAATTTATCAATTTTTGGAGAAAATAATTTTGAAAAGAGGGAGTCAAAATGATACCACCTCCAACCAAAAGTTGGTGGTGGTATTGTAGTCCCAATTATATTGGTAATTGACTTTTGAAAAAAGTCGAAATCATTCATGCAAGTACAATAGTTTATATTCCAACACCTCATTTTTCTCCTCCGATATAGCTAATTTATTTCGCAGATCAGCAACTAATTCTACCAGCTCTAGTCTACCACGTTCACCTTTAGCCACCTGACAGCGTAGTTGCTTATGTCTACAAAGAGTTTGGGCACTAACGAATTTACAAGGGCATCTGGGGCATTGATATTGTGGGGGGACACAAGGAAACTTTCTACGTCTCGCTAGATGCCTTCGTAGATAGTCTTTACACGTAAACGTCTTACAACAAGTCACACACTCCATTATATATGTATATAACCTATGAATTTATCTGTTCAATTGGACGTGAAAAAAAACGTTATGTAAATTTTTGACGTCCAGATAAATTATATAGGTTATACAAAAGTATGTATACAAAAGTATATACAGAAAATTTGATAAAGTCAGAAACTAGAGCAGAAATTGAAAGTTTGAGAAGAGAAGCCGAATCTCTAGGGATTACTTATATTAAACGGTTGAGAGTTAGGGGGTTGACAAAGCTGATAAACGCCACAAAGAATAAGGTGTTTATGAAGCGGTTTACCCGCGCCTATAAAAGAGGGGCATTTAATGATATATCCAAAGCGGAGGAAGTTGGTAACAGAATCAAAAAAGAAAGTATTGCGGAGTTAAGGGCTAGTGTAATAAAACCTTCAAGCACCAATAATTTGTCTCAAATTAGACACACAGGTGACCAAATACCAAATAATAAGAAAAGATCTATAGTTCGCGCGATAGTGGAAAAAGGTGAAGAAATATTGGGGGCTCACGATGAAACATTGGAAAAGGTAGAAAATGGAAGACGGGTAGTTACATTATCCTTTCGTAAAAACATTAACATTAACGGGTTTGAACGCATGTCCGATAAACTCGCTCCTTATATAACAACCAATTTTTATTTGAGATATTCATATTCTTACAAGCTAGAACATATGGAGGAGACTAAAAATGGAAAACCTGTAACTATAATAATGCACAAAAATCTCGGTAGCGAACCACTATCATCAATGAAAACCGTTAAAAAATGGCTGTCAGATAAGGAGCAAACACGAATAATATCCGATAAAATAGACAGACCGAATACAAAGTGGAAGTTTGTAAGATGGGTAGAGGTTTTCGTAAAGCTAATACAGGGTAGTAGAGGAATAGATTTGGGACTACAATCCAAAGAAGCAGCAGGAGGAGAACTTCCAGAATGGCTGAAGAATAAAAAAGGTATGTATTCTTTAGATAAGTATAATGACGACCTTTGTCTGTTCAAGTGTCTAGCTATGCATATGACAGATAAAAGACCCGACAGATGTACATAAAAGGCGAAAGAACTTAGTAAGCAATATTTTGGTAGTAATGTGGTTTCACCAATTCCTTTTTCAGATCTGAAAAAGGTTGAAGAGTTTTTTAAAATCGGTATAGAAGTATATCAACCCACCGAATGTAACGTATGGTGGTTGAAAAAGGTACCAGCACACTATAAGGCAATAGGTAATAAACCAATGACAATAGGACTGTTTAATGATCACGCATTTCTGATAAAAAACCTTAAAAACCTATCTAAAATTTACGCCTGCGATAATTGCAAGCAGAAATTCACGAAATCGAGTAATATGAAGAGACACGGACCAACATGTATGAAAGGTGAGACAAAAGTAATATGTGATGGTAATTATTTAGAGCGCCCGCGTTCGCCGTTCGAGAAAGCGTTCTACCCAAAAAGTTCTAACAGTTATGGGGCGATCGATTGGATGTACTCTGTGGAAAAGCGCGAGTGAATTCACATTCACCACGAACAGTGTGGACACGGGGGTGACAGATGGGTTTCAGGAGCTCCAGTAGATGGATACTGTACGGAAACAAATACCGTATATCAATATCACGGCTGTTACTGGCACGGGTGTGAGATTCATGCAAAGCATAGAAAAGAAGAACGCGCATCCACTATGAGAAGAGATACATTTATTAGAAGAAGCAAAGAATTCAACCTAGTAGTTATGTGGGAATGCGAATTTCAAAGAACGGGTAAAGACATAAAGATCGGTTGCGACACTACTCTTTATCCATATCAGATAGTATACGATTTTGAGGCATATCTCAACCGAGAATTTGAAACTCTCGGTAATAATCTAGAGTACGAAGCCGAGCACGTTCCGGTAAGCGTTAGTATAGGAGATAATTTCTCAGGAACAGTAACTCATATTTGTGATAAAGATCCCGCAAAACTTATAGAAAAATTCGTATAAGATTTGAATGTCAGGGGAAAAGCTATAAGAGAAGAAGTGTGGTCAAGATATGGGTTTAATACAGAACATTTACGTAAAAACCAAATCGCCAAGATCGAACAGTGGATAGAGCAAGTACCGGTTATAGGTTTAAACAGTAGTAAGTACGATATAATCTTAATAAAGAAATACCTAGTAGGCGAACTGGCATCAACAACAAAGAAAATAATGGTCGGAAAACGTGCAAACGCAACAATATTTCTATTTACTCCAGAGTTTAGATTTCTTGATGTAATACTTTATCTAGGACCTGGTGTAAGTTACGATAGTTGGATAAAAGCCTACAAATGCAAAGGACTGAAATCTTTCTTTCCTTATGAGTGGTTCGATTCTCCAGACAAACTGGATTACCCAGGACTACCGGATATAGAGAATTGGTATTCCAAACTATCTGGGAAAATGTTAATAGATGAAACAGAATTAAGTAAATGTCGTAGAATTTTCGAAGAAAATAATATGAAAACTTTCAGAGATTGGTTGAAATATTATAGCGATTTAGATGTAGCACCGTTCCTAGAAGCGGTGGAAAACATGTGTGAATTTTATAAACACAGAGGTGTGGATATTTTCAAAGATGCGGTAACACTACCTGGAGTAGCTATACAATATTTATTGAGAGGAACCATTAAAGAACAAAAATCTTCCAAGACGATTATACCGGAGGATGCTCTATATGCACCAAAAGAAGAAACATACGAAATGATGAAGGATGCTCTAGTTGGCGGTCCATCAATAGTATTTACACGATATGCAGAAGCTGGTGTTTCAAATATTAGAGTGGGTTCCAAACCTTGCAACCTTGCAAGGCTGTTTTGGGGTACGATGCAAACGCGTTATATTTATCTACGTTAAATAAAGAGATGCCGTGTGGGAGAGAAACTATACATCATATAGATACCCCACATAACCCTAAATTTATTAAAAAGTTTTGTAAAAGAGTTTTATCTGGAGACTGGTTTGGGTTTGCGGAGGTGGATATAGAAGTTCCACACAACTTAAAAGATAAGTTTTCTGAAATGTCCCCAATATTTATAAACAGAGAAGTAGAGGTTGATGAAGTTCCCACACACATGTTAAAATATTTAAAAGATACTGGCCAAACAAGAGGAGATGGAAAAAAATTGGTGGGATCTATGACCGCCACTAAAGTATTGCTGTACGCGCCACTGTTGAAATGGTATTTAAAACACGGCCTAGAAATAACTGGAGTTCATCGTGTTATAGATTATATTAGCGGAAAACCATTCGAATGGTTCGCAAAAGAAGTTACAGCCGCAAGACGAACAGGTGATGTAGAACCAAATAAGAAACCAGTAGCCGACATAATGAAATTATTAGGAAACTCGTGTTGTGGAAAAATGATAGAGGCAACGGAGAGACATTTAAATACGACATATACACAAGACGAAACCTGTGTAGACAAAGCATTAAGATCTGCATTCTTTGACGATTTGGAAGAGATAGGAGATGCGTACGAAATATCTTCTAGAAAACCCAGGTGTGCGGTAAAGAGACCATTCCATTGTGGAATAGCGGTTTATCAACTAGCTAAATTGAGAATGTTGGAATTTTACTACGAATTTCTAGACAAATACGTAAAAAGAGAAGACTTTGAATTAATACAGATGGATACGGATAGTATGTATATAGGAGTTAGTGGAAAAACGATAGAGGAATTGATTAGACCTAACTTACTAGACGGGTTTGAAAAAGAAAAAAAGAAATGGTTGGCTTGGGATAAATATAGATGTAGCACAAAATAGAGGATTTAAAATGAAAGACGGCGTTATGAAAACGTACTGTCAACAAAAATTAGGACTCTCTGCATACTACGATAAAAGACGCGTGCTACCAGACGGAATACATACAGAACCTCTCTAATGATTTATTTAATTAATAATTTTGAAAAAAATAAGAAAATTAGCAATCTAAAGACTCTGACGATCCGGGGGTAGCTGGGTGTCAGAAGGCACCATAAGAAGTTCTTCGCGAACAAACCCTCGAGATGGCCCATCATCCAAATAGTAGAGCACGGGCTCATCGGGCTTGGTAATAGATCGATCTAGATGATATACATTGAGAGACCACACGGGATCAGTCGCGCGGCGGCTGCCACCTTCGAGCTCTCCCGGTTGATAGAGGTACCTGACGTCAATATCCGATTGAAGCCGTTGCTCCTCTAAACCAACGGGTCGCCCGCGCGAGACGACAGAGGGCTTGCTTGTCACCCTTTTAAACTTGATAGCATCTACAGGCTTCTTACCTATCAATCTGGTCACCTCTCCGTTCAGTGCGGAGACCACGGCGGGCAGTCTGGCCACCCACTCGGTCGATCGCGAATGAGGGTCTACACGTTTTTTAGCGTATTGGTGTCCGAACAGTCTTTCAGCCAGGGTTCGATTGAAGCGCTCCACAATCCCCTGGTCCCGGTGGATGTTGACGCGGCCGCGTCTGACAGAAACGTCGTGCTTAGACAATAGATGAGAGACCGCGCCCATGAACTCGCGGCCGGGATCGACCTGGAGAAGATTCGGCCATTTGAGAGGACTCCTTTTATATATTCGGGAGAGAGCCTCGGCCACCTCCTTAGACTCTTTAGTGGCCAACGGCTCAGCCCCCTTATAACGACTCGATACGTCAACGATTGTCAGTGCGTACTTGTACGTCTTGCGACCGACGCGATCGTGAGGGAGAAACAGGAGATCCGCTTGGTGAACTTGGTTCGGTACCGGCACGTCGAATTTCGGTCGCGGAATATTGTGAGGCGCGGGTAAATAGATCTGCCAGATGGCCTGCTTCTTGAGCCATTCCTTGACAGCGTTTTCTGAAACCTTGGTCGCCGCCTCGAGGTTCTTGATAGCCGCGAGTCCCTTCCAGTAGCCGCGGGGGCTGTAGTATGTGTTCGCTAGCTTGCGCGCTAGGCGAACCGATAGTTTGGTATCAAGTTTGCGCGTGTTCATCGTATGTGATGTATTCTAATATATCGGACAATGTCCAACTTGCCCTCGCCAGATCGTCCGGTAACTGCGTCGATAATAATAAACATTTGTTGGAAGTACAATCGCAATTGGGGGTTAAGTTCTGAAGGAACTTGGGAAAATCCAATCCCCCAGGATTGGTGGAGAAATATAACATCCGCTTTGCGAAAAGTGTGGCCGCTTTTTCATCCTCCCGCCACGTCTCGAGAGAATCTCGGGCCAGACGAATCATACCCTTTGCACCAGCTATGCGGTGTTTAAGGGCAGTGTAGCCTACATCAATCATAGCAAAATAAAGTTCGTCAACTGATATCGTTCTATATATATATATTTATAAATTTTTTATTCAAAATAATTAATTAAATCTCGATTGAATATAGTAGCCGACGAGCCCCACCACACCCATTCCCACGACGATGAACGCGATCTCGCGGTCTTTTTGGGGCTCTGACGGTACATAGAAATCTGAAAGTTGGGGCTCGCGATCCAGCGGTGCGAGACTTTTGTGTGGATATGCCAGCGCGTACTCGCGGTTGGCTTCTTCAACGTTCTAAAAAGTTTGTGCGGCGTGATTTTCGCGGCGAAGCTCTTCATTGACCCAGTCCAGATGGGCGGTTCGTTTTTTCGACCACACTTCCTTTGCGCTATTGAGTTGTTCTACAGCTAAATCGTGACGCTTACGCTCCTCATCCACGTTCGAGCTTCTCATTTTAGAGAATATAAAGTTGCTACCGCTGAACGCCAATGCGTTTACAAGCGCACCACCTACTATTACTGCGATTGAAGCCATTTATTTCCATATATTAACTGGTATAATTCCAGCTTTAACTAGATAATCTCGGGTCCAAACTGCGGCCGCTACATCTAAGGTCGCGAGCCCTACGTCTCTCACAGTAAAGTCCAATTTGGGAGCGGATCCTCCTAGGGCCATCTTTGATAGTCGAGCATACCCGATACTGAAACCCGATATCACCACGGCGTGATAAAGCGCATTCACTAACATTTTACCATCTTGTTCAGCCATTATAATTATTGCATATAAAAGGGGTCGCGATCAATGTTTAAATAGGGCGCATCCAATCGCGATTGGTGTTTCGTAACTGTTTTTGGATGAATTGATGGGGGTTGTTTTCTCGATAAGGATTGGTGTAATAGGGGGTATTTACACACGCACAAGGCACCAACAACTACCAGACCACCACCAACAACCCAACTCCAATTCGCGAATTGGGGTTCAATCGGTTTCGCCCAACCTCGATTGGGTGTTGAGTGTGCTTCCAATTCGTGAATTGGGGGTGTTGTTGTACTCAACTCTGTCTTCAGATGTTTTGCTGTCTCCGTCCCCGATTGCAACGACTGTTTAGCCTCTCGAAGCTCGGCGAGTATTTTATCTTGTTTAACTTTTCGGGTGGCAGCCGCCGCCCTCCCAGCTGCCTGCCATTTTGGGTTTTTATGTCGTGCAACCCCCAACTCCAATCGCGATTGGGTTGGAGGATCAATCGGAGTTGGAAGTGCTGCAATCGGGTTCGATTGGGTTGGAACAATCCCCAACGCTGTTGGAGATTGCTGTTCCGTCACTCTCGCGGGTGTGTCTTGTGTCATCATTTATGATATTAATATTAGGGCTTATAGTTCGTGGACATATATGTTCAAATTGACAGTGTTTACTCGTGGTCAACGCGGTTGTCAGCGGAGCTAAGTACATTCCAAACTTGTGATAAATTGAGCAGCAGGCTGTTCTAAGAGTGTGACCTATAAAGGGGTCAGTCTCTAGATCGTCAATCAATCCCTCGGTGTTTGGTATAGGGAGAAGTACAAATGAATAGCCGCCGATCCGAGAGTTTTTGTCATCTCCGCACCTAACCTAGATTCGTATCGCGCATACATTTTATCGATCTCCGTATCTGACATCTTATCCACCCGAAAAACTGAGAGACACCTACCGAGATAATGCTCCGATTGTCCCCCAGCAACCAATGCAGCTCGCCGCTCTCGTCGCGCCGCATTTTCATTTTCATTCGGAGTCGTTGCACTCAACCCAATACCAACCGCCGTTGGAGTTGATCCCGATTGCTCTGTCGGATCATTATCTTTCAGGATGTTGGCAGTCGGAGTTGAGTTTTCTTCTATTAGCTGATCGAGAAGTTCGTCGCAGTTCATTTTTCTTAAAATTAATTTAACTATTCTAACAAGTCTCATCACTTTAACATATTTCCAAGCGCAACACCCGATACTTATGATCACCATTATGCTCGCAACAAAGCTCGCAGCGGAGCACCAAATTGTTAACATTGTTAACCATTGTTCAGCATTTGTTCAACATTTGTTAAGCATTTGCTCAGCATTGTTCAGTATTGTTCAGCATTGTTCAGTAATTGCTAAGCATTGTTAAGCATTTACTCGGCAGTTACTAAACGAGCGTTAAGTAATTGCTAATTAATTATAAAATTAATTGATAACTTCGTAAGCAGTTGGTTGATCAGTCTTTAGCAAAAGCCTGGCGTGCTTAGTTTCCGAAAGCATCTGTCGAACCTCCAGGCGCTCCTCGCGCGTTGGGATAACGTCATTCTCTCGAAGACAGTCATCGAATGAGTCTCGGTCCTTGCAGTGAAAGAGGGCGACCCATTTCGTTTGCTCGCGCAGATCCTTGAGGACGGCGTTGTACTTTTGAGTGGATATCCATACACTTTGCCTAGCATGGCGGCCAGAAAATGCGAGCTCGGAGAGCATGTCTTTCTTTTTGGTCATCGCCGCCTTGGCTGAGCAATCGTCAATCACGTATAGGGTGGGCTCACCCTGGAATCTTTGGTATAAACCACGCAACCAATCGTGAAGCCTATCACCGGGTTCAATAACGTATACCTCAGGGTCGGTCCATATCCACGGGCGCCGTTGATAAGTATCGTTGTGCCGCACAGTGGGACACAGGATCACAATGTGACGAAAGGCATCGCGGTAGGAGCCCTCGAGCAAGTCTAGGATGAAAACCGTTTTTCCACATCCTGTCTGCCCACATATTATGGCAGAGTGGGCATCTCCAATCGTGAATTGGTATTGATTGCTAATTTTCTTAATTTTTTCAAATTTATTAATTAATAAATCGTTAGATGATTTTTTTATTAAATCAGTAGAGTGCTGAGACGTATCGGCCATTTTCGATGTTCAGTTGTGCGTCTGTAATTATATATAAGTACACGTTCAATGCGCAATTTCCATCCGCCTCTTTGGTTATCTGGATCGTCACACCCTCGCTAGCGTTCTCAACTTGGCGTCCGCTACCGTGTATTTGGTCGTCGTCGCTGACTCGCATGTCTAGCCATAGCGCGTATTTGGTATTCAGAAACTCCGCGATGGAGACGGACGAGAGATGCAGGTCTTTGGCAACCGCAGCAACCTCCGGGGAGCGCTTAGAGCCTGCAGCAAACTGCTTTCTTACTTCGTCCCACTGCTGGTGCGCGCGAAGACCCGCGCTGTAGAGTTGATTGGGTACTCCCTCAATCGTCACCTCTACCTTCGTGATTTTGGGGTTATAGAATTTGTCGGTTTTTCTAGCACCGAACGCGAACCGAGCCTCCTCGAACAGCATCAGTATACCTTTCATCGAGCGGGCGGGTACGTTGACGTTAATATTCCACAATGTGTCGCTTTTGTCTTTCGTCATCTTGCGATGACGAAGAACTCGGTCGTAAAGTATGGCAACGCGCCCGGCGTACTGGGTTCTGATCAATCGCGCGAGTTGGGGCATCGTGACCATGTCGTACTCCAGGGAAACATTATCGATCGTATACGTCGATAACACGTCGCTGGCTATGAGAACTCGGCCGTAGTCGTTGAATGTTAGTTCGTATTCGAGGCGGTCAGCCAAAGCGCTCTGATAGTAGGGCATGTGACTCTCCAGCAACTCAAAGTCGAGCGGGATGTAGAAGCGGTTGCCGTAAGCGCCCGCGACCGCGTTGTCACTCGCGTTGTTATCTACCTTGTTAGCAGCCCCGATTCTAAGTTTGGTTACGTTCTTATTTTTGCTGGTGTCAATACCCTGATAGACAGCGTTTTCGCGCTCTTGCGCCGTCTTCCATAGGTCCTGGTAACAATGGTAGACGTCGCTGTCATCGATCGACATCACCTCATTACCAGGAATCTTTATCATGGTCTTCTTGACTATGGCGCGACCCAGGTTCTGAACGACGGTTCGGTCCTCGTCCGTCGACGTCAGCGAAATAGTGAAAGCGAGGCGAACAGTCCCCGGCACAACGTTAGCTCCGAGGTTGGGGAAGCGGACCAAGAGCTGCTGGGTCTGGTCGATCGTCGATGGGTTGTTCGTAATAACGACACCCTGTCTCACGCCTTTTGCCCCGAGGGGCTCACGCAGTCTGCGGTATGGATTGAGTTTGCGACCGTATTGACTCGAAGACATAATTTAGTGAAACTATATTAAACCCGTATGGTTTTGTCTTTAATACATAATTAATTTTAAGAAAGTTATAAATATGGCTGATTACGATATTAACATGGACGAATACGATCTCACTACGAGCGACCGAGACGATTACCTCGATGGTGATGATGATGATTATAATGACGAAACGCCCTTGATACAGCCTCCAGTTCCAATCCAATCGCAATTGGAGGAAATAGGTGGCGCTACCAGTAGCGTTGGTCTAAGTAGGGAATTACTCGAAGGAGCTGTAAACGACTATTACAACAGTTTGGCAGAAAAAGGTCTGGTCCCATCTGTCGGTCGCGACTACTCCAAGTTCGAAGTGGATCTGAACGGTAGGTTGCGACTAAAATCATCAAAGATCCCAATCGTCAACATGAGGAGCGGAGAACCCCTAGCGCTAAACACCATTGCCAGAAACCGGGGCGGTGGCCAACTCATAAAGAACGAACTAAGATTTACAGATTGGACGCGTGGTAAAACAATTATGCCGACCCGCGCTGTAGAGGCCCTACAGTCTACCGATGAAACGATGGCGAAAACGGCCTCCGCAATAGAAACGGTCGAGCTCAGCGAGGTCCCTCGAGTAGCCACCGACGCTATTAACACGATGGAGCTCAACGAAAGTGAGATAGACGAAATACTCAGGACGATGGATGACCCACCGTTACCTCTTCGCGAACTCCGGGGCCTCGATAAGGTTATGCAAACGGTCCGGGGCGAACTGGTCAGTAACCTCGCCAAACTCTCGTCGCTGGATGAACTTATCGCGCTAGAAGAAAGAAAACAGGAGGAAGCGGGTGACGATAGAGAATCTACCGAGCGGATCAACAAACTCCTGCGGTCGTTGCGGGACGAAAGAGAAGCTCGCTTGGAGGCTGCATCGACTAACCGTGAGGCTCTCCGCACCCAAATAAGTCGGATCCGCGAAACAATTTCGAGGGTCCTGCACGAGGAGACGACACTCGGTGAGCGTCTTCGCACTCTGTTCAGAGAGCAGGTTGTCACGATAGCAAGCATCCTCGTTGCTATCAGCATGACTATATGACCATAGTTCTAGCTTTCACTGGTGGTGCGGCGCCACCACCCGCGCCAGCACCCACACCACCACCACCCGCGCCATCCGGTGGAGCCAAGGAGTGGGTAAAAAAACAATAAAAGCCCTCGCCAGTCTCCTGGCTAAATTAGCCGAAAAGGCGGCTGCCGCACTACCTGGACTGATCGGAAGTATCGTTTCATACTTGCTATCTATATTATCAAAAACGGTCGGATGGCTAGCCAAAAATAACTGGGCTTTAATCGTGGCAATCGCCGGTCTCCTACTATTCTTCGCCAGAGAGTTCCTAAAACCAAAGCGTAAATAATCCGATCGCCACGAGGGCGACGACGAGCCCTAATTTCTCCCCCTCGTGTGTTGTGCTTCCAATCTCGATTGGTGTTTCAACATTGTTGATGATTGGATTGGGGGAACTCGATGGTGCATCCAATTTACGAATTGGGGGTACTGGGTTCGATTGTGTTGAGGGAGGTGTATCCATTTTGTGTTTTGGGTGTTTTATGAAATCGGTTCCACTTACAACACTGTTGAACCCGATCATGTTGGGGGTGCGCTTGATGATATCCGTGTTCACGTTACCGTTGTGGCCGATCTTTTGATTGGCGGTGGCGATTACGATCTGATTATTGTAACCGTCAACCGGGTCGTCTCGTAGTATCATATTGCTCGGCGCCATATAAAGACCTATTCCAAATACATAGTCTACTGGAGTGCTGGCATTCTGCAAAACGTCTTGATAATTCTAGATCGCCTTCTCCAGATCCACCCTAGCTGAGATGGCGTCCTCTACAAGTGCCAATAATTGTCTTTGTGCATCAAACGCTGTTCCCGTGCCCAGTATAGAACTGCGAGTTTGCTTCTGTGCGCCGAGGATGGCCCAGACGTACGTGCGAATGGAGTCGTTGACGCGAGTAACCCCGGCCTGCGTGAACCCTAGACCCTTATCTAACATAAATGTACCCCATGCGTTCTGAACCTCAGCAGCCTGCTGTATGCAATCGACGTGAGCCCGTTTCGGAGGTAACATTTTAAAAGAAAACACGCCACAGTGCCGACCTCCAGACACTTCCGGCCCGAAAGTCATAGTCGCGGGGTCAAAATTCCCGGCGTTCCGACTGACGATGTGGTCACCGGAGTGATCGTGTCTAAAATCAGTCTGCGTCCAATTCCCGGACTGGCCCCGAATGAGAACGTCCCCGAGGCTGGTGCTGGTAGGAAATGCTTTCTGTCTCCAGTCCGTGTCTTTTGAAACATTAAATTCGTTACACAGTCAATTTGTGAACTTCAAAAATCAATCGACAACTGCTGTGGAAAACGCCGGGTAGGCCTCAGATCAATCACCTTCACGGTTGGGTGGAAAAACATTGAAACGGGCCAGGCAATCTTATCCGAAGATATTCAAGATATAGAGGGTCTCAGTCCTGCAGAAGTAGAGAGACGCCTTCAGGGAACATTTGCCTACGTACGTCCTGGCCTTTGGGGTTTCGGAGATCTCCAAGCTTTAGTCGCGGTGAAGCTTGATGGTATAGTCGCTCTCGCAATCTCGAAAGCCACGGGGCTTGCGACATTGTCTGTTGATAAAAGAGTAACGATCACCCCGGGGTTGGCCTCAATGTTAGGATTTAAATTTGCACCCCCTTACGACGAGGATGAAGGGCTTAGTACCCCGTTGATGTTTGTCTTCCCCGTGGGAGTGCACCGCGGCGATACCCCAGTAAACTTCACCTCCACAAAAACTCTCGGGGTGCACCTGGATCGGGTGAACACATCGTACAACACGGTAGACGGATCCCCAAGCACATTACTGAAAACCGTGCCCGCCAGTGACTGTTTCTTTGGTGAGACCCTGACCTTAGACTTCCCACACCCCGAGATGAAAGTTTTGGAATCGGGACACATCCACGAGTTGAAGATTTCTATTCTTGATGATAAAGGGGTAGAGTTGAAAAACGATTTCCGATTTCGGCCGTCTTAGAAATTTCAAATTAATTAATTTTAAGAAAATTAATTAGAATTAAACGCATGTTCGTAATATATATTATCAACATTATTGAAAATGAGTATATACGGACTAGGTAGTTCTTTCGATTGGGTGACAAATTCAAAGAATTTGGAACCGGTAGAAGGGGGATTCATCCCGACAGAGGGCGACTTTTTAACTACCCAAAAAACAAAGGTCTTGATCAATAGAACTATATCGGTGGCCACGGACAATATTCACAGGAGTCTACTATCACAACTTAGAGAATATGCCCTGGCTGTGAATACACAAAGTCGTGAAGAAACGCATACGGAACTAAACGAACTAGGCTAAAAAAATAACCGAATTTCGAAAAGAGGCCCGGTTGGGGATTGATAAAGTCCGAGAAGACCACCGGGCGGACCTTACGGAGGCTTATGATGCGTTGCGCTTAGATGACTCTCTCATCGGTGAAGCGACACTTACCGAACTAGACGGGAAAATAACCAACTTTCAAAAGAGAGCAGGTCGGATATTGATAAAGTCCGAGAAGACCACCAGGCGGCCCTTACGGAGGGTTATGATACGTTGCGCTTAGAGGACTCTCTCATCAGAGAAGCGGCACTTACTAGACGGGAAAATAACCAAATTTCGAAAAGAGGCCAGGTCGGGTATTGAGAAAGCCCGAGAAGACCACCAGGCGGACCTTACGGAGGATTATGAGGTGTTGCGCTCAGAGGACTCTCTCATCAGGGAAGCGGCGGTTGCCGAACTAGATAAAAAAATAACCAAATTTCGAAAAGAGACCCGGTCGGGTATTGATAAAGTCCGAGAAGACCACCAGTCGAACCTTGCGGAGGCATTGCGGAGGCTTATGATGCGTTGCGCTTATAGGACTCTCTCAGCAAAGAAGCGACACTTACTGAACTAGACGGAAAAATAGCCGAATTTCTGAAAGAGACCAGGTCGGGGGTTGAGGGGGTCCGAGAAGACCACAAGGAGGCCATTGCGGAGGCTTATGGGGCGTTGCGCTCAGAGGACTCTCTCAACAGAGAAGCGGCACTTACGTGTAACTAGACTTGAGGGGGTCCAACCAAATTTCGAAAAGAGGCCCGTTGGAGGGGTTGAGGTGATCCGAACGGGTTATGAGAAGCCCGACTGAAGACCACCAGAATCGAGAACCTTGCGGAGGCAGTTGCGGAGGCTTATGATGCGTTGCGCTTAGAGGACTCTCTCAGCAAAGAAGAACGCACTTACTACTGAACTAGACGGAAAAATAGCCGAATTTCTGAAAGAGACCTTAGGATCGGGGGTTGAGAGGGGTCGACGAAGAGCCGACAAGGAGGCATTGCGGAGGTCTTATGGGGCGTTGCGCTCAGAGGACTCTCTCAACAGAGAAGCGGCACTTACTGAACTAGACGAAAAAATAACCAAATTTCGAAAAGGGGCCCGGTTGGGGGTTGAGGGGGTCCGAACGGGTATTGAGAAAGCCCGAGAAGACCACCAGGCGGAAAATACGGAGGCTTATAGGGTGTTGCGCTCAGAGGACTCTCTCAGAGAAGCGGCGGTTGCTGAACTAGACGGAAAAATAACCGAATTTCAAAAAGAGGCCCGGTCGGGTGTTGAGAAAGCCCGAGAAGACTACCAGGCAGCCCTTGCGAAGGCTTATGATGCGTTGCGCTCAGAGGACTCTCTCATCAGAGAAGCGGCGGTTGCTGAACTAGACGGGAAAATAACCGAATTTCAAAAAGAGGCCGGTTGGGTGTTGAAAAAGCCCTAGAAGGCCACCAGGCGACCATTACGGAGGCTTATGATGCGTTGCGCTTAGAGGACTCTCTCAGCAGAGAAGCGGCACTTACCGAACTAGACGGAAAGATAACCGAAGTTTCCGATAAACTGAAACATGATCGTATAGCCGCGACCAAAGCTCTTGAGGAGGCCTCTTATAAGATTCTTACTGAGGCATATAACTCAAACAGTGCGCTTGCCGGAATAGTGCGAACAATGAAAACGCCAAAACGTGTCATAACAGTTTGGGCTGAGAAGCGGGGCCCATTGGTTGAGGGGCACTATGAATATTCGTTCGGTGCCAAAGCGAGTAATAAATGTGGGGGATACGCTATGACAACTGCAGGTGAAGTTGTCCGAATGGCGGTCTGCTCGGTTAATGGTAGTGGTAAACCTGTGGGCGCGGTCGCGATAAATATTGTAGTAGATGGGGAAGAACGGGGGTTGGAGTCACTAAAATCTCTGGAGATAGTTCGACGATTGTTGCGTTCGCCGGTGATGATCGAATTAGACTTTCCCAAAGTAGTGTTATTAACTTTGTTACGAAAATCGGTGACCCAGAGAGTTCTTCCATTATTGTCTCATTGTTAATTTAACTTAATTTGTAAATACTAATATATTGAAAAATCATGAACGAATCACCGCTTCCAATTGTCAATATCACTCCATCAACACTGTATCCAATTGTCAATACCACTCCACCAACACTGTGTACAATTAACGAAAGAAGTTCAGATTTTAGGTTGAATAATATCGTCGCTATGCAGGATATTTTAGTTAGAGAATATAGAAATAGAAAAAGACACGCTAAAAAATATAAGCGCGCGGCGAATATGGCTGAAGCATCTAGCACGGCTCTGGCGAGTGTTTCTGTGTTGTGTGGGGCGGGGACAGCTGCAACTATATCCACCATTATAACGGTTCCTGTAGCGGGGATTTTATGTGCGGTGTCGGCCGTTTCTGGGTTGCTGTGTATGGTAATTAGGGCGTCGGGTGGAAAACTCGAGAAAAAATGTAGAAAACATGATAGAATATCCATTCTCGCCAGGTCGAAGAAAAATAGCATCGACGTTATAGTGTTCAAAGCGTTGGCCGATAAGAAAATATCAAACTTAGAGTTTGAATCCGTAGTGGAAGAAATGGGGAGATATGAAAAATTAAAAACTGATATAAGAATCAAGGCGCGCGCCACCATGCCCAAAATTGAGTGTACTGATTGGGATAAATTTAGGGAAAAACTTGGAGATAAAGTCGGAAGAAATGTTACAGCACCATTGTGATATTTTATAAAATAATTATATTGGTGTAGTAAACAAATTTACATACCTATACAACATGTGGTTTTCACTGAGAATTACGCCGTAATCGCATAACAAATTCAGTCGAGGATTACACTGTAATCGCCTGTGTAAATTGATACACTCGGCTATAAATAACTGTCTGTTTACCTCGGCTATCAATTTACGCAAGGTTCATAACCCGTGTAATTGAAACATTGTCGTAAATCGATAATTGTACAACACTAGGTAATGTTTATCATAACAGCCTACGTGGTCGTGTGGGTTAAGGCGATACTCTATAGAGACGAGGGTCGTGGGTTCGCGCCGCGGTTGGAGCTAAACAAAATTATTTATTTATTTCTATCCCTACAAATGTGGTTGCTATGGTAAACAACTGCATGACAACGGCGTTCCGAGTCCGACCGCTTGAGGTTGATGAAAAATAAATTGCCAGTTTACATAGAAATAAACTCGGTTATAAATATGCATAACCCGTAATTGTCGCTATGGTAAACAACTGCATGACAACGGCGTTCCGAGTCCGACCGCTCGAGGTTGATACAAAAATAAATTCAGATTGCCAGTTTACATACCACCGATAAGGAAAAATACACTCAAAGTATGACAACGGCGTTCCTATAAGACCGCTCGAGGTTGATTAAAAAATAATTTCAGATAGCCCGTTTACATACCTTCGATAAGGAAAATACACTCGGCTATAAATTAATTAGTATTTTTTTTTTTTTTCAATAATAATTTTTCAATATCTTTATAAGCGATATCGTAGAAATGTACATTCGTAAACGAATCGTTGGGTTTTAATTTTGTTATATAATACACCTTAGTTTCATATCCGATACGCATTATCCGTCTTAATGTTTGTATTTGCCTCTTGTATAGTTGACATAATTGCCGGTATAATATTGTAAATGTAACGTTTTTATCGGAGCGTAATAAATTACACTGGTATTTCATGTATTCGATATCGCCTAGTGTTCTCATTTTATAGAATTTATATACAGGATTATAACCCCCGTAAGCTTCGTAAACTTCTTCAACACAGTCATTAAAAATTTTCAATTCAAATTGTATTGTATTATCCATTTTCTCTAATAATATTGGTACTTGTTTTTTCTGTTCAATTGGACGTGAAAAAAACATGATGTATTTATGACACCAATATATACATGTACTTTCAAAAGTCAATTACCAATATAATTGGGACTCCCTCTTTTCAAAATTATTTTCTCCCAAAATTCATAAATTTGCTGTCGGGAGACAATTTACCTCGTTAACCAATTTTTGATTTTTCGGGGGTTGTGGGGGTATTATAGAGGGTTATAAATGATATCACGGTAGGTGGTATCATTTTGACTCCCTTACTACTACTCTCATTTATATGGTACCGATTTCCACCACACATTGGCCTTATTCCACCACCGTCCTGCATTACTTCCACCTCGTTTTGTTCCTATTTTTGTTTATTTTATCATGTATTATTATGTATTACATTATAAATATATTTGAAAGAAAGGAAATTATAATGAAATAAAAAGTACATGATGAAGCAATTATGTTTTTTTTTCATTCACCAAAGTCACAAAACGCCCCAAGTCAAAATGCCCCTAATTTGACTAAACCACAATCAAACAGGTCATGTTTATTGAAAAAACTGACTTGTTTATCATGTTAAAAAGGCTCATACATGTCCATTGAATTACTGTACAGATACAAATATTAATGACAAAATAAAATCGTATTTAAAAACTATTATGGGGGTGTTTTGATCAAAGTTGTGTGCGTTTTGACTTGGTGGGGGATTTGACTTGGAGGCGTTTTGACCTGCTTCCTAACTCCCCTAGGCCTTAGGCTAAGGCTAATAAAGTGTTTATTAGTAAAATTCTTTGTGCACGAAGTAGGAAGTAATCAAATATCAGTAATCAAATTTGGAAGTTCTACTCTGTCATTACGCCTATTTAATTCTGGAAGTCGGCGTGACTAGTCCCGTAGTTACGAACGGTAACTCTTGCAATTTACTCCCGTACCGGCCGTAGCTAGAGTTACGATTCCACTCGTAGGGTTCCTCTGCAGAATAGCGAATCAGATCTGACTCACACATTTGCAGTTAATTGTGACATATGCGAGATATTTTCCTTCTAAACAAAACTATTAGTATAATAAAAGTAATACAAACTAAACATTCTGAAACAATATTTACCATTTTAGGTTTAGAAAATTATTGTCTGCCTTTACAGAAAATGGACCCCATCGCAACTTTTACATGTTGAATTTCACTGCATCTGTAGGTGCGCGAAATGTACAAAGTCCGACTTCCAGAATGTAATGTAATTACCGGTAGATGTATATACTTGAAACAACATTCTTCCAAGCCATGCTGACGAGTAGTTGTCTTTAAATTATTAATTGTGGGCAAATGTTAATAAAATCAGTGAAGGGGTTCTCCAGTTATTAAGAATAAGTAATATGAATATTAAATGAAGAATAAATAAAATGAATGGTGTTACTAACATATATGTGTACATGTCCGTACATGGACTAATGCCATCTGCAAGGCGATAATAAGCTGACACTTGTCACTGCTAATAATCATGATCACTCTGTGTCAATGCACAGGTTGATGTGCATCTACATTTACACTGTTTCCAAAGTCGATTAGCCCAATTTCTATAGTATCAGCCACAAATGGCATCAATATGAGAATAACATATATAACAACAAGTTTTGTTAATTGCAATACATATATTTCCTGCTTTATAATACCAGTGCTGCCATTCATACAAATATACTATACTAACTTGGCGTTGGGAATTTTAAACTAGTATAAACTGGTATAACTCTAATAATGTTAAACACAGAGCTCCAGATAAATTTTGTATTCAAGTAGTATTATACCCCCATATTTCAAATTCAATGCACATTTTACTTTTACAAATGTACATGTATTATTGATTTTCTTCCTTATTAAATAGGGAACAGTATTTTTACTACTTAATTTCAAAATCAATTCATATTTTCACATTGCTGCGAGTATTGTGTACTCCCACAGTTAATAATAAATGCGTAATATGCTAAAATAAGTGCATAAAAACGCCAAAACGCACCTTATCTGGAGCTCTGTAAGCATACTCCAGCATAAAACTGATGTGTGTAATATTTTACAAGCGTCTAACAGCTAACAAACAAAAAGAGATAGAGGATATTCCATCGTAAATTTTGAATAGCTGGAAAGAATACACGAGTGTACGTCGGCTTCCGTGTAAGCAACAAGTGAGCGTAGCGAACGAGTTGTTTGCACGGACGCCGACGGACACGAGTGTATTATTTCAGCTATTCAAACATGTACGATGGAATATCCTATTTATTACACTTCCACTGCGAATATATAGAGGATATTCATATTTTTGCATAACGGCACTCGTGAAATATGGACATGTCACACCACTCGATGTATATATGTCATTTTCGTTCCAAAAATGTGAATATTCTATTTATTATAGCTACCGGAATTAGTCAAATTTTCACGGAAGTTGTTTATTCCATCGATGAGAACATATGAGTTTTATTTACATCGTATAACTATGTATTTCATGGGTAGGTATATAATAAACTTGCACATTTAGTCTATTTTTGAGATTATTATCATTAATTTGCAATAGTGTAATAAAAAATAGTAAACTAACCCTGCCTGGGTATAGCTTAGCATCAGTCTGTATTTCCGATACTGACAGTCGGATAACATCTGTTGATACATGTAAATACCCTGCCGGTCTCCAGCCCGGAAATGGGGAGAGGTTTACTTATTAATATTTAAAACGTACACGAGGTAACCAGTGAAGTATCAGTGAATTGTCAGTGCCAGCTCCTATACAACTGGGGCCCGTTTCACTAAGTAATAAAACCATTTGTTGTTGTGTTTACTGTGGTATGTAACACATTTGGTCTATTGAAAGTACATTGAGTTATAAGGACTTGCAGAAAACTTTAAACAGTTAAAATGTTGTACATACCACAGTAAATGCAATAGCCCATGCTTGTCAAATACCACTTACATGGCATAATTGACAATGTTGTAGAGATTAATGACGTCAAACAAACTTAACCAATCAACGTTGCTCAATATCATGTTTATGTTAGGTGTAAATATATGTTTACAATTTTATACATGTATGTTAGTGAAAATTTGAACGTTTTATCATTCCCATTTTCATTTCAGAAATTTCACCGACTGTTCACGAACCTGGGATGGAGTAAGAAAAATATACCACAACATGGTAACAAATGGTAAGTGCACAAGGACCACCAGCTGATTTAAGTGTTCATAAATAATATCTTGACACAGGTCGTACTGTTTGGCACCATAATTATCATCTCGTTACCACAAGTTAGCTATGTCGTTCCCTCGACATACAATCAGAGCTCCAGATAAGCTTGGTGAATAAATGATAAAAAAACTGTAATAAATTTAAACATTCACTTATCTCGTGGAAAAAATTGTGCATGTCCCTTTTCAGCTGCCCTAAGAATCTCACCCCTTATAAGGGAGTTTGCATGGAGTTAGCCCCCTTCTTCCACTGACCCCTTATAAAGGAGTTTGCATGGAGTTAGCCCCCTTCTTCCACTGACCCCTTATAAGGGAGTTCGCATGGAGTTAGCCCCCTTCTTCCACTGACCCCTTATAAGGTTAGGGAGTTTGCATGGAGTTAGCCCCCTTCTTCCACTGGCCCCTTATAAGGGAGTTCACATGGAGTTAGCTTCTTCCATTGACCCCTTATAAGGGAGTTAGTATGAAGTTAGCCCCCTTCTTCCACTGATCCCTTATAAGTGAGTTAGCATGGAGTTAGCCCGCTTCTTCCATTGACCCCTTATAAGGGAGTTCACATGAAGTTAGCCACCTTCTTCCCCTGACCCTTATAAGGGAGTTAGCATGGAGTTCCCCTTCTTCCATTGACCCCTTAAAAGGGAGTTAGCATGGAGTTAGCCCCCTTCTTCCCCTGACCCCTTATGATATACGTACAAAAAAAAAAAAGGTTATTTATTTTGTATGTGGATATATGCCACTTGTTCCACCGTGCAACGATGCACGCTGTGGAACTTGTGAATATATCCACATGAAAATCAAATAACCTATAAATATTGCCCGTCTGAAGCTATATATTCCCCCTCTGCGCCCCGGGTGAATATAGATTCAGAAGGCCTGTATTATAATTTTAATGAAAAGTTGCAATACATGAAATAAAAATTGATATCACTGTTTTCTATCTGTCTTCATGTAGCTAAGAAGAAGGCGGACGCTCTTAAATACCCCGCCACCGATGGCGGACGACGACCACCGGCACCAACCCCTGCAGAGGAATTCATTCTGCAGGAACTGTCTGGGCGGCCGGCTCTGGATGGTCTGTGTGGGTTCGACACCGCCTCCAGCCAGAAGCTGCCGTCCAGTCAGATCCTGCCACGCAGTTTGAACTCGGTTCACAGACAGGAGCCAGTGGCAGTGCCTTCCCAGTTAAATATGGTATGTAACAATTTGAATATCTAATGTACATTATAGGAATGAATGGCCTTTTTGTGGAAGGCATCGTCCAGTATTCCCGCGACTTTTCCAAGTTTATATCCCCGATAAATTCCACAAAAATGCCATTCATTCCTTATAATTCCAGCATTTGAAATAAATTCATCAAGAAAATGTGTTTATTTTCCGTTTTCTTAAGAATTATTTTAACTGCGCCTGACGGTTACGGAAAGTAGTTAAATAAATCATACACTTATTATATGTACATGTATATGAGCATGGATTTGGTACAGATTAATGGCACTGTATGTGAAATCATTAACATAAAAGTAGCTTAACAAACTAGGATCACTACGCTCACTCATTTGTTTAGCCTAAGAACCCAATCAGTAGTACATTATGTAATGATAACCAGTTCACATGGTTAACTGAATGGAATATAAACTATATATCATCAGTATTAATCTCCCTCTGCATCACGAGTCAAATACGCACATTTTTCAGATTTAACTCACTAAATCAGAAGTATTATCATTTTTCATAGAATTACTCACTGATTTTTCCAGAAATGGTAATGGTAATTTTAACTAAACATTGTAGAAAAAATAATGTATCATCACTGCCAGATAATTTAGTTTATGCTTTATTTCTTTCCGATGTGTGCAACAATTGTGCCCATATACCTTTAACTTGTTGCTGATAGTGTGCATTGAATAATTAACAGCACATCAAATGGTTATTTTGTGATATGGCCAGATAAATTAACCCGTAGAATGCAGGAATCAAAAATTGTCATCTGCTCTTGTTTTATATTTTGGAACCTTTGTTAATAAAAAATAAATAAAACATTTGACATCCATTTAGAAACAATATACTTGGCTTGTATTCCGTCAATGCATAAACAGTTACCATTAGCCTATTTTATGAAATCAGTAAACTTGTTTTTGTTATTGTTTTGGCTGTGATAATATAATAAATTCAGTATAATAATTCTGCATACTTTTAATCATAAAATATATGCAGTCATTAACGATTCTCATATGCTGTCAAAACAAGTTTTTTCTTAAGAATTAAAGCAAAATGAAAAACAGACGGCAAATTCCGTCAACAGCGTAGGAAGGGTTAAATCATATTGAAATAAATAATGTTTAAACTAATGTAGGTTTTACTATACAATCGAATAGTTTATTGTCCAAATGAGCGTTTATATCGAAATGTGCATACAGTCGCCTTCTGTGTTTGTTTCAATACATACGCGTGTGTTTTAGATCATACTACTTTTGGTGTCGTGTACATACCTAGATATTTATAAGAGGACACAGTTTCAATATGAAAATCTATGTATAGACATCAAAATAATCGCTGTATCTCGTTTCTATCCAAAGTTAATGTTATTTCTTTATTTACCAAACGCTGATGGCGGGCATCTGGGATTTTGAAGCGGTTACGTACCTCGGATCAAATGTATCCCCATGTATTTGAATTCAGCATACCTTAAATCTTTGCATGCTGTGAAATTTGTGGGCTATAAATAGTTCAAAACTAGTGGACAAAAATTCATCATATTTTCTTTTATTTCTCCTTGTAAATATCATGAATATGTCTTGGAATTTCATTAGAATAGAGTCGTTAGTACTCAATACTAATGAAATTCCAAGACATATTTACAGAGAGAAATAAAACATATTTTCAAAGCTAGCATGCAAAGAGTTAAAACCCATATATACAAATGTCAATGCTTTCCTCCAAAAGGGGAACATCTTTCCCAATAATTGCCCTTTATCCGCTGCTCTATGATGTCAAAGATATCGTACAAACATGTATGTGTTACTCAGGTGTATGATTTATATACTCAATGTCGTGTCACCTCTGTTAACCCTTACTACGCTTGTTAAATCATTAAAAATTAATTAGCAATCCTATTGAATAAAATTGATGAGCAAGTAAAATGGGGGGGGGGGGAAACAAGAATATTTGAGGGAGATAATTGTTTGGAAGTGAAGGAAAAATCAAAACTTATCCGAAGGAGGAATAGGGCATTAGGGCCTTGTATATACAAATATTTGGCTGGGGAAAAAACACACTGGTACATGTAGCAGTCTCCTTTATATTCATTAAATTGTATTATGATATTTATTTCAACATGTTAATAAACTTAATACACTGTGGAAGCTCATTTTCTGTAATATGTGACCCACTGAAACATTACACCCTGATTACGCCCCCTATGCGATAGCCGGCATATTGTGTTGCTCTTGTGGTTCCGTATGTCCGTCTGTGTACATGTACATGTACTCCAAAAATTTGTACTCGAGGAGGTTTGACTACCAAACACACCCTACCCCCATCAAGCAGCCATTACATTCGTATTTACATGCATGCGTAAACATAATTTGATAAACTGTTTATGGGCATGTATGTACGCCCGTGAGCGTGTGTCTGAGGAGTGGATGTTGGTGAGTGGATACCCGAGCAATCGTGCGTTAATTACTGCTCCTTAAACGGGACATCCGCAATATTTTCCCATCTCTTTCACATGACATAGCATCTCATTTTCTTGAGATACAATCTTGTTACCACCTCGTTCCCGGTGGGTGGTCGGTCGGGCGAACGGGTAGGCGTAAAGTAACGGTAGGTTACAAGATCCTACTGCTTTTGGTAGTGGGCCCCAAGTGATTCTGGTGTAGCGACAACCTGGCATCAGATCAGGACCACAGTAAGCCAATACTGAATAGACAGCTGAACAATTTAACGCCAATGTACCAGGCGTGTTTTTAAATTTACATAAAATTCCACCAACAAAATACACATGCTACTTCATTCAATTTTGTAATCAACTTGTGGTTCTGAAGAAAAGTGGGTCTTATTAACACTTATGTTTATAACAAACAGTATAGTTCCGTGTCAATCTGTGAGGGATCATGCCAGCAGATCATCATCAGATTGATAACAAATGCCACCAACTCCATGTTTACTATCACACTTACAAATCAATTGAAAGTGTTGATACCGACAGTCCGAGTAATGGCCCACGCGAATAATTGGTAATACATTTAATTTACGCTCATCACTTGATTAATTCCACTGAGAGCTGTACTGTGTCCAATTAGAGACAGCAAACGCTTCTTACAATACAATTAGTGAAAACAATATCGGCAGATGAGTACACGCATGTGTCTATAAAACAAAAGTTAATCTTAATCAGTTGACATTGATAAATGTTTGCCGGGTGTCACAAAACGGTCTGCGTATTGTCGCAAAATTGTCTCGCATCGATAATTTACGCATTGGGTACAAACATTATACATTATAGGTGATGACAAATACATGAAAAAGACAATTTGATAGGAAAAATACATTTAATATACAAACCAGCAATCTCGAAAACAAATTTTTTCACCGACTTCAGTCTCTCGTCGGTGGGCATTGTTAGCCAGGCCGTGAAGCAGGGAATTCAGTGCCAGACAGACCCGGCGCACACAGCGGCACACCGTAGCAGATGATACACGAGGCATCGTGTATGCCACCACTGTCAAAAACGAGCCACAGCCTAAAAATCTTAGACATATAAGTAGCTGCAACAGTGGTGGCAAACACCACGCCCCTCGTTCAGGTAACATTTATTTTACCAAATTCAAAATAAATATGATGTTCAGGCGCGAAAAACGGTATCGAGTATAAAGCTGGTCATCATTAAAGACTTCCAACGGATTCTCGCGATCCCTAAATACACGTTCACGGCGCATGGCCCGACGATACCCGATTGCAATAACTGCTGCTGGTGCCGCCATCTTGGATGTGTAGTCTGCTTCCAATAGCGCAAAGTATACTTTGCTAGTTCAAAGTCTACTTCAAAGCAGACTTTGAAAAACGTACTTACCAAAGTATACTTTCTTCGAGTAACAAGTTGATGAAATGCGATTTTCGCAAAGTATACTTTGCAAATTCACCTCAAGGAAATTCTGAAAATTGACACAGGGCCTCTGATATTAACAATTGTGGCTGTGTTTGTTTGTTTGTTCATTGGTGTTTAACGGCCTATCAACTGCTAATGTAATTTAAGGAGGGGCCAACGGGTCCGATCCAGCATTTACCCTGCTCCATTGGGTGTGGGGGGGGGGGGGGGGGTGGGTGATATCTCAAAATCAGAACGGAATATGCGATATCTGGCTGTGACTGGAGAAATAAGGCTTAAATGTTTTGCGACGAGTGTTGATCCAGATCAGCCTGTGCATCCGCACAGTCTGATCAGGTTCTGCACTGGCCATTCCATCAATAATTAAAACACCCGTCATGCTTTAAACATTATCAGGCTACAGGACTTGATCAGGTGTTACACTGGTCAGAAATCCCATAAGCCCAATTTCTCCAGTCACCGCCACATGTTACACTCCATTCTCATGCTCGAAATCATGAAGTTTAGTCGAGTCTGAGATGTGCTGCCTTGGACAATCAAGCTGCGTGATTTCATGTACAGTAAAACCTCTCTAAACCGGACACACAGGCAGTCTCTGTATCCTTATCTTATGGATTTCATTGTCATCTATATCTGATGATAGTGCCTGTTCATGTTCGCAAAGCACACCCACATGCATTGACATATTCACCTGTTTGATTTACAGTAGAACCTGTATAAACCGGACATCCTGGGGACCTCCCAGGATGTCCGGCTTAGAGAGGTTCCACTGTACAAAGTTGGCGAACGTGCTCAGAAGTTGTAGAAGCACAGGCACAGGATAATGATTTCATTGATGTCTCTATGCTTGTGGTTGTATCTTTCTGAGCCTGTAACATGTTCTCATGCTCAACATCAGGTTGTTAGACTTCAGTATTGGTCAGTCTGCCTGATTTGGCATGCTGAACATATCAAGTTAACCCTGTCAACACTGCTGACGTCTATAGTCAAGGGGTATGAGCACGTGTTTCCAAACGACGTGACGTCATGTTTTTGGATGTGTTTACATTATATTTCATATAATATCTTTCAAATGGAAGGACACAGTTTTATGAAATATACCGCAGCAAAGACGGTTCAAATGAGTAGTAACACCATAATGATATACTTGCGTGCATAAGTAAGAATTATCAGACATCATCACATTGCGTCACTCCCTAAAACTAATATAATTAGCATACATTATACAACACTTATACTGGGCATAACCGGATTCAACTTTCATGCACAAGAAAGCCAAACATGCACCTGAGGGCTAACCTAGAGAAATTGGGATTCCGAAAAGGATGTACCACATTGTTAACCATTAAAATGTGGGAAACGTAAATTGTCGTCTGCTGTCGATTTATGTTTTGTATTTGTTATCATTAAAAACACGAGTTGACAACACTTTAGAATCATTTACATTGAAAATGAGTCTAAAGTGTTGTCAAAACTTTGCTGTCGATAGTAAAGCCAGAGTGCTAAGTCTATAGGTGGGGCCGATGTAAGAAAGACATCAGATGAATATTATTAGATTCCCCATCCGGGTTTTAAGTCTATGACATTGACCTTGACAGAAATGTTGGTGTCACAGCATGCCAGAAGATCAGGAGAGAAATTCAGGTGTGAAATGCAGGTGTGAAATGCAGGTGCGATATGAAATGCAGGTGTGAAATGCAAGTGTGAAATGCAGGTGTGAAATACAGGTGTGAAATGCTGGTGTAAGTGTGAAATGCAGGTGTAGGAGTGAACTGCAGGTGTGAAATGCAGGTGCAATTTACGTCAATGTTAAACCTGAACTCCCACATCCCAGCTTATAGTTAAACCTGGACACCCATATCCCAGGTTGTAGTTAAACCTGGACTCCCACATCCCAGGTTGTAGTTAAACCTGGAAACCGACATCACAGGTTGTAGTTAAACCTGGACGCCCACATCCCAGGTTGTAGTTAAACCTGGACAACCACATCACAGGTTGTAGTTAAACCTGGACTCCCACATCCCTGATTATAGCTAAACATTGGACACCCACATCACAGATTGTAGTTAAACCTGGACTCTCACATCCCAGGTTGTAGTTAAACCGGGACCCACATCAGTGATTAAACCTGGACCCACATCACAGTTGTTAAACCTGGCTCTCACATCCCCAGGTTATAGTTAAACCATGGACTCCCACATCCCAGGTTGTAGTTAAACCTGGACTCCCACATCACAGGTTGTAGTTAAACCTGGACTCCCACATCCCAGGTTATAGTTAAACCTGGACACCCACATCACAGGTGTGTTTAAACCGGACCCACATCAGGTTATATTTAAACCTGGACTCCCACATCACAGTTGTAGTTAAACCTGGCTCACATCCCAGGTTGTAGTTAAACTGGACACCACATCACAGGTTGTAGTAAACCTGGCTCACACATCCCCAGGTCAGTTAAACCGGACTCCCACATCAGGTTTGTGTTAAACCTGGACTCTCACATCCCAGGTTGTAGTTAAACCTGGACACCCACATACAGGTTGTCGCTAAACCTGGACTCCCAACATCCCAGTTATAGTTAAAATGGACACCCACAGCACAGGTTGTAGTTAAACCTGGACTCTTAAACTGGATCTCCCACATCACAGGTTATTAGTAGTTACCTGGAAACACCCACATCACAGGTTGTAGTTAAACATGGACTCTACATCCCAGGTTGAGTTAAATCCCCCAGGTAACGTTAAACCTGGACACCCACATCACAGTTGTAGTTAAACCTGGACTCTCACATTCCCCAGTTTATATTCAAACATGGACTCACAGGCAAATCAGGTTGTAGTTAAACCTGGACACACATCACAGGTTGTAGTTAAACCTGGACTCCCACATCAAGTCATAGTTAAACCTGGACCCACATTCACAGGTTGTAGTTAAACCTGGCTCTCACAGCACCTGGACACCCACATCACAGTTGTGCAGATCTCCACATCCCAGGTAGGTTACCAGGTACACCCACATCACAGGTTAGTAAACCTGGTCTCCCACATCACCAGGTTATAGTTAAACTGGACACCCACATCACAGGTTGTAGTTAAACTGGAAACTCTCACATCCCAGTGGACCCCACATCAGGTTGTAAAACCTGGACACATCCCATGTTGTCGTTAAAAAACCTTGGACAACCCAACATCCCAAGGTTTAAAGTTAAACCGGAAACCGGCCCACCCACCCATTCCCCGGCCAGTTATAGTATAAAAACCTGGACACCCACATCACAGTTGTAGTTAAAACCTGGACCTCCCACATCACAGTTATAGGTTAAACCAGACTCCCACATCACAGGTTGTAGTTAAACCTGGACTCACACATCCCAGGTTGTAGTTTAAACCTGAAAACCCACATCACAGTTTGTTAGTCAAACCTGGACTCACACATCCGCAGTCATAGTTTAAACCTTGGACTCCCACATCACACGGTTGTAGTTAAACCTGGACTCTCACATCCCCAGGTTGTAGTTAAACCTGGACATCCACACATCACAGGTTTTGTCGGCTAAACCCTGATCTCCCACATCAGGTTATAGTTAAACCTGGACACCCACATCACAGTTGTTAAAGTTATCCCTGGTCTCCACCCACATCACGAAACTGGTTATCCAGTTAAACCTGGACACCCACATCACAGGTTGTAGTTACATGGACTCAACACATCCCAGGTTGCAGTTTAAACCTGGACACCCACATCCAGATTGGTAGTTAAACCTGGTACACACCCACTATCACCCAGGTTGTAGTTAAACATGGACTAACTCACTCAGGTTGTAGCTAAACATGGACTCACACATCCCAGGTTTTTTTTTTTTTTTTTTGTAGTTTAAACCTGGAGGACACCCACATCACAGGTTGTAGTTAAACCTGGACTCCCATATCACAGGTTATAGTTAAACATGGACACCCACATCACAGGTTGTAGTTAAACCTGGTCTCCCACATCACAGGTTATAGTTAAACCTGGACACCCACATCACAGGTTGTAGTTAAACATGGACTCTCACATCCCAGGTTGTAGTTAAACCTGGACACACACATCCCAGGTTGTAATTAAACCTGGACACCCACATCACAGGTTGTAGCTAAACCTGGACTCTCACTTCCCAGGTTGTAGTTAAACATGGACTCCCACATCCCAGGTTGTAGTTAAACCTGGAAACCCTCATCACAGGTTGTAGTTAAACCTGGACTCCCATATCACAGGTTATAGTTAAACCTGGACACCCACATCACAGGTTGTAGTTAAACCTGGACTCCCACATCACAGGTTATAGTTAAACCTGGACACCCACATCACAGGCTGTAGTTACACCTGGACTCTCACATCCCAGGTTGTAGTTAAACCTGGACACCCACATGCCAGGTTGTAGTTATACCTGGACACCCACATCACAGGTTGTAGTTAAACCTGGACTCTCACATCCCAGGTCGTAGTTAAACATGGACTCCCACATCCCAGGTTGTAGTTAAACCTGGACACCCACATCACAGGTTGTAGTTAAACCTGGACACCCACATCACAGGTTGTAGTTAAACCTGGACTCACACATCACAGGCTATAGTTAAACCTGGACTCGCACATCACAGGTTGTAGTTAAACCTGGACTCTCACATCCCAGGTTGTAGTTAAACCTGGACACCCACATCACAGGTTGTAGTTAAACCTGGACTCTCACATCCCAGGTTATAATTAAACCTGGACTCCCACATCACAGGTTGTAGTTAAACCTGGACTCTCACATCCCAGGTTGTAGTTAAACCTGGACACCCACATCAGAGGTTGTAGTTAAACCTGGACTCTCACATCCCAGGTTATAATTAAACCTGGACACCCACATCACAGGTTGTAGTTAAACCTGGACTCCCACATCACAGGCTATAGTTAAACCTGGACTCGCACATCACAGGTTGTAGTTAAACCTGGACTCTCACATCCCAGGTTGTAGTTAAACCTGGACACCCACATCACAGGTTGTAGTTAAACCTGGACTCCCACATCCCAGGTTGTAGTTAAACCTGGACACCCAAATCACAGGTTGTAGTTAAACCTGGACTCCCACATCCCAGGTTATAGCTAAAACTGGACACCCACATCACAGGTTGTAGTTAAACCTGGACTCCCACATCTCAGGTTATAGTTAAACCTGGACTCCCACATCACAGGTTATAGTTAAACCTGGACTCCCACATCCCAGGTTGTAGTTAAACCTGGACACCCACATCCCAGGTTATAGTGAAACCTGGACTCCCACATCACAGGTTGTAGCTAAACATGGACTCCCACATCCCAGGTTGTAATTTAAGGAGACAATTATTTTCGTCCTATCTTTCGATATGACCCTTTTCCGGCCAAAATAAACATTTATTTTATGATTTACCATTGCACGAAGTGTTAATTTGCATTTTTTAATATCAAGCATGCATTTCCACTTTGATATCAGGGGCGATAACCGTGTTACCTTAAAAAATTAATGTATTATTCTCTATATTTATTTTTTGATGTGCAAGGATCATATTTTATAATATGTCAACAAAAATATTTATTCAGGTGACACATTTAATTGAAATAAATAACGAGGGAATCGTTATTACGAGGCTAATCACCTGGCTGGCAGCCTTGATGATAATACTAATAATACAAATATTGGGCGGTTGGACGTGGATCAACAAAGCACCGTCTCTAGACACATATTGTGGCAGAATATTATCAAAATTGGGGAAGATGTTTGCCTTACAAACAAGGTGAATACAAGGCCTCAGTGACCTTGGGCGGTCAGACGTGGGTCATATGCAAAACAAAGCACCATCCCAAGACACATATTGCAGGCAAATATTATCAAAATCGGTGAAGTGGTTCATATAAGTTATTGAAAAATGAAAAGTGTTGCTAACGCACGCAAATACATGGTACACAATATCCCCCTTTGCCCATCGGCGAGGGGATAATTATAAAATGTCCTGCCTAATTTGCATATCAAAATAGTGTGATTCAAGGGGCAGAAGGTTGTGCAATATGAAAATGTTCCGTGAATGAAAAATACCTCAGTATATAATAATAACATAATAATAATAGTCTTTATTTGTGGCTGTGACTGAAGAAAAGGGGTTTACGGGATTTGTGACCAGTGTAGCTACTGATCAAATAGCAAACTCATGTAGCCGGATAGTGATCAATAGTGTTTGTTAGAAGCATGACAGCCGTTTCATTGATGGAATGGAGAACAATGCAGATCCTGATCAGACTTTGCAGATGCACAGTCTGATCTGGATCTACACTGGTGGCAAAACCGACAATCTCCATTTCTCAAGTCATAGCCACATTTAAAGGGACCAACAGATAGCTAAAACCTATGTTCCATGTGATTTCTACTTTTTCTGGTAATAATATGCGACATAGACCGTGCATCTACCCACCATATATAAGCTATATACCAAGCATCAAGCCACCAACTAAGTACGACGTATGTAGGACTAATACTATTGAAGATACAAGCTCAAACAACAAGAAGATGTGGCCTATCGGCACCTCACACGAAGGCCCCCGATGGCAGATTGGAGAAACAATGGCAAAGTTAATAACTAAAAGTGATAAGTATTCATAAGCACAGTTGTGGAGGTCAAAATGTCAAGGTAATGTTAAGGGCAGCATGGATGTGCGACATTTGTGCACAAGTATTATGTAAACTCCGGTAAAAAGGTTTAAAGTGTGAATAAGTTCAAAGTTGCGAAGGTCAAAAGGTCAAGATCATACTAAGGACAGCATGGACGTGTCATATTTGTCCACAAGTATGATGTATTGAAATAGTAAAGTCATCCATCAAGGGGTATAGAATTGACAGAATTGAGAAACTTTGGCTAACTTCTTAAAGTGTGAAAAAGTTCAAAGTTGTGAAGGTCAAAAGATCAAGGTCATGTTAATGGCAGCATGGATGTGTGGTATTTGTCCACTAGTATGCTGTGTTTAAATATTGAAGTAATCCTTTAAGGGATACACTCCCGCCTGCGATTCTCTTACCAAGAATTGCAATCCAGCGGTCCTTGAATTGCAATTCGTCCCCTCTGAAATTGCAGTTTAATTGCGGTCCAATCGCGGTCTCGTTTTTGCGGTCATTCTTTCGCGATACCGTTTGTGCGGTCATTCTTTCGCGGTCCAGTTTGTGCGGTCATTCCTTCGCGATACCGTTTGTGCGGTCATTCTTTCGCTATTTGCGGTGAAAACTTAGCGTTACGCGTACCAAACACGTACAAAATGTTAATAATATGTCAAATATATACACCTAATTCTACTATTTATGTATTTTTTATTGGATTTTAAATGGCTAAATACAGATAGGAAAATATATATTTTCGTCAGAAAAAATCAACTATTTCCATTTTATTGCCACATTGGTCAAGCAGAGCTGTCCGCTGGTTTGACCGCAGAGCGCAGCGTAAAGCGGTCATTCTTTCGCAGCTTGAAGAAAAAAAGGAGCGTAAGCTGCAATTAAAAGCGGAGCGAAGCGCTAACTGCGCTATAAGTATTGCAATTCCGCAACCAACTCTTTGGACCGCAATCACATGATTGCAGTCCGATTGCGGTCCAATTCCAAGTAATGGGAACGCGAATTGCAATCCTGCGCTGCAGGAATTGCAATTCGCCTGGTAAGAAAACCGCAGGCCACTCTGTATAGAAGTTATGACATAAATGAGAAGCTCCTGTAAACTTCTTAATTTGTGAAATAGTTCAAAGTACTGCAGGTCAGAAGATCAAGGTCATAAGAAGGGTAGTATGGATGTGTGGCATTTTTTCCACAAGTATGATGTATTTAAGTATTAAAATAATCTTTGAAGGGATATCTATAATTGAGAAACTTTGGCAAACTTCTTAATGTGTAAACAAGTTTGAAGTTGTGAAAAGGTCAATATCATATTAAAGGTACATGCCCACTCAGTAGCCACAAACTGTTATTTATAGGAGTGAAACAAGTTATTACATGTGTCGCTATTCCACCATTTCTAAGCATTACGAGTGGCCGCTATACAGATGTAGTCATTTAATAATATTTAGATTACTGATAGTGACGCGGGGTGGTATCAGGCTATTTCATATACAAACGAGGCATGATATTTTCCACCGGGTGTGATACTAATACTATTGAACCCGCCGTTTTTTTGTTCAATACATCAATTGTTATTGGAACGATACATAATGGCCGACTTCGACTTATCCAATTACACTAACGGCGACCATGGCGATTACTTCGATGATGACGAAACGACCTTCATAGAACTGACAGGAACTTCAGCCGCGGGTGATGTTGACGATGTCGCCAACATGTGGAAGGCCCCACCCGAGACCACGGCTTTGGCGGGCGTTACCGAGATTCATGCGGGGATCGCCAAGGATGATCTGGCGCCTCTCGTGGAAACGGAGTCCCTGGTGAAACGGTGGAAGAGTGAGTTGTCCAAATACTGCATCAATGACACGTTGGAGATCCGCAGCACTAAAAGAGGAATCATGTGGATATAGTGGGGAAAGGACTGGAAGTTGCTGACATTTAAGAACAACCCGGCCCGGTTCCTCAGCGCCACTTCTGCGAACACATATTGAGTACTCCTTGAGTGATTGAGGACCAGCCACACCTGTTTAAAAAGTGGCAAAGGCCCTCCATTCTACCGATGAAACGATGACGAACACGGCCGTCGCAATAGTAGCAGTTCGCCTCAGCGAGGCCCTGCGTTTAGCAACGGAAGCTATTCGCACAATGGAGACCACGTTCAGCGAAAATGTGATAGACCAAGATGACCAATCGTTAGCTTAACAAAGCCCTGCAGACATATCGGGGCGAACTGGTCATTAACCTCACCAAACTCTCGGCGTTGGATGAACATATTGCAATAGGAAAAATAAAACTGGAAGAAGTTCATGATGACGAAGATAAGTGACTGATCACTGAACGCCTGCGGGAGAAGCGGGATGAAACAGAAGCTCGCTTGGAGGCTGCCTCAGCACAATCTGAAAAACAATATCGCGGATCCTGCATGATGACACAACACTCGGGGAGCGCCTTCGCACGCCGTTCAGAGCGTGCGAAGGCGCTAGTTCTAGCTCTCACGGGCGGTGGTGAGGCGGCTGCGCCAGCACCCACGACAGCACCCACGACAGCACCCTCACATGGTGGAGCCAAGGAGTGGGTAAACAAGCAGCTAAAAGCCCTCCCCAGTCTCCTGGCTAAATTAGCCGGAACATCGGCTGCCGCACTGTCTGCGCTGATAGGTGGGCTCGTTTCCTTATTGCTATTCATCTTGTCAAAAATGGATGTGGATGGCTTGCCGAAAATTATTGGGCTATAATCGTCGCGGTCACTATTCTCCTACTATTCGCCGCCCGAGAGTGGCTTAGGACAACCACAAAGCGCGAATAGCCCGATCGCCACGATTTTTCAGCCTCGTGGTCCCATTTGCACTTATTGCTGTTGCACTTTGCGCTGTGGTACTTTGCGCTGTGGTACTTTGCACTTTGGTACTTAGTGCTGTGACACTTTGTGGTTTTATGAAATCGGTGTCGGTTCCAGTTGCCAGCCCTGGAATGATAGCCGTGTTCACGTTCCCATTATGGCAGATATTTTGTTGGGCGGTGGCAATTACAATTTCATTATTGTAACCGCCAAACCGGCCGTCTCGTAGTATCATATTGCTCGGCGCCATATACATACATATCCCAAATACATAGTCCACTGGGGTGCTAGCATACTGTAAAACGTATTGATACCGCTGGATCGCCATCGGTGAGGTCTAACGGAGATGAGATGGCGTCCTCTATAATTGCTAAGAACTGTTTCTGGGTATCAAACGCTGTACCTGACCCAAGTATAGCACTGCGTGCTTGCGCCCGTGCGCCGAGGATGTCCTAGACGTAGGTACAAATGGAGTCGTTGAGGCAAGGAACCCCGACCTGCCTGAACCCTAGATCCTTGACTAACATAAATGTACCCCAAGCGTCCTGGACCCCAGCAGCTTGCTGTATATAATCAACGTGAGCTTGCCTTGGTGGTAGCCAATCGCAGGATGAGACACCGAGTGCCGGCCTCCAGAGACTTCTGGCCCGAAGGTCATCGTTGCGGGGTCAAAGTTCCCGGCGTTCCGACTGACGATGTGGTCGCCGGAGTGGTCGTGCCTAGAATCTGTCTGCATCCATGCCCCGTGGCCCCGAATGAGAACATCCCCAAGGCAAGTGTTGCTCGGAAATGCGTTCTGGTGCCAGCCCTAACGTTGTAAATGGGATTCCAGTTGTCGTCTTACGGCAGAGAGATTTTCTGCTCTTTGGGAATCCGCCTAATAGTGTAGAACACGAGAAAGTTGTAAACAACCCTCATGAAGAGGTCCTCCGCGGTCATACGGTCATCGGCAGCAGCCCCTCACCCACCCGTGGCGCACCACACGGTGATGTTTTCCACCCATTCACGGAATCGTTGGTCTGTATCTTGGGCAGCTTATATTTTTCAAAGATGTTGGGGAAGTTGGTTTGAAAAACTGTCCCAGATGTGGAGCTGCGAACATGGACAGTGGGGTGTACCAGCTGGGTAGCGCCCACCTTAGAGGTGTAGACCCCACCGGGCCGGTATTTTGCATCAGAATTAAAGCCAAACGCTTTGGTGTCTATAACGATAGTATCATGTTTGCTACGCTTACCAATGTTCAAAGCGGGGCTTGCAAGCTTCAGTAGCCAATCGACAACTCTTGCGGGGAGCGCCGCGCCGGCCTCAGATCGGTCACCTTCACGGTCGGCTGTTGAAACGTGGGGGAGAACGAAGGGTTCGGCTACGAGAAAGACGACCGTGCAGTAGGTCAAAACTGACCCCCGGTCTTTGGAGTTAGAGAGCCCTCAAAGCTTTTGTCGCGTCGGAGCTTGATCCCCGCAACCTCGAAAGCCACCGGACTTGCGACATTGACCGTCGAGCCCGCTAACCGAGTAAAGATCTCACCTCCATTGGCAGTGCGGCTCGGTTTTACAACAACATACTCCGGCAATAGTTGATGATTTGGCCCTGGCGAGCACGTCGGCGACGACAGGCCCATGGGCTTCGCCTTCACGAAAACGCTCACGGCGCACATGAAACAGCTGAACACATCAAACAACACTTAGACGGGGGCCCCAGTACTCTCCTTAAGGTTGTGCACGCCAGCGACCGCTTCTATGTTGATACCCGACCTTAGACTTTCCAACCCCCGAGATGAAACGCTTCAAATCGGGGCACATACATACACGCTGGGGACCACAAATATTAATTTGGCGCCAACGCGAGCAACATGTATACTGGATACACCATGGCAGCGTCCGGGACGGTTCTGCGCATGGGGAGTGTGTCTTTTATTGTCAACAGTCATTGCCGCACCGATTGCTTTGGCCTTGAGTGCGGTCGCGGCAGGGGCATGCCTGCTTTGCATGACGAGCAAACTCGTGGCCCGCAAGCTCGAGGCCAAGACACGTAAGTATGACCGAATAGCAGTTCTTGCGAGGTCGAAGAAAGACAGTATGGACGTTATCGTGTCGAAAGCAATAGCCGACAACGATATACAAGATAGTGAGTTCAAACTGGTCGTCGAAGAGATGGTCAGGGACCATAAGTTAAAGGTGCGACCCGGTCCAAGGCCCAGCCGCAGGCTTTGGGAGATGATGACGTAAACAAATCAAGAAGGGCGGGCCGACGAGAGAAAGACTCTCCTCGCCCGCCTCGGGACGTAATATGCTTGTTCGCGTGTCTGCAGCAGCAGCAGCAGCGCAGCAGCAGCAGCAGCAGCAGCAGCACAGCAAGAGGTACCGCCGTCATGCTGCCCGAGTGCCATAGTTACGTCGGCGCCACCTGACGAAGCATAAAACTTTCGGCTAAAATTGTTTTCGCACCAGAGTTTTTGCAGCCGCAGCGCCACTTGTGCATCGTCCGACTTGCGCTCGGGGCGAGTCCTTGGCCGGCGAGGGGCGTGTGCCGTCCCTTGGGCTCGCCTCGTAGTGGTATGACTGGCCCTGCTATAATTAGGAAGCGACATGGGTGCTTCGAGGAAGGTGGCTGGTGCATTCGCGCCCACTGGCCTCTTTGTCTTCCCCCGAAAAGGGGCGTCCGCGGTTAACCACTGGGGAAGGTGAATTCGACTCCGCCATCACCCCCCCCCCCCCCTGCTGCTTCATGCATTCATAATAATGCATTACTCTGACTATAATGGAGACTATAACAAGTTACACTCTGGTAACAACACCGTCGGTGTTTTGTAGTCACAGCCAGCGACGGCACGTCAATTTGTTGACATAGCGTAGAGCCTGTAGTTAACCAATTAGATTCTGGGGTCCACACCACGATTCCATGTATCAGCGGGGACGCTGCTATATGTGAACCAGGGCGTACTGAGCGGGGCTACTAATGCGGTGATTTCGTCCGTTCCAAGGATCTCTAATAACGTCTACCAAGAAAAGACATGGAGTAACGACCCCATTCGCCCAAATAGCTATCGTTAGCAAATAACTGAACGACGTCAACGCCATCATGACGGAATCCTGATGTACTTATCAGATAATTATATATATTATATATACTATACTATACTCACCTATTCCAGAATCGTGACTGTGCCTATGTAGTTGTTTACCCTCGAGAGGACGTAGTCCATACTGACTTGAACATTCATTTTGTGCAAAAACTCATTTGTAAATATATTTTCATTGTAACTTTTTACCTTGTTGTCTCTTTCTACACCGTGCTTGGTGTTCCAACCTAGCAATAAACTCATATCGGTGTCACACTGGCGTGACCGTATTTAAACCACATAAAAGGTTGATGTTATCGATAAATATCGATGGATATACAGAATACAGACGTTAATGCTTCTGCTAACACCAAAAACAGCAGAAACAAGTAATTATTTAGTGAGAATTTGTCTTTGCTAAATCCCGTCTTTGTTCCCGAATTAGTTCGGACCCGACCACTGCATCAATCAATGATGTAATATCAAGTGACATATTCAAAATCCATGCAGAAATGACCGTATGACAGTTCCCTCGCTTCATTATGCTCTCCGAAATTTGTTTTCGTAGGTAGCATTTAGTTACTGATTTATCCGGCGTCCGGCGTCCGGCGTCCGCCGTCCGCCGTCCGTCGTCCGAGTTGTACGTTAAAGTTTTTCAAATTGCTCAATCTCTGTGACTGCTTCGGATATCAACATGAAACTTCATATACACATTGATCACCATCAATATTTTCATTGTATACCCTTGTCACGAATTTTAGTCGACTGTCTTCCTTATCATCCATTATTTTTAGCACGGGTTACACAATACTCGAATAGCCATGTAAGGGCATTCGAATAGGTCTTCGTGTGTGAAATATCGCTCCCTTTGAATACACCGCTGGAATGAATAGCGCTTTATATGAACTGTGCACGTACCCCAGTATTGGATTTTGCACCGGTTATATCTGAGTGATTTACACTGTTTATGCAGACTTGGATGCTGGCCTGACAACCCAGTAGGTCATATCTTGGAGATTTTCAAGTGGATGAGATAATAGTGAATGGCGTATTCTCACTGAAACGTATCGAATATCTCGCACGTTTTCTGCTATTTGCAGTGTGAAATCATGCGATAAACATAATCTCAAACGCATGTCTGTTTGATATGAGATTTATGAATCGAGTCACGCACAGTTTATGCACCGGGCCCCTGGCGAGGTGCATGCAATTGCTGACTCGTTTCATAAATCTCATATCAAATTGAAGCTCGTTTGATATTTACGATGGAATATCCTCTATGTAACTGTGCGTGGTGTGCGTATGGCTGTGAGTGAGAACTGTTACGCCTGTCTAACTGTATCAAATTGGTCCGTCGTTGCGGCCAATCAAAGATGCATGTAATGTGCTTGAGCCATGTCAGAGTGTGCGGCGGTTTACTCGTTCGGTAGAGCTAAACATGTTCTCTAGCAAGGCTAACTTGCTAAGATGATAAATTCAATTCAATCGATTATCAGAAAGTATGCACGTAGAGGCACATGCTGGTTTTCGCAGAGCAATGGGTACAAGAGAAGACATTGTTATTTAGTGCTGTTCACACAGCCATATGATTAATGCAGGTAAGACCATGTACTGCGCATTTATTGACTTCACAAAAGCATTTGAGTATGTTCTCCCAGACAATTTATGGATGGAATTAATTTAATAAAATTAACTGTAAGATTCTAAGAATGTGCATACTCTATCGCTGGCATTTACACTTTTCATAGATACTACACTGTGCTGTATGTAATTACAAATGGGCCATATTAAGCTTCAATGCACTATTACAATAATAGTGCATAATAAATGAGAACAGTAGTCGCTATATATGGTATGTGTTCTGTGGTCAGACAGGTAAAAATTACACACTGTACACTTTTCTGTGTATTTGGTTATTTACAATGGTCATTCGTGGTGTTAGAAATAAGCACATACATAGTTTATAGTTTGGTGTAATATAATTGATATGAGTGTGTTGCCATGGCTTTTATACGTACGGTTAGCTACTTAATTCATATGACATTGTTCTACTTCGCATTTTCCTTTCTTGTCAAACGCCACAAGACGTGAAATTGACTGTCTTAAACATGTGCTGTATAATATGCATTAACGAAACAGTGTTCACATATATGTTATACACATTTGCAAAGCCATTATCTTTGAATCAAACGATGATCAGGTATAGAACATGTACCTAATCAGTCCATTTTTGCTTGATGGGGCAGAAAGTTTGGCACTCTCACACGCTAATCATATTGAAACACAAATGTGAATGGATTAAACGTCACAGCAACAGCTACGGGCCATTTAGGGACGGGACCTCGGTTTCAAGTCTCTTTCAAAAGACCAGTGGGATGGAAATACTATGGACGTATTGTTGATTCACAATGGGAGGTTTAGAACCGACAGCCTTTGGTAATGACGTCGGGTGCTTTATTCTCTTGGTCACAAACGGCAGAACAATTGTGTTTATTGAGATTGGGGCTGTACCTTCTTTATAATAATGAGATGCACGATTATTCTGGAATTCTGGTTCAAAATAGTGCATACATGTAGCCGTGAAGGCAAATGCATATACGATGCTTTGCTTAATGATATATATTTAAATACCCAAAGAAACACATACGACACAGATTAAGCCCGTGTTTGTTTGTATCATGTATGGTTAACTCAAATCGTGGGAGATATTTTTCCTTTATATGTTTTCAAACAACGGCTCAGTGATAAATTTATTCAGCTATGGCATGCACAAATAAACTAAACAAGCAGACCATTATTTTATAATAATGTATGCCAGTTGAAAGTGTAATATTACCTACGAAATGGAAATGTAACTACTGTATACACAGTTTGATCAGCAATTGACGATTGGATGTATCATCACATAGACTGGACGTATACTCTGGTAGATGGAACAGGGGGCCGTTTCACTAAACTTCGTACGACAAAAATGTTCAGTAGTGCAAAGTTATGATAGTCTGTAAATTTCACATTAACTAAGTATGTTTTATTGTAAACAATAAATGTAAATCCATCTATTTCCAGACGATCCCAAATTTGCACTTACGAACATTTTAGTCATACGAAGCTTAGTGAAACGACCCCCAGAACACCGATATAAAAGATAAATGTAGGAGGTGTAATTGCCTGGAAGGTGAATAGCTTTTGTATTATAATGCACGATGTATTCGGATGTAAGTGGAATTTATATAAAACAACACTACTGACGTAGATCAAGCAAGATACAATTTATTAAACTGTTTAAAGGAGAAGATACGAACAGTGTGCTCAATCTTGATATTATAAATATACAAATCACTTCAAATAGGAAATTTATATATTCGTTAAATACCTTCTCCCTTATGATTACGTATTAGTCATATATTAGGGTAATCTCCGTGGAATCCGTGACTAATGTATTCAAGGTGCATGATCACGTTGCTACAATAACAACAACAATGGCTGAAAGTGCTGAAAGCGCGCCCACTCCAAAGTAAGTATTATTTGATATACAACACGTACTGAAACTTCCAGAAGTCCTCCGATTCAAAGTACTATTATTTTATAATGTTTGTATTATATAACGGATTTTGATGAAATATGGCGCTGCAAACGCGTCTTCATGAGCTGAATTTGGTGCTCCCGGAAGTTCGACACATACGTACGTTGGTTTTGCTAATATTTCGGTGTCAGTAGACACGGAAATCGATTCTTCGCAAAATAGACAGAAGTTTGTGTCAACGTACCGAGACCACCAAGTGCAGCTTCACAATACGCGTTTGATGCGACATGTGTTGTTGGTGTAAACATGTGACCATACACCTTCATATTGTTGATTAGTCAACTTATTTGTCAAGCATTTTAGAAAACAATTCAAATGCGTATGCATTTTTAAAAAATGGCTGAACATATTTCAGAGCCGAAAATGGCCTCCAACGCCATCATGACATATTTGTAATGAGAAAATCAATACTGTGTAGGGTATAATCACGGAACTACCCCCCCCCTGGTCGAATTTACCAAATTTGGCACAGTTATACTTCATGTAGAATTAAAAAAATGGAGGTGGCTATCCGATTGTAAAGGTCAAGTTTCAGGTCAGGTCAAGGTCAATTGTCTGGAATATGTTCAGAAATATTTAAAGGCATTGAATGTCAGATTTGGATGAAATGTGAACAAAGCCGTTGGTAAAATAGCATATAAGAGTATATGCATATCTGTTTTATTGACCTATATACATGTAACCATATTAGTGTGAAAAGAATGTGAAAATAAAAGTGAAAATAAAAATAATACAAATATATAGATTACCAGATACTTGACCCGCCAAGAGCAAATGGACCAGTTGGGTGAACATTAAGGATTTTAGGTTTTGGCATCCGTATGCAAACCTCCGTAGTTTTCATTTTTCAAAAAAATATATTGTGTTTATGCTATGAATGTATTAATACAGTTTAATTAAAATCCAAATGTATGCATGTCGACAACTATCAGCCGGTTTTAATGAAGTTACGTCATGACGTCAAACTTCCGTAAAATCGTGACATTTTTATGCTATATGATAAAAGCAGAGTTAACATGCGACCTGCATCTGCTGATATCATTGGTCAAAGTGATAGCAAATTCTTCAGATTTGGCAAAGTGTATAGTTTGGCAAAGTGTATAATTTGGCAAAGTGTATTAAAAACAACCAATATGGGATTTAACAAAAATTCAAACATTTCAAATTATGGTATTTTTCTGAGTTGCCACTTTTGTACGACGGCCCAGCTGGTCCAGTCTTATTTGGTGGGTCACATACGTATTCATACAAAAATACAATTGCCTTTGGTTATACAAGGGGCGTTTTAAATGGTTCGATACGGACGCTATATTTTACTTTATTACGCTCTCATCTTAAAGCCCCAATACGGCTCAAGTTGCAGAATTTGGCCTCCTATTGGGTTTTCCCACACATAAATCCAACAGGTTTATATTTACACACACTTTGAAACTGTTTGCATTCATTTTGGTACAAAAATGAGTTTGTAGTCGATGAAAATATCAATATTTGTTGATAAACAAACAGCAGGTGCGTGTTCAAAGTCCGATCGATTTTGCGATAGAAGCTCGGGTCAACTGCCCAACTCCCTGATTCGCGGCCGATGAATTCTGATAGCCGGAGTTTATCGACTCGCTTCCGAGCCGAAGCCGTTGGGTTACGGGTATTAATTTGTCAATATTGATATTTTGCACTGAGTGGTACACAAAACAAGTTTTTGTTGTCTTCACATTGCGATTAAGATGTAAATCTCAAGACTTGAGATGTATCTATTAGGCAGTATATGTTAGTTTTGTGTACTAAATCAGTTGCCAAACATGTTTTTGTGTTTGAAAAAATCGGAAAATTGTAATACTGAGCCGTTCAGGGCCTTTAATTGTTTGTCTTGATTTGCATACAGGTGTACATTTGTGAAGGTCCCTCTTATATATAGTATGACATGTTAGCGTATCACACATACTAGTAAAGATAATATAAACATTTTAAGCTAAATAAAGTGCTTTCACACCTTATGGTGATCGTCAGAAGTATATGTACTCTAGGCAACGTCACAATGGCATAGTTAGTAAAGTTAAATATAGGACAATACGGACACGTGACGTAGTAATTATGCGCCCGCTGAAATATTATTGTTTATATATAGGACTGCTTTAATGACGGACGACATATTTAAATAAAATATTGTTCGTTTTGCTTCCGTTTTGTTGGAGTTGTGTCCCTTATTTTATATAATGTGACAACACAGTTATTGTACATTACTCCGTCGGTAGACACATGGTATACATTCATCTCAATGTTTGATCACTGGACGTTTCTGGTATTCGAGTTGCCGAGTACTATGTTGAACGTAATGCGGTGATGTAATATATTTTCCGTCCCGCCAATGTAATCTGTTACACATCCATTCTATTTCAAATATTATTAACATCAAGTATTATTTAATATAATATATTATTAATATCAAGTATTATTAGATATATTCTATATATAGATAGCACATGTTCCAACGTACACTCATATTATATAATGTTAAGGTATACATACCAATGCATTTAAAGCTGTATATTGTATTAATACTATCTGCAATGCAATGGTATGGACATATCCCAAGGGAAATAACACTAAAGATAGATAGATAAACACAGCCAATGACGTTCGTTTTCACTGACAACCCCATGAACCCGGTCAATATCTCTGAATAGTAAAGCATGAATACGTAAACAATGTCTGCCATTGGTGTACAGAATATGAGCTCCGTAAATAAGTATGCCCCTTATTTGTTTTCAAAGAGTGACCATACCCTATATTAATTTTGAGACGTAACGAAATATCATTTACGTTGTTATGTTAACGATATGACGTTGATAAAATTATTACTCCAAAATATCTTCAAAGTAGTGAAACCGGTTAAGTTTGAGTAAATACAGTATACAATTGTAAATGCATTCGAATGTATACTTTAGTACAAATGAATATATTTATACAATGTATATATATATAGTTAAATCCGCTTTATTATTGATGATCCTGCAGTTACATCGTGCGTTAAGGTATTATAATATTTATGTTGATTGCATAGATGTGTTCAATGCTGAAACTATGTAATTGTCATACAGCTATTTACACGAGTTTCAAGCGGTTTTGTCGCTATGCCGTATACTCAGCAAAACGGTACTCAGTGGTAAATGTGAATCGGTGAAAGGAATGACATCACTACCAACGGGTTTTTTCCGTTAGATTAAGGCCAAGTTAAATTTAGCATGGACTTACTTCGAGTGGCTGTCGAAGACATCGATCGACATGCAAATGAGATATTTTGCCGACAAAGGCCCGTTTTGCCAAATTACTTGATGCTACTGTATTTATACAATATTTATTGGTGTATCTCAACAGTCTTTGTGAAATTCATATTCTGAGCTACCATGTGACACACTGTCACTTTAATGCTGATAATAATACAAAATGTGTTGTTCCTTCACATGTCTTGTAACCTATGAATAAAGACCAACCAGGGGAAGATAAAAATCTGGCCTTTGCTGACAGGTTCATTTATGTAGTAACTAAATTATTGTGACATTTCAGAAAGCATACGATTTGTTTGACTGAAGCAAACTATGGACAATGTTTGCTATTGTGGGACAGTGCCGGTATTAACGAGATAATGTTAGGTGACGTAAAGTCAGTATATGCTAGTGTATCATTAACGGTCTACGAACCGAGTGGTTTGACGTACACTTTGAATTACGTCAAGGCTGTTTTCTGTCACCTCTATTCTATTAGTTAAGCTATTCATCAATAATCATGCTGTAAGTATTAAGGATTTGGGAAAATGTGTCCAGTTTGGTGACGAGGTGTTATCCATTTTAGTATACGTATATATATAATAGCGCTACATTTCAGCAAACGAAGCGGATCTACAGTATTATTCTGAATGAACCATTACATTATAATACCAAAGCAAAAATGATTGCAAGGTTTGATGTAGCGAAAATTAAACAAAGAGTTGGCGTGCCTCAGAAAGTTTGTATGAGATCATTTGACTCATTAGTCTTGTGATTTACTGCCTTTGGTGCAGCTATTCGGGGTATTAAATCCTGCATATGTGTTACTACAATACAGGGGTATGCGCAGGTTGATTGTAGTTTGTACGAGTATGTTATGGTATAATTATTTCAATCAGTTCATAACATAACTAATAACGTTATGGATTGGAATGATGGAGAAAAAACGTTCGTTTCTGTTTTCCAATTGTGACATTATAAAGTCGCTTGTCACTATTTGTGCAGATATTCTTAAGCGAAGATCCTTATACTTGTACAGATAATATGTTTTACCTATGTGCAAATCTGTCTTTACAACATAACCGATTAAGCTAAAGTATTGTTTTATTTTCTCAAATGGTAATACATATGTTATGAAGTCCTTCAATCCATTTTGAATGGACGAACTTCACTGTTGTACTAATGCGTTTTATAAACTAATGTCCTATATGCTTAAGTGTAAATAATGCACATATTTATGTTACACATCCTGTTTTAAGCACGGTTGCATTTCTACTGCTAATCCATTTAAAATCTGAATTGATATGCTAGTGATGTTTTAGGGATTTTCATAATAAGATGAGGCTTATATGATATTTTCATAGCTGCTACACTCCCGCCTGCGATTCTCTTACCAAGAATTGCAATCCAGCGGTCCTTGAATTGCAATTCGTCCCCTCTGAAATTGCAGACTAATTGCGGTCCAATCGCGGTCCCGTTTTTGCGGTCATTCTTTCGCGATACCGTTTGTGCGGTCATTCTTTCGCGGTCCAGTTTGTGCGGTCATTCTTTCGCGATACCGTTTGTGCGGTCATTCTTTCGCTATTTGCGCTAAAAACTTAGCGTTACGCGTATATATACACCTGATTCTACTATTTGTGTATATTATATTTGATTTTAAATGGCTAAATACAGATAGGAAAATATATATTTTCGTCAGAAAAAATCAACTCTTTCCATTTTATTGCCGCATTGGTCAAGCAGAGCGGTCCGCTGGTTTGACCGCAGAGCGCAGCGTAAAGCGGTCATTCTTTCGCAGTTTAAAGAAAAAAAGGAGCGTAAACTGCAATTAAAAGCGGAGCACAGCGGTAACTGCGCTATAAGTATTGCAATCCGCAAACAACTCTTTGGACCGCAGTCACATGATTGCCGTCCGATTGTGGTCCAATTGCAATTAATGGGAACGCGAATTGCAACCTGCGCTCCAGGAATTGCAATTCGCCTGGTAAGAGAACCGCAGGCCACTCTGTATCAGAGAGGCAGTTATTATACTTGTTGTGTTTGTCACATGGCTGTACAATACAATCGAACACGGACAGACGGATGCAACTGTACATACAAACGAACTAACGTACCTGTTCAGAGACAATTACGTTACATAAGGAAATGTTTCCATCCGTCTTATGTCATAGTACAGAAATAATTGTAACAAATAAAGAAGTGTCCTTCATTAAAAACTGTTTTTAACTGGAATTATTGCATCGTTTCGCAAACAATTTAGACACAAATGTGCTCTGAAATTTTCGCAAGCTTACATAATTTCGGAAATTATAATACCTTTCCGCAATCAGTATCGACACGAGTGTGATTTGAATCTTTCATCAAGTTGCAACATCACATGTGGCTGGTACTGGAGAATGGGGCGTATGGGTATTGTGACCAGTGTATATCTAGATCAGGCTGTGCATCGGCACGGTCTGATCAAGGTCTGCACTGTTCATGAAACCCATGTAATGCTTCTAACAAACAATATATATCACTATCAGCCTACAGCAGTGTGCTATTTTATCAGGAGCTACACTGGTCACAAATCCTATAAGCCACATTTCTCCAGTCACAGCCACATTTGTAGACACTATCATATATTTTTGAAATCAATGCAGAAATAGAGATCTTATTTCAGTCTTCTGTGCGTGTATGAGACCTGTCAGACTCGGGCGGCCTGTCCGGTGTGTTGAGTATAGACAATATCCCCGCAGCCTCCCCACATCACTTCGACATATTAACATCCTCCAGTGCTACGTCAAAGTTTGATTTGTCTTTGTCTTCGTCAAGCTTGTCATTCGGCGTTTTGTTGAACATGTTTGCGCTGCCCTTTTTATCTATCTTTGCATGCTCCTGCATTTGTATGTCAGCTTCCAAGAATGGGATCGAAACTGAAAATAATATATATGCTCAACAATTCAGCAAAATCCAGGAAACCACTTTTCCGAGGTTTCGGCACATGGCCTTTATCAAGGAATTAGTTTCTACTGAACGCTAAGTGGCATCCATTTTAGATTTCACAATTTAGATTCGGAGTGCTAAAGGTACATGCCCACTCAGTAGCCACACAATGTTATTTATAGAAATTAAATAAGTGTATAATTGTGTCACTATTCCGCCAGTTCTAAAAATGTCGAGTGACAGCTATACATATACTATGATTTAGTAATATTTATTTTAATGATAGTGACTCACGGTGGTATCAGGCTATTTTCATATGCAAATGAGGCATGATACTTATTAATTATTGATATTAATTAAATGCATCTCCGGGGAAAATAATATTTTCAACAGATTATAAAGTATGATCGTTGCACATCAAATAATAAATACAGAGCATAAATAGTAATGTTAGTTAAAATTTTAAGGAAAAACGGTTATCGCTCCCTGATATCAGTGTGGAAATTTACGTCTGATATTAAACGTATAATAATGCCAATCAATACGTGGGGTAATGGTGAATGAATGTTTATTTTCCCAGCACATGTCTCAGTTGATGTATCTGATATAAAGAACATTGTATGCATACTGAGTGGGCATGTACCGTTAAAGACCACTATCTATTATTTTGTGTTTTTTCATGCTTGTCATTGTACCATCAGCTGATAAAAGGTATTAATCGCGACCGCACAATCAGATCAGGAACGACACTGTTTGCCATTTACCAAGGAAGTAACAATATTGATGAGATTTTATTCCAATGATATGAATACACATGTGTATGTTGTTCATGATTTACACATATTAACAATGCTGTAATGAAACTTATCTCACTACAAGTATTACATTGTTTCCTATAAACAAGAGGGCCATTGTGTCCATATATCGCCCACCTGGTTATTATATATGTGCAAGTAAATCTGAGAGAACATTATACATTAATTTATTATTTCTACGCAGTTTTGTTGAAACCAGTCTGGCGATTATAATGGGAAGACTCTGTTTAAAGATTTTGTCAGACTTTATACGCACGGCGGCCATCTTGTAACAATATCCAATTTGAAAAATCTGTAAATGTTTCATCAAAAGACATTAACTTTGAAGTTTGGTCAGCATCAGCCAAGCGGTTAGTAAGGAAAGGCTATTTGAATGTTCTAATAAAATATACCGGTATGACCTATTGGCAGCCACCTAGGATGACGTAATCATTCGATTTCGATAAAAAACTGGTTCTGAGCGATCGTCTCCTCAATACCTGGATTCGATATACAACATGACCACACTTGATAAAATGTTAAATTTGACCACTAATTGACCCGCCCATTTTTGATCCCAGGGTCATCATTTTAGCAAATCTGGAAGAGCATTGACTATCGATTATTCCTGTCTAGTTTGTTTACATTATTTGGCAGTGTGTGATTGTTTAAGAATTTGACATACTTTTCTACGGCGGCAATCTTAGATAGGGAGATGACTTCCATTTAAACAAATATGAAAATGCTTCATCATTGGATGATAACTATGCAGTTTGGCCGGTTCGCTCGAGTTTCATTGAAAGCTGTCTGGTGGTTTTGAGAAGAAGATTTTTTGAAGAAATTGACCTACATTTCCATGGCAGCCATCTTTGATTAAGCGACAACCTCCAAATTTACAAATCTGACACGCCCCTACCCATAGATCATGCCTGTAAAGTTTGACCAACATTTGCCAAGCAGTTCACGAGAAGAAGACGTTTGAACTCTCTAATTAAGGATGACTTTTTGAACTTTCAGTGGACATCTTGTATGACCTAATCATCCGATTTCGACAACATATGTTCCAGAATGATTGTCTCCTCAATATCTTCAATATTGGATATATGATATGATCATATTCGGTCAAATGTGAAGTTTGACCCCTGGTTGACTACCCGAGCCCCTCCATTTTTGACCTCTGGGTCACCATTTTTACAAATCTGAATGTGCATTGACTGTCGATCATTTCTGTCAAGTTTCTTTGAAATCTGTCTGGCGGTTCGTTGAAGAAGATTCTTTAGTATTTGACATATTTTTCCACAGCTATCTAGCATTGGGCGACGACCTCCAAATTTATAAATCTATAAAGTTTGACCAACATTGGTCAGGCGGTTCACGAGGCAGAAGATAATTGAACTCTAATTAAAGGATAACTTTTTGACATTTCGGCAGCCATCTTGGATGACCTAATCACCCGAGTTCGACAAACAATGATCCAGAGTAATCGTATCCTCGATGCCTTCGATTTGATACATGATATGATCATATTCAGTCAAATGTAAAGTTGACCCCAAATGTCGATCATTATTGTGAAGCTGCGTTGCACTTTGTCTGGCAGTTCGTGACAAGAAGAATATGACCTACTTTTCCACGGCGGCCATCTTGGATTAAGCGACGACCTCCAAATTTACGAATCTGACATGCCCCCACCCATAGATTACCCCTGTAAAGTTTGGCCAACATTGGCCCGGCGGTTCACGAGAAGAAGACGATAGAAATCTCTTGACCTTTCGGCGTCCATCTTGGATGACGTAATAATCTGATTTCGACAAAAACATACACCCGAGTGATCGTCTTGTCGAAACCTTCGATATTTGATATATGACATGGCCATATTCGGTCAAGTCAAATGTGCAATTTGACCCCTACAACTATTTGAGCACCCCAGCTTTGACCCCGTGGCTGCCATTGTTACAAATCTGAAACAGCATTGACCATCATTATTCCTGCCAAGTTTCATGACGAGAATATTTTTAAAAATTTTACCTACTTTTCAACGGGGCCCATCTTGGATTACGTGACGACCTCCAATGTTATAAATCTGACGTGCGCCCCCCCCCCCCCCCCCATAGATCATCCATGTGAAGTTTGACCAACATTGGCTCAATGGTTCGGGAGAAAACGTTTTAAATTGTGGACGGACTGACGGACGGACGGACGGACGGATGACGACGGACGAAAAATGGTAACAATAACCCAGTTGAGTCGTTGGCTTGGGTGAGCTAAAAAGTGTTAAATAAAACAATGTTGTATTTATAATCAGAAATATATTTTCAAGCTACTGGCAATTGGTATTACCTTGTTCCGCATTAGATTCTTTCATCGCTCCGTCTGCCGAATAATATGTCTGTAAAACAACGAAACTTCATGTGAATTAACTTGTACCATAAAAGCGACAGTGCCACAATCTGAAAACAAGTCAGATTTATTTGTGATAACAATCTATTAAAACAAGAAATGACAGCCTTGATAATAAGAAAAACAAAACAAAACCACAAGTCATTGGGCGGTTAAACGTGGGTCGTACTGACACCTTTGTTAAAAAAATAATGTTTTTTTAATAATTTTGCCTTAAAAATTTTCCATACAAACAAGGTCATAAGTCCTCAGTGACCTCTACCTTGGGCAGTCGAACATGGGTCGTATGCAAAGCAAAGCACCATCCTTGGACACACATTGTGACCAAGTGTTATCAAAATCGGTGAAGCAGTTCATGGGTTATTGAAAAATGAAACGTGTTACTAATGCACGCACGTACGTACAAGGGCTTCTAAAATTGTCAGTTGAATTTTAAATTCTCAGACAGATTTACATTTGAAAACTGTCCTTACAATTCTGTCCGAAGATAATGCCAATCCGGCTGATGTTTTGGTATAAACCGTGTAAATTTACCGATTTTAAAACCAGATAATGTCCATTTTATGACTCATATCCGGGGCATATCCGTGTTCAAACAATGTCGGATAATAAATCGTTGTGTGTCCGGTCGCCTTTCAACACATTTCTCCCAGTATCCATTTTTCATAACACGCGCCTGATAATTGCGACAGGTGTAAATAGACTGGCTTTAGCATAAAGATAGTAGTGTATACGGTTATCTATTTTTTTTTCTGCTACATTATTGTAACCAATGTTGTTTGTCATCTTTAGAGCACGAATAACAAAACTGGGGTTGGTTCCATTTGTTTCGACTATTCCTTTGGCCACCATCTTGGATTTCAAAATAGCCGCCCTGAAATGCTATATTCATTATATATACACTTCTAACACAGGTAGAATTGCAAGCCGTGCACAATGACCATCTCGGCATTCAGATATGTCTTAGACGAGCAAAATATATTATGTTCTGGTAAAATGGTAGGAAGATGTTCAATTGAAGTAGGAAACTGAAATGCCAAAGAAACTCTGATATCACACTATGTACCAGGCCACCCTTGAAAAACAGTTGCTACAAACATGTCCACATGGAATGAAAAGGAATGTCTGGTAACTGTTAACAACAACAGTCACACAGCATGACATCCAAAGTGACAGCTGAAAGGGATTTACAGTAAGCCTAGTGTACCAAATACACATGTGTCGGATGAAGTCTACGATTTGCCTACCAAGTATGTGCTGATTTTACAAAATAATTGGATTTCCTTAATATCAAGTGCTCTATATAGCCACGTTCCAGTGTGTTAGTTGAGCCAACAGTAAGCATTGCGAAACATAGTTTCGTAGAAACGAAAGGTGAATGTACAGACATATATTTGGGTATACTGGAATATCGAAACTCCCATAACCGGTACGGAATGATCACCTGCACAGTTATTGATGGGACGGCGGCTCCTAACCAGTTTACTGACCACTTGTGAGCAGGTATTTCATACAAGTTTCGATCTGTGACAATATCAGATCCAGTCATCAGGAGAGCAAGAATGATAAAAGCAGAGTAGCTTTATTAAAAGAGCTAAACATTGGCGACCAAGTTGGACTCCGTAAAGACAGCAAACTGTTGAGACCAGTTGCAGTCTGCTAGCGCAATACCAGTTCTTACAGACCGCATATGGTGCATATCGCCGTAACATACGCGTTCTCATGAAGCAATGGAGAATATTACCTTTGAAATGCAATATATAGTACCATAATATACACTTTATTGGATATAATGGATGATTTGCCATAGTTTCATCTTCTTATTTTAACGGAAAACACATGTGTTGACCAATATATCATTTGAGGAAGCATAGCTATAAGCCACAACAATACGTGATATGTGATACATTTACATGTAACTACGTAACACAACACTACGTAATAGATGTAAATCCTTGAAGTGCCAATGTATGTGACACACTTATTTCCAGTGGCCATTTTGAAGATAATGTTGTCTGGTACCACAGTACTAGTTGGGAAATAATCTCAATAGTTTGTGTTCATTTTATTACGATTACAAGCAGGAGAAACATACACAAATATGACCACTGCATTAAATATGTATACTAAATATTAGATTGGCAAGTTTAAATGGCTGCCGTTTCAAACATAATATGGCCGCCAGTTTAAAATATACTGAATTAATTATGCCAATGCTTCTTATCCATAATAAATAATAAGAAAAAACACCACATACAAATATAAATTAATTTCAATGGCGGCCATTTTAGAATTAAAAATGGCGTCCATGTGGCTCTTAAAAATGGAACTAACTTCACTTTTGTTATATGTTGTATATATATATGTGTTTTCAAGCAGATACACACGTTTCAATCACAATATCATTTGAAAGAATATAACTACAGCCACAGCAATACTAGAATGTGTAACATATATTTGATGTAGCGATGTACATATCACACGTAGTTTCGGTGGCCATTTTGAAGATAAAGATTACTCGTAGCACAACACCAGCTAGAAATAATATCGGCAGACTGTGTTCAAAGAAATACGAGTATAGCCAGAAGGAAAATACAAAATCTTACGACGACATTAAAACATGTAAAATAAATACTGGATTTCCAATTTTGAAATGGCAGCTATTTTGAAAACCAACTAATTCTACCAATATTTCTTGTGTTTTCCGCTGCAAAAACACCACATATAATGACTGTGACCTCGAAATATATATTTCAATGGCGGCCATTTTGAATTTCAAGATGGCGGCCATATGGTGTATAGAAAAAAATGAAACCAACCCCAGTTTTGTTGTATGTGGTCTATAGATGAACAAATATTTCACAGTAATTTGACCTTGACCTCGGACACGAAGGCCGCATGGGTATGATATGAAATTAAAATATGGAGGATGATAAGCAATTATATGAAGCTTAAAGTCAATCTGACTTACCGTTACATATATCCAAAAACATTAACGTGGACGGACGGAGAGACAAACAGACAGAAGGACGGACGGAATTCGTATGCCGGGGGTATAATACAAAATTTCAACAAAGACCGTATCCTGATCCAGGGCCTGTGCATATAAAACATCCGCAGCATGTTCTCCAAATTTATTCTCGAAATCGGCAGTTTGATTGGCTGAGACTGAGAACAGCTCAGTCTCGACCAATCAACTTCCTGTTTCAGAGTATGAGAATGGAATATACATGAAAAAAACATTGGTTCAAACAATGTAGCAAAACATGTTGCAAAACCTAAAATAACGACATAAAGTATACACTATAGACTCGCCATTTCTGAGGATTTTAAAATAAAATAAAGAAGCCATGCACTGTGGTTATCCGTGTTTGCAATATTTATATTACCGGTACACCTTTCACCGCAAACGGACACAGACTATTCCATGTAAAGAGTGTAACTGTTACATTACGCCGTATTAGGGGGTCATTTGTGATATAAATCAAGTAGGCCTACGTACGAATGGCATATATCCTGATGAGACTTAGACGGCGAATAACCGGCTCATCACGATCTACAGTTTGCAAACATTTTGATAAAGGACAAATGTGCGTCTGCCATGCTAAAAGCGTTTATCTGCAATCCAAAATAATTCATTCAGCATTATGATTGTCGTTTCGCAATGTTTCCGTCTTGCGAAAACACGCGAATCGTCTCCTAAAGACATGAGAATCGTACAATGACTAACGCTATACCACATCTTGCCTATCGGCGAGGGGATAACAACACTTTTACATATGACCAGATGACAAATGAAGTATATGCATGGTGTTTAGAACATATATTTAATACATCAGCATAATATATACTTGCATACAATTTGTTGTCACAGTGCAATAGCATGGTGTATCATAATAAACCATAAAATCATAATACACTAGACTAAGTGCAATAAATATGCAAACTAGAGCTATCACAGGAGTTTTCAAAATACCCATGAGCAGATTTAATATCATAAATAGTTTCGGAATCAAAACTTCATTCCCAGTTGTTACCTTTGACCTCTACATGCACGTATTACCTTGACCGTGGAGGTAAGCACGTATGTATTGAACGCGACATATCGTCTCATCATGGTGAATATTTTTGGCATATCGCTTGAAAATCCATTTATATATTTAGAAGATACAGAACGGAAACAAAATTTGACCTTTAAATGTGACCGTGACCTTGCATGCAGGTATATGGGTATTGAACATGACACGTCTCATCATGGCAAACATTTGTGGCAAATTATTTGACAATCGATCAAACAGATTTAATATAAAAAGAGTTTCATAGATCGGAATCAAAATTTCATTGTGTGACCTTGACCTTGGACGTAGGCAAGTGGGTATTGAATGCAACACATCGTCTCATAATGGCGACTATTTGTGGCAAATCATTTGAAAATCAATTTATCAGTTTCGAAAATATAGAGCGGAAATGAAATATCGTGGACATGTTTTGCCTTTGACCTCTAATTGTTATCTTAACTTGAATATTGAATTTAACATGTCTCATCATGGCAAACAGTCGTGGCGAATTATTTGAAAACCCATCAATCAGTTTAGAAGACATAGAAGAGAAACAACATTTATAGCGGACCGACCGACAAGCTGAACCCTATAGTTCCCCATTTGAGACACGCCATGCGATTTTGTACCTTCGGACATCTGCATAATTTCATGAAACATGTTTATAAAATTTACAATATTTTCCATAAATAGCATCACATATTATATTCAATTATTTTCCGCATGTACTCTGAAAATTTTGTCAACTTTTGACTTTATTTATGAAAAATAGTTTAAAATTTTGTAAATGTATTTAATGAAATCACACAGATGTCCGAAGGTAGAAAATCACATGTCTCATATGACGTTACTATTTGTATTGCTCACGAGAGACAGATGGAACTTGTGCCTCTTACAAGCTCTGTTCCGTATCTCCATCCCTCCCATGGGATATTCTCCGTCAGGCACTTCAGAAGCTAACACAAATATTAGGGTACATGAGAGATATAATTCTGCATTTCTTTGTCAACTTTTGACTTCATTTAAGGAAAATTTGTCAAATTTTGTATATGTGTTTTCATGAAATAAGGCAGTTGTTTGAAGGTACTAAACCGCTATAGAAACTGACAAGTGATCAGTAAAGTTTCAATATATGATGCTGTGCATATACCATAAAGATAATCTAATATTTAAGTCAATTTAATGACATTTATTAAACTCGTTGACTTATTTGTTAAGAACCTGTGCATAGCATCATTTCTTATGAAATAAATACCATATCAAATCATCGCTCATGGAAGATACTCTGTATGGAATATAAGCAGGAAAAATATAAAAATTTATCAAATGTTTGATCACAGTTTGACGGACGGACGGACGGAAGGACGGATATTTTATACTTTCTATGGATATGTTCTATATGCGTATTTGCACAGAGATACGCCCAGTTGTTTTTGTACATTCGGACATATCGTAATTTCATGAAATACGTTTACAAACTTTAAAATATTTTCCGTAAATTGCGTCATATTCCGCATTTACTCCAAACAATTAGTCGACTTTTAACTTTATAAAAGAAAAATATTGTAAATTGTGTGAACGTATTTAATGAAATCACACAGATATCCGAAGGTACAAAATCGCATGGCATGTCTCATATATAATAATGAAGTTATAAAGAACAGATATAAGAATAGGGAAAATTCAACAAGATAATTCATCTTGACTGTTATATTCACCGTAAATGCTGTAACTGGAGATGTCTGTTTCTTGTAACCGTCTTCAAACGAAGCCAGACTCGTCTTCATTATACGCGTCTGCTTCCACGCAGCTTTCAACTGAAATTAATTCGACTGAGTGTGCAATTCGTCTCAGATCACTTTCAATATTGTTTATAAAAATAAATCAATTGTGTGTTTCGACCTCACTGTATCAAAACAAGGGCATCATCAAAATACATAAGCCCCATTATTTCCAGTTACAGACCGGGAGCTAGACTGGCCACAAATTACATAAGACCCATTTGTATCCAATCACGGCCACTGATCAGGAGCTAGCCAGAAATGCCATTCATTGACCCTATTTCTTTTGTCACAAAAACATCTTGATATACTTATGTTCACTGTTCCGTAAGAAGGTGCTACAAAATGACTTACCTGTCTATTTAACAGACAATGGAAAACGGAAATGAAGAACCCCTGAAACATAAAGATTTAGTGTATTATATCGTATTTATTATAATAAACAACCCCGTGGCTATGCAATTTGTGCGGATCAAAACGAGGAAAATGCGATCAAAATATGTTATTTTCACATACAAAAAGCCATTTAAAACAATGTTTGAAATGGCGTTTCTATGTGAAAATAGCATATTTAGAATGCAAACATGGTAGAGGGGCTACTATTAGAGATTGGGGTTACTATTAGAATAAATACGGTATTGTATGTACAATTTGTAATAACACTGTCAATTTTCTAGAATATGAAAGTGATAGCGGGCAACATGATTTAACAACCGGTATAATTACCTGGAAGAAACAGCTTTAACCTTTTTATATCCAAAAACACGTGGACGGACGGACAGACAAACGGACAGAAGGACGGACGGAATTCGTATGCCGGGCGTATAATAAAATAATTCAGCACATACAGTATCCTGATCCAGGGCCTGTGCATATAAAACTTCCGGAGCATGTTCTCCAAATTTATTCTCCAAATTAGCAGTTTGATTGGCTGAGACTGAGAACAGCTCAGCCTCGACCAATGAACTTCCTGTTTCAAAGTATGATAATGGAAGGAATACTCAGAAGGAATTTACGAACAGGCCCTACATGTGCTGAGACATTTATATGTATACAATGATGAAAACGAGGTTCATCCACACCAGTAAATTCCCCTTTTGTGATGCATATGCACATCCCTGAGGAACAGTTGAAAGTGTTTAGCATCCAAGTGATAGCTCACCATAACAATGCTGAATGAAATTTCATGAAGTTTGATGAAGAAATGAAGAAAATAAAACCACATTATTATAAACCCAATCACTTATTTCTCATTAGTTCACGATAATCAACTCACATGGTTAAATAAATTTTATGAATTAAATTTTATCGTTCCCTGTTTATTGTTTAACTTTCATATGTATCAACAAGCATATAGTTTGGCAGCACTTTAGAATAACTTCAAATGTAAATGATTCTAAAGTGATGCCAAACCATGTTTTCATTGAGAAAAGTATGAACCAAAATCAGAATACAATTTTCGGTTACTGAACGGTTAAGGACATATAGAAAAATGGGATATCGGGTTCAAGTGTCATCCAAAAGACATGAGGGAAGTCCATACTATCAAACTAGTTTTACTGCCTATAGCGGGGACTGAACCCACGCCCTTCGGTATTGAAGTCCAATGCTCTACCACTAGATTATGGACCCATCCCTACATACCTGGAGAGCATTGCAGATTAAAAATAGGTACTGGAAGGCGACTAAGTCTTCATTAACGGAGAGGATTCCAAACACCCAGGATAGCCCCAGTACAGGCAGTAGGACGCATAGACTGCGAACACCCGTCCTGAAATGGTAAATAGGTAGCTGGTGGGACATTGCGACGTTTGTGACATATACAGACATGCACATCGCGATCAGCGTAGCTCCAGTATGTGAATTATGTGGTGTTTGTACATTGATTGTGTATTGTTTTAAAATATGACGCAGATCTGTTCATAGTTCAAAGTCAGAGTTGTAACTGTGTTTACTGCATAAAATGTCCTTATACTATTTTAATATCATACTAAATCATCACTCGTGTACGATTCTATATTTAGTTCGAAAAACAATAGTAGGGTAAATCCTACCTTTAGATACATAGATAATACCAGGCTAGTGTTTTTTGATACAACGTTTTTTAGGTAAGGCTAGACAAATAATTGGAATTCAATTCAATTCCTACCGTTACAGCGCCTAGCCTGATAAACTTGATATCAAAAGTCAATAGCATCGTATCGGTAATGATTTATGCTACAGAATAAGTAAATATGATGTGTTTTTTTATCAAATACACTTGTTTACATGTACGTTGCACTATTACACTGGAGACATATGGTAACGTCATGTGAAATGTCAGTTTTGAATGTGTTGTTACCCGGATATGTGTATCTAGTCAAGGCAGGATACAGTTTCATATCAGTCGGCACGTATCCCGCCAATGCACAGTTTGTTACCTGACAAAACCTGATAACTTACTTGGCCTTTTCCTTGTCAGTCTTAGTCAACATCGCTCTTGATTTGAACATCTTCGTGAGCACTGTTATGATCATGATGAAGTTTACCTGCAAGAAAAAAAAACGAATATGCTTAGCGTCCCAGCAACAGCAAATGTCATAGAGAGATGGGACGACAATTTAATGTCACACTCAACTGACCAGTGGGATGGACATACTATGAAAGTATGTTTCATGCCTATAATGAGGATTTAACTTACAACCTCGGGTATTGAAATTATCCATATCCCCTAGACCACAACCCATCCCTATCTCGAGAAATATATATAGTTTATACCTTTGACATATTTGTATACATCTTTTTCATTTCCATGGAAATGATTTTAAAATGTTGCCAAACTATGTTTTTATTTAAAAACAAAATACAAACATAAACAACAGCAGAATGCCAATTGACATGTCCCCCATTTGAACAGTTAACATTTTAATCACTGGGAAATTTATTTTTGCAATGGTCTCAGTTTTCCAGAGTTGAAGGCCACCCTGTTGTATGGATGTTCCTACCAGAATAACGAAAGCAGCAGGCCCGACAAATGCCCACAACATACCATCTTCTGTGGATAGCCAGCAACTGGAATTGAATGTGGAATTAGACAGCAACAAATGGCACAGTGATAGGAATTATACATACCATTATTGTGTTTAATTTCTTACAATATATGACTTTATTTAGGTATCAAACTTTACTGTGATACACGTAACAGGTAATCAGATATGTGCATAAATTGGCTAAACAATTGTATCAACATTTATGATTTATTTGTAAAAATGAGTACCCTGAAAATCTGCATTTGCTATGAATACTTTGTCAACATTCGACATTATTTATAATTTCACAGTTTCTGTATACAGTTTTCATGTAAAATCGCACATCATCTTAGGTAGAAAATCACATGACTTGTCTACATTATACCTACAATGTATCGGTGCCGTAACCTTCAAGACGGGACACACCTAATGAAATACCAACAATAATGGCAGGCACACCTACAATGAAAAGCAGTCGAATCAATGGATAACGGTCTAATCAATGAATAACAGTTTTACCAATGAATATCAGTCTCATCAATGAATAACAGTTTCACCAATTAATAGCAGTCTCATCAATGAATAACAGTTTCACCAATGAATATCAGTATCAACAATGAATAACAGTTTCACCAATGAATAGCAGTCTCATCAATGACTAACAGTTTCGCGGATGAATACCAGTCTCATCAATGAATAACAGTTTCCCCCAATGAATTGCTGTATCATCAAGGAATAAATGTTTCACCAATGAATAGCAGTCTCATCAATGAATAACAGTTTTACCAATGAATATCAGTATCATCAATTAATAAATGTTCCCCCAATGAATAGCAGTATCATCAATTAATAACAGTTTCCCCAATGAAAGCAGTCTCATCAATGAATGACAGTTTCCTCAATGAATATCAGTCTCATAAATGAATAGCAGTTTCATCAATTAATAGCAGTTTCACCAATGAATAGCAGTCTCACCAATGAATAGCAGTTTCACCAATGAATAGCAGTTTCACCAATGAATAGCAGTTTCACCAATTAATAGCAGTTTCACCTATGAATAACAGTTTCATCAGTGAATAACAGTTTCATCAATGAATAGCTGTATCATCAATACGTAGCATTCTGATCAATGTATAGCAGTATAATCAATGAAACCATTACACCAATGAATACTCAATGAATAGCTGTCTCCTCAATGAATATCACGTTCATCAATGAATAATAGTATCATCAATGAGTATCAGTCTCATCAATTTATAGCAGTATCATCAATGAAACCATTATATCAATGAATAGTCAATGAATATCAGTATCATCAGCGAATAGCAGTCTCAACGATGAATATCAGTCTCAACGATGAATAGCAGTCAAATCAATGAATAACATTCAAATCAATGCATAACATTCAAATCAATGAATCACAATTCAATCTATGAATTACCATTAAGTCAATGAATAGCCATCTAATCAATGAATATTCATCTTATCAACGAAATTAGCACTATAATCAATGAATAGCAGTATAATAAGTTGCATGGTTCTGGCTACAGTTGCCAGACAAAAAAGCACTTGATGATCTAGTTTATAATATAAATATAATATTATATGTCACAGTAAGGTACATATTTCTATCATATAAATGGGCTTGAATCTGGATCTGAGAGTTCATCTATGATCTGAAAATTCTGACCAGTGCAGTGTCTGATCAATTTGTACATTGAAAGAGCCAGATAGTAGACTTCCTTGTTCACTGGATTCATACCGTAATAAGTTAATATCCCTATATATTCAGACACCATTTATTCTGGGAGACACAGAAAACCATATGGTCATAATACTTACATTTATATAGCTTGGTTGTGCGTGTTTAACATAACTATAATTTTTTTTGCAAAACAAAATGCCACCGCATTGGAGAAAAACTATTTTCAGAGTCGAAAAAGGGGCATAACTTTTGATGGATCAGTGGGACAGGGACAATTTTGTGCTACACACTCCTGCACTTGATGATTGGAATGTATATCGAGTATGAAGATAATCGGCCAAACACTGTAGAAGTAGTTCGCCGGATAAGGACAAAATATATATTCTGAGTAAAAAAAATGGGCATAACTGCGGATGTAATTGTGGAATATCAAAAATGTTGATGTTACGTAATGGTTGGGATGATAACGGAGTATGAATAGTATCAGCCAAAAACTGTAGAAGTAGTTCGCCGGACAAGGCAAAACAATCATTTTCAGAGTAACCAAAGGGGCAAAACTGAATACGAAGAGAATGAGCCAAAAACGGTAGATGTAGTTCGCCAGACAATAACACTAATCTTATTCGAAAAGGGGCATAACTCTGGATATATCAGTGGGACAGCGATGAATTTTATGTTACGCACTCCTGCACTTGGTGGTAGGGCTGTATATCAAATATGAAGAAAATCAGCCGAAAACAGGACAAGGAAAAAATAATATTTTCAGAGTCGAAAAAGGGGCATTACTGCGGATAGGTCAGTCGGACAGCAACAATATCTACGTTATGCATTCCTGCACTTGATGGTAGGGCTGTATACCGAGTATATACTCGGTCAAAATCTGTAGAAGTAGTTCACCGAACGAGAACAATTGTCTACTGACAGACGGACGGACGGACATGGTAAACACTATATGCCACCGACAATGGTGGCATTTTAACAGTGTATTCGGATAAAATTTGCTTATCCAAAACAAATGGTGTCCAAATAATTCGAGTTATTATGTTAAATAATAGTTTGCTGATCGAACGGTAAACAGTGCTAATCTGGATTTACACTGGTCGTAAGATCATAAGTCGCCTATTGTCTGATCTTCTCACATTCGTGAGGATAACAAACTTGAAATCAAGAGATTTACTACGCTCACCCCGATAATTCCTTACCGAGGATAATTATCAGGGCCGTCTCTGTTTGGCAATCAGTTACTGCAGTATCGCCATCAGTAAAATGTTTAGCCATAGCAAGCAGGTGTTGAACGTGGCACATCGTCTCACCATGGCAAAAATTTGTGGCAAACATTTGTGGCAAATAATTTGAATCCTTTCATCGGTTTAGAAGATCTAGAGCAGAAACAAAAGTTCATGTGCATTTCTTACCTTCCACATCTATGTGTGACCTTAACATTGGACGCATACTTGTATATTGAACGCGACACACAATCTCAACATGACAAACATTTGAGGAAATAATTTGAAAATCCATTCATCGGTTTGGAAGAAGATATTAATCGGAAGCAAAATCTCATACACATATTTTACATTTGACTTCTAAGTGTGACCTTGACTTTGGGGGTAGATACATGGGTATTGAACGTGACACATCGTCTCATCATGGCAAACATTTGTGGCAAATGATTTAAAGATCCATTAATTGGTTTAGAAAATAAGTTGCGGTGACAAAATTTCATGCACATGTTTTACCCTTGACCTCTAAGTGGGACCTTGATCTTGGACATTATACACGTGGCTATTGAGCGTGACATGTCGTCTCATCATGGCAAACATTTGTGGCAAATCATTTGAAAATCAATTCATCTGTTTAGACGATATTGAGCGGAAACATAATTTTCAACTGGACCAGACCCGGCCGACCGACCGGTAGGCCAAACCAGGGACATTGGAATTCCGGTAAGGATGAAACTCACTGTTCAATTTCCCATACTGGGTAAGTGTGACAGAGAATCTATATCTACAGTTATTGTACATGGCGTATTGCCCTAAGGCTTTTGTTTTCACATGAGTATCGCCTTATACCATCCCAGCGGGATGAGCCCACTCACATACCACTTTTCATCATGGTGGCGACACATATTATTATGATCTTACCCCATGCGAGCCAAAGGAGCCATTTCACACGTGATTTGGTGATGAATAGATAGATGACAGATACGGCAATGTAAATTCCCTCTGCCATCATCAGGAAAAATACGACGAGCCATAAATAATGAAGCAAGACCGCGACGGCTGTACACACATCCTGATGGAACAGAAAACAAAAAAATAATTCGGGAAATTGTAATACTTAACCTGTTGTTTGCCGAAAGTGTAAATTCAGACGTGTAACGAGCCGGCTCATCTGAATTTGCACTGTTTGTTGATAGTTTATGAATTCTCACAAAATTGCCATCATTCTGATAAATGGACATTTGCACAGCCTGATCAGGATCAGGAGCTACAATGTTCACATAAGCCCCGTTCCTCCAGTAAAAGTCACAAGTATTGTCAAAAATCCAGTAAAACAAATTTGATCAGAATCTAAACTTAAGTCCAACAATATTTTTCAGCCAGCTGCCCAAATGTAATCAAGGATATAACTGGTAGTACCTTGTTTTCGGCACGATTGATCCCAGCCAAGAAGACAAGGTACGCCAATATCAATGAAACGCACAGGTGCATCAGCAGCGTCGTTCTGGCAGAATTCACCAACCTGAATGAAAACCACATTTGAGACACGTCATGTGATGTGCCACCTTCGGACATCTGCTTAATTTCATTAAATACGTTTATAAACTTTGCAATACTTTTCATAAATAAAGTCAAAAATATAATTCTGCATGTACTCTGAAAATGTTTTCAACTTTTGATGCCATTTACGGAAAATATGGTAAATTTTGTAAACATATTTATTGAAATTACGAAGATGTCCGCAGGTACAAAATCACATGGCATGTCGCATTTGTCAATAATAGGTGATAAACTTCGAACAATAAATGAAAGTTTCGATCACACTGTTCCATCACCAATGGTACCATTTTCCACCTACATGAACAACGTCATTAAACGTTAACACATCAGGCAAATATTTGCCAGCTCAGCGTATGTGCAAATTGCATGGTAAATTTAAAGTTTGCACTTACAAACTTCTTAGTCGTACAACATTTAGTAAAACAGCCACCAGGATTAGAGTTACTACAATAAAACTACATATTTATAAACCATTTGTTTGAGAAACCACTATAAAATAGGGGTTGCCAACAACAAATTGCATCATCTTATATTGTTATTTTGTGAATACTAAACCCTAAGTGGTGGGAAATTCTGTTTTGGGAAACCACATACCGGTATTGTACATGTATTTATATAGGATTCCGAGACTATGTATGGCTATCACGGTATACACATTTGAAATATATTTATATACAGTTAAATTGGAGCTAAGGGTTTCAATATAAAACTTGTAAGAAATATTATTTTATTTGCATCGCACAAATAACATCTTAATGTATATGTTGATGGGCTGTAATTTATCACTCAAGAAAACACCAGTCTTGATTGCAAGGAACGAACCCATATCTCGGAGTGTTCACAAGCCTGAACTACAGTGAAATCTCTCTAAACACGACACCCTGGGGACCTTCCAGGGTGTCCGGTTTACTAAGGTTCCACTGTATTTGACTAATAAGGAAAATGTCCCTCCACAAACTGAAACGGGAACACCCAGTCTAGAGGTTTATAATAAAGACAACATACCTCCACACCCTGAGATGGGCGCCGACCGTCAATACAAGACAGAACAACGATATTCCACACCCGATGGCTGATAATATACTTAGTGCCTGAAGATCAGAACCCGGCTGAAAAAAATAATAATATTTGCACAAAAAGGGCAGATAACTGGGTGAAAACACAGTTCAACATACGCTTGACCCGCATATTCTGATGATAAAGCAATACATGTCTATTAAAGTTGAAACGGCCGTATTTTTGTAAAATATATATGTTTTCATAAAGAAAACACCATGGTGCATATGTCCAATATGCGTAGACGACATCAATAAGTTTCAGATCGATTGACAAGAAAGTTGTCAGAGGACTTTGATTACGCAAACTCTGTACCCTATACACATTTGTATGTAAAAGTGTAGAAAACATGGCTAAGTTGAATAGGCCAAAATATTGTGAAAAAAAATAGTTTTTCGTCATAAAAGCACTATAGTGCACATTTTCAATATGTGCAGAAGATGCAAGTGTGTAAAGTTTCAGATACATTGACAGTAAATTGTTGGAGAAGATGGTTATAGAGCATATGCAGTACGATATGAAATTGTTCAATCTAATTTAGCACAGGTGACCTTGAACTTGGGCGGACAAAACCTACCTTGAACAGGTGTGTTCGCCCAATTAATATCATCAACACACATGAAGATATTCCAAGTGATAGATGAATTATGCTCCAAACAATGATTTTTTGACCGAAACCAGCAGCCCAGTAAAATATAATATATCCCATTTTATTTTAAAAAGGGCGTATACAAACTATGATATATTTTGTAAATGACATTTTCATAGCAAATGCGGAATTCTGGTCCGCAATTGCACTGAACGTTTCGACAATTTTCAAAAAATGTACTGAAAATATCTTAGGTTTTGTCAATATATCACTCATGTTCTCAGGTAGAAAATCCAACGTGGACCGTTATAAAGTGACATACCGTTTTTCCAGGACTCATGAGCACTGCAAAGTTTGTGAAGTGATTACAGGAACAGATTGTGTGTGTGTCACTCGTGGAGACCATTGTACACCCTTCGGACGACCAGGTGCTATAACAGAATGCAAGAAAATTCATCCTCTCCACCCTATGTAACTAGAATTGTCTCATCTAAGCTAATTATCAGACTATTGCATTAACCATTAAGTCATTTTTTAGCAAAATTATATAATATCCACAAGCAGCGCGGATCCTGATGTGCGAGCTATATGGTCGGAAAGTTAATTTTCAGGCTATTCTATAGAAGTCATTATGTACATCAGAAACCATTTTCAAACAGTTTAGATCCTGATAAGCATTTGGGATGGAGGTATGAAGTGTTGAAATGCTTAACCCTTTCACCCCTAAGTAACTGGAATGGACTATGATATGTTAATCATCCGACCAAACAAATCATCACAACATGATTTTCAGGCTAGTCAATTTATAAAAAGGGGATATTTTTCTAAAGTTTATGAAAATTAGTTGCAATAAGTGCAGATGCTGATGAGTCGGCTCGTGACGAGCCGTCTCGTCAGGATCTACACGTTTTACAACTAATTTTCATATTTTTGAGAACAAAAACACCCCCTTATACATGTGTCATAAATTGACTAGTCTGAATTGTTTGTCATGACAATTGGATTGGTCGGAAAATTAGCATATCAAAATCAATTCCAGCTACGTAGGGGTGAATGGGTAAATTATCTGACAATTGACTTGTCAAAACTAATTTCTCGACAACTCATCAGAGAAGGAATTTTTTTTTTAACACAAAATCGGAATTTTGGGGTCAGGGTTTCGGCATTGAGTTTGCATTGTCATTTACAATTTGTTTAATAAAATATATTTCTTTGCTATATATATTTCTTTATATACAATGATGATCATGACAACTTACGCTTCCCCGAAGTCCCAGAAAACGCATATGGGTCTTGAAAAGTTGGGCTGTGAAAACATGAATACAACGTTAATTATCTATAAATAGCAAGCAATCCGCATTAATACGATATGTTGAACACTACTCCTGTAACCAAGAACAACACTTTTCCAACGTTTCGGTCGAAAATCTGGAAAAGTGGGTTCTGGGTTACTAAAGTATTGTTCAACATATTAAATTAATGCGGAAAGCTTGTTTTAATTAAGGACAGTACTTCCGTAACCCACTCTTCCAACGTTTCAGCACAAAACCTTTATCAAGCAATTAATGTCCACTATACGCTAAGTGGCATCCATTTTAGATTTCACAATGACAGTGGCTTTTTGGGTACTGAAGTATTGTTAAACATATTCACAATAATTCCGTGGAATCAAATGTCTCGCCTTGTTCCGCCTTGACATTGACCATGGGGCCCCGATATGTTTTTAATAGTCCTATTTTCATCTACATATCATAGTAAAGGTATGCATAACGTTTGATGACTGTAGCTGATAAGGTGTTGAAGCAATGACCGTAACACGAAAACTTAACATTGAATGATGACGTCGCCGCAGCCGACGACGCCGCCTCCGCCGACGACGACGACGACTCCGGAAAAGCAAAACCTATGTCTTGCTTTCCGCTTTCGTGGGCGAGACACAAACTATTTACGACTGATGGGCTGATTGGTGGTCAATTTATTAATGGATTGGTTGATTGAACAAATGTTCCAACTAATAGTTGATTCATTTATTTATTGATTGACAGATTGAATAGCTGACTGTCTGATTGAAATAACCATCAAAATACTGACAAATGAGTATCCAGATCAATGATATCAATTAGCAGCGTAATACCATGTAAACTTTTGTTATGGTGGTCGCCAGATCGGTCAAGTGAGTTTTCTCTGAGTACTCTAGTTTCCTACCGCATACAACACCACTGTTACACCTCCATCCGTACCAACAAAAGCAGGTATGTAATATAAACAAAATTGCTACCTCGCTGCGTTACTCTCCTAGTGCAACTCTTGTAGCTAGTATGTAAGTGCTTTGACTTTTCTTTGTAATAATTATGAAATAACAATTTTAATTAATATTAAGTTGTTAGTTAATTTAATGCAGACGTAACATGTAAAAAAACAAAAGATTTCTCCCAGCCTATTGATTTGATGTAATGGTGTTTAAAGGCCTGTCAACAGCTAACTTCATTTTAGGCCGGATTAATGGTGTCGAATCCCATATGTTGTGATGGGGGATGGGCGATAGGTCCTCACCACACCAGAGTCACTTATTCCCACTCCCAAAAAGTAATAGGATTATTACTAATATTATTACTTTCATAATGGGTATAACCGGATTCAACTCTCACGTACCAGAAAACCAACAAATGTACCAGAGGGACACACCAGAGATATCGGGATTACGTTAAGGATGAATCACATCGTTGAATTTACACTTCACAAACTCCCACCTGCCATCCTCACCAGCCTATTCAACTGGGGTCGTTTCACTAAACTTCGTACGACTAAAATGTTCGTCAGTGCACAATTACGATATTCTGTAAATTTCATTTGTTCAATGTTTTCTTGTAAACAATTATTGGATTTACATTAATTGAGCATAGGCAGCATATGCAGCCTATGCTCAATACAGGTAAATACTTCATTGAAATTTCCAGACGATCCTGAATTTGCACTTACGGACATTTTGATCTTACGAAGTTTAGTGAAACGGGCCACCGGCACTTACTCTGGAATGTTGGAATGTGATGCGAGCCGGAGGGTCCAAGTTAGCCACTGGTTGTTGAGACTGGAATGCGATCATTACATCCGAGTTGATGTCCATGGAACTGTCCTCAAATTGACTGAAACATAAAATGGCCAAATGAAAGTGAGAATTCAACAGCTAAGATCATACTTATAGAGACGGGACCTCAGTTTTAAGTCTCATCCGACAGACAAGTTGGATGCAAATACTATGAAAGTATTTTTGACTCCTAAGGCGAGGTTCGAATCCACACCCTCCAGATTAGAAATCAAGTGTTCTAAGCCCTAGGCCACAACACATACCCAATGGCCCAATGTGGGGGTCAGTGGAATAAAGGGGCTAACTCCCTGAGGAAGTTAGGCCCCTTATTCCTCTGACCCTATCAATTGCTTACAATTGCAGGCCTGTTTGGACATCACACTGCTGACATTCTCAGTGTGGATTTCGCTATAAACATAAGTAAGATGGTGTCAGAATTAAACAATATGCCAAAGCTAACGTCGATGATGCTTGAAAGTTGTTCTAAGAGAAGTTACTCATGGTTTGTCATGTTTGATAACCTAATTATATAAATGGTGGCCATTTCACTAAACTTAGTACGACTAACATGTTCGCAAGTGCAAAATTATAATAGTCTTCAAATTTTACATTAACTATTTGTTTTTGTAAACAATTATTAGATTTACATTATTGAGCATATGCAGCATATACTGAATAAATGTAAATCCATCAATTGACATTTCCAGGCAATCCTAAATTTGCACGTAAGAGCAGTTTAGTGGTACGAAGTTTAGTGAAACGGCCTCCATGTCTATAACATACCCATTTATCTTGAATTTCTTTGCAACTATGTCTGATAAACTTCGGAAAACCTGACTGGAGTATTCTGTCGAGGGCATTCCTGAAAATTAGAAACATTTTACGACATGTACAAAATGAAAGTGAATGGGTTTAACGTCAAATAGGGACTCTACGTGTACAAGTATGTCCACTTCAAGAAAGACAGAAATGGGTATGCTGGCAAATACATTCCACAAGGCCAAAATTAAATGTGTTTAGGTTTGCCTAACCCGACCCTTCTTTATAAACATGGCTAGGTAGGTATGTGTAGGCAATTTGTTTTTTTTTTCTTTGAAAAAAAATAAATCCATTATCTGTAGTGTTTATTCATCTTTGGTAAAACAAATAAACACTAAATTGATTGATTGATTGGTATTTAACGGCCTATTAACTGCTACGGTCACTTAAGGCCGCTCCAACGTTTTCGATCCCGTATATAATCTGCTACATTAGGGAGGGGGGGAATCCCAAAATCAGAATGGAATATTCACATCGAAAAATAATGTACTCAGCCCTGAAATTAGAATAACCTGGCCAGGTGCCTGGTCCATACCACATTGCCCCTGAAAGTAATAGGATAGCTATCAATCGCAATACACACATAAGGGGTATAACCAGATTCAACTGTCACCTACTAATATGCGAAAGACGTACGTGAGGGCCAAAATAGGACTCCGGTCGGGATTCCGGTAAGGATAAACCCCGATCGTTAAATTACATATCGCATGCGCCCATCTGCCACCCACTAAACATAGAAAATGTGGTCTGTCGACGCACTTAGGGCCCCTACAGTTGATTTGAGAAACTGTTAAAAACAAGTTATGTGTATTAATGTGGAATGATGTATCATTACTAAGTAATGCATGTGTACAATATGAAGATATTAGCTGAAAGCAAAGATAACTTATAGGTGATTTGAGAAATTATTTACAACAACTTTCAAAAAAATAAACAGAGAGTCGGACGGACGTACGATCCGTAACGAGGGTAATTGTAATAATGTGAAATGATCTATCAATACTAAGTAATGCATGTGTGCAATATGAAGATATTAGCTGAAGGTAAAGATAAATTATTGGTAATTTGAGAAACTCTTTCAAAAACTTTCAAAAAAATAAACAGACGGACGGATGTACATTCAGTAGCGAGGGTAATTGTATTAATGTGGAATGAAATATCATTACTAAATAATGCATGTGTGCAATATGAATATATTGGCTGACGGCAATCAGCAATTATAGGTGATCAGAGAAACTGTTACGAAAAACATTAGAACAATAAACGGATAGACATACGGACAGATGAACAGACAGACAGGGCGAAACCTATAGGGCACCGCCGATTTTTGGCGGAGCCCTAACTAGAAAATCTGGTATGTCGACCCACTTATGGACCCTATAGGTCGTTTGAGAAACTTTTACAAAAATTCCAAAAAAATAAACGGACGAACATACAGACAGACGGATGGACGGTGTAAAACCTATAGGGCAGCGCCGATTCTCGTCGAGGACCTAAACACGTTTTTACTTTTACACTGAAAGATAGATTGAGAGTAGGCACATATATTTTGGGTAGGTCGCATTCGGGTAACCAACACAACTTGTTTTATGGCCTAAAGAATGAACGTGTGTCAATGACCTTGACATTGTCGTTAAACGGGGTTAGTTAGGGCTATTTCAGAACAATGATGCGGTATGTTGTTACATAGGCGTCAAACAAATGCAACAATTTGAAAGGGAGAAAAACTAAATTAAGAAGTAAGTTTAAACATTACCGGACATGATTACTGTTTTTAACAAAATAAGACATAGTGTTTGTTTTTATTCCAGATATCCTTCAGCAATAAGGGCATAACATGTTTGCCATTTAGCTAGCGAATCAGTCCTATCTCTAACAAGCAGCTTTGATGTATATATATATATATTAGACAGGCACAAATTATAGTAGCACATACTAACTACGGTACAATAATTAAATGATTGTATGACAATGTGTATGGAATGAACAAAATATCTCAAACACATAAACCTGCAAAATTCCCCAATGCATGCAACATTATACATGTAACATGTACATTATACATGTATCACCAAACAGGTCGGTGCACAGTGGTACCTCTCTAAACTTGACACCCTGGGGGTCCCCAGGGTGTCAAGTTTAGAGAGGTCCCACTTAATCCAACTGTACAGTCAAACCTGTGCATAAAGGTCAGCCATAGGAAGAAAAACATATTGCCTTTGTTTCCAGGTTCATTTATGTAGAAATTTAATAATTGGGAACCAACGTGTGACTGCTATGGAAAGGTAATTGCTATTCAGCGGTAGCCTTTAGCACAGGTTCGACTGCATATATAATCACATGTGCTTTGCAAGCATACACAAACAGTACCATAGTAGAGATAGATCACAGTTAAACTAATCGTAATACAACACACCAAGTCTCCACAGTGCCCAGTTTCTATAAGACCATACAAAATAATTACCGGTACTTTGGTTTGGACATGGAGGTTTCAGAAAATGATGCGGGAGGGCTGTTTTTTATATTTCTTTTTTTGTACGAGATCCTCGTTTGTGATTTTTAAAGTCACCAGAATCTGACGCATTTTGCTAGCCACTTTAACACGTGGTTTACATATGTGTTTAATAAAGTTACTATAATCTCTTTAGACCTGAACAATCACCAGATTTTCATTTCAATAATTTATAATATATTTGTATTTGTCCATGACAATACAAACTCGCAGGTATTTTTCTGACGCAGCGGTATATGAGAACCAACTAATTTGTGTCATGGCATAATAAGGTAACTGATGTAAGCCACAGGTTAAAGTAACAGACCAAGGTCGTTCAAAGCATTACATATACCTTAAAGAACACTGTATTCTCATAAAAACAGAGAGTAAAAGAAAATGGTGTGGAGTTTATTTTCTACTTTTAGGTATATTTAATACATTTATATACCTGGCTCCATTACTTCAACCTGTGATGTAAGCCCAATGTAGTTCCATTACTTGAAGTGACCACCTACCATTAAACGACTCGGCTGGTATAAACAGGGCCGTTGTTGTATCTGCCATCCAAGATGGCTGTTCAACCTCACTTTTGGGGAACGTGTATGCTGATCTATCGGACACGTCTCTTCGGCCAAGTTCAGCATCTGACAAATACATGACAATATTTACAATATTTTCCGTACATGGCGTCGAAAGTTGACAAGGTTTTCAGAGTACATGCGGAAGTATATTGTTAGACTAGCAACTAAACCCTGGTTGGCAGTTTAGAGTAGACTAAACAATATACAAGTTTCAGTTTCTCTATTATTTCTATCACGATTGTTTGTCAGGATGGCATTACACTGTAGTACTAGCAGTAGCCGAAATGTTAGTGACTGCAAGCATCTACAACAACAACAACTAATGACCAACGAAGTATTAGTGAACGTGAAAGTTCTGCATTTGAGCGTTGGTTTGCTCTTTTTGACCAAATTGACCGAAGTGAGAATCTGTGTTGCGTCACTCTTTACATAGACGCTGGATGTGATAGTCAGTCAATCGGTGGCCAGGAAATCTGACAGTCAGTTATTGCATAGGTTGAAATTACAGCATTGATTGTCAAGTTTCCGCCATCTTGGATTTGAAAGTTACGTGTTTCAGCTTTAGACTAGAAATGCAGCGTAGATAGCTAAGATATCGTGATGGTCAGATGTCCAGATGATTCTGCATGTCAAAATACATCAGGTAAGTGTAAGATTATGAAGATAAACATGCATTTAATGAGTGACCGCCAAACAGAAAGGCTGCATGAGTTGATAGTCAAATAACGGCGTTCATGAAACTTTGCGAGCACTGCGGAACAAACAATTATAATAATCATGATAATGGAGATATTATGACGTCTGAGATATGATCACCTATGCAACTACATAGGAGGAGGGTTGAGCTACCAACATATGTAGGTATGACAGCATGGTAAAGAAGATCCATCACAAACTGGCCTAATAAAGGTGGTCACGTGACCTCCACAGAAGTGTCAAGCCATGTCAACAGTCAACAAGGGCCATTCCATTTCATTATGTTGTGATTCACACGGCAGAATGTGAATAGTATGGCTTACTTAGCAGTTATGTAGTTCATCACCCAAAATATGCATTACTGTGAATGTGCTTATTAATAAAGTATTAGCAGTCAACAAAGGGTAATAAATATGATCAATTTGTACGGATCATTTCCTTACAATATTCCGCACGTACTCTGAACATTTTTTCAACTTTTGACTTTATTTAGGAAAAAATATTGTAAATTTTGCAAACGTATTTCACGAAATTACGCAGATTTCCGAAGGTACAAAATCACGTTGCCTGTCTCATTTGAGAAACAGGATATTGTCTTGCCTTTGTGGTCAGTGTAGCTTCGGATGTTTAACTGTGACTATAGAAATAGGGTTAATAGTATTTGTGGTCAGTCTAGCTCGTGATCTGTGACTGTGACTGGAGAAATAGGGTTAATGGTATTTGTGGTCCTTCTTGCTCCTGACTTGTCACTGTGGCTGAAGAAATAGTACTTGTGCCCAGTCCAGCTCCTGATTTGTGACAGTGATTGGGATGATGATACAGAAGAACATGATGTTTCAAGTCAATCCGACTTATGGTTGCACATTTATAAGTAATTAACACATATTTTGTACTGATACATGGACGGACACATGGATGTCACCGTGATCGCGATGTCTAACTTTACACAAGTGGGCTTTACCAAAATATGGTTGTGACTGGTTTGGTCACGGTCCACTAGAATAAATGTGCTAGCTGAGACAATTACATATCTTCTTGTGTGTGTATGTTTCGTGAAGGTGCCGGTAGTCGATGGCGACTTACATATGTTCTTGTGTGTGTAATGTTTCGTGACGGTGCAGGTAATCGATGTCGACTTACATTTGTTATTGTGTGTGTAGTGTTTCGCGAAGGTGTCGGTAGTCGATGGCGACTTACATATGTTGGTGTGTGTGTCAAGTGTTTCGTGAAGGTGCCGGTTATCGATCACGACTTACATTATGTTATTGTTTGTGTATGTTTCGTGACGGTGCAGGTAGTCGATGACAACTTACATATGTTATTGTGTGTGTAGTGTTTCGTGAAGGTGTCGGTAGTCGATGGCGACTATTTGTTTCTTGGTTATTGTGGGTGTGTAGTGTGTCGTGAAGTGTCGTGAAGGTAGTCGATGGCGACTTACATGTGTTGGTGTGTGTCTCTAGTGTTTCGTGAAGGTGCCGGTAGTCGATCACTACTTACATTATGTTATTGTGTGTGTAATGTTTCGTGACGGTGCCGGTAGTCGTTTCTTGAAGATGCCGGTAGTCGATCACGACTTACATTATGTTCTTGTGTGTGTAGTGTTTCGTGAAGGTGCCGGTAGTCGATGATGACTTACATATGTTCTTGTGTGTGCAGTGTTTCGTGAAGGTGCCGATAGTCGATGACGACTTACATATGTTGGTGTGTGTGTGTAGTATTTCGTGAAGATGCCGGTAGTCGATGGCGACTTACATTATGTTATTGTGTGTGTAATGTTTCGTGACGGTGCCGGTAGTCGATGACGACTTACATTATTGTATTGTGTGTGTAGTGTTTCGTGAAGGTGCCGGTAGTCGATGACGACTTACATATGTTCTTTTGTGTATATTGTTTCGTGACGGTGCAGATAGTCGATGACGAATTACATTGTCTTCTTGTGTGTATGTAGTGTTTCGTGAAGGTACCGGTAGTCGATGACGAATTGCATTGTCTTCTTGTGTGTGTGTAGTGTTTCATGAAGGTGCCGTTAGTCATTGACGACTTATCACCCCCTTAATGCAAAAAGGTGCTATCTGCATATTTTGACATTTCGAGATAAATGAGTTGAAATGTTTGACAATTTATTTTATATGCATATGTACATTAGGGCCAATACGTGTGTACCTTACAATATGTCAATATGAAAGCTAGTAACCATGAACAGGGCTTTGGAAATCAATCATGCGTTAATGAGTTTGACCTGATTTTGTAAAATAGCACCTTTTTTGCGCAATGCACTTTGTCTTTATGTTTCATGCAAATATGTTCTATTTGCTAAATAGCTCCTTTTTGCGCAAACAAATTATATAATATTTGAAGCCCAAAGGTGTTATTTGCCAAATAGGACTTTTTTGCAGGCAAACATTTTCAATATATAATGTGCCTGTTTCCAAATAACACCTTTTGGTGCTTAAGTTATCAATACTAATGATGTCCACAGTAATGGATATTTATTAATTGTGTATGATTACAGTTTCTACTGACTAATATGACGCATGCAAGTCAAATATCACGATTTATACCATGTAATTATGTTGAAAATAACTGGATAAATGTTATATGTTCTACACATTACACTCTATATTCTATATTTATTTATCTAATTTCTCGTTCACAACTAAATTATGTCTGGCATATGTTTTCAGTGTCCAAATTCAATATTGACTTACATATTAAGTATGTCTATTTTGTGGAGTAATAGGTTACTACACATTGCTTACAACTGAATACCAACACCCCCATTTTGTTATCGTATATCGAAAAACAGAGTAGGTGTTATGTTCACAAATTAAAATATGAATCAAACATGACCTTATATTAGTGTTCCTGTATTAGCCGTGTTACAGACATATATACATTTACATTGGTATTTTTACCTTGTAAAACTGTGAAATATCACATTGTATGTTGCATAATTGATGCTTTGATCGTGTACTTGTAACTTTTATGTCAACAAATCGTGTTTGTTCATACGACTCATTCACAAAGATACTACCTGGTGGTGACTTCTGTATTTTTATCCAAACAAGTTTTAACCAATTTATTTTGATGCCAGTGGTACTCCTTTTCGTGTTTGAACAATACGTGTTTGTGAATGATTTTAAATCGACAATATACGTATATTTAATTGGTACAACGACATACAATTTATTTCGTCGATCAAGATATATAACTGTATGCCACTGAGATGGAACATAAACAACTGTTTTCATTTTTGCTCCTTCAATGGCTTAATGCATACTCTCTGATTCTATCTGTGAATGCCCAGGCTCAAAGGGTGTATGGTTGATGGTTTCCAGTTTGCTGGTACATTTATAATAACTAATAGATAGGCAGAGACCACATACTTATTCCGATTCTGTCCACCGCACGTATCTGAGTAAAATGTAATTTCATTCACTCTATAATTTATTTTGTTTGTGATCGCGTTGATTTGCATCAGGAGACATGTTCCAATTTCACAACAACCACTCAAAGCCTGTGTAACATTTGCCATCTTCATTCCCCAATGAATTAAAATGATAAATTGTAACACGATAGTTTGCATTTATAATACACCTCTCCAACCATTGTGCATGGTGTATATATCACAGCCTGTAAAGTTAAATGTTGTAGCATAAAATAACTTATCAGTTTTTGCTCGTCATGTTGTTGGCATATTTATCGTTCAGCTCGTCACTTATATTACCTGCAGCAGATGTTATATTGTATTTTGTGCACAATGAGCATTGGTCTTTTTGGTGGGTTAAAGAAAGAGTAATTATATTCTTCACAAAATATCTTCCTGTACATTGCAGGACCTCCTGGTTTGATACTTTTATCATTACACATACTTTTATATTAATGCCAGATATTTGTAATGTTAATATACTTCTAGATTTCTGAGTAATGCCATTCCATGTTAGGAAACGATTCTATATGACGCCTAATACCTTCAACGCCTGCCACAGGAGTTTTATTAGTCGATGGATATTTTCCTCTCATATCAATGTCATTATATGTGCTACACACATTTTTCTTCATTGTGCACTCAATTGCTTTCTTTCCAATATCAATAGTGTCCATGAAGAAAGTATTGCACACTCTAATTCTTTCAGAATAAACAACTCAAACATGTTTTAACTACATGTATTGTGTTTGCGCCCTGTTTCCGGACTCTTAATTTCAACAGTTTCAACACGTTGGCAAATAGAATCCCTTTGTCGATTATAATATTGTAAGTCCAAGAATGATGTGAACATATTCTGTCTAGTTTCTTCATTTACTTTGGATGTACATTTAAATTTACATTTTTCACATCTTTGTAATTTTATTGTGCGCCTAGCAACAGTTTTTCCTTTCACATATATATATTCTCGACCAGATGCTCTGTTTTGTTTCCTAACGTTTCGTTTCCACAGCTCACGACGGATCATTCTCTTTCGGCTAAGATTTGTATGTTGAGGACTGTGGTAGACTGCTTCTTTGCATGGAGTCAATTTTGGAACACGATGTTGGCGTTGCTTTGTTGGTGTTGCCATTTGGTCATTTTGTGGATTTCCACTTGAATTATCACTCGTCACGACACTGTCATAGTGTTCTCTTCCTTTTATCTTCATATATGCTAAATATATGTAATTTCCACTTACGTCACCTTCACCAAGATCTCGCTTGACATCATACACATGATTCGACATGTCACTGGAAAATATGACATCATACACAGGATTCGACATGTCACTGGAAACTGCTTTTATTGGATTTCGGAACAGATTTGCAGCAGCCAGAGGAACACAATCTAACAATTCCGAGTTCCACTTTCAGGGTGACTTTAACATTGTCACCTGCTCATTAAGTAGTGTAGCTATGTGTTTCTCCCGTGTGCGTCTTCGTGTCAAAAATGTATATATTGGTCAACATTTTCTGATAAATGTACAGAAAGCTGACTTCGTAAATCTTGAACTGTCGTGGTAGTTTCAAACTGTGAAACCAGTGCAGCCATAAGACAATCGCCGTCAGGTGTAACTTCAATACGGTTAAGACCATTGCTTGCAAGCAAATTATCTAGTCGCTTAACATGGTATCTTGTTAGTATAGTCTATATTCTGTGCTCATTGAGGTTTCATTGTTCAACTGTAACATGTCTGCACATTTTCATGCAAGGACAATTTCTTGCGGCCTTTACTCTCTTTTTAGAAATCGTTACTAACTTTGTAAGTTTAGAAACTAATCTGTCCAAATTTAAATAACTTTGCACTATAGTAGCACCTGTTGTCTAACTATGTTGCAAAACACACCATTCCAGTGTTTCTCCTAAAACACAGTATCAGTGTCCAAATTAATTAGTGATAAATTATGAGTTGCCCATACAGTAGTGTAATATGAACTGGGTTGTTCTTGCAAAAAGGGGCTATGAGAAAATAGCACATTATGACATCATACATATCACAGTGAGAGAAAATGATAGAATGCAAAAAGGGGCTATTTGACAAATAGCACCTACTTGCACAAACATGTATGCAGATAGCACCTTATTGCAGGAAGAATATACCGCAAATGCAAATATCACCTTTGTGCATTTGCCCTTTTTACCACTGATATTCAGGTTATTGGTTCAAATATATTTGTTGGCAGCAATATATGATTAGTTGCCACTGATTTCTCTCCAAAAGTGATTGTTTACCAAAAGTGCAGATAGCACCTTTTTGCATTGAGGGGACGATATGTTCGTGTGTGTGTGTGTGTGTGTGTGTGTAGTGTTTCCTGAAGGTGCCGGTAGTCGATGACGACTTACATTATGTTCTTGTGTGTGTAGTGTAGTGTTTCCTGAACGTGCCGGTAGTCGATGGTGACTTACATATGTTATTGTGTGTGTAATGTTTCGTGACGGTGCCGGTAGTCGATGACGACTTACATTATGTTATTGTGTGCGTAGTGTTTCGTGAAGGTGCCGGTAGTCGATGGCGACTTACATAATTATGTTATTGTGTGTGTAATATTTCGTGAATGTGCCGGTAGTCGATGGCGACTAAGATTATGTTATGGTGTGTGTAGTGTTTCGTGAAGGTGCCGGTAGTCGATGGCGACTTACAAATTATGTTATTGTGTGTGTAATATTTCGTGAAGGTGCCGGTAGTCGATGGCGACTAAGATTATGTTATGGGGTGTGTAGTGTTTCGTGAAGGTGTCGGTAGTCGATGGCGACTAACATATGTTCTTGAGTGTGTAATGTTTTCGTGAAGCTCCCGGTAGTAGATGGCGACTTACATTATGTTCTTGTGTGTGTAGTGTTTCGTGAAGGTGCAGGTATTCGATGGCGACTTACATGTGTTATTGTGTGTGTAATGTTTCGTGAAGGTGCAGGTAGTCGATGGCGACTTACATATGTTCTTTTGTGGGTAGTTTTTGGTGAATGTGCCGGTAGTCGATGACGACTTACATATGGTCTTTTGTGTGTAGTGTTTCGTGAAAGTGCCGTTAGTCGATGAAGACAGCTGCTTCAATTTCGCCTCGATGAACTTCTCCACAACTTGGGCAATATTCATGGCGCCAGGCTGACCCTATAAAGCAGACACAATACGAGTAATGTATGCACAAATTAATTCATTATATTTTGTATTTAACCATTTCATCCCTAATGAACTGAAATGAATGTTGATGTTAATTTTCCAGCTAATCCAATCATCACAAAATGATTGCGAGAACAGTCCATTTATGTAAAGAGGATACATTTTGTTCCCAAAAATATGAAACTTACTTTCAAAAAGTGCAGATCCTGATGATACGGCTAGTCACGAGCCGGCTCGTCTGGATATGCACTGTTTGCAATACATAAACGGCTATAGCGGGCTTTCGGGTTCAAAGGGTTAATCAAATAAAGTACATAACAGGAATAATTTTCATTTGATGCGTAAATTAAATAATATTTTGAATGATAGTTTAATATAATATTTATTAAACAAGTTTACCGATTCTATAAGAAAAAAGGCTATGCTGAGCTTCTTTTACAATCAGTCAACATGTTTAATAAATATCATCACGAAATACCAGATTCTAGTTATTGCATAAGCACACCATCATACATTGAAGTTGCATTGACCACCTGAACATGTTTTCTGTGCCAGTCTCATTTGCGATACTTATTTCACTAGTGATATTTAATACAATCGTCATGTGTTGTTGCATGCATTGCCCATTTTATGCACTAAATACAAACAATAATAATAAAAACAACTAATAAGGAATATTACCAAGCTAGTAGTATATGAGAGTCAAAATGATACCACCTTCCTCTGGAAGCCACAAGCTACGCGCGGTGACTCCCATCAGGAGGTGGTACCATGTTTGATTCTCATATACTACTCGTATTTTCACCCACGGTTCGGCGGGTGCGAATGAGAAGAATGGGAAATATTTTTCAGCAACCACGATACTTCCTCGACCGGATGAGAAGTTGTCAATTACATGATTACACCCTATTAGAGATAATAATCCCTATGTTATACTCAGTATATGTAATCACACAATGGATCTAGTTAATTGTGCGTGGTTGAAGACAGGTAGTCACAAGAGGTGTCATCGTACAGGTATTTACGAGTATTGCAAGCATCACCGGGCATGGATGAGAAGATGATCCGCTTCGTCTCGCCCCTGTAGGCATTGCGGGGTAGGGACCAGATCAGAGTCGCTGTTATGTCCACCATGCGGTGGCACTCGCGCTACTCATCTACTGGTTAGCAAGGAATTACGTGCTCGCAAGTATTATCGTTTAGTAATAATTCAAATCAGAAGGTCAGTTAGAAAGATAGAACCGATCTGATGCGTAGTTTTGATAAGTCACGGTGGTGTAACGGGGCCCGTAAGAGTTTTATGTTCCGTATGAAGGGGCCGTCGGAACAGCTGGTCTGTATGCTGGAGGGATCTCCTGCTGCCGCTGCAGACACACGAATAAGCATATCACGTCCCGAGGCGGGCGAGGAAATTTTTTCTCTCGTCGGCCCTCCCCTCCATGATCAGTTGTTTTATGTCTTCGTCCGCGAGAATTTGTGGTCGGGCCTTGGACCGGATCACGCCCTTTAACCCCTGGTACCTGGCCATCTCTTCGACGACCAGTTTGAACTCGCTATCTGATATATCGTTGTCGGCTATCGCTTTCGAGAGGACAACGTCGATACCGTTTTTCTTAGAACTCGCGAGAACAGCTATTCGGTCGTGCTTACGACTCTTGGCCTCTATTTTTCGACTCACGAGCCTGGCCGTCATGCAAAGCAGTCCCGCCCCGCCTCTATCGTACTCAAGATCACCGCGACCGGCGCAGCGACGACTGTTGACAATCAAGACACACTCCCCACTCCGCTTACAACGGAAGCTGAGGCTAACGCGGTGCTCACCCCCTCGACTATATTGACTGCTCGCCTATATTTTTTGGCATGACCCGTCCGCGTCTCTCCCTCATGCTGGAGAATCTGATGTATTTCAACGATCCTGGTCATCCTAAAGGATGCCGGGTCGGCCGTCCCTGAAGGTAAGTGTGGATATTGTTTCTCGTCATTCATCATAAATCAAATTCTATTAACTATGTCACAACAGTGGAGGAAGTCGCTTGGTCAGCAACTTTTGTTACAAAGTTCATAACATTACCGGAGGAAACTTCAATTGCAGTGTCATCATCGAATATCGTAAATCCCGACCTATGCCCCGAGTGCTTGGTGATGCCAGACTTCTGTTCTACCCCGTTCAGGACGAGATTCACTCGGATTTCGGTAGCAGCGTGCCCCTGAAAGTTGACCGAGCAGACCGCCATTCGCAGAATCGTCCCGGACGCTGCCATGGTGTACCCCCCATATCTGTTGCTCGCGTTGGCACAGAATAAATATTCGTGGCCCCCCCTCGTTCAGTGAACCCCGCCCCTCTGCACAAACTGTTATGATGGGTTTTCGAGTTTGCAATCGCCGAACGTGCGCAATCGCCGTAGCCGTCTTTGTGTGGCCTGCGTTATCCTTCCCTCCAGCCTTCTCATTGTGGCTTCGTCATATGCTGCGCCCGCGACGGGAACGTCCTGTTCTGCGCTGGAACTACCTGGGCCGTATATGCTCATGATTAATATGTAAATATATATATTATGTTTAATCGGTTATTTCGAGAACGATCGAAATCGGGTAATCGTTCTTTGACTCTCGCGCATTATCATCTATTATAGAGATCTTCAATTCGTGGATGTACCCCGACTCCAAACGTTTCATCTCGGGTGTTGGAAAGTCGATGTTCACCGTCTCGCCGAAGAAACTGTCAACAGCAGGCACTGTTTTTAGGAATGTGTTTGGAGCCCCGTCTACCACGTTCTCGGATGTACTGAGCTGCATCAAGTGAATGTGAAGATTTTTATTGACAGCGAAATCCACTGGTCGGTCTCCGAAATAGTTCCCCGATTTAAACATGCCACCGTTAGCCGAGTGTGCCTTCTCGAAACCGAGCAGGGGTGCTAGCTCAGTTGTCACGGATACGGACCACCCGTGCTCGACCTTGAATGTCACCAACCCATGATCTTTGAAATTACGAGGCTGGCTCGACCCACAAGTTCCGTTGCAACACATTTGTGTAAGTCTCAGGCGCTCCAAAGTCCTGGGGCTAGCAGTTTTGGATCACGAACTCGGCCGCCATGTCCAAACGCGAACCCTTGGTTCTCCCCCACGTTTCGCCAGCCTGCCGTGAAGGTGATTGATCTGAGGCCGGCCTTTTTTTTCCGCGGCAGTTGTCGATTTGCTTCTGAAGTGCGCAAGCATCCCTGTGAACGTTAGTGCTAGTAGCAAACATTGTAATATACTTTCAAAAGATTTTGGGTTCAATTCTGTTCATGTCGGAAACACTCCGAGCCGAGAGGAAATTTATTCTGTATATTAGATATATATATATTATCCACTGTTAAAGATGGCGTATGTGAAACGCTACGGTGTAAAAGACCTCGCGTTAGGTCGGCAAGACATATGCGTCGGAATGAATGGGGCCAAGTTCAAAGCCACTTTTATAGATTTGACCCACGAGTACACAAACCCCGTAATAACTGGCAATATCGTTGTGAACAACGCAGCTGCGGTGGCGTGGAAGACAACACCGATGGAATGGTGGCAAAACCAGTTGGACTTTGCAGTGTGGTGCGCGAGCTCTGGGTGTGGGTTTTCATCAGAATTACTCGGTGAGGACAATCCAATGTTGAAATCGTTGTTTCAAATTCATTTTTACTATCAGACACGGCGCGTTCTAGCGGAAATGAAAACGCCTCTTCCTCAATACTCCGATTTTAACTGGCAAGTCAACACGTATGACTCTAGGGCCTCCGCTAAATTGTGAAACGAGTTTGGGGTTACACCCACAACAGATTTCAGACAAAAGGTGGACAAGTGGTGGTCTAGGTAGGTTCACAATGTTTTGGAAGCCCGACGGAAAATATAGGTTAGATAATGGAGGGCGGATGAAACCTTTCATCAGTGAGAAAGACTCATACAAACACGACGTAGACATATCTAGAGCGTGGACAACATTTGTGAAAGAAAAACAAAAAGCATTCACGCAGGCTGGGATTCCCCGCCTCAATGACTCCATTCGCACATACGTCTGTGCCATCCTCAGCGCACATGCGCAAGCGCACAGTACTATAATAGGAACCGTGACGGCGTTCGATAGCCAAAAACAGTTCTTAGCAAATGTCGAGGACTCCATCTCATCTCCGGTGGACCTCCCGTCTGCGATCCAGCGGTATCAATACTTTTTGCAGTATGCCGGCACCCCAGTAGACTATGTATTTGGAATAGGTCTGTATATGGCGCCGAGCAATATGTTGCTACGAGACGACCCGGTTGACGGTTACAATAATCAGATCGTAATCGCCACCGTCAAACAAAATATTGGCCAGAACGGGAACGTGAACGCGGATATCATCAAGCGCGCCCCCAACATGCTCGGGAGCGAAGTTGGAAACGATTTCATAAAACCGCAAGCACCCATCCCACCACGAAGCACCCCATCAAGTTCCTTCGAAACTAGTGTCACATCAAGTTCCACCGTTGTTCCAACTAGTGGACTTGATGCACCAGGAAGTTCCTTCGGAAATAGTGCCCACGAGGAGGAGAAATTAGCGCTCGTCGTCGCCCTCGTGGCGGGCGGACTATTCGAGCTTTGGTTTTAGGAACAGCTGTCGGGAGGCTAATAGTAGGAGACCGGCGATCGCCACGATTAAAGCCCACGTATTCTCGGCGAACCATCCGGCCGTTTTTGATAATATAGATAGCAAGAAGGAGACGAGGCCCACGATCAACCCAGGCAGCGCGGCAGCCGCCTTTCCGGCTAATTTAGACAGGAGACTGGCGAGGGCTTTTAGTTGCTTTTTTACCCACTCCTTGGCTCTGCCGGATGACGCGGGTGCTGGTGCAGGAGCAGCCGCCGCACCGCTACCACCAGTGATAGCTAGAACTATGGTCGATATAGTCATGCCGAGAGCTGCGAAAATGCTTGCTATCGTGATGCACTGCTATCTGAAGAGAGTGCGAAGACGGTCACCGAGTGTCGTGTCCTCGTGCACCCCCTCGAGATTGTTTCGCGGATCCGACGGTAGCCCCCAGGGCAGCGTAGTTAGTCCAACGCTGTTTAATATCATGATAGCTACATTGTATAACGAACTCAATGAGAACAACTCAATTACAACTATCAAAAATGATCTATCGCAACTTGCAGATGATAGCTCGATCTGGCATGTACGTGCATATCTCAATATAGCCTTGGGGGCTGTACAGACAACATTAGATCAAATCACAACATGGCAAAATAAATGGGGGGTTTAAAATATCCCCACTAAAAACTGAGGCAGTAATCTCTCATACAAAACCACGGAGCAACGGTATGCATATAAAGGAGATCAACAATACAAAATTAAAGAACTCGTTGTTAACAATCAGGCAATACCATACAAAAAATGCGCAAAATTCCTAGGTATGTACATGGACGATAGACTTACCTGGGGACCTCACATATCAGATCTAATTCAACGTTGTAGGAAGGATCTAAATCTAATGAAACTAATCTCAGGTACATATTATGGTGCAAACAACTCCTCCCTCCTACAACTATATAAAGCATTAATCCTGTCGAAGATGGACTATGGATGCCTGCTATACAAAGATGCTGCGGCTGCTCACCTGGATAAGTTAGAATTAATTCAAAGAGCAGCGCTAAGGCTTGCCACGGGTGCCTATAAAACAACAAGAGCCGCAGTAATCGAAGTAGAAACAGCAGTGTTACCACTAGATTTAAGAAGGGAACAAACATTGCTCAAATACTGGGTCCGAACCCAACACCATGGCGCTCACCTACCAATCAACGAACTAATACAACTCAAACCAGCATACAAATACAATATGATTAAACTAAAACGAGACGCAACCAATACAGTCAATAATAATACCAACAAAAAAGCCAATATAAAAACGTGTTATGCAATGAATGCACTAACCTTAACAGAAGAATATGATTCGGGAGGATGCGAGATGCAGCCATTCAAAACGCATATCCCGTATTATATATTTGAAATTACAGCTCGATCTGATCTCACTGAAATTATAAAAGATAAAACTAAGAATCCAACCCTTAGCCTCAAACACGCAATGGAACATTTAGAACATAATTGGAAAGACAGCCTACACATCTATACGGACGGTAGCAAAAACCCAGAACTCGGTATCACCTCAGCTGCGTTTGTGGTCCCGGAACTAAGTCACGTAGAACAATACAAACTGGCCCCCCAATCTAACTGTATATACTTCGGAACTTATTGCAATTGAAAAAGCCCTCATATTCAACCTAAAATTAAAAAACTACAATAACACTGTAATCATAACAGACTCACTAAGCTCCATCCAAGCAATCAACACAGGTACGTCCAAAACGAGACCTGACAAGGTCCATACCATTAAAAGTATTATAAGTAAACATATGGAACAAGGGAAAAATATTAATATAGACTGGGTACCCTCACATGTTTGAATACCTGGAAACGAAGAAGCCGACCGAGCGGCAAGCACAGCTCATTTGATAGGAACACAAGATAATACTCTGCCTACACACAGAGAATTATATTCAGTCATTAAACAAAAAATAAAATCAAAATGGCAAAAACGATGGGATAACATTCATAAGCATTACTATGGCAGGCACACATTTCAAGTAATGGTGCCTACCATATCAAATAAATGTAAACAATACAGCAAGGATAGAATGTCAGATAAAATAATAACACGACTCAGACTAGGTAGAAACGGTATAAAGGCAAATCTTCATCCACAGGGCAGCGATATTGATGTAGATTTGAATTGTAGTCAGTGCGACGAAGATGAAATAGAAGAACTGGACCACTATTTCTTCTTCTGCACAGCGCATGAATTAGCAAGAGAAGATCTAGCCGCTGTCTGCTTAAAAATTAATGTCATATCATCTCCATATAATTTAATATTCCCCCCTAAAGAATGCCAAAATGAAATACACTTAGCTGTACTAAAATACATTAAGGCGACAGGGTACTGGACTAAAATATAAACATGACACCGTTGCTCCACTAAAATTAAAAGCTGTCAAAAATAAATCATATAATGATTTTATTATAGGTTAGAAGACACCAAATGATGCGAAACCGCCCAGGGTGTATGCAAAAGTAGTCCGGTATAACAAAATAGTGTGGGTGTTTTGAGGTCACAGACACCATTTGCTTGCAAATCTTGATCCATTACTACCCAGTTTCACTTGAGGAACATTTTGGGGTGCCTTGAACACCAGTTTTCAGCATATTTGTAGCATTTAAAAGAAAACACTGAACCTGTTGGTCACTTGATGTAAACGGAGTTTCCGTGGCCAAAACATGTACACAATATTGGAGGATATGACAAGGTTGGATTTTTCTTTCCTAGGAGTAAGTGAACCTATTGTTTAGTTCATGCAGAACCAGTACAGACTGGCTGCAGGTCATGTACAAGTGGGTCCCACAGCATCCATACGAATAGTGAAAGTAGGAGAGACTGGCCTTATTGGATGGCATTCGGTTAAATTATATAGTAAAACTATTTGGTGGTGTCTAACCTTTTAAAACACAACTCAGGCAAACAGTTATACGCCGGTGTCGTGGATAGAAACACATTAAAAAACCCGATGGAGTGGCCGAGATAAGTTATGTCCGTAACACTGGGCCCCATTGTCTCCATCCCATATCTGAAAACTGCTGTAAATATTTTCAGGATTTACCAATCTAATATAATCTTTAAACATGTCAATAGATATCCGTACATTCGGCCGGGAGGCGTTACTCATTCTAGAGTGAATAGTCGAATGACGAGCAACATCACTTGTGTCGGGGATACATGTTTCTCCGGCAACGAGAGGACTGTTGCATACTATGCTGCTCGTCTGCCTGCTGGATGCTCGCACCTAATAATAATACTAGAATTAATATTTGATCAATGGTGGCAGCTGGGTGCTCCTGCATCCAATGCTACAGCAATTCTTACCTTTAGTCTGCTCACTGGTGCCACTGGTCTCATAACAATAGCGAGTTGACTTGCAACAAGGAAAGTAAAATAATGTCACGATATGCGATGCAATCAAATAAGTATAATATAACTGCACCTATACCATTTCTTCCATAATGGTAGTACCTGGCGGTTATCATTGATCACGAGGCAATCAACCCAAACAACCAACTATTACAATAATTAATCATACAGACCCATCAAACTCAAACAGTTAATATGGTGCCCGGTCGGACGAGTGGTTAGCACAACTGAATCGGGTAGCTCCGAACGCCAATGCCTTTGATGCGGACGGCTGGCGTCGAACAAATAGCAAACCCTAGATCATTTTAACGATATCCTGCGAGCTGCCGCCCCCTGGGTGGACACTGTATTAACTCCCGAACGGACCGTATGGGGACGGGGCCGCTGGGGGCGGTGTCACCGTATGGCTGGCCGCCACCTGGGAATCCCGTGCTCTTGCGGCTGTGAAGGCCATTCTAGCATAACCATATCTAAAATTAACATACAAGCAATCCCACCCTATGGGTATGTACTCGATCGGAACTGGCCCGGGAAAATCTCTTGCGTATGGACTGCCTTATCGAGGATTAGTACTGGGAAATTAACGAGATGATATGTATAGGCTCGTGTGGGCTAACACATGAATCCAAAATTAACATACAAGTAATCCCACCCAACGAGTGTACGGAATTCTACCCACCAAAATCCCGATATGCTATTATGTACTATGTTAGACTAGACTTAGTAGATTATATTTAGTAGTAGTGGTAAGGGTAATGAGTGGAAAGAGGTCAACAATTGGTCTGGTACCGGTGGAACTCGCTTCACTGACGAAGCCTGTTTAGTCGGTGACGGACGGACTCTTCTTGCACGCATTATTGTTGGCCTGCCTTCTAACCACTCAAGCCAGACTACTTCTGGTATTTTAATCAAACTGCAACAATTGGGTGAGTGGTGGGATTTTACATCTATGCATAGACGTACTTGTATATATATCCATGTACATATATAGAGCGCGCATCGTCTGATAACAAAATATACTGGACTCACAGAGATTGACATCGATCCGTGCATAAAATTCCACGGCTTCTTTCGGTCTCTGCGAAGCTCCGGGACGGCTGGTATCGTGGGGATATCGTTGTCGGGAACCGTAAAGTCGCCCAGAACCCCTGTGATATCAGCCGTTAGAAACAATAATAATATACAAAAAAAGCAATTACCCAAGGCACACACATTATTCGAAAATAGCACTGTACTCGAGTGAGCAATGACTTTGATTGAACCTAGCCTCTACCCGAATACGTCACAATCCATATAACTGCATAGCGGTCTGGTCGAAGGGTGGGTAGCATAACTGAATCGGGGTAGCTAAGTATGTCAATGCCAATAACTGACAGCTGATGTCACTAAAATAGCCAACAACTCCAGAACACTCTAACTCTAACGATCTCCAACAAGCTACTTGCCCCAAAACCGGCCAACATGCATTATAGATATAATCACAAGTCTGAAACAAGTGCCACTCTAATATAAACTTGTATATTAACTGTAATGTAATTTTAAGATTGGCCCGATAATACATCAATAAAAAACATATAGGAACACACGTCTAGGTCCACACTGTCGCCGAGGAGTAATCATAATACACATATGTATACATGTCCATGATATGTACACATGCAAAAATGCATAGCATAACCAGGAGTCCCATCTCCAATACACGAAACAGATAGGGACCATACAATTGATGCTGAATAACCATTCATGTTGTTCTCCCAAGATTTGTTGTAGCACCAATGAGTCACCAACGAAGCGACACCGAGAGGACCGCATCCAGTTACACCGATACTTGTCTAGTAAGTAGACAAATATCACCGACTCTCACTAGGTCACAACCGGTCTGGTCCATCCCAGGCAAGCGTCCAGGGAGTTCAGAATCTGCGGACGTAATACACTCATGTCACCCATAAGTCCACTCAGTCCATCTTATGATAGACCGCGCGAGACACGGGGGCAGCTCATAGCTCCCTTACGTGTGTCTCGTCCCGAATGGCAGGGTGACAGTTTTTTTGTATTTTTTACTACATCCAAGCACGCAATAATAGCTTACTTCCGCCCAACACGGACGGTCCCTTACACGCATAGGCATTATACCTGTACACAATACTCCGCACAGCAGCGTGTAGTGTAGTAAAGAATATGCATAACATAAACAAATATAAACTCACACACACATTGTGTCCGGTAAAACCACTAAGGCGACCAAGTGAACATATGAAGTCATAGAAGACAGAAGCTGCTCCCGCTGGTTGAAGCCTGGAGTGCTTGGTGAACCCGGGTGTCACAAATAACTGGTGGATCCACTCCATACAGACACGACGCTAGAAGACAGAAGCACAAGAACGGAGGATTTCTGCCTGCATCAATATACCTCAAAGCGCCGAACTGTTTCTGTGCAGTTAGTGGTCGAGCCGGGCATAGTGGTCTCATCATATTGTCCATATAGTCAATCAACAGAAGCTGGCCCTATGGGGACCAGCTATTTCGCCCTTAGGGCAGTAGATGAGCCAAGTCAATATGACATTGGACATAACCCTGACAGACACACTTTGATAGGCACGCACCCACAACATATACATACACAATCCAGATAAGGGCATCTGTGATTTTCATGCATACAGTTCACTCAAACACAAACCAGATGCGGTCCTCGCGGTGTAGCCAGACGCCTATGACACCAACACAGAGAAGAACGGAACAAAAAAAAAACTTAGACCCCCCTCCTCGGGGACAAGGCCTCGCTGGTGTCTACCACCCACTCAATGGGAGGTGGCCTAGGCCTCTGTGGACCCGACATCGGGTCGTTTACTCTGTGTTGCATACTGGGCAGTGTCATGCTATATGCGCCTTGGGATCTGTGGCGGAATGAGCTGCCTGGGGGTTGCCAGTGGCGGCCTTGTGGGTGGGTTGGGCATGGCTTGCCTGGCTCCTCGTCGCTGCGGGTGGCGGTTGCGGTGCGGAGCCTCCGGTTGTCGCTGGCTGCGGTGTCCCGGTCTGCTGTGGGTGGGTCGGTGGCTCGGCGCCGGCTCGGCCTGCGCTTTTGCTCCTCTGTGGGCGTTGGGTTTGCCCATATCACGTGGATCCGTCTCTGCTTGGTCTGTCTTGCCTCGTCCATCCCTCTAATATCATTAGGAGGTAATATAACAATGTAACGGCTGAGTCTCCATATATCATGTGCACGCACACTCGGCTATGGCAGTAGATTTGTGTCTATGTTCGATCGGCATATTTTCATTTGATTATCGCATAATTATATTCAATAATCAAATGAATATTGATGATTATCGAACGTAAATACTATTGTTATTTTATGGTTGCATATATGTTCAATAATTAAATACATTATTGTAATTTCACAATAAACGGTTTATTTGTATGTTCAATAAATCAAACGTAAATATAAATTCGTTCAAACATATATTTACCCAACAGTTCTGCTATTTATTCGATAAATCGAACATAAAATAAACTGATATATTTACCTAATCAAACATAAATATAGTTTGTTAAACAATTATGTGTACTACATTGAACACACATAGTGTACTGCTGTATTGGTTCGATTATGTTTATTTTCAGTTAACTCAATCGAACGTATATATGTGATGTCAATTGTTTTGTTAAACATATTGGTTCGATAAATTATACATATTGGTTCGATTAATGATACATACATATAGGTTTGATAAATGATACATACGTATATTGGTTCGATAAATGGTACATATATTGGTTCGATAAATGATACATATATTGGTTCGATAAATGATGCATATTCAGGGCGGATCCAGGATTTTGATTTTTTAGGGTGTGTGTGAGTTGAGGTCCACGATTTTGACCGAAATGCTTCGAGGGTCCGGGGGCATGGTTCCCCCCTCCCTCCCGCCCGGGAGATTTTTTGAACGTAGATGCCCGCAGGTGCAATCTGGCATATGCCTGAGACTATAGTGCTGAATATCACAACACAGGAGAAGTAAGAAAAAGAGAAACGAAATTTGACTATTTTCATTTTAAATTTGCATACCCAAGCATTACGCAAACATAATATTATTATATAGTTGCTCCACACCTTTCCAGCATCAAAAGCGTCCGTTTTTACACCGTGACTATTAACTAATTTCTTACTACTGTGCATTGAGTGATGCGCGTCACTGTCCGTACACGGGGAAATAAGCATATTGCCTCAAACTATTATGCTACGCGCAAGCTGAGCATCATCTCGGTGGTTAAACGGGGCACTGTGGAATATGCTACCCGCGGGCTGAGCATCAGCTCCCCACTGTTCTAGTGACATGAATTGTCGGTCTACGGGTGGTTAAACGGGGCACGGTGTGATATGCTTCCCGCGGGCTGAGCATCATCTCCCCACTGTGCTAGCGACATGAATTGTCGGTCTACGGATGGTTAAACGGGACACGGTGTGATATGCTTCCCGCGGGCTGAGCATCATCTCCCCACTGTTGTAGCGACATGAATTGTCGGTCTACGGGTGGTTAAACGGGGCACAGTGGAATATGCATGCTACCCGCGGGCTGAGCATCATCTCCCCACTGTTCTAGCGACATGAATTGTCGTTCTACGGGTGGTTAAATGGGGCACGGTGTGATATGCTTCCCGCGGGCTGAGCATCATCTCCCCACTGATCTAGCGACATGAATTGTCGGTCTACGGGTGGTTAAATGGGGACACTGTGGAATATGCTACCCGCGGACTGAACATCATCTCCATACTGTTCAAGCTACATGAATTGTCGGACTACGGGTGGTTATACGAGGCCCTGTAGAACATGTTACACGGATGATGCGCATTACATTCTCCTTGACTTATTGTGCATGCAGTGTTGTTGTTGTTGCTGCATCCCAGAGTTGGTAAACCCACGTGATGTAAGCAGCCAATCGTATTCGAACCAAAATGTATCATTTATCGAACCAATATGTAACATTTATCAAATCAATATATGTATCATTTTATCGAACCAATATGTATAATTTATCGAACCAATATGTAACGTTTATCGAACCGATATATGTGTGTATCATTTATCAAACGAATATGCATCATGTATCGAACAAATATATGTACCATTTATCAAAACAATATGTATGCATAATTTATCGAACAAATATGCATAATTTATCGAACCAATATATGTATCATTTATCAAACGGTAACCAATATGTATGCATCATTTATCGAACCAATATATATGTATTTATCGAACCAATATGCATAATTTATCGAACCAATATATGTATCATTTATCGAACCAATATGTATGTATCATTTATCGAACCTATATGTACATGTATGTATCATTAATCGAACCAATATGTATAATTTATCGAACCAATATGTTTAACAAAACAATTGACATCACATATATACGTTCGATTGAGTTAACTGAAAATAAACATAATCGAACCAATACAGCAGTGCACTATGTGTGTTCAATGTAGCACACATAATTGTTTAAACAAACTATATTTATGTTTGATTAGGTAAATATATCAGTTTATTTTATGTTCGATTTATCGAATAAATAACAGAACTGTTATCTGCAGACAGTGCATATTTATATTCAATTGGGTAAATATATGTTTGAACGAATTTATATTTACGTTTGATTTATTGAACATACAAATAAACCGTTTATTGTGAAATTACAATAATGTATTTAATTATTGAACATATATGCAACCATAAAATAACAATAGTATTTACGTTCGATAATCATCAATATTCATTTGATTATTGAATATAATTATGTGATAATCAAATGAAAATATGCCGATCGAACATAGACACAAATCTACTGCCATACTCGGCCCTCTTCACGGTCTGACATATCGGCATTGTGCAATAGGAGAATGACCTAACTAGGTTAAACTCACCGCCTCATCGTCTCCTTCATTTAATGCACACATTTCGACTGTATCGCATAAATTAGTAAATTCGGAAACAAATGGGCCAACGGCCATTGGCCTGATCATTTACGGGCACATGCCCGGGTATGGAAGGTCTTCGAGCCATTTCCCACCCTTAAATATAAGAAATACAATACTTTGTCGCATATGGGTAAACCAATACACAAAACAAGTACACCACCGTGGGTTAAAGTATCGGCACGCGGTACCTGTCCAGCACTACACCAGCGACGTATCGCTATTATATATAGCCTGGCTAGATACTTTGTCGCATGTGGTTAAACCAATACACAAAACAAGTTCACCGCCGTGGTTAACGTATCGGCACGCGGTGCCTGTCCAACACACGGTGCCTGTCTCATCCAATCGAGGAAGTATATGGGCTCGTCGTTGATGAAAAAAATTTCCACTCTTCTCATCCATACCGTGCGACCAGTGGAGGGAAATCCAAGTAGTATATGAGAGTCAAACATGATACCACCTCCTGATGGGAGTCACCGCGCGTAGCCGGTGGCTTCCAGAGGGAGGTGGTATCATTTTGACTATCATATGCTACTAAGCTAGAGAAAATGGACACATAATTAATTAAGAGACTTACTCGGTCGATTTCAGCATTCCAGGTCTTCTCGTGTTGTATATTCAACAAGTTGCTCGCCACCTCAAGGAAATACTGAAAATTGGCACAGGACCTCTGCTATTAACAATTGTGGCTGGTTTGTTTGTTTGTTTATTGGTTTTTAACGGCCTATCAACAGCTAATATCATTTAAGGCGGGGCCAACGGGTGCGATCCCGCATTAACCCTGCTGCATTTGGGGGGGGGGGGGGGGGGGGGGGGGGGGGGGGGGGGGGGAGAGAATCTCAAAATCAGAACGGAATATATCATATGTGACTGTGACTGGAGAAAGTGTGTTGCGACGAGTGTAGATCCAGATCAGCCTGTGCATCCGCACAGTCTGATCAGGTTCTGCACTGGCCATTCCATCAATAATTAAAACACCCGTCATGCTTTAAACAAGCAACGTAGATAATTATCATGCTACAGGATTTGATCAGGTGCTACACTGGTCAGAAATCCCATAAGCCCAATTTCTGCTAAAAATTTCATGCTCAAATATCATGCTCAAAATCAGGGTGATAGAGTTCAGTATTGGTCAGTCGGCCTCATTTGGCATGCTAAGAATATGAAGTTAACCCTGTTAACATGCAGACCTCTATAGTCAAGGGGTATGATCACGTGTTTCCAAACGGCGTGACGTCATGTTTTTAGATGTGTGTTTACATTATATTTCCTATAATATCTTTCTAATGGAATGACACAGTTTTATGAAATATACCGCAGCAAAGACGGTTCAAATGAGTAGTAACACCATAATGATACACTTCCGTGCATAATTAAGAATTGTCAGACCTCATCACATCAGAGTCGCTTGGCGTCACTCCCTAAAACTAATAGCATTAGCATACATTATACAACACTTATTCTGTGTATAACTGGATTCAATTTTCGTGCACAAGAAACCCAAAAATGAACCTGAGGGCTAAGCTAGATAAATTGGGATTCCGGAAAGGATGTACAACATTGTTAAAATTAGAATGTGGGAAACGTAAATTGTCTGCTGTCGATTTATGTTTTGTCTTTTTTCTCAATAAAAACACGAGTTGACAACACTTTAGATCAATTTCCATTGAAAAGTATTCTAAAGTGTTGTCAAAACATGGTTTTGATGAGAAAAATGTGAAAATAAAAATAAACAGCAGACGACAAATTTTAATTCAGCACTGTAAGGGTTAAATTAACCTTCACATGCTCCCAACCTGCCTCCTGCAAGGTAACATATTGTTGTATTATTGTCTATCTGTAGAATGGGGCTTACAGGTAGAAGACTCGGACCTGTGACATAAAAACATGCCCATTAAACAAATTTAATTACCCCACCCACCTGGTGTCACAGTATGACTGTGGGTGAAGTAATGGAATTTTATTTTCAAAATGCGTTTATTATGTCACAGGTCTGAGTCTCACACCTGTAATGAAGTTCACTTGGCAGCCAATAATTATAGTTGGGGTAGACTAACACGCCATGTCTCTAGATCATGCTTAACTTCTATTTTTCATTATCTGAATGTTATCATTTATTATTTATTTGCTATCGATAGTAAAGCCAGAGTGCTAAGTCTATAGGTAGGGCCGATGTAAGAAAGACATCAGATGAACATTATTAGATTCCCATCAGGGTACCAAGGTATCCGAACAGGTTAACAATATGTCATTTAATGTTTTAAGTCTGTGTCCTATACCTTGACAGAAATGTTGGTGTCACAGCATGCCAGAAGATCAGGAGAGAAATGCAGTTGTGAAATGCAGGTGTGAAATGCAGGTGCGATATGAAATGCAGGTGTGAAATGCTGGTGTGAAATGCAATTGTGAAATGCTGGTGTGAAATACAGGTGTGAAATGTAGGTGTCGGTGTGAAATACAGGTGTGAAATGCAGGTGCAGGTGTGAAATGCAGGTGTGAAATGCAGGTGCGAAATGTAGGTGTGAAATACAGGCGTGAAATGCAGGTTAGAAATATGAAGCGGTTCCATGAACAGAATCAGAAATTATAATTAAATTACATCAATGTTAAACCTGGACTCCCACATCCCAAGTTTTAGTTAAACCTGGACTCCCACATCGCAGGTTGTAATTTATGGAGACATTTATTTTCGTCCACTCTTTCGATATGACTTTTTTCCGGCCAAATAAACATTTATTTTATGATTTACCATTACACGATGTGCTAAATTACATTTTTTTTATATCAAACATACATTGCCACTTTGATATCAGTGTCGATAACCGTGAGTAGTATATTAGGAGTAAAATGATACAAGTTTATATGGAACCCACCCACTACGTGCGGCGACTCCCAGAGGAAACTTGTATCATTATTGACTACTTGGATTTTCCCCACTGTTATCACGGTATGGATGTGAAGAGTGGGATAACAAAAATTTCATTCACCTCGAGACCATATACTTCCTCGATAAAAAAATAAAAATAATGTTTTAGGTCCAGCCGAAAATCGAACTCACAACCCACGTCTCTATAGAGTCGCCTTAGCCCACACGATCACGAAGGCTGTTATGAAATATAAACACCACGTAGTGTAGCGCAATAATCGATAAGGTAAAATACACCCTATTAGAGATAAGAAATCCATTGGTTATACTCAGTATATATGACAATCTGTCATAAATATCGACAACTTACACCCTATTAGAGACAAGAATTACATTGGTTATACTCAGTATATACAGTAATCTGCCATAAATATCGCCAACTTACACCCTATTAGAGATAAGTTATCCATTGGTTATACTCAGTATATTACAACAACTAACACCCTATTAGAGACAAGAATTCCATTGGTTATACTAAGTATAGTGCCTAACATAAAGCAAATGAGAGAGCAAGCTAAGAGTAGGGGAATTTCCCTAAGAGGTGTGAGACTCAAGAAAGCTATAGCAGATAGGATAAGTGACGCGCGAGCCGTCGTCTGCGATGAGAGGCTGTGGCGTGCGGTTTCGACCGGACGACTGCCTGCCGACCCCGAAAAACGCTCCGAGAAATTGGAGAACGAGACGACGGCCAGTCTGCGTGCCACCGCTTACGCGCAGCGTGTAAAAGACGATCCCAGCGCGCGTAGAAAACCACTATACAAGGCGTACTACAATAAGATTTATCAAGGGTTGGTGGGGAGACTTCTTAAGAGGAGGAGAGATATCGCTAGAGATTTGGTGGATGAGGGTCCCAGGATTCTCGCCGAAGAAGCCGGAGTTATGGAAACTGTTGACAGGGGTAGGAGGAACATAGTATGGACTTTCGAGAGGGGGGTAGACGGGGAGATCGCTAATCGCATAATGAATAAAATTATTTCAGAGATGACCACTGCATGTTTTCTGAGGTATTCGTGCTCGTATCGTATTAGGAACATCGAGACCGACGCTACTATGATCTATCACAAACAAACAAAAGGTAGTCCGTGGATAAACGAGATCTCCAAAGCCGAGAGTTGGATATCCGAGAGAGAGAGAGAGAGGTCGAATGGATATCGACAAAGTCGATAGACCCAACACAAAATGGACCTTCGTTCGTTGGATATCTGTCGAGGTGAAGATGATCATCGATGCGAAACTTCTCATGGGAGCAGGAAATCTCCCCGATTGGCTAAGAAAAATGGAATGTATTCCGTCGACACGTACGACGACTACTTGTGTCTGTTTAGGTGCATAGCCATCCACCGTGGAGGGAGACCCGACCGCTGCTGTAGGAAGGCACGAGCTCTTGCTCGCCAATACCTCGGTCACGATAAAGAACCGGGTAGTAAGGGAATCCCCTTGGACGATCTTAAGAAGGTCGAAGAGCGCTTCAAGCTGGGCATTCGCGTTTACGAGCCCACCGCCGACGGAGTGTGGTACCTAATGAAGTCTCCGGCAAATTACGACGCGGTTGGGGAGAAGATCATGACTATATGAATGTTTGGAGGTCACTCGTTCTTTATAACGAACCTCCGCAGTCGGCATACGAGAAGGCGTTCTATCCCAAGGGGTCAGCGAGCGCGATGTCGATTCAATGGTTGAGCAGAGATGTGGGAGTGCGAGTTGTTGAATGAGGTGAATACCTACTATCCACAATCGCCGCACGAGGAGGAGACGACTGTGTACCCTCACCAGATAGTCTACGACTTCACCAGATAGTCTTCACCCTCACCAGATAGTCTTCACCCTCACCCTCACCGACTTCACCCTCACCAGATAGTCTACGACCCACATCTGCGAACGAGACCCCGACACTCTGGTCGAGAAGTTCGTGACCGAGCTGCAGAGGAGAGGCAAAGTCATCAGGGAGGGGGTTAGGAAGAAGTATCTGCCGACCGACATAGAGATGCTGTCGAAACCTCAGCGAGAGAATATCGTCTAGTGGATCGACCAAGTCCCGGTGGTGGGGTTCAACTGCAGGTACGACCTGAACCTCATCAGGCGGTACCTTGTCGAGAAGTTGGCGGCCACCGTGAATAAGGTGATGGTCGGAAAGAGAGCCAGCACGACGATGTTTCTGTTTACCCCGGAGTTTAGATTTCTCGACATCATCCAATATCTGGGACCCGGTACCACGTACGACAAGTGGGTTAAGGCGTACGACTGTAAGATGTTAAAGTCTCACTTCCCGTACGATTGGTTCGATTCCCCAGATAAACTCGACCATCCGGGGCTGCCCGACTATCCTGAGTGGTACTCGAAGTTGAAGGGTGAGTTCCTACTGTCGTTGTTCGAGTGGAAAGAGTGCAAGAAGTTCTTCCGAGAAAAAGGGATGAAGACGTTCCAGGAATGGTTGAGACACTACAACGACTTGGACGTCGGTCCGTTCCTGGAGGCAGTGCCTAAAATGACGGAGTTTTACAGGGGGAGAGGCGTGGACATACTCAAGGACGCTATGTCTCTGCCCGGTGTTTTCCTTCAGTACCTGCTCCGCTGGTCGATCGATGGAAAGGCGGACACGCCCGAGCTGTGGTCTCCGAAGGATGAGACTTACGCGATGATGAAGGCGGGATTGGTCGGTGGTCCGTCCATAGTGTTCTCCAGATACGCCGAGGCTGGCAGGTCGACGATCCGGGGTCAGGTGAGGAGTCGGGAGGAGAAGATGTGCAAGGCGGTGCTGGGGTACGACGCCAATGCGCTGTACCTGTCTACCCTGTCAAAAGACATGCCGTGCGGGGAGGAAAATATATGGACGTGTGACGACCCGGAAAAACAGTCGCATATAGACCGTTTCGTGAGGAGGGTCAGGCGCGACGAGTGGTTCGGATTTGCGGAGTTGGATATAGAGGTCCCGGAAACGTTGCGAGACAAGTTCTCGGAAATGTCGCCGCTGTTCGTTAATCGAGAAGTCGACGAGACCGAGGTTCCGCAGCACATCAAGGACTACATGGCCAGGACCGGGAGGAAAAGCGTCGAAGGACAGAGAAAGCTCGTGGGGGCACTGTCCGCCAAGAAGATGATCATATACTCCCCGCTGCTAAAGTGGTATCTGGAGCACGGTCTGGTCGTCAAGGCGGTGCATAGGGTGATAGACTACACGCCCGGCAAACCGTTCCAATGGTTCGTTAAAGATGTCACCGCCGCTAGACGGACGGGGGACGTCGACAAGAGCAAGGCGGTGTTGGCGGAGATATTCAAACTGGTTGGCAACGCGTGTTGTGTCAAGCTGAAAGAGGCACAAGAGAGACACCTGAACACAACTTATACTAAGGATGAGAAGACTTTAGACCGGGCACTGAGGTCGACGTGGTTCGAAGACCTGGAGAAGATTGGGGAGGCTTACGGGATATCGAGCAGGAAGACTCGGGTGGTGATCAACATACCGTTTCAGTGTGGCATAGTGGTCTACTAGTTGGCCAAGCTCCGGATGCTGGAGTTCTACTATGACTTCTTGGACAAGTACGTGGATCGCGGAAATTTCGAACTTATACAGATGGACACTGACAGCATGTACTTCGCGGTGTCTGAGAAGACGCTGGCGGAGGTGGTGAGAAAGAAGATGAAGAGAAAGTTCAACAAGGAGAAGGCCGAGTGGTTGGCGTGGGACGATTGGAGCAACAGAACTCCGGGACTGTTCAAGCTGGAATTCGAGGGAGATAGAGCCATTGCTCTGTGCAGCAAGTGTTACTACGTGAGCGGTGACGGAAAATCTAAGCACTAGGCCAAGGGGATGTCGAAGAGACCTAACGATCTGACTTGGGGAAGGTACAAGTGCGTTCTCGAAGGGGGTAGGGACATGGCGGAGAACAGGGGATTCCGAATGATTAACGGTGTGATGAAGACGTACAATCATGAGAAGTTGGGGTAGTCGGCGTACTACCACAAGATAATAGAGATGGAAGACGGGGTACACACCGAGCCTATAGATAGGTAAAAAAAAAACAATAAAAAAGGGGAGAATACTAAAGACTCTGACGATCTATGGGTAGCTGGGTGCCAGAACGCACCGAAAGAAGTTATTCGCGAACAAACCCGCGAGATGGCCCATCATCCAAATAGTAGAGCACGGGCTCATCGGGTTTGGTAGTAGATCGATCCAGATGATATACATTGAGAGACCACACGGGATCAGTAGGGCGGCGCCGTCCACCTTCGAGCTCTCCCGGTTGATAGAGGTACCGAACGGCAACATCCGATGGAAGTCGTTTCTCCGCTAAACCAAAGGGTCTCCCGCGCGAGACGGCGGATGGCTTGTGCTTAACCTTGTTCGCCTTGATGGCATCTACGGGCTTCTTGCCGATCAATCTGGTCACCTCTCCGTTCAGTGCGGAGACCACGGCGGGCAGCCTGGTCACCCACTCGGTCGATCGCGTATGAGGGTCTACAAGCTCTTTGTCATATTGGTGCCAGAACAGCCTCTCAGACAGGGTTCGATTGAATCGCTCCACGATCCTCTGGTCCCGGTGGGTGTCGACGCGGCCGCGTCTGACGGAAACGTCGTGCTTAGCCAACAGCTGAGAGACAGCGCCCATGAACTCGCGGCCGGGATCGACCTGGAAAAGATTTGGCCATTTGAGAGGACTACTCTTATATATTCGGGAAAGAGCCTCGGCCACCTCCTTAGACTCCTTCGTGGCCAGCGGCTCAGCCCCCTTATAGCGACTCGCTACGTCAACGACTGTTAGTGCGTACTTGTACGTCTTGCGACCGACGCGATCGTAAGGGAGAAACAGGAGGTCCGCTTGGTGGCTTCGTTCGGCACCGGCACGTCGAATTTTGGCCGTGGAATATTGTGAGGCGCGGGCAAATAGATCTGCCAGATGGCTTGCTTCTTGAGCCATTCCTTGGCTGCGTTTTCGGAAACCTTGGTCGCCGCCGCGAGGTTCTTGATGGCCGCGTGTCCCTTCCAGTAGCCACGGTATGTGTTCGCTAGCTTGCGCGCTAGGCGAACCGATAGTTTGGTATTAAGTTTGCGTGTGTCTATCGTATGCTAGGTATTCTAATAGATCTGACAATCTCCACATGCCCTCTCCAGATCGTTCGGTAACTGCGTCGAGGATACTAAACCTTTGTTAGAAGTTTCGCTGCAGCCCTAATCGCAATTGGAGTTCCATCTCAGGAGAGGGAACTCGGAGGAATCTAACATCCGTTTTTCGAAAAGGGTGGCCGTTTTCTCGTCCTCGCGCCACGTCTCTATAGAGTCTTGTGCCAGACTGATCAGACCATTTGCGCCAGCTAAACGGTGTTTAAGGGCCGTGTAACCTACATCGATCAAAGCGTAATAAAGCTCGTCAACTAACATCGTTCTATATATATTATTTAAAAAAGATTTTTAAAATAATTATTGCTTTTTGCTTATTGCTTTTCCAATATAGTAGCTGAAGAGACCCGTCGCAACCATTCCCACGACGACGAACGCGATCTCGCGGTCTATTTGGCCCTCTGATGGTACATAGAAATCTGAAAGCTGGGGCTCGGGATCCAGCGGTGCGAGACTTTTCTGCGGATATGCCCGCGCGTACTCGCGGATGGCGTCGTCAACGTTCCGGAAAGTTTGCACGGCGTGATTCTCGCGACGAAGATCTTCGTTGAGCCAGTCCAGACGGGCGGTTCGTTTTTGCGACCATGTTTCCTTTGCGTTATTGAATTGTTCTACAGCTAAATCATGACGCTTGCGCTCCTCATCCGCGTCCGAGCTTTTCATTTTCGAGAATAGAAAGTTGCTACCGCTGAAAGCCAATGCGTTCACCACAGCACCACCTAAGAGCATTGCGATCGAAGACATTTATTTCCATATATTAGCAGGTAGAATTACAGCTTTAACTAGATAATCTCGAGTCCCAAATGCAGCCGCTACATTCAAGGTCACGAGCCCTACGTCTCTCACAGTCATGTCCAATTTGAGAGAGGGCCCTCCGAAGGCCATCTTTGATAGTCTAGCAAACCCGATACTGAGACCCGATATCACCACGGCGTGATAAACTGCATTCACTATCATTTTACCATCGTTTTCAGCCATTATTGCATATAAAAGGGATCGCGATCAATGTTTCAATGGGGCGCAATCGGTTTCGTATCTTACTTCGGAACCGCCTCCAACTGCACAGGTGCGGTTGGGGGTTGTCTCGAAAGGTAGTTCCGCACACACAGGGTGCCCACAACTGCCAGACCACCACCAACAACCCACGGGATGATTTTCCAATAAGGATTGGTGTAATAGGGGGTAGGAGCTACAGCAATCGGGGATTGATCCTCAGGAGAAACAGCTGCCTTCGGCTGTGGTACCACCGGGCGTTTTGCTGTTTCAACAGCAGGAACAAATAACGACCGTTTGGCCTCTCGAAGATCGGCGAGTATTTTTATCTTGTTTAGCTTTTCGGGTGGCAGCCGCTGCCCGCCCAGCTGCCTGTCTTTTTTGGGTTTTTGTGTCGTGCAACCGGATTCAACAGTGTTGAGGGCTCCTGTGGAGCTTGTTCATGTGGAGATAGTTCCCCCAAAGTGCTCGGTTTCAACAGTGTTGAGGTTGGAAGTGCTGCAATCGGGAATTGAGGCTCCGTCACTCTCGCAGGTGCGTCTTGTGTCATCATTTTCTGAGCTTATTGTTCGTGGGCATATATGTTCAAATTGACAGTGCTTAGCCGTGGTCAACGCGGTTGTCAGCGGAGCTAAGTACATTCCAAACTTGTGATAAATTGAGCAGCAGGCTGTTTTAAGAGTGTGTCCTACAAAAGGGTCAGTTTCTAGATCGCCAATCAACCCCGCGGTGTTTGGTATAGCGAGAAGTGTACTAACAGCGGTAGCGTACAGATGAATAGCCGCCGATCCGAGAGTTTTCGTCATCTCCGCACCTAACCTAGATTCGTATCGCGCATACACTTTATCGACCTCTGCATCTGACATCTTGTCCACCTGACAAACTGAGAGACGCCTACCGAAATACTGCTCCGATTGTCCCCCAGCAACCAGCGCAGCTAGTCGCTCGCGTCGCGTCGGTGTTTTCATTTTCTTTCGGGGAAGATACCGCATCGGCAGCCGTGTCAGCAATCCTACGGACAGGTGTTCCATCTTTCAGGAAAGAAGTTTCAGTCGTGTCGGCAGTCGACACGAGTGTTTCTTCCATTAGCTGATCGAGAAGTTCGTCGCAGTTGATTGTGTTTATCGCAAGCAGTGCTATTCTGACTAGTCTCATAAGTCTAACATATTGCCAAGCGCACCACCCGATACTTATGATCACCGTTATGCTCGCAATAAAGCTCGCAGCGGAGCAACAAATTCTTAACAATTGCTCAGCATTGTTAAGCATTTTCTCAGCATTGTTATGTATTTGTTAAGCATTGTTCAGCATTGTTCAGCAATTGCTCAGCATTTGTTAAGCATTGTTAAGCATTGTTAAGTATTTGTTAAGTATTGTTAAGCATCTGCTCAGCATTTGTTAAGCATCGTTAAGCATTTGCTCATCATTTGTTAAGTATTTGTTAAGCATTTGCTCAGCATTTGTTAAGTATTTGTTAAGCATTGTTCAGCAATTGCTCAGCATTGTTAAGCATTTGCTTAATAATTGCTCAATAATTAATTGATTACTTTATAAGCAGTTGGCTGATCAGTCTTTAGCAGAAGCTTGGCGTGCTTAGTTTTCGAAAGCATCTGTCGAACCTCCAGGCGCTCCTCGCGCGTTAGGATAACGTCGTTCTCTCGAATACAGTGATCGAATGAGTCTCGGTCCTTGCAGTGAAAGAGTGCGACCAATTTCGTTTGCTCGCGCAGATCCTTGAGGACGGCGTTGTACTTCTTAGTGGAGATCCATACGCTTTGCCCCGCATGGCGGCCAAAGAATGCGAGCTCTTAGAGCATGTCCTTCATGTCATCGCCGCCTTGGCCGAGCAATCGTCAATCACGTATAGGGTGGGCTCGCCCTTGAATATTTGGTAGAAGACACGCAAACAATCGTGAAGCCTGTCGCCGGGGTCAAAGACGTATATCTCAGGGTCAGTCCATATCCACGGGCACCGCTGATATATCTCGTTGTGCCGCACAGTGGGACATAGGCTCACAATGTGTCGAAAGGCATTGCGGTAGGACCCCTCGAGCAAGTCCAGGATGAAAACCGTTTTTCCGCATCCTGTCTGCCCACATATTATGGCAGAGTGGGCATCCTTCGGTAGAGCTTTTTCAGTAGAGTGCTGAGACGTATCGGCCATTTTCGTTGTTGACTTGCGCATCTGTTATTATATATAGGTACACGTTCAATGCGCCAGCTCCGTCCGCCTCTTTGGTTATCTGGATCGTCACACCCTCGCTAGTGTTCTCAACTTGGCGTCCACTACCGTGCATTTGGTCGTCGTCGCTGGCTCGCATGTCTAGCCATAGAGCGTACTTGGAAGTCAGGAACTCCGCGATGGAGACGTCCGAGAGCTGCAGGTCTTTGGCAACCGCGGCAACCTCCGGGGAGCGCTTAGAGCCGGCAGCAAACTGATTTCTGGCTTCGTCCCACTGCTGGTGCGCGCGAAGGCCCTGGCTGTAGAGTTGATTGGGGACTCCCTCGATCGTCACCTCGACCTTCGTGATTTTGGGGTTATATAATTTGTCGCTTCTTCTAGCCCCGAGCGCGAACCGACCCTCCTCGAACAGCATCAGTATACCTTTCATCGAGCGGGCGGGTACGTTGACATTAATATTCCACAATGTGTCGCTTTTGTCTTTCGTCATCTTGCGGTGACGAAGAACTCGGTCGTAAAGTATGGCAACGCGCCCGGCGTACTGGGTTCTGATCAATCGCGCGAGTTCGGGCATCGTGACCAGGTCGTACTCCAGCGACACATTGTCGATCGTACACGTCGATGTCATGTCAGTGGCTATGATAACTCGGCCGTAGTCGTTGAACGTTAGTTCGTATTCGAGGCGGTCCGCCAAAGCACTCTGATAGTATGGCATGTGGCTCTCCAGCAACTCAAAGTCGAGCGGGATGTATAAGCGGTTGCCGTGAGCGGCCGCGAGCGCGTTGTCACTCGCGATGTTATCTGCCTTGTCACCAGCCCCTATTCTAAGTCTGGTTACATTCTTATTTCGACTGGTGTCAATACCCTGATAAACCACGTTTTCTCGCTCTTGCGCCGTCTTCCACATGTCCTGGTAACAATGGTAGACGTCACTGTCGTCGATCGACATCACCTCATTACCAGAAATCTTTATCATGGTCTTCTTGACGATGGCGCGACCCAGGTTCTGAACGACGGTTCGATCCGCGTCCGTCGACGTCAGCGAAATAGTGAAAGCGAGGCGAACAGTCCCCGGCACAATGACGTCGTTAGCTCCGAGGTTGTGGAAGCGGGCCAAGAGCTGCTGGTTCTGGTCGATCGTCGACGGGTTGTTCGTAATAACGACGCTCTGTCTCACGCCTTTCGCCCCGAGGGGCTCCCGCAGTCTGCCGTATGGATTGAGTTTGAGACCGTATTGACTCGAAGACATATTGAAACTATATCAAACCCGGATGGTTTTTTGTTTAATACATCTTTAACGATGGATAGTCGCGACTTTGGCTTGGACGAATTCGATCTCACTACGGGTGACAGAGACGATTACCTCGATTATGATGACCTCGATGATGATAACATCACCGAAACGCCCTTCATAGACGCGATAGGGGATTCACCCGGCGAGGAAATAGGTGGCGCTAGTAAAACACCGTTGGTCTAAGTCGGGAATTACTCGACTCAGCTGTAGGCGACTACTACAACAATTTGGTAGAAAAAGGTGCGGTCCCGTCTGTCGGCCGCGACTACTCCAATTTCGAATTGGATCTGCGCGGAAGGTTGCGACTAAAAGCATCAAATATCCCAATCGTCAACATGAAGACCGGAAAAACCCTAGCGCTGTGCACCATTGCCGGAAACCGGGGCGGTGGCCAAATCATAAGGAGCGAACTAGGATTCGTAGATTGGAAGAAGGGTAAACAAATTATGCCGGCCCGCGCTGTAGAGACCCTACAGTCTACCGACGAAACTATGGCGAAGACGGCCGCCGCGATAGAAACGGTCGAGCTCAGTGAGGTCCCTCGTGTAGCCACCGACGATATTCGCACAATGGAGATCAACGAAAGTGAGTTAGACAGACAGCACGATGGATGACCCACCATTACCTCTTCGAGAACTCCGGGGACTCGATAAAGCTCTGTAAACGATCCGGGGTGAACTGGTCCATAACCTCTCCAAACTCACGGCGCTGGATGAACATATCGCGCTAGAAGAAAGAAAACTTGGGGAAGTCCGTGATGGTGATAGATAATCTACCGAGCGGATCAACGAACGGCTGCGGTCGTTGCGGGATGAAAGAGAAGCTCGCTTGGAGGCTGCATCGGCTAACCGTGAGGCGCTCCGCACCCAAATAAGTCGGATCCGCAAAACAATCTCGTGGGTCCTGCACAAGGAGACGACACTCGGTGAGCGTATTCGCACTCTGTTCAGAGAGCAGGGTGTCACAATAGTAAGCATCCTCACGGCTCTCGGCATGACTATATCGACCATAGTTCTAGCTATCACTGGAGGAGGTGGAGCAGCGACTGCGCCCGCACCAACACCCGCGCCATCCGGCGGAGCCAAGGAGTGGGTAAAAAAACAACTGAAAGCCCTCGCCAGTCTCCTGGCTAAATTAGCCGGAAAGGCGGCTGCCGCGCTGCCTGGGTTAATCGGTGGTCTCGTCTCCTACTTGCTATCTATATTATCAAAAACGGCCGGATGGCTTGCCGAGAATGTTTGGGCTTTGATCGTGGCGATCGTCGGTCTCCTACTATTTACCGCCCGAGAGTTCCTAAACCTAAAGCGCGAATAGTTCGACCACCAAGAGGGCGACGACGAGCCCTAATTTCTCGTCCTCGTGGGTTGTGACACTAGTTCCCGCTCCTGAGCTGGAACTTGCTGGTGCATCAAGTCCTATTGTAGCCGTTGGAACATATACAGACCTATTCCAAATACATAGTCTACTGGGGTGCCGGCATACTGCAAAACGTCTTGATACCGCTGGATCGCTGTTGGTAAATCTACCGGTCTGCTTATTGCGTCCTCGACATTTGCCAAGAACTGTTTCTGGCTATCGAACGCCGTCCCAGTTCCTATTATACAACTGCGCACTTGCGACTGTGCGCTGAGGATGGCCCAGACGTACGTGCGAATGGAGTCGTTGAGACGAATAACCCCGGCCTCCGTGAACCCCAGACCCTTATCTAACATAAATGATCCCCACGCGGTATTTACCCACGCAGGTTGCTGAATGAAATCAACGTGGGCCGATTTGAAAGACCATGGTACTGGTGGCACGAAGTCGGTATTCTTTAGTTTTATTGGTGGTGGTGGATCCTTTGGGTGCTTCATAAACCCCATACCCGTCATGTAAACGTCACCTAAAGTGAACGTGTACCAGGACTCTTTCTGGTGCCAGTCCGCGTCTTTTGGGACCCCAAATTCGTTACAAATTTTTTCGAAAGCCCTACGATCGTATGCGCTGGAAATGGGATTCCACCCGTCGTCCTGCGGAATTTTCTGTTCTTTGAGAATCCTCCTAATAGTGTAGTACGCGTGAAAGTTGTAAACGGCCCTCAAGAAGGGATCCTCCGCGGCCAGATGGTCCTGAGAGGAAACCCCACATCCGGCTGTTGCGCACCATACGGCGAAGTTGAGCTGATTCTGCCAAAACTGCATCGGTGTTACTTTCCTCCCGTTCACGGCCTCCATTGTAGTAATCATGGGCAGCCTATATAGTTCAAAGATGGTTGAAAAGCATGTTACAACGTGAACTTGAAAAGTGGGGCGCACCAGCCGAGGAGCGCCATCCTTAGTGTCGTAGACCCCGCCGACCGCGTACTTTATATCAGAATTAAAGCCAAAAACCTTGTTATCCATTGAAAGATATTATTATGTTTGCTACTATCACTAATGTTCAAAGAGAAGCTTGCACGCTTCAGAATTCGATCGACAACTGCTGCGGAAAACGGCGTTCCGGCCTCAGATCAATCACCTTCGCGGTCGGATGGCGAAACGTGGGGCAGAACGAAGGGTTTGGCTACGTGAAGGACGGCCGTCAAGTAGGCTTAAAGTTGACCCCCGGCCTTTGGAGTTTCAGAGAGCTCCAAGCTTTTGTCGCCTCGGAGCTTGCTGGTCGAGCCAGTCTCACAGTCTCGAAAGCCACCGGAATCGCAACATTGACCGTCAACCCCGGCAGCCGGCTAAGGGTTTCCCCGACCTTGGGAATGCGACTCGGTTTTAGAGAAACATACTCAGACAATAGAGGATTGTTTACCCTAGGTGAGCACGTCGGCGACGCCCCAGTGGGGTTTGCCGTCACGAAAACTCTTAGGGTGCACCTGGATCAATTGAGCACATCATACAACACGTTAGTCGGAGCTCCCAGAACATTACTGAAAACTTTGCACGCCAGCGACTGTTTTTATGGGGAGACCGTGACCTTAGACTTCCCAACCCCCGAGACGTTCGGAATCGGGACACATCCACGAATTGAAGATCTCTATTCTCGATGATCAAGCGAGAGAGTTGAAGAACGATTACCCGATTTCGGTCGTTCTCGAAATAACCGATAAAACATAATATATATATTTACATATTAATCATGAGCATATACGGCCCAGGTAGTTCCAGCGCAGAACAGGACGTTCCCGTCGCGGGTGCAGCATATGATGAAGCCGCAATGAGAAGGCTGGAGGGACGGATAACACAGGCCCGCACAGAGGCGGCTACGGCGATTGCGCACGTGCGGCGATTGCAAACTCGAAAACCCATCATAACAATTTGGGCCGAGGAGCGGGTTTCACTGGGCGAGGGGGTCTACGAATATTAATTCGGTGCCAACGCGAGCAATAGATATGGGGGATACACCATGGCAGTGTCCGGGACTATTCTGCGAATGGCGGTCTGCTCGGTCAACTTTACGGGACACGCTGCTACCGAAGCCCGAGTGAATCTCGTCCTGAATGGTGTAGAACAGAAGTCTGGCATCACCAAGCACGCGGGGCATAGGTCAGGGTTTACGATATTCGATGATGACACTGCAATTAAAGTTTCGGCACGTAGTGTTATTAACTTTGTTACAAAAGTTGCTGACCAATCCAGTTCAGCTACTGTAGTTACACTGTTAATAGAACTTGATTTATGATGAATGACGAGAAACTATATCCGCACTTACCTTCGGGGACGTCCGACCCGGCATCCTTTAGGATGACCAGGATCGTCGAGATACAACAGATTCTCCAGCACGAGGGAGAGACGCGGACGGGTCATGCGAAGAAATATAGGCGAGCAGTCCATATAGTCGAGGGGGTGAGCACCGCGTTACCCTCAGCATCCGTTGTAAGTGGCGTGGGGAGTGTGTCTTTATTATCAATAATCGTCGCCGCACCGGTCGCGGTGACCTTGAGTGCGATAGCGGCGGGGGCGGGACTGCTTTGCATGACGACCAGACTCGTGGGCCGAAAAGTAGAGGCCAAGAGTCGAAAGCACGACCGAATAGCGGTTCTCGCTCGGTCTAAGAAAAACAGTATCGACGTTATCGTGTCGAAAGCGAGAGCCGACAACGATGTATCAGATAGCGAGTTCAAACTGGTCGTCGAAGAGATGGCCAGGTACCAGAAGTTAAAGAGCACGATCCGGTCCAAGGCCCAACCACAAATTCTCGCGAACGAAGACGTAACAAAACTCGTCATGGAGGGGAGGGCCGACGAGAGAAAAAATCTCCTCGCCCGCTTCGGGACGTGATATGCTTATTCGTGTGTTTGAGACAGCAGGAGATTCCTCCACCATACAGTCCAGCTGTTCCGACGGCCCCTCCATACGGAACATAGAACTTTTTCGGGCCCCGTTACGCCACCGGGACTTATCAAAAATTACACATCAGATCGATTCTATTTTTCTAACCGACTTTCCGATTTCAATTATTACTAAACGATAATACTTGCGAGCACGTAATTCCTTGCTAACCAGTCGATGCGTAGCCTGAGTGCCACCGCATGGTGGACATAGCAGTGACTCGGATCTGGTCCCTACCCCGCAATGCCGACATGGGCGAGCGAAACGGACCCTCTTCGCATCCATCCCCGGTGATGCTTGCAATACTCCTAAATACCGGTACGAAAACATCTCTCGTGACTACCTGTCTTCAACCACGCACAATTAACTAGAACCATTGTGTGATTATATATACTGAGTATAGCCAATGTATTTCTTATATCTAATAGGGTGTATTTTACCTTATCGATTATTGCGCAACACTACCTGGTGTTTATATTTCATAACAGCCTTCGTGATCGTGTGGGCTAAGGCGACACTCTATAGAAACGTGGGTTGTGAGTTCGATTCTCGGCTGGACCTAAAACTTTTTTCTTTTTCTTTTTTTTCTCGAGGAAGTATATGGTCTCGAGGTTGATGAAAAATAATTCCCACTCTTCTCATCCATACCGTGATAACAGTGGGGAAAATCCAAGTAGTCAATAATGATACAAGTTTCCTCTGGAAGTCGCCGCACGTAGTGGGTGGGTTCCATATAAACTTGTACCATTTTACTCCTCATATACTACTCCGTGTTACCTTAAAAGGTTAATGGATTATGTTCTCTATCTATTTTTTGATGTGCAAGGATCATATTTTATAATATGTCAACACAAATATTTATTCAGGTGACACATTTAATTGAAATAAATAACGAGGGCATCGTTATTACACGAGGCTAATCACCTCGCTGGCAGCCTTGATGATAATACTAATAATAATAATAAAACCAAAAGTTCTCAGTAACCTTGATATTGCGCAGTCGGACGTGGGTCAACAAAGCACCGTCCCTAGACACATATTGTTGCAGAATATTATCAACATCAGGGAAGATGTTTGTCTTACAAACAAGGTGAACATAAGTCCTCAATGACCTTGGGCGGTCAGAGGTGGGTCATATGCAAAACAAAGCACCATCCCAAGATACATATTGCGGGCAAATATTATCAAAATCGGTGAAGTGGTTCATAAGTTATTGACAAATGAAAAGTGTTGCTAACGCACGCAAATACATGGTACACAATATCCCCCACCCCACCCCTTGCCCATCGGCGAGGGTATAATTATAAAATATCCTGCCTAATTTTCATATCAAAATAGTGTGATACAATGGGCAGAAGGTTGTGCAATATGAAAATGTTCCGTGGATGAAAAATACCTCAGTATATAATAATAACATAATAATAATAGTCTTTATTTGTGAAGAAATTAGGTTTACGGGATTTGTGACCAGTGTAGCTCCTGATCAAATAGCAAACTCATGTAGCCGGATAGCGATTTATAGTGTTTGTTACAGTAGAGTCGGCGTGTAAGTGTATCGTTTCCACGCACGCGTATCGTGTGCGTCCCGTGTTCGTCTCGTGCCGTTTTTTTAATGAGGACACGAAGTTCGTTTCGTTTTACTAATTTGCATATCGTGTTGGTGTGAATCGTGCCGTGTAAAACGATGCGAATTAGAAAATAGCTGCCGTGTTACACATGTTGCAGATTGTCAGAATCGTGTGGTTAAAATATACCGATGCACCGGTTCATTTCACATGTAAAGGTTAGACACCACCAAATAGTTTTACTATATAATTTAACCGAATGCCATCCAATAAGGCCAGTCTCTCCTACTTTCACTATTCGCATGGATGCTGTGGGATCCACTTGAACATGACCTGCAGCCAGTCTGTACTGGTTCTGCATGAACTAAACAATAGGTTCACTTACTCCTAAGAAGAAAAATCCAACCTTGTCATATCCTCCAATATTGTGTACATTTTTTGGCCACGGAAACTCATTTCACATCAAGTGACCAACAGGTTCAGTGTTTTCTTTTAAATGCTACAAATATGCTGAAAACTGAAAAAGGCACCCCAAAATGTTCCTCAAGTGAAACTGTGTAGTAATGGATCAAGATTTGCAAGCAAACTGTCTTTGACCTCAAAACACCCGCACTATTTTTTTATACCGGACTACATTTGCATACACCCTGGGCGATTTCGCACCATTTGGTGTCTTCTAACCTAAACATCCGGTTTTCATTTCTGCCACGATTTTCATGAAGCTCCTTCAAAATGAATCAATTTTCAGTTTTACAATACAGAATCAATTTCAAGCGGAGGATTGTGAATTATCACAATCCATCTTATATATTTGTTTTCAATAAAGTAATTCATCAGTAATTCAGCATTGTAATCCGCACCACCGCCGGACACAAACAAAATATCCCACACACACACGGCCATCTCAATTTGGCGTCCGCATAGTTCCGGTCTATATCCCCCAAAGTGGGAACAATTTATATCCCCCTCCACAAACACCCTCCCCAGATGTTGTCTCTGATTACACTACATCCCCGACCCCCACTAACCCGAAGTTTATATATGTAACACAGGGCGACTTACATGACTCGAGTTACCGACAGACTGGTACCTGGACATAACGGACCAGATTTCGGACTAGTCATGTTTCTGTGGCCGACTGATCAGGTGACGACGGATAACCGATACAAATATTTAAATTCCGTCGAAATAGATAACCGTATGAAATAATTGTATCCGGTCGAACATTCTAACGATAAATCGTTGTTGTGACCAAGGTCAGATAAATTATCCAAATAATTATATTCCGTCAAAACAGATAACAAGAAATAATTCTATCCGGTCGAACATTCTAATGATAAATCCTTGTTGTGACCAAGGTCAGATACATTATTCAAATAATTATATTCCGTCAAAACAGATAACGGTATGAAATAATTGTATCCGGTCTAACATTCTAACAATAATTCCTTGTTGTGACCAAGGTCAGATAAATTATCTAAATAATTATATTTGGTCGAAACAGATAATCGTAAGAAATAATTGTATCTGGTCGAACATTCTAACAATAATTCCTTGGTGTGACCAAGGTCAGATACATTATCCAAATAATTACATTCCGTCGAAACAGATAACCGTAAGAAATAATTGTATCCGGTCTAACATTCTAACGATAAATCCTTGTTGTAACCAAGGTCAGATACATTATTCAAATAATTATATTCCGTCAAAACAGATAACCGTAAGAAATAATTGTATCTGGTCTAACATTCTAACAATAATTCCTTGTTGTGACCAAGGTCTGATAAATTATCTAAATAATTATATTTGGTCGAAACAGATAACCGTAAGAAATAATTGTATCCGGTCGAACATTCTAACGATAAATGCTTGTTGTGACCAAGGTCAGATACATTATCCCCGATTCGATTCCGGGCCGGTATGCATCTTTCTCACTCTGTGAGACAAGTAAACCGTTTTGTTAAGCAATAGCCATCACCGGTATTTGATTCAGACCAATAGAAGTCAACATGACAACAGAGCAGAATTTTTGCTGTAATACTAATAATCATGAAATAAATTTTATCAATATCATTCATTCAATCATTATCATGATTATAGATTTGGAAAATTAAATAATGCTTTTCTTTGAAAATTAATATCCATATTTTCACCTTGTTATTATATTATGAATGATTAAGTTGTAATCACAGGCACCTTGCACATTGAAATTGAAAGATATACGAGTTGAAACTGATCTCAGAAAGTGTCCTGTCGACTATAGGATGGCGTCGAAATTACGTTAGCAGAATAGGAACACTTAATTTGATACCGACGAAAACGGAAACAAAACGTTAAGTTGGTGCTTAGTTTTGTCATATTATACCGTAGACCACACATATTAATTAGATTGTATATCAAAATAAGTATGAGTATGCTGGTGTATATTTATTCTTGATGTTTGGAACGTGGAACATTGTCAGTGACGACATTTTTATGTCCGAGAAATTGTGAAGCTTCAACATGCTCAAGGTCACGACTGCGTTTCTCGCGCAATAACCCGCTAGAATTTATGTGCACACCATAATTTGTGAAGAATAAAACAGATCATCAATACAGTTGACCGTCGAGTCAGTTTCAATTAAATATGGAATACAATCTAATGCATTGTGACAAATTTGGATTTGAACGCGGATACGTTTTTGCCGTTGTTATATTTATTGACACCGGATGAATTTCTCCGTGTAATACACACGACTACCCTCACACGACACTACCATCGTGTAGAATCACACCAATGCTGTGTAACACCATACTACTGTGGTGTAACACCACACGACACGACATTAGTGTAGTGTAACACGACACGAGTGTGGTGTAACACGACACCGTCGTATTTGATTGTTCAAGGCAATCGTGCGTCCAAATTCTTGCATATCGTGTGATATTTGGTGTCGTGTGCGTGCCGTGTGGAGACGGTGTGGTGTTCGTTCGTGTGTGCACTTCTACTGTAGAAGCATGACAGGCGTTTCATTGATGAAATTGCGAACAATGCAGATCCTGATCAGACTGTGCAGATGCATAGTCTGATCTTGATCTACACTGGTGGCAAAACCGACAATCTCCATTTGTCAAGTCATAGCCACATTTAAAGAGACCAACAGATAGCTAAAACCTATGTTCCATGTGATTTTGACTTCGTCTGGTAATAATATGAGACATAGTGCATAAAACATATCTTACCAACCAGGATCAATAATCTGCCACATGTGCATTCTCAAAATTGACATTATCAATGGTCAGTTACCTGTGAATTCTAAAAATTTAACAAATAAACCATGATCAATGGTCCGTTAACTGTGCATTCGAAAAACCTTCTTTATCAACCATGAGTTACCTGTGTTTCCGTTTCTGATTCACCCGCGGGAGTAATTCTCTCATCTGCGATGTTGGCGACGGACGTGAGGGCATCAACAACGGCCGACATGTCACCCTCCAGTAGTTCAACTGTATCGGTCGCGTTGGCCAGCTCACCCAGGTACGAGGTTACATTGGCCGATCCCGACCCATCCTTGGTCTGACTGATCTATATTGGTTTGTTGGTTGGATGGATATGGATGGTTGGTTGGTTGATTGTTTATTTGGTTGAGCCTTGTCGGTCGGTCGGTCGGTACGTCGGTCGGTCTCGGTCGGTCGGTACGGTCGGTCCGGTTCCGAGTCGGTAGGTCGGTCGGTCCGGTTCGGTCGGTCAGGTCGGTCGGTCGGTCGGTCGGTCGGTCGGTCGGTCGGTCGGTCGGGGGGGGGGGGGGCTCCGGTCGGTCGGTCGTGGTCGGGTCGGTCGGTAGGTCGGTCGGTCGGTCGGTCGGTACGGTCGGTCGGTCGGGTCGGTCGGTCGGTAGGTCGGTTCGGTCGGTCGGGTTCGGCTCGGTCGCGGTCGGTCGGTCGGGTCGGTCAGGTCGGTCCGGTCGGTAGGTCGGTCATCGGTAGGTCGGGCCGGTTCGGTCGGTCGGTCGGTCGGTCGGCGGGTCGGTCGGTCCGGTCGGCGGGTCGGTCGGTCGGTCGGTCGGTCGGTCGGTCGGTCGAGGTCGGTCGGTCGGTCGGTGGTCGGTCGGTCAGGTCGGTGGTCGGTCGGTCGGTCGGTCGGTCGGTCGGTCGGTCGGTCGGTCGGTTCGGTCGGTCGGTCGGTCGGTCGGTCGGTTCGGTCGGTCGGTCGGTCGGTCGGTCGGTGGTCAGGGTCGGTGGTTCGGTTCGGTCGGTCGGATTCGGGTCGGTCGGTCGGTCGGTCGGTCGGTCGGTCGGTCGGTCGGTCGGTTCGGGTCGGTCGGTTCGGTCGGTCGGTCGGTTCGGTCGGTCGGGTCGGTCGGTCGGTCGGTCGGTCGGTCGGTCTGGTCGGTCGGTCGTGGTCGGTCGGTCGGTCGGTCGGTCGGTCGGTTCGGTCGGTCGGTCATCGGCTCGGTCGGTCGGTCCGGTCGGTTCGGTCGGTCGGTCGGTCGGTCGGTCGGTCGGTCGGGTGCGGTCGGTCGGTCGGGTCGGTCGGTCGGTGGTCGGTCGGTCGGTCGGTCGGTCGGTCGGTCGGTCGGTCGGTCGGTCGGTCGGTCGGTCGGCTCGGTCGGCTCGGTCGGTCGGTCGGTCGGTCGGTCGGTCGGTCGGTCGGTCGGTCGGTCGGTCGGTCGGTCGGTCGGTCGGTCGGTCGGTCGGTCGGCGGTCGGTCGGTCGGTCGGTCGGTCGGTCGGTCGGTCGGTCGGTCGGTCGGTCGGTCGGTCGGTCGGTCGGTCGTCGGTCGGTCGGTCGGTCGGCGGTCGGTCGGTCGGTCGGTCGGTCGGTCGGTCGGTCGGTCGTCGGTCGGTGGTCGGTCGGTCGGTCGGTCGGTCGGTCGGTCGGTCGGTCGGTCGGTCGGTCGGTCGGTCGGTCGGTCGGTCGGTCGGTCGGTCGGTCGGTCGGTCGGTCGGTCGGTCGGTCGGTCGGTCGGTCGGTCGGTCGGTGGTCGGTCGGTCGGTCGGTCGGTCGGTCGGTCGGTCGGTCGGTCGGTCGGTCGGTCGGTCGGTCGGTCGGTCGGTCGGATTTGCATATTTATTACACTTGTGCATAATGATTTTGATTACTCTGTGGAAACCGATCGTATGCTATAAAGTCGCATATACATGATTTTCCTCGCCAATGAGCATACCTGTTCTTGTATGGCCCGAATTGTTTGCTGCACACAGTCATATTTGGCTGACGACCATTCTCCATTCTCCTTGCATTTCCTCGAAACTGTACCTACAAGGTAATTCGGCCCTCAGCTTACTAAACGGACAAGTACCGTATTTATTCCAATAAACGCCCCCGGGCTGTGCAATTTGTGGGGATCAAAACGTGGAAATTTGCATCAAAATATGTTATTTTTACATATTAAAGCCATTTAAATCAATTTAAATGGCTTTTGTATGTGAAAATAACATATTTAGAATGCAAATATGGGAGGGGGGCTACTATTAGAGAGGGGGCTGCTATTGTAATAAATACGGTACTAGATTTACTTGCATGCAACATCAATGTCATTTGTGCCTTTGACAAAGAAATCGGGCTTACATGATTTGTGATCAGTGTAGTTGCTGATTAAATAGTACACCCTGTAGCCTGATAATACTCTATATTGTGTGTTAGAAGCATGAATGATGTTTATTAATTAAATGGCGAACCAGTGCAGATCCTGACATACTGTGCAGGCTGTTCTGGAGATCTACACCGGTGGCAAAACCCGTAAGCCTAAGTTCTCCTGCTAAAATTATAATAACTAGAAACAGAGAATAGTAGGTTGGTGCCATGAATGGGAAAATATCTGGCACGGCTTAGGAAGTGCCTCGCACATCCCGCTTCCGTGCCGCGCCAGATATTTGTTCCCATTGACGGCACTAACCTACTATTCTATTTATCCCGTCAACACCTACAAATGGCTTTAAATGCAAAAATAATAAACCCCAGACAACTGTACATATTCATACGCAGTGATTAGCTCGTATTAACAGGATATCAAAAATGATTCACGGCACCGTGTTTCACGGCATATACGCATTGTGTTGACGGGATAAAATGTATTCATAGAACACGGATGCCACACATATCGCTTAAATAGTAAACGAGGCAACATTTCTGATGACTGTGTGCAAAATAAATAAATCAAAACAAATACATGACGCAGTGTCAAACCAGAAATGGAAATTCACGTTGTGCATCTACACACCATAAATAAGCTATATACCAAGCTTCAAGCCAGCAGCTAAGTACGATGTATGTAGGACTAATACTATTGAAGATACAATCTCAAACAACAAGAAGATGTGGCCTATCGGCACGTCACACGAATGGCCCCGGTGGCAGATTGGAGAAACACTGGCAAATTGAATAACCAAAAGTGATAAGTATTCATAAGCACAGTTGTGAAGGTCAAAACGTCAAGGTAATATTAAGGGCAGCATGGATGTGCGACATGTGTGCACAAGTCTTATGCAAACTCCGGTAAAAACTTCTAAAGTGTGAATAAGTCCAAAGTTGTGAAGGTCAAAAGGTCAAGATCATATTGAGGACAGCATGGACGTGTGATATTTGTCCACAAGTATGATGTATTGAAATATTAAAATGATCCATCAAGGGGTATAGAATTGACAGAATTGAGAAAATTTGGCTAACTTCTTAAAGTGTTAAAAAGTTCAAAGTTTGAAGGTCAAAAGATCAAGGTCATATTAATGGCAGCATGTGTGTGTGACATTTGTCCACAAGTACGCTGTGTTTAAATATTGAAGTAATCTTTCAAGGGATATAGACGTTATGACAGAAATGAGAAGTTCCTGTAAACTTCTTAATGCGTGAAATAGTTCAAAGGTCAGAAGGTCAATGTCATATGAAGGGTAGCATGGATTTGTGGCATTTTTCCACAAGTATGATGTATTAAAATATTAAAATAATCTTTCAAGGGATATCTATATAAGTTATGACAAAATTGAGAAACTCTGGCAAACTTCTTAATGTGTAAACAAGTTGTCAAAAGATAAAGATCATATTAAAGGTACATGCACACTCAGTAGCCACAAACTGTTATTTATAGGAATGAAATAAGTCATTACTTGTGTCGCTATTCCACCATTTCTAAACATTACGAGTGGCCGCTATACAGATGTAGTCATTTAGTAATATTTAGTTTACTGATAGTGACGCGCGGTGGTATCAGGCTATTTGCATATACAAATGAGGCATTATATTTTTTAATCATTTATACTAATTAAATGCGTCACCTGAAAAAATAATATTTTCGAAAGATTATAAAGTACGTCCACTGCACATCAAAAAATAATTAAAGAACATAAATAGTAATGTCCGTTACCATTTTAAGAAAACACGGTTATCGCCCCTGATATCAGTGTGGAAATTTACGTCTGATATAAAATGTATACTAATGTCAATCAATACTTGGGGTAATGGTCAATTAATGCTTATTATACCAGAAAATGTCTCAGATGATGTCTCTGATATAAATAAAATGTTGTGCCATGAGTGGGCATGCGTCTTTAATGACAGCATGGATGTGTGGCATTTGTCCACAAGTATGATATCAAAGTAATATATCAACGGATATAGAAGTTATGGCAGAATTGAGAAACTCCGGCAAACTTCTTAATGCGTGAACAAAATGGAAGCTGTGAAGATCAAAATGTCAAGGTCAAATTCAGGGCAGCATGGATGTGTGGCATTTGTTCACAAGTATGACGTATTGCAATAATAAAGTAATCCGTCAAGGACTATAGAAGTTATGACAGAATTGAGAAACTCCCGCGAACTACTAAATGTACAGGACGCAGGGACGGACGGGCTCACGGACACACAGTGCAAACACCATATGCCTCTGGCTCTACTGAGACCGAGCGCGTAACAACTTTAACTAGGAGGACGGACGGGCATCCTTACAATCGTGTATTTGTGTCTAAGAACCCCATAAGGCCCCTCTGAGTACTACAGAATAAGCCACATACATCCGTTTGTAGGTGGATAATGTAACAAGCCCTATCCTTTACTAAGTCCATGCCTGTGGGGACTAGCTACACATCCCTATATATTGGTGCGGACTGACGTCCATAGGATACACCCCTTAGGTGGTACATCCATTGTTATTAAACAACGGAATTATTTCCTAAGAAACAATAGGTTTAATTGGTTACATGATAAGTTGTATTGTTTTCTTTTATCTCAGGTCACATGTCCAGCCACCTAAGACCCTGGGACCGTTTCACTAAACTTCGTGCTACTAAAATGTTCGTAGGTACACAAATATGATTTCACGTTAACAATGTTTTCTTTTACACAATTAGTGGATTTACATTTATTATGCATCGGCTGCATATGTAGCATGTGCTCAATAAATGTAAATCCATCAATTGAAATTTCCAGACGATCCTAAATTTGCACTTACGAACATTTTAGTCGTACAAACTTTAGTGAAACGGCCCCCATTTCTTGTGCCCAGATGGACCGACGGAGATTGGATGGATGGACAAGGGTAACATTAAATACCCACTCCACTATGATGGTGGGGCATGAAAACGGCAATATATGTATATTGGCCACTCGATGTCCCTGTAATCTAGGGCTTGTTAATGCTGAACTTGGAAATGTGGTCTGTCGACACAGTTAGTGCCCCTATAAGGTGATTTGAGAAACTCTTACACAAACTTCCAAATAATAAACGGACAGATAGACGGACAGACAGGGCGAAACCTATAGGGCACTGCCGAATCTGGGTGGAGCCTTAATTAAAAAAAAGGCCTTCTCTTTATTTTTTTTTATTTTTATTTTTTATCAATAAACACATAGTTTGGCAACGCTTTAGAATAATTTCCAATGTAAATGATTGTAAAGTGCTGCCAAACCATGTTTTATCAAGAAAAACGGCAACGTATCAAAACAACAGCAAATAACAAAAATTTTTCCCGCATGCTAAGGGTTAATGTAAGCGTGGTGGGAATACTGACCAACAGTTTGTGTTGGGCAGTCTTGTACGGAAATTGTGCTCACTGCCGCTATGGGCCACACAATGCCCCTGTAATCCAGGCCTTCCTTACACACGGCTGGCTTCTCTGGGTCCGCTGAAACATCAATAGTCACAACACATGAAACCTGTTTGTTTTAACCATTTCAATCCTAAGTAACTGGAATGGACTGTGATATGTTAATTTCCGACCAATCCAATGTGCATACAATAGTTGTCAGAAGGCCTTGTGGTGGTTTATTTGAACGAATATCAAGAAGCTGTGTGAAAGGAAACAGAAATTAAAATAAATTTCCATCAATGTTAAGTTTGTGAAAGCGCTAAGATTGTGACCTTGACCTTGGGGTTATCGGGGGTCCGAAGTGCATGTCTTTGGCCCGATATAATACAGAACCATTAGAGGAAGAAACGTGAGAAATATCAAGAAGTGGGTTGAAAGGAAACATAAATTATAACAAATTTCCCCCAGTGTTAAGTTTGTGAAAGCACTAAGATTGTGACATTGACATTGGATTTAGCCGGGTATGACGCTCATGGATTTGTCACAGCATGATAGAGAATCATTAGAGAAAGGCATGTGTGAAATACAAAGATATTTGGTACAAGGAAACATAAATTATTTAAAAAATCCTCAACGTTAAGTTTATGAATGCACTAAGATTGTGGCCTTGACCTTGGGATTAGCGGGGGTATGACGGTCATCGATTTCACACATCATAGAGAATCATTAGGGAAAAGAATGTGTGAAATATCAAAACCTTTCATGAAAGGAAACAGAAAGTATAACAAATCCCCCCCAACGTTAAGTTTAATAAGACGGACGGACGAACGGACGAACGGACAGGGAGACGCTGACTATGATGCCGGTGGTATGTGATAAACAAAAACTATTTCCTTCGGGAGACGCGCTAAAAAATATGTTCATACCAGCTCATTTATTAAAAGAGAGTTTTTCTAAAAAAAGGAAAATTACTTACAAAAAGTGCAGATCCTGATGAGATTGCTCATGATAAGCCGGCTTATCTAGATGTACACTTTTTGAACGACCGCCATAGAGGTATGTAGTGTTGAAAGGGTTTATTATACCGTAAGACTCATTTATAACCTATTTATCTTAAAGGCGCTGAGTCTCAGATGTGGATGAAATGTAAGCAATGCAATGCTTTGACAGCACTGTAGAATAATTTACAATATGCTTTGGCAGCACTTCATAATCAATTCCATTGGAAATGATTCTCAAGTTATGTCAAAACATGTTTTATTGAGAAAGAAGGCAAGATATAAAAACAACAGCAGACGACAATTGTTGTGTGTAGCGATATAAGGGTTAACTGTAAATTTGTATCAGTTTTCTGAATGTATATGTCCCTATGTGTGACATTGAAACAGAATGAAAACATAAAACAAAATACTTATGGGTGTTGTGATCTTAATCCGCTAGCACGTTTCTGTACCTTTATCATGTTTATACTGATCTATACTGTCTGCCAGATGCATGATGGGTGTTTCTTTGATTGAATCATGATAACGAACAGTATATATCCTGATCATACTGATTCGGTGGAAATGTGCAGATGCACAGGCTGTCACATTTCCACCACTTCTAAAATTTACGAGTGCCAGCGATACATACATAATCATTTAGTAATATATATTTTACTGATAGTGACTCAAGTGGTATCAGGCTATTTTCATATACAAATTAGGCTTGATATTGTTTTCATTATTTATACTTATTAAATGCATCACCTGAAAACACTATATTTTCGACAGAGTACGGTGGCACATTGGGGACATGGAAGTATTGTTTACTTTCGCGTGCGCGATATTCATTGAATGTGCACGCAACAGTATTTGCGTGCGCACGCGATAGTCATTGCATGTGCACGCGATAGTATGGCATGTCACCAGTAAGTATACCCAGCATGTACGACATGTGTATCGATATTGGTGACAGGTCACACTGGTGTGTATCCGTAAAAGTTACATGTCATACATGTACTGCTGTGTATAGATACTGGTGACTGACCAGACTGGTTTGTATACCTGCCGGTGGCATGCCATACTAGTGTGTGTTCATACTGGTAACTGGCCATACTGCTGTGTATACATACTGGTGACTGGCCACACTGGTTTGTATACCTGCCGGTGGCATGCCATACTGGTGTGTAGTCATACTGCTAACTAGCCATACTGCTGTGTATACAATTTGGTGACTGGCCACACTGGTTTGTATACCTGTCGGTGGCATGACATACTGGTGTGTATTCATACTCAGTCTGGTAACTGGCCATATTGCTGTGTATACATACTGGTGAGAGGCCATAATATTGTGTTTACATACTGGTGACATTATATATGGTGTGACATAGATTATATACTGGTGTGTATACATACGTGTGACATGTCATACTCGTGTGTATGTATACATACTGGTAACACGCCATACTCGTGTGTGTATATACATGCTGGAGACATGCCATATGTGTGTTTACACATAATTGTGAGTTGTGACCTGCCATACTGCTGTGTTTACATACTTGTCACACATGATACTGTTTTTTAAACTTGTTGGTGACATGCCGTACATATTTGTACATATACTGGTGACATGTCATACTATGTATATATTGGTGTCATGTAATACTTCTGTGTATACATATTGGTGACAGGCCATACTGGTGTATATACATACTGGTGAGGGGTCATATTTGTGTATATCCATACTGGTGACAGTCCATACTGTTGTGTGTGCATACGTGACATGCCATATATATGTGTATACATACTGGTGACATGACATTCTAGTGTGTATGCATACTGGTGACTGGCCATACTAGCAAAGCCTATCGCGTGCACACGTGTAAAACATATTTTCATGTCCCCTCTGTGCCACCGTAGTAAAGTATGATAATTGCACATGAACAAATAAATACAGAGAATAAATAGTAATGTCCGTTAACATTTTAAGGAAACGCGGTTATCGCCAATGGTATCAGTGTGGATATTTACGTCTGATATAAAATGTATAATCATCTCAATAAATACGTGGGATAATGGTGAATGCATGTATATGTTTCCATAAAATGTCCCAGATGATGTCTCTGATATAAAGAAAATTTTGTGCCTAATGAGTGGGCATGTACCTTTCAGGTATGTGGGTTTGAAAGGGTTTACCAGCAAAATGTGTAGATTAATGTTCTGCAATTCAACAGCAATGTGCGACGTGTAAAGCGGTGTACCTTTAGTGGGTATCACGCCAATATAGCTTACTGCCCTCAATCCCATTATGCCCGCTTCGTTCTCAGCCTCGCATCCGAACTGCGTAGTTGCAGTAAGAGCCGTAATCATCAACTGCGCACTTGTCGCATTACGTACAAGTTCGGCACCTGTTAAAACAAATATGTGGCCGTGACTGGAGATATGGGGCTTATGGGCTTTGCAACCAGTATAGATCCAGATCAGCCCGTGCAATCACACGGAATGATCATGATCTGCACTGTTCGCCATTCCAGCAACGCAAGTATGTGGCTGAGACTGGAGAAATGGGGCATATGGACTATGCAACCAGTGTAGCTCCAGATCACCATGCGAGTCCGCGCATTTTGATCCGGATCTAATATGTTCGTTATTTAGTTAAAGAAACAGTAGTATATAGTGTATGAGTTCATTACCGCGACTATGTGTAGGCGAATTTGCGGGTGTTTGAGTGACCACCAACACCAAAATTGGTAACACTTTATATGTTGGAAAAAAATAAAAATATGCAGCCACCCTCAATTGGTCAATCATGATTGGAGAATTTGGGTGGATTCATTTTTCGAATTTGTAAAATTCGAAAAATTTCTCATAATTAATTATTTAATTTCCAGGATTGGAAAGTATATTTACTAGTATATAGATAGGCATTATGACGATTCCATAAACAATATGAGACGGATGGCGAGGAAACCGAATGCCTTTCTATATACTAGTAAATATACTTTCCAATCCTGGAAATTAATTAATTAATTATGAGAAATTATGACAATCGTCATAATGCCTTTCTATATACTAGTAAATATACTTTCCAATCCTGAAAATTAATAAATTAATGAATTAATTATGATAAATTATAACAATCGTCATAATGCCTTTCTATGTACTAGTAAATATACTTTCCAATCCTGGAAATTAATTAATTAATTAATTATGAGAAATTATGACAATCGTCATAATGTCTTTCTATGTACTAGTAAATATACTTTCCAATCCTTGAAATTAATTAATTAATTAATTATGAGAAATTTTGAGAAATTATGAGAAATTATGACAAATCGCTAAAAAAAGTATTCGAAACCATTACGAATTTTATACCACTTATCGAAATCCGCCATATTGAACAAATATAGTACCTCTTTATAATTAATAATTAATTTCCAGGATTGGAAAAGTATATTTACTAGTATATAGAAAGACATTATGACAGTTGCCATAAAAATATGAGCCGGATGGTGAGGAAACCGAATGTATCTCACAGACTGATTAGTGAGGTAGCGATTTTCCCAACCCAAAGAACAATACAAACACCTCCTAAAATTCGTCGTAATACGAATACAAAGGAGATAAAACCCCCTCCACGGGGATCCGCAAAACTTCGTGAATTACGTTCGGAGGCCTCTAAATTGGGAATAACCTTTCCCAAAAATGTGCGGGCGAAAGGCTTAGCCAAGATTATAAATGAGGCGAAAAATGAGGAATTTATGAAAATATTTACTCGTGCGTACAAACGCGGGGCCCTTAACAATTTAACCCCACAACCTGTGATAAAGAAATCTCGTTCTCTCGCCGATGAGGTGGCATTGAGCCTGAGAGGTAGATATATTGTGGTACCCCAAAAACGAATTCCTGAAACCGAGATGTTAAGGAAAATAATAAACGAAGGCGACGATATTCTGGACGATTACACACGGACGGAGAGTAAAATAGTGAAAGGACGCCGCACAGTAACTATTACCCTAAAACGGCGCACCCAAGTAGATATAACGGAACGAATAATGTCAGAGATCGCCCCACTGTTAACTGGGAGCTTCTACATACGCTATTTATTTTCGTACAAATTCGATCACATCGAGCAGACCGACACACGAGGTAGACCGGAAACTATAACATTTCATAAACAACTGCGCGGGAGCCCTGGTTGAGATAATATGAGGACGTGAATGAATGGATTGCCGAACAGGAGGAAACTAGATTGAACATCGATAAAATAGCCCGCCCGAGCACGAAATGGACGTTTGTTAGGTGGTCCGGCGTTACGATTAAATTAATTATTTCATCTAGCGCAGAAGATGCGGGCATGAGATCATCGAAAGTGGCGGGAGGGGGGGGGGGGGGGGCCGCTTCCCGAATGGTTGCGATATCGGAAGGGGATACAACCGTTGGATAAAATTAACGACGAGCTTTGCCTGTTTATATGTATCATTCTTCACAAGACTGATCTGCGAGCAGACCGCTGTCTCACAAAAAGGCAAGATTCGGTCCACGAATATATCCTTTTTCTGTAAAAGTAAGGGGTGGAAAAGACCAGCCGGCCCTATAATAATTGACGACATCAAAAAAGTGGACGAATGTTTTAAACTCGGAATTGAGGTGTATGAACCAGTCGAAGAGGGCACATGGTATTTAAGAAAAGTGGCGGCGCATTACGAAGAAATTGGTAGGAAGAAAATGAAAATCGGTATTTACAATAATCATTCATTCCTGATTACCGACATGAACAAAACCACCAACACCCTCTGCTGCTACGGGTGCAACCAGCGATTCACGCAATACCATAGTTTAAAACGGCAGGCGCTCACCTGCATGCGAGGGGAGACGAAACTCAAGTGTAAAGGCGCTCAGATCGACAGACCAGCATCCGCCTTCGAAGAGGCCTTTTACCCTAGATCTCACGCGAGTAAGAAAGCGACCGGGTGGATCAAAACGTCGGGGTCGGTAAACCCCATATACACACTGCACACTGCGGGCACGGCAGTGAAAGGTTGGTGGGTGGAGAGCCATTCGACGGAATTTGTGAGAAAACTAACACGGTTTACCAATTTCACGGGTGTTATTGGCACGGGTGCCCTAAGTGCCCTCCCCGAGATTGGAGAAATCTGGCACCACAGGGCGACAAAGAAGCGCCATACGACAAAGAGAAGGCGCGGGCAATTGAAAAATTCAGAAAAACTCGAGAGAGAGAGACGCTGCGATCGCAAAGGAGTTTACATTAATTATTATTTGGGAGTGCGATTATAACGGTCCCTGGGATAATACGCCGGCCCCTCCGCCAACCGTGTATCCATACCAGATTGTGAAGCGTATTTATCGAAAACTAGCGAAGGTGACAGTCGATGCAGGAGTAAGAAAGATAATCTCGAATTTGTAAACGAGCATGTGCCCATAAGCGTGAGTATCGGCGATAATTTATGTACTAAAATAACTCACATATGCGAAACGGATCCGGCCAAATTAGTTGCTCTATTTATGGAAAACATACAGGAAAGGGGTAAGGCGATACGAGAGGGTGGTGCTAAAATATGCCTTCCTACCTGTATGGATAGACTTTCCGCTACCCAACAGCGCGAGATCACCCGATGGATTGATCAAGTTCCTGTAATTGGTTTCAACTCTAGTCGATACGATCTCAATCTGATAAAAAAAACATTTCGTCGGGCTGTTGACCGATAAGACATCGAAAGTTCTCGGCGGTAAGAAAACAAACATGACGATATTCCTATTTACCCCAGAATTCCGATTTCTCGACGTAAAATTATGTCTCAGTCCAGAGACGTCCTACGACAAATGGATAAAGGCGTACGGCTGCGAGGGGCAAAAGTAGTTCTTTCCATACGAGTGGTTTGATTCTATCGAGAAACTGGATTACGAAGGGTTGCCCGGAATAAAATATTGGGACAATCAACTCAACCCGAAGGAAAAAATAATCGCGACAGAATTGGCCACATGCAATGAGATTTATAAAAATAAAAATATAAGAACGTTCAGAGAGTGGTTACGATACTACAATGATTTGGACGTGGATCCGTTTATAGAGGCGCTCGGTAAAATGTCCAGTTATTACGCGACGAGAGGCATTGACATGTTTAAAGACGCGGTTACTCTGCCCGGGATAGCGCTGCAGTACCTTCTTAGGGGGACAATAAAAGAACACGTAAAATCCTATCAAACTAAAAAAAGCATAGCAGCTGCGGCCGCTCTGGTCGGGGGACCGTCAATCGTATTCTCTCGCCACGCGGAAGTCGGGGTCACAAAAATTAGGTCAATACCCTCTCCAACCCCCCAACCTTGTTGGAGGCGTGAATTGAATTTTGACGGTAAAAAATATGATGCGGCCTACCGTGATGATCTCCACACCCAAATAAATCGGATCGCCACAAAGTTTAGGCCAACACCAGAAGGGATGTTGAAAACCGCTATGGGCGACCCATCAATCGTATTCACCAGAAGGGATGTTGAAAACAGTCATGGGCGGTGGACCGCCAATCGTATTCTCTCGCCGCGCTGGGCCAACATCAGAAGGGATGTTGAAAACTGCCATGGGCGACACATCAACCATCTTTTCTCGCCACGCGAGACCAACACCAGAAGGGATGTTGAAGACCGCCATGGGCGGCGGACCGTCAATCGTATTCTCTCGCCACGTTGAAGTCGGGGTCACAAAAATTAGGCCAACACCAGAAGGGGACGGTAAAAAATGCGAAGCCGTAATAGCCTCGACTCCAACGCGCTGTATCTATCTACGTTAAATAAAGAGATGCCTTGTGGTGAGGAAGAAATACACCATAATGAGGAACCCCACGACCCCCATGGAATATCATGTTTTACCAGAAAAGTTTTATCCGGGAGATGGTTCGGATTTGCCGAGGTGGATATAGAAGTTCCTCCCGGTTTGACAGATAAATTTTCTGAGATGTCTCCATTATTTATTAACCGAGTACTGGAGGAAGGGGAAGTACCCGATTACATGCTAAAATATTTAGACAACTCGGGAAGAAAACGCGGTAGCGGGAAGAAACTAGTAGGTGTGCTGTCCGCCAAAAAAGTATTGCTGTACTCACCGCTTCTAAAGTGGTATTTGGAACATGGTCTCAAAATCGCTGGGGTCCACCGGAGTATCACTTATGAGCGCGACACGCCGTTTAAATGGTTTGTTAAGGAAGTTACTGCCGCGCGGAGAACCGGCGATAAGGACGTGACTAAAGCCCCTATTGCGGGCATAATGAAATTGTTAGGGAACTCGTGCTGCGATAAAATGATAGAGTCTCCGGAGGGGCACCTGAATACGACATATACGAAGGACGAGAAAAGTGTGGACAAGGCATTAAGATCTGCATACTTCCATGATTTGGAGGAGATCGGCGATGCGTACGAGATATCTTCTAGAAAGGTTAATGCGGTTATGAATAGGCCATTCCATTGCGGGATAGCCGTGTACCAACTGGCCAAGCTGAGAATGTTGGAATTCTATTACGATTTCTTAGACAAGTATGTGGACAGAACAGATTTTGAATTAATACAAATGGATACGGACAGTCTATACATGGCAGTAAGCGTGAAACCTCCACAAGGGAATGAGAAATACGGCAGTTTCGATAGTATGGTAAAACCTCATCTGCGCGATGAGTATGAGAAAGATAAGAAAAATTGGCTATCGTGGGATAAATGGAGTGACCGAGAGCCCGGGCTTTTCTAGGTAGAATTTCACGGAGATCGGGCCATTGCGCTATCGTGCAAGTGCTATTTTGTGGAGAAGTTGGCGCCTGTGAATACAGATGAGAACGTCAATCTACCAATCGAATCGCGATTGGAGGATGGCCGATTAAAACATTCCGCAAAAGGGTTATCTGCCAGACAGAACACATTAACCTGGAATCGGTATAAGAACGCGTTGAACTGGGGGCGAGACGATGTCAATACTCCAATCACGATTATTACGGTTGGAAGAATTGATGGTGGGAAATATATGTGTGAAAACCGCGGATTCCGAATGCGGGACGGCGCGATGAAAACATGTACGCAGAGTAAGTTGGGAATATCGGCCTATTACGATAAAAGAAGAATTCTTCCCGACGGTATACACACGGAACCTCTTTTCTAATAATTTTTTTTTTTTTGAATTATTAAAATGGTATTGGTGCTGCTCCCGAATTCAATTCGCGAATTTAGGGTGGTGTTGTAACTTCGCCCCCCCCCCCCCCCCCCCCCACTTTTTCTCCCAATTTTAACCTAAATTGATCCCAATCAGTATTCTCAATCTTGGGAAGGGTGGCGCGCGCCTTAGTTCTAATAGTATTTTTTAAATTCTCATATCGAGACATCTCCTCCACCACCGACTCAAATTCAGCGTCCGATATATTGTTATCGGCCAACGCTTTGGACACGATAACGTCGATGCTATTTTTCTTAGACCTCACGAGAACCGATATTCTGTCTACTTTCTACTTTTATTTTCGAATTTTCTCCCCACTACACTGAACGCCATACATAACAACCCCGTCCCAGCGGCTACCCCACTCAAACACCCCGCAATGGGAATTGCCACGACTGTAGACAATAATGCGGCTGTTCCGGCCCCACCCATTATAGAAATTGCTGCCAGCACGGTGCTCACCCCCTCCACTATGTTTGCCGCGCGTCTATTCGTTTTAGCATTCATTTTCCGAGTTTCCGCCTCTTGTTTTAGAATATCCTGCATCTCTACGATATTTTCCAACCTAAAATCTGAACCAATATCAACATTGTTGAAAATTGGAAGCGTGCTCGGAAGCGGTGATTCATTCATATATCAAGTTTAATTAACAATGCTACAACATTGGAAGAACTCGCTGGGTCAGCGATTTTCGCAACAAAGTTAATAACACTACTTTCGGAAAGTCTAATTGGATCGTCACCGGCGAACAAAACCAGCACTGAACTCTGTTCCAGCGAGCTTAGTGACACCAAGCGCCCGTTCTTCACCATACAGTACGAAATTTACGGTGACCGCAACCACAGGTTTACCCTTAGCATTAACCGAGCAGACCGCCATTCGTCGAACCGTCCCGGGAGTTGTCATGGCGTATCCCCCATATATATTGCTCGCTTTGGCACCAAACGAATATTCATAGATCCCCTCATTCAATAGGCCCCGCTTCTCAGCCCAAGCTGTTATGACACGTTTTTGTTGTTGCAATAACTTAAACTGCTCTACAGATGTGTTCAACAATCCGGCAAGCCCCCCGATAGCGGTATGGGCCTCAGCACGAACCTTTTCTGAGGTATCCTGAAGTTCCTTGTGAGCGGCTCTACGAACACGTTTCAGTTTATCGGAAATTTCCATAAGCTCTGTATGGGCCTCTTCCCGAAATTCGGTTATTTTTCCACCTAGTTCAGTAAGTGCTGCTTGTCTGATGAGAGAGCCCTCTTCCCCAACTTGGATAATTTTTCCGCCGAGATCCTTAAGTCCTGTATGTGCCTCTTCGCGAACTTGTGCAGTCGCCGTCATGACGTCTACTCTAAGCTGTGCTATACTCCTGTGAATCACGTTTGTGAACTCCGATATAGTTCTATTGATCAGGGCCTTGGTTTTTCCGGTAGTTAAAAAATCACCTGTGGGGTTGGATCCGTCGAGATCTCCAATCTCGATTGGGTTGTTACTCGGATTTATATCTGTCACACAATCGCGATTGGAATTGGAAGAACTACCTGGTCCGTATATACTCATAATGTTGGTTGTTATATTACGAACTTGAGTCTAATTCTTTGAATTAATTTGAAATTTCTAGGACGACCGAAATCGGGTAATAGTTCTTCAACTCTCTGGCTTGATCATCAAGAATAGAGACCGTATATTCGTGGATATGTCCCGATTCCAAAACTTTCATCTCAGGGCATGGGAAGTCTAAGGTCACAGTCTCCCCAAAGAAACAATCACTGGCTTGCACGGTTTTCAGTAATGTGCTGGGAGATCCGTCTACCGTGTTGTACTATGTGTTCACCCGATCCAGGTGCACTCTGACAGTTTTATTGAAGGCGAAATCCACCTGGTTATCACCGACGTACTCACCCGGGACAAACAATCCTTTATTCGCAGAGTATGTTTCTCTAAACCCGAGTTGAATACCCAACGTCGGGGATATCTTAAATGTCTGGCAATGGTGCTCAGCGCTAGGGGTTCTCCGGTCATCATGTTGACGATCGGGATATTTGATGCTTTTAGTCGCAACCTACCGCGCAGATCCAATTCGAATTTGGAGTAGTCGCGGCCGACAGCCGGGACAGTACCTTTTTCTCCCAAATTGTTGAAGTAGTCGTCTACAGCTGACTTGACTAACTCCCGACTTAGCCTAATGGTGTTGGTAGCGCCACCTATTTCATCCAATCGCTATTGGGTTGGAACTGGAGTCTCCATGAAGGGCGTTTCATTATCATCATCGAGGTAATCATCCATGTCATCATCATCCATGTCATCGGCTCGGCCGAATTATTCCATGCCAAAATCATCCATCTTTAGCGATGTATTAAATAAAAAAGCATACGGGTTTAATATAGTATTTAAATATGTCTTCGAGTCAATACGGTCGCAAACTCAATCCATACCGCAGACTGCGGGAGCCCCTTGGGGCGAAATGCGTGAGACAGACCGTCGTTATTACGAACAACCCATCGACGATCGACCAGAACCAGCAGCTCTTGGCCCGCTTCCCCAAGCTAGCTACGTCATTGTGCAGGGGACAGTTCGCCTCGCTTTCACTATTTCGCTGACGTCGACGGACGCGGACCGAACCATCGTTCAGAACCTGGGTCGCGCCATCGTCAAGAAGACCATGATAAAGATTTCTGGTAATGAGGTGATGTCGATCGACGACAGCGACGTCTACCATTGTTACCAGGACATGTGGAAGACGGCGCAAGAGCGCGAAAATGCGGTCTATCAGGGTATTTACACCAGCAACCGTCATAACGTAACCAGACTTAGAATCGGGGCTGGTAACAAGGCAGATAACAACGCGAGCGACAATGCGGTCGCGGCCGCTTACGGCAACCGCTTCTACATCCCGCTCGACTTTGAGCTGCTGGAGAGTCACATGCCCTACTATCAGAGCGCTTTGGCTGACCGCCTCGAATACGAACTAACGTTCAACGACTACGGCCGAGTTCTCATAGCCACCGACATAGCATCGACGTATACGGTCGACAATGTTTCGTTGGAGTACGACATGGTCACGATGCCCGAACTCGCGCGATTGATCAGAACCCAGTACGCCGGGTGCGTTGCCATACTTTACGACCGAGTTCTTCGCCACCGCAAGATGACGAAAGACAAAAGCGACACATTGTGGAATATTAATGTCAACGTACCCGCCAGCTCGAAGAAAGGTATACAGATGCTGTTCGAGGAGGCTCGGTTCGCGCTCGGGGTTAGAAAAACCGACAAATTCTATAACCCCAAAATCACGTAGGTTGAGATGACGATCGAGGGAGTCCCCAATCAATTATACAGCCAGGGCCTTCGCGCGCACCAGCAGTGGGACGAAGCCAGGAAGCAATTTGCTGCCGGCTCTAAGCGCTCCACGGAGGTTGCCGCGGTTGCCAAAGACCTGCAGCTCTCGGATGTCTCCCTCGCGCAGTTCCTGACTACCAAATACACGTTATGGCTAGACATGCGAGCCAGCGACGACGACCAAATGCACGGTAGTGGACGCCAAGTTGAGAACACTAGCGAGGGTGTGACGATCCAGATAACCAAAGAGGCGGATGGAGCTGGACCATAGAACGTGTACTTATATATAATCAGAGACGCACAACTCAACATCGAAGATGGCCGATACGTCTCAGCACTCTACTAAATCAAAAGATTTAAATAAAGTTTGTGACGCCCACTCTGCCGTAATATGTGGGCAGACAGGATGCGGATAAACGGTTTTCATCCTGGACTTGCTCGAGGGCTCCTACCGCGATGTCTTTCGACACATTGTGATCCTGTGCCCCACTGTGCGGCACAACGATACTTATCAGCGGCGCCCGTGGATATAGACCGACCCTGAGGTATACGTCATTGACTGCGGAGACAGACTTCACGATTGGTTGCACGGCTTCTACCTAAGATTCCAGGGCGAGCTCACCATATACGTGATTGACGATTGCTCGGCCAAGGCGGCGATGACCAAAAAGAAGGACATGCTCTCAGAGCTCGCATTGTCTGGCCGCCATGCTGGGCAAAGCGTATGGATCTCCACTCAAAAGTACAACGCCGTCCTCAAGAATCTGCGCAAGCAAACGAAATGGGTCGCCCTCTTTCACTGCAAGGACCGAGACTCATTCGATGACTGACTTCGAGAGAACGACGTTATCCCAACGCGCGAGGAGCGCCTGGAAGTTCGACAGATGCTTTCGGAAACTAAGCACGCTAAGCTTCTGCTAAAGACTGATCAACCCACAAATTATGAAGTTATAAATTAATTACTGAATTACTCGCAACAAGTTGCTGTTTACTAAATAATCTACTAATATCTACTAATGTCTACTAATATCTACTAATATCTACTAAATATTTCAGAATTATTACTGAATTTCTGAATTATTCACTAAATAATCTACTAAATATTACTGAATTGTTCGCGACAAGTTGCTGTTACTCATAATTAATTTTAAGAAAATTACAAACAGTTTAATGTTAGACTAATGAGACTAGTCAGAATATTACTAATTATTAAAAATAAAATAATGAACTGCGACGAACAGCTAATGGAAGAAACAGTCGCTCCAACTGCCGGCACGACAGCCGACACGGTATATTTCCTGAAAGATAGCCCGACTGCCGACAAGGATCTGAAAGATGGCCCGGCTGCCGATAGGGTATCTTTCCTGAAAGAAAATGAAAACACGACGCGACGCGAGCGGCTAGCTGCGCTGGTTGCTGGGGGGCAATCGGAGCAGTATTTTGGTAGGCGTCTCTCAGTTTGTCAGGTGGATAAAATGTCAGATGTCGAGGTTCATAAAATGTATGAGCGATACGAATCTAAATTGGGGGCAGAGATGACGAAAACTCTTGGGGCGGCGGCTATTCATTTGTACGCTACCGCTGTCAGTGCAATTCTCCCTATATCTGACACCGCGGGGTTGATTAGTCATTTAGAGACTGACCCTTTTTTAGGACACACTCTTAGAACAGCCTGCTGCTCAATTTATCACACGTTTTGAATGTACTTAGCTCCGCTGACAACCGCGTTGACCACGGCTAAACACTGTCAATTTTTACATATATGCCCACGAACTATAAGCTCAGAAAATGATGATACAAGACGCACCCCCAATTCGCGAATTGGAACTGGAGCGGCAAGCACCTGCGAGAGTGACGGAACAGCCCTCAACTCCCAATCGAGATTGGATGAACCCGATTGCACTTCCAACTCCGATTGATCCTCCAACTCCGCTCCCGAGCACGTTGGGGGAACTATCCCCAATTGCACGACACAAAAACCCAAAAAGACAGGCAGCTGGGCGGGCAGCGGCTGCCACCCGAAAAGCTAAACAAGATAAAATACTCGCCGAGCTTCGAGAGGCCAAACAGTCGTTATCTGTTCCGGCTCAGGAGCCCCAATTGCAATTGGAGTTGGGGGCAGAAACAGCAAAACACCCGAAGACAGCTGCGGTGCAATCTCCGCAGGAATCCCCGATTGCTGTAGCTCCTACCTGGATCATCCCGTGGGTTGTTGGTGGTGGTCTGACAGTTATGGGCACCCTGGGTGTGGAACTACCTTTCGAAACAACCCCCAACCGCACCTGTGCAGTTGGAGGCGGTTCCGAAGAAGGTTACGAAACCGATAGCGCCCCATTTAAACATTAATCGCGATCCCTTTTATATGCAATAATCATTATATGTAATGGCGGAAAACGAGGGTAAAATATTAGTGAATGAGGTTTATCACGCCGTGGTGATATCGGGTCTCAGTATCGGGTTTGCTCGAATATCAAAGATGCTCTTCGGAGGGCCCTCTCCCAAATTGGACCTGACTGTTAAAGACGTAGGGCTCGTGACCTTGAATGTATGGACCACAATTTTTATCAGCGATTATCTAATTAAAGCTGGAATTCTACCTGCTAATATATGGAAATAAATGGCTTCGATCGGACTAATGATAGGTGGTGCGGTGTTCAGCGCAGTGGATTTCGGCGGTAGCAACTATTTCTTCTCGTTAATAGGAAAAAACTTGGACGTGGATGAGGAGTGCAAGCGTTACGATTTAGCTGTAGAACAACTCAATAGCGCAAAGGAAGCACGGTCGCAAAAATGAACCGCCCGTCTGGACTGGATCAACGAAGATCTTCGACGCGAGAATCACGCCACGCAAACTTTCCGGAACGTTGACGAAGCCATGCGCGAATACGCTCTGGCATATCCGCATACAATTCTCGCGCCGCTGGATCCCGAGCCCCAATTTTCAGATTTCTATGTACCGTCAGAGGCCGAAAAAGACCGCGAGATCGCGTTCGTCGTCGTGGGAATGGTTGCGACGGGTCTCTGCAGCTACTATATTGGAAAAGCAACAAGCAAAAGCAATAAGGAATAATTATTTTAAAAAACTTTTTTAAATAATATATATATAGAACGATGTTAGTTGACGTGCTTTATTACGCTTTGATCGATGTGGGCTACACGGCGCTTAAACACCGCTTAGCTGGTGCAAAGGGTCTGATCAGTCTGGCCCAAGATTCTCTACAGACGTGGCGTAAGGATGAAAAAGCGGCCACCCTTTTCGCAAAGCGGATGTTAGATTCCCCCGAGTTCCCGCTCCTGAGCTGGAACTTAACCAGTGGCTGCAGCGAAACTTCCAAAAACGGTTTAGTATCGACGACGCTGTTACCGAACGATCTGGCGAGGACATGTTGGAGACTGTTCGACCTACTAGAATACCTCGCATACGATGGACACGCGCAAGATTGATACCAAACTATCGGTTCGCCTAGCGCGCAAGTTAGCGAACACATACTACAGCCCCCGCGGCTACTGGAAGGGGCTTGCGGCCATCAAGAACCTCGAGGAGGCGACCAAGGTTTCCGAAAACGCCGCCACGGAATGGCTCAAAAAGCAGGCCATCTGGCAGATCTATTTGCCCGCGCCTCACAATATTCCGCGGCCGAAATTCGACGTGCCGGTGCCGAACGAAGTCCACCAAGCTGACCTCCTGTTTCTCCCTCACGATCGCGTCGGTCGCAAGACGTACAAGTACGCACTGACAATCGTTGACGTAGCGAGTCGGCATAAGGGGGCTGAGCCGCTGGCCACTAAATAGTCGAAGGAGGTGGCTTAGGCTCTTTCCCGAATATATAAAAGGACTCCTCTCAAATGGCCGAATCTTCTCCAGGTCGATCCCGGCCGCGAGTTCATGGGCGCGGTCTCCCATCTATTGACTAAACACGATGTTTCTGTTAGACGCGGCCGCGTCAATATCCACCGGGACCAGGGGATCGTGGAGCGGTTCAATCGAACCCTGGCTGAGAGGCTGTTCGGACACCAATATGCCAAAGAGCTTGTAGACCCTCATTCGCGATCGACCGAGTGGGTGGCCAGGCTGCCCCCCGTGGTCTCCCCACTGAATGGCGAGATGACCAGATTGATCGGTAGAAAGCCTGTAGATGCCATCAAGTCTAAAAAGGTGTCGCACAAACCATCTGCCGTCTCGCGCGGGCGACCCGTTGGTTTAGCGGAGAAACGGCTTCCATTGGATGTTACCGTCCGGTACCTCTATCAACCGGGAGAGGTCGAAGGTGGTCGCCGCCGCGCCACTGATCCCGTGTGGTCTCTCAATGTATATCATCTAGATCGATCTATTACCAAACCCGATGAGCCCGTGCTCTATTATTTGGATGATGGTCCATCGCGCGGGTATGTTCGCGAATAACTTTTTGCGGTGCCTTCTGGCACCCAGCTGCCGGTTAAGTTCTGAAGATTCTCATAATTAATTAATTAATTTTGTAATTTTAATTTTTTTTTTTAATTATTAATTAATTAATTATGAGAAATTTTTAAAATCTTACAAATTCGAAAAATGAATCCACCCAAATTCTCATTGGCCAATTGAGGGTGGCGGCATATTTTTATTTTTTTCCACCATATAAAGTGTTACCAATTTTGGTGTTGGTGGTCACTCAAACACCCGCAAATTCGCCTCCCCTTAGTCGCGGTAATGAACTCATACCCTATATACTACTGAAACACCCATCATGCCTCTGACAGACAGTATAGATCTGTATAAAGCTACAGAAACGTGCTAGCGGATTAAGATCATAACACCCATAAGCCCCACATGATGTCTGTGTGTGCTTTGCAGTCATGAATAAGCAATACCATTGGACGTAAATGACAATACAATCCTTGAAGTCGTGCATATTTCTCCATACACAGTAACTATGTCAAGTTAATATTAGAAGTTAAAATGAATACTACTCTACTGTTTGTTCCATACAGAGCCCCGCAGTGGACATGGACTTTTTTATTAATTCTTTCCCACGAAATAACAATTGGTTCCCTCAATTTAACAATTCGTTCCCTCGAATTAACAATTGGTTCCCACGATATAACAATTCGTTCACAATAATTAACAATTCGTTCACATAATTAACAATTCGTTCCCTCGAATTATTTTGTCACCCAGCTGTGCGCGCAACACCTTTGTTGTTAATTCGAGGGAACGAATTGTTAATTCGAGGGAACGAATTGTTAAATTGAGGGAAGAAGTTGTTATTTCGTGGGAACGAATTGTTATTTCGTGGGAAAGAATTAATAAAAACAAATTATACGTCCACTGCGGGGCTCCGTAGTTACACGTTGTCCTGCCGACTTACTTTGACAATTAAACACATTAATCCGAAAAATATCCAAACTTAGGTACGTATTCGTAAACAATAAAATACCCTCCCCAAAAAATGTATGTAACTAAATTTCGTCAAAGATTGAGTTTAGAGGGAAAATGAAAGTTTTCTATTGGATAATAACATTGGCGCTAAAGTAGATTTTTAAAAATAATTTTGGAATGTGTTGACAGATTTTCAAAATCTAACTTTCGTTTTTATTTCTTTGTTACATCATTTCCAGCTTACTAGCCAGGTTACGGGGCAATTTTCCAACATTTTTCGCTTTTAAACCCACACTTTACAGCACTGTTTTGCCGCATGTTAAATTCATATGGAGAAATAATTATTTCGTAATAAAATCAATATTTGGAACACATTCAGAAAACAAAAAGGCGCTTTCTTAATTTTTGCTAAAATTTAATATTATCAAATAAGTTTAATAATTAGAAGGCGGGAAACCAAAAAATGTCGTCTGCTGTTGTTAGTTATTTTGTATTCTTTCTCAATAAAATTATGGTTAGACAGCACTTTAGACTCATTTCCATTGGAAATGATTGTAAAGTGCTGCGAAACTGTTTTTGATGAGAAAAATAAACCGCAGACGAACTATTTAATTTAGCATCGTAAGGGTTAAAGTGTCATCCGACAGACCAGTGGGATGGAAATACTATGTAAGTATTATTCACACCTACTGTTCCACGTATTGCTGCCGACAGACTTTTGGCTATTAAACATCTAAAACATATCATCTGAGACATTTTCTGGCAAACTGAACATTAATTCACCATTACCCCACGTACTGATTGGCATTACTATACATTTTATATCGGACGTAAATTTCTACACTGATATCAGGGGCGATGACTGTGTTTCCTTAAAATGTTAACGGACATTACTATTTATAATTTGTATTTATTGTTTGATGTATACTTTATAATCTATCGAAAATATTATTTTTCATTTGACGCGTTTAATTAGCACAAATAATTTAAATATAACATGCCTCATTAGCATATTAAAATAGCCTGATACCAACACGCGACACTATCAGTAAAATAAATATTATTAAATGATTATATCTGTATAGTGGGCACCCGTAATCTTTATAACTGGTGGAATAGTGACACAATTATACACTTATTTAATTCCTATAAAGAACATGTTATGCCCACTCAGTGGGCATGTACCTTTAATGTGCTTAATAGCCAAAAGTAGGTCGGCAGCAAAGCCCCAGCAGTAACAAACTCACCCGCCCTGGATTGCAGCGGCTGACTATTCATGTACCAGTGAAAGACAAACTGCCCATCCAATGGGCGAATCACTTCACACATTAGAGCAACGTTCGTGCTTTCATTGATGGTCTGGCAGGCGGGAGTCAAGGTAACGACGGGCTGGGATATAACGGTGACCGTGATGTTGCGACCAGCCTCCACTCCACTAGCCTTGTGGGCCACGAAGCAGGCGTAAGAGCCTGAATAGAAAGAGCAATATTCAGACACCATTTAAAAAAACTTTAAATTTACACAAATTGCAAAGTCAAATGAGAAAGGCTTACAAACTTGTTGACATAACACAATTGTTTCAGCACCATTTTGAAGGTCATAAAGGTCAATTTCATGTCATTGGTGGTGCAAGTGCGTCACACATGTTCAGGTGAATGAGCTGTCCAAATATTAAAACAATCCTTCAAGTAATATTGAAGATATGACATGATAGATAAACCCTTACAAACATGTTGACGTAAGAAAATGGCTAAGTGTTTCAGCACCATGTTGAAGGTCACAAAGGTAATGATCACGTCATTGGTGGTGCTAGTGTGTCACACATGTTCAGGTGCATACACTGTCCAAATATTAAATAAATCGTTCAAATAATATTGAAGATATTACATGATGGAGAAACTCTTATAAATTATCAGACTTTTGGACGTAAATGTACTCGGACGGACGGACAGACGGACGGACGGAAGAGTAAAGCAATATGCGCCCTTGCTATCGCTTATTGGGCATACAATATGGTACAACAGTGAGTCTGCCACTATTTAGGATTAGAATGACATTACTGGTTTATCGCAATAACAATGGATTTGGATACAATTTGTTTTGGGAAACAATAGGGGTTTTCCCAAAGCAAATCGTGTCCAAATATTTAGGATTACATATATTACGGTAAAATCGATTGCAGGGTTTGGACAGAGACGAGGAAATCCCAGTCGAGTGGTGTTATAATAGTCTACTTTGAGGCTTTGCCGAGCCTGAGATGATATCGCAACATGATACTGGGATTCCCTATCTCGGTCTCCATCATGAACCCTGCCATTAATGATTTTTCTCACACATCAACCGCATGCTACAATATGCAAAAACAAACAGGGCTCGGAATCGGAACGTTGGACGACATTTACGCGGAAAGACAGTAAATGTGATGTCATGCCATTAGTTACGTAACAAACTTAGCAAGTGAGTAAAGGATCTCGGATACCACCGGCCGCTGCCTGGACCGAGAAATATAAACGTTAATCCAATTCTTACAGGCGGACCAACGGATGGACGGACGGAATGACGAAAATTATATACCCTCGACATACTTCGCATGCCGGGGATATAAAAAGGTGAAAATCTTAAAGTCCCAGCAACAGTTAAGGTCAGGAGATAGGACCTTGGTCGCAAGTGAAATTAAAAAGGCCCCCATCGAGATGGAAGTATTTGTTATGTCTAGAGCAGGGGGGGATCGAACCAAGACATCAAGTATTGATGTTTAACCCTTAGAATGCGGGAACCGAACGTTTTTTTCTGCTATTGCTGCATATTTTGTATTTTCGCTCAATAAAAACATAGTTTGACAGCACCAGAAAATGATTTTGATTGGAAATGATGCTAAAGTGCTGTCAAAACATGTTTTCATGAGCGAAATAAAAAATAAACAGCAGTCGGCAAAGTTTAATTCAGCAATGTAATGGTTAATGCTCTACCATCAGACTGCTAACCCAGCCATCAGGAAGACAAATATTGTCTGTTGCTGTTTGTTATAAATGTAGCCCTTTCGGCACTGCATGCCTATGTCCCTATATGTGCTAACAGTGCAGATCCATCGACTCATTACAAGCCATCTCATCAGAGAATGGGATACTTAGGGGTGAACGTGTTAAACATGTTACAACAAGGCGATCGTCGGGGAGTGTCTCAACCACTAAACGAGGCGGTCGTCAAGAAGGTCAACGTAACCAAGGTCAATGTCACACTATGAGGGAAACAAAATGATTGATACAAACTTCACAGTCACCAAGGTCAATGTCACACAATTAGCCATCAAAGTGAGGAAGGAAGCTATTGATGAAGTTTGGTAATGATCCAACATTTGGACGTACATCAACAAATATTGACACAAAAATAAAGGTCACCAAGGTGACGGTGAAGGTCACCAGAATAACATTGAATGAATACCTATCAATGTGACGTAGCTATTAATCAAAGGTGGTAATGATATGACTATCGGATCAGGAGATATTCAACATTTTAACGTATGCCCAAAATTGTTTACACCAAAGGGTTGGCCACCAATGTGAAGGTCATCCGAATTACACTGGTAGATATCAATGAATGTGAAGAAGATATCGATACATTTTGGAGATAATCCGACTAATGAATCAAGCGATATTCAACGTTTGGATTTACGTCCACAATTATTGACATGAAGGTCAAAGTCACCATGGTCACGGTCGTCTGAATGAGACTCGGGATGGATAGCCATCAATGTGAGGAAGCTATTGCTGAAGTTTGGTAAAGGACCCAACTAACGGATCAGACGGTATTCAACATTGGGATGTACGATGTATGTGCAACATTATTGTCATAAACGTTAAGGTCATTAACGTGAAGGTCAAGGTCACCCAAATGACAGAGGATGGATAGCCATTAATGTAAGAAAGCTATTGATGACATTTGGTAATGATCCCACTGACGGATCAAGAGGTACGTGAAATTTGGTTGCATCCAAAATGTACGTCCCACAAAGGTTAAGGTCACCAAGGTGCAGGTCAAGATCACCCGAATGACAGTGGACGGATAGCAAGCAATGTTTTCGACGGCGATGCCGCCACCGGAATTGTGACCGCTATGTCTCTTTCCACTATAATGGGTGAGACAAAAACAATATATATGTGGCTGTGACTGAAGGAATAGGGCTTATGAGTGTTGCAACCACTGTAGATCCAGATCAGCCTGTGCATCCGCAGACTGATTAGGATCTGCAATGTTCGCTATTACATCAATGAAACACCCATCATGCTTCTAACAAGCAATATATATCGCTATCACACTACAAATGCGTGCTATTTGATTTGGAGCTACATTGCTAACAAATTCCATAAGCCCCATTTCTCCAGTCACAGCCGCATATAATGTTTACCTGAATCATACAAGCGTACAGGCTTCAAACTGAGGCTAGATGCTTTCTCCTCTGTAAAACTCAATATGGATGAAGTGAGAGAAAATCTTGAATTGCTTGTCGGTTGAATGACTTTGTTGTTGTATGTCCACCAGTACGTGAATTCCTCTGTTTCTGGATACCCGATGGCGACAATTTTACATTTCAGTACGATTTCCGTGTCATTACCATTGTATACGTTCAGTGGCGACAGTGCGATCTCTTCCACCATAACATAGCCTCCTGCAATATGTGACAAGATCAATAGCCTATTTCACCAACATTGCAAAATATACTTATCTAGCAAAATATACTTTGAGGGAGGAATTTTCAATTTAAGGATACATTTATTAATTAGTATTGTACTAAATTTATTACATTAATATCAGCCATTTTGGCTGTGATAATGAAATACATTCAGTATAATAATTCTGTAATATTTGAATCATCAAATATATGCAGTCGTTAGTTCTATATGAAATAATGCATTTCTGGAAAAATAAATGGTTACTCCCTCAAAGTATACTTTGCTAGATAAGTATACTTTACAATTTTGATGACATTTGCTACAGAACATGTGAACAAGTCAAAGGGAACACCAGGCTAACAGTAGAACCTCTCTAAACCAGACACTCTGGTAACAGTGGAACCTCTCTAAACCAGACAATCTAGCTACAGTGAAACCTCTCTAAACCAGACACTGTGGGGACAGTGGAACCTCTCTGAACCAGACACTGCATACAGTGGATCCTCTTTAAACCAGACGCTCTGGGAACAGTGGTACCTCTCTAAACCATACACTCTGAAAACGGCTGCACCTCCCCCAACTCGTCAGACACGTGAATAAGCAAATCACGTTCCGAGGCGGGCGAGATGGGTCCTTCTCTTGTTCGCCCGACCCTACATGATGAGTTTGTTTACGTCATCATCTCCCAAAAGCTGAGGGTGGGCCTTGGACCGGACATCACACCCTTTAACTTCTGGTACCTGGCCATCACTTCAACGACCAGTTTGAACTCACTATCTGATATATCGTTGTCGGCTCTTGCTTTCGACACGATAACGTCGATAATGTTTTTCTTCGACCTCGCAATAACTGCTATTCGGTCGTGCTTGCGACTCTTGGCCTCGAGCTTGCGGGCCACCAGTCTGTTCGTTATGCAAAACAGGCCTGCCCCTGCTGCGACCGCACTCAATGCCACCGCAATCGGTACGGCAACGACTGTTGACAATAAAGACACACGCCCCATCCCGCTCACACCCGAATCTGAGGCTAGTGTGGTGTTCACCCCCTCGACGACATTGACTGCCCGCCTATATTTTCTTCGCATGACCTGTCCGTGCGTCTACCTGATGCTGGATAATATGTTGTATCTCGACAATCCTGGTCATTCGAAAGGCGTTAGGATCTACCTCCATGTGTCCGGGCGAGAACTCGTGGGTGCCGGCCGGAGCAGCTGACGGCAGCCCAGCATATAGTTGGTCGGTAACCATGTTCTCTATTTTTACAAATCGAGCTCGATTAATGCCTTCACAACAGTACTACTTGAAGTGTTCTGGTATGCACACTCAGTTCGGAAGTTGAAGTTGAAGTTGAAGATCGGAACACTACCGGCTGCAACTTCAATTGGCGTGTCGAGGATAGTAAATGCATATATTTGGCCCGCGTAGTTGGTCACCCCGTGGTCCTGCCACTCGCCGTGCAGGACGATGTTCACTCGGACTTCGGCCGTTGCCTTTCTGCTATTGTCGACCGAGCATAGGCCCATTCGCAAAATTCGACCCGCAGCTACCAGTGGAAAGCCCGTGTGTTGGTTGTTACATTGCTATCGAAAACGTACTCATGTTCTCCTGAACGGAATCCGCCTCGTTCTTTAGCACAACTCGTAATAACAGGCTTCGTTTGTGTAACCGATGACGCAGTCGTTAGAATTACTGGTGCAAAAGTAGGCAATTCGACGGGAACGTACTTATCTGCGCTTGTGGAGGAACTGCCTGTGCCGTATATGTTCATTATTCTGCTATTTCGAGAACGACTGAAATCAGGAAATCGTTATTTATTTCTTGCATGTTATCATGGAGAATAGAGATCTCAAATTCGTGATGTGCCCATTTCATTTTCAATTCAGGGTTTGGAAAGTCCAAGGTCAGGGTCTCCCCGTAGAAGCAGTCGCTGGCGTGCATAACCTTAAGGAGGGTGGATTGGGCCCCGTCTAACGTGTTGTATGATGTGTTCAGCTGCTGCATGTGCACACTGAACGTTTCCATCGCCGACGTGCTCGCCAGGGCCAAACCATCAGCTGTTGTCGGAGTATGTAGTTGTAAAACCGAGCCGCACGGCCAACGCCAGGGAGATCGCTACCCGGTTGGCGGTCTCGACGGTCAAGATCGCAAGTCCGGTGGCTTTCGAGATTGTGAGACTGTCTCGGCCATCAAGCTCCGACGCGACAAAAGCTTCGAGGGCTCGCGAACTCCAAAGACCGGGGGTCAGCTTTGCATCTACTGGGCCGCCGTCCTTCTCGTTCGTAGCCGATGTCTTTGTTCACTTCAACGTTGCGCCAGCCGACCGTTAAGGTGATCGATCGCTCCCCGCAACAGTTTTCGATCGGCTTCTGAAGCGTAAAAGCCCCGCTTTGAACATTGGTAAGCGTAGCAAACATGATTATACAATTAGATGATGGATACCAAGGCGTTTGGCTTCAATTCTGATGTGAAGTACCAGCCCGGCGGAGTGTACGCCGCCAAGGCGGGCACCCCACCCCCCCCCCCCCATCCAAGTTCGCAACTCCACAGCTGGAGCAGTTGGAAAAGGCTTTCAAACCAACTTTCTCAACGTGTTTGACAAATATAGGCTGCACAAAATCCAGGCCAAAGAGGTCGTGAATAGGTAGAAAACGACGCCAATGCAGTTTTAGCAAAACAAGTTGAACTTCGCCGTGTGGTGCGCCACGGGTGGGTGTGGGGTTGCCGCGGAGGACCATCTTCCCGCGGAGGACTCCTTCCTGAGGGCAGTTTTCAACTTTCACGTGTACTAACCACTAGGCGGATTCTGAAAGAACTGAAGACCGCTCACGCCTGGGACACCGTTTCCAAAACCTACAACCGTCGGATGTTTGAAAGAATTTCGAGTCCCGAGGGATACGGACTGGCGACAGAAAGTATTTTCGAGCAGCACTGACCTTGTGGATGTCCTCATTCGGGGCCACGGGGCTTGGACGCAGACGGATTTTAGGCACGATAACTCAGGCGACCACATCACCAGTCAGAACGCCGGGAAAGTTGACCCAGCAACGATGACCTTCGGGCCGCAAGTGTCTGGCGGCCGACACTGTGGTATCTCATCCTGCGATTGGCTTCCCCCCAAACAAGACCACGTTGATTATATGCATAAAGCTGCTGGATTTTAGGACGCTTGGGGCACATTTGTGTTAGACAATGGTCTATGGTTCACGCAGGCCGGTGTTCTTCGCCTCAAGGACTCCATTCGCACATACGTCTGGACCATCCTCGGCGCACAGGCACAAGCACGCAGCTCTATATTGGGAACAGGAGCAGCGTCCGATGCCCAGAAACAGTTAATGACAAATGTCGAGGACGTCATATCATCTTCGGTAGACGTCCCGGCGGAGATTAAGCGGTATCAATACATGTTACAGTTTGCTGGCACCCCAGTTGACTATATATTTGGAATCGGTCTATATATGGCGCCGAGCAACATGATACTACGAGTCGACCGGGTTGACGGCTTCAATAATGATAAAGTGATTGCCACCATACAGCAAAAGCTCGGTCGTAATGGGAACGTGAACACGGCTATCATCCCGAGACTGACCACTGGAAACGACGCCGATTTTGTAAAGCCACAGCCACCACAAGCGCCCGATGTCGGCGCACTTGGTGCTACAGGAGTCGGCACACTTGGTGCAACATCAGCGTCGATCAGTAGGCCAGCGACCGCGAGGATATTGGCCAAAACATTATCGACAAGCCATCCGGCCGTTGTTGACAAGATGGATAGCAAGAAGTAAACGATCCCGCCTATCATCCCAGGCAATGCGGCAGCCACTTGTCCGGCTAGTTTAGCTAGGAGACTGGCGAGGGCGTTTAGCTGCTTTTTGGCCCACTCCTTGGCTCCGCCACTGGTAGGATGTGGCGGACGGTCCACACTGTAACTGTTTTCCGTGTTCAGTCTGCCGCCGTCCGTCCACGCCTCCCTGTCCGTGCTGTACTGTACAACAAACGTCTGGCCCAGACTGCCGTGAAAGCCCAGATTCCAAGATACGTTCACACTCGTCGTGTGGACTTTCTCTATCATCCGGTCTTTAGGCGTCTCGGGTGGGCGTTTAGGAATAGTGGTGTGCCTTAACTCTTAGAATGCGGGACACAATACTTGTTTTCTTATGTTGTCTTTGTCTCTATATAAATATAGTTTGCCAGTATAATATGGCAGCTAATCCCAAATCAATCATGTATTCGCTGTCTGACTTCAGCAAAACAAGTAAACCAGAAACATTCATGTGTTCATAAAACACAGATGCCTCACTTTCCGCATTGACAGTAAACGAGTCAAAAGTACAAAATTCGTAGTCCAAACGTGGGCGATAATCCATGGTCTGGTGTCAAATGAAACATTGAAATTCATTCTGCCCATCTACATAACATAAATATACTACATACAAATTACCTCCATCTATTACGGTTAGTTCTAAATGATACGTCCAACAGATAGAGATAATCCATGACGTGGTTTGAATCACAATGAAGTGTCTATATCTACATACCATAGCGAAGCTACATACCAAATATCAAGCCTCCAGCTTTTACGAGTTACAAGGCAAGAATGTGAGGTGAGAGTAGTACAGTAGGAAATGAATGTATGGATGATGACACACATGCCCATGAAATGTAATGCGTATCGGTCATAAGGTATGCAAGTTATAGCCGGATAGAAAACGGGGCAGACAGATGGACGGGTGTACGTGTGAAATTTCCAACTGAAAGGCGTATTTTGGTGCATGCTAATTCGATACTATTAACAGTATTTGTGACAGCCCTGGGTCTGAACGAAATAATAAATAATTATTTATTCAGATAGTAGAAATCTATGTGCACACTACTCGCTACAGTGTATACCTTCAGACACTGTCTGCCGATATACGTCCGTCGTCCCGACGGTATTGGTGATCTTCATGTGATAGACGCCGAGTTCAGATTTACTGTTCAGTGTCAGGGTAGCTGTAGCCGTGGTCCCCTGTGTTGTCACCATGCTACCATATACCGGCAGTTGTATCTCTGATGTCTCATACGTCACCTCTCCGACTGACGCCGTCTGTGTGACGTTGTTGACAACCCGGTGACAGGTCACGGTGCTGTTGGCAACATTTGAGTAATAGGTCACACTGAAGGTGGATGGCACGCCAAGCTGGATGGCCACTGGTCGTACCGGCTGGGCTGTCCGGATAATGACCGGTTGGTCTGCAACAGGGTGATTATAAACATAGTACCAGGTAAACCGCACGACATAGTCAATTAATTGAACAAATGATTACAAGGTGTCCTCTGCAGTAACTGAGACGACAGGCAGTCAGACATAAACCACACAGACACAGTATATACACTGAACACATTACAAGATGTTCATTGCAGTAACTGACATTTTACCATAGAAAGTGCTGGTATTCAAATGAAAATAACACACAATGTAGTGTTATGGCAGCCATTTTTAATTTTAAAATGACACACATATCTGTTATTGAACAAAAATGTTACTATTTCATTGTTATACATATATATCCCATAAATACATGTAATTTGTCTAATTTGTGATAAAATAATGTGTGAAAATAGAGTATGTGGGTCATTCGGTCATTGTAAAATTCAAGATGGCCGCCAAACTTGTGACAAAATATATTACTTTACATAAAAATACATTTCCGAAGACAAAAGCAAAAATGTCAGCAGGTTCACATTTTGACACCGACTATTATAAGACATTTACACGAGCATTAAAGTCTCGAAACCACCAAGTATGTGATATAGACCCTGGGCTTAGCGGGGGAGGGTCAATCGTGAATTTGTCACAGGGTGGTAGTGGATCATTATGGCATTCGGTGGTGGGGCATAAATATTATTTTGTTGATGAAAATAAGGCTTAAAGTATAAGTTTATGAGGTAGAATTGTATTTTTTATATTTGATTTTGTAATTTGATCTTTAATATGACCTTGGCATTGTATCAGCTGATTTCAATTCATTAGTGGATGTCATAGTGGTCTTTCTGGCAAATGCAATAATGGCAAGCTCTGTCAATACACATTTTTAGTTAACGGTCATATGCTCAAAATTGGCGGACATCTTGGACGCAATCTTGAATTTAAGACTTTTTGCACCTCTTCCCAAAATGACACCGAGGCCAACATTATTAATCAGCCATCACTCTAACATAATTATAAAGGTTTCAAACCTTTTCCGTCCAACATCAGAACCAAAATCATACAATGCAACCGTCTGTGTGTTTCATAATTGAATTATTATGCAACCTGAGGGACACATCAACCTCCCATGACCACGGCATAATGAAGCTTCGCTAAGTCGATACTGAGTTATTGATTATTGATATTGTTAAATACGTTGAAGTCGCACTTACATCCAAATAATGAAGAGGGTGACATGTAATGTCCCAGAGATATGGCGTCACTGATGACACCAGTGTGCGGCCATTAATTTCGCATTATCAAGTTACATGCACAAATTGTTGGAGCAGATCCATGGTTAATGCCAATACTCCTAGATATCTGCTCATATACATGTATATCGTCTACCAACTCCAAGGCATATGTTTTTGTTTTCTTTGAAATCGTATTGTTTTTACCAAATTATTTTTATAGTTGCTCAGCACTGCGTCCAATACGCTCGACATATGTGATGATGACGTCATATGGCGTCATATACTACGCAGTGACATATTATTACCCAACTCCCTATATATGTTGATATTCCATAGTTTTTAATAATTCCCTGGATGTTTACGTGCCTGGTCAAATAGTTCCGCGTGTCCGGTCAATAGTTCAGATTGCCCGGTCAATAGTTATGCATGCCAGGTCAATAGTCAAAACTATTTCACCTCTGAAAATCATGACGTCATATTTTTTGTCGTAGATTACGTCATAACGAAAGCGAGAAATTACTGGATACTGGACGCTAGTCCTAGTGACAGTTTTTGTCGCTGAAGAACGACCAGCAAAACTTATTGTGTGACGGTGCATTTGGGCACCTTTTATTACGGAAAACTCAAAACATAACTTTTCATGAAATTTCCACCATATGGCCACACTTTGGTGCTCTACCTGATGACATGCACAGCTAAGGGGAAAAAATGTTAGAAAATCGTGTTTTGGGGCAATTTGTGCCCGATTTTCAATGGGAACAGCCATTCGGGTAAATAAATGGAACAGCCAGACACTTCACCATTTTATTTTCAGCAGTAAAAATAGTTCCACATTTGATAAAAAGATTTCTCAGCTACAGACTCTGTAGTTGTACAAACTAATACAAATAATACACCGGATTGATAAATAAAACCAATATTAATTAATTCACATCAAGCTTTATCTACTTTTCTCAAAACGCGCTCAAGCGCAATAATTTACGTCTGCTTGTAATTTGGAAATATTCGGCGTTTTGTTCTCCGCTCGGTAGGTGTTAAAACTGTCTAAATCGGTACATCCCAAGATATTACTAGTCTCACAAAACGTTAAAAAATATCATCCTATAGCCATATCATCTGGAGGAACATGGTACATGTACTAGTTCATGCGCAGGTCCCGAGTATTGCAGTAAAGTGTTTGATTTTTGTTACCCCACCCACTTCGTTGACCTTCGTAATCTGAAACCACCGAGTGCTGATAAAGATAACACAGGGATGTGACTTGTAAATAGTTTTGTTGTGTGGCAGTTAACTTTGTTGCTCATTGTATGTATTTGTTTTGGTAGATCTTTGGGATTTTCTTTTGTCTTGAAAACAAATTGTGGTCTAGACGGAAAGTTGCAAAAAAATGTCTGCAACATTTTCGTCATATCATTGGCAGTAACCAGTAGTCGGACTGTACCAATAGCCGGACAAAAATATTAAACTTATCAGTGGAAGTCGTTGAGACGGTTGAAATGAGTGGACACAACATATACTTTCAATGGGAAAAATAAGAGGGAAATATTTGGAAAATGTTCAGAATGTAAAGAGTTAAAGACACATGCAGACTGCATGCATAATTGCTTATGTCACGGTACGTAACTCACTGTGGGGAGAAAGTGTGTATTCGTGCCCGGCTAGCTCAGTCGGCTAGAGCGATGGTACGGTAAACCAGAGGTCCAGAGTCCGAGCCCCGGACCGGTGCACATGTTTCTCACCCTGCGACATTTGGCAGCCTGTGACATTCGGCACCCAACGAAGGACCGTGACTGCTATATATTATACTACCCAAAATCTACCAAAAATATGGAATTCAGAGACGAATTAAATATAGAATTCGTGTACGAATTCCAATTTGGCGGTGGAGTATGTCGCGATACGTAACTCATTGTGGGGAGGAAGTGTGTATTCGTGCCCGGCTAGCTCAGTCGGTTACAGCGATGGTACGGTAAACCAGAGGTCTCGAGTTCGGGCCCCGGGCCGGTGCACATGTTTCTCACCCTGTGACACTTATGTATTTTATATTAATGTATTTATATAAATTATATAGGGTAAAGTGTTAATACTAAATTTATACATTACATGCTTTAAATGCATTAATTTAGCAACTTTGTTTTGGGCGAGTGTGAAATACCGGAGTCAAGCCAGCGATAGATAACATTCCGATAGATAGGCTCTTTCGGTCTTTCTGGCAAATTCCGGTTTAAGTGGCTCAGCAACTGAAAGGAATTCTGCATGAATCGTGTATTACACTGCAGCTCCATTATAACGCGATGGTCGGGGTCCAAGATTTCAAATCGCGATCGAATCCGATCGCGTTATAAAATTTCGGGACATGCACAGGTACTGGCATCATCCGCATTTCGGTTACCAACTATTGCGGGAATTCCATTAGCAACGGACCCATATAAAATAATGTCATTTGAACAGAAGTTAAAGTAATTATTTATAAAATCATGCTTATTAAGTTGTATAGTGCTCGCGATAGACAGACGCTTTTTACAATGTATACTGCTCGCGATCAACAGGCGCTTAAAAGGATTAATTGATAATAAATAATGGTCACGTGTCCTGCCTATTCATGCGGACGATTAGCTGTTGATACGTGCATAATCTCATGATGTGGGGTCACGTGATCTATTGTTTACACTGCAACAGTCATATTGATGAATGAAATTTACGATTTACGCGCGACATCATGATTGTCGTGGGCTGCAGTATAAACAATAGACCGCGTGATCCCATACCAAGATAATGATGAATGTATTGCTTCAGATTGCACACAAACACCAGTCTATTTATAGAACGCTAAATATTACACCTGTCGAGTAAAATAGAGAAAGGCGACCGAACACGCAACCATTTATTAGCGACAATTATGTGTTAACACGGATATATGTCTCATAACATTGACATTACTTGGTGACAAAAAGAGGTAGTTATCTTATATTTAAATGTGGGAACTGGTTCAAGAACCTTCTAAACCCGGTATGACATGCGCGGTAGTTGTACTTTGATGACTGTCACAAACATCGCGTTTTTTCTTTTTTCTCTATTTTTTTAATATTTGTTTGGGATCCACGAGAGACCCGCGTTATACATGTACAGAAGCTTTATAAAATTTAACATAGTATTGAATTTAATAATGTTGTGTTTATTGGCTTGGTCAGGCCTTGTAGTGCAGCGGCTAGCATACTGGTATTCATACTAGTGACCTGGGTTCGAGTCCCAGTGGGGCCCATTCTGGTTAAACAAGCATTGTTATTTTCAATACTACTGGTAAACATATTGTAAGGTGCCTTTTTTTGCATCTGCCTGTTTATTGTCTTAGTCCGTTTTTCACTGAATGCAACAACTATAGCTTGTACCACAATAACGTACTGCGGTGTGTGTACATAAGAAACTGATGTATATAATTTGAGCTACCTGTGATCTATAATATCTATGTTTTATGCATGATTGACAAAAATATCGCAAAAAAATGAGCAACTGGTGATCTGAGAATCCCCATTGCAACCCCTTAAGGGGAATGTGACGACATGAACCCATGTCTATATTGTCCAGTATATATGTCTGAATAACACACACTTGAGTGGGGTACTTCTCCGTAAGAACGTGTACAAATAAGCTTTGTTTCAGGTATCACGACCGACCCTGTTTTTAGCTCACCTGAGCGATGCTCATGTGAGCTATTGTTGCCGCAATGTGTCCGTCATCCGTCGTCGTCCGACGTCGTCCGTCGTCCGTGAACATTTTCTCCTCGGTAACCATTGGGCCACCAAACTTCATGGTCATGGTCCTTAGATAGGACGATTACAAAATTGTTAAAATGACGTCATCACATAATCCAAGATGGCCGCCGTCTAAAAATAGCACAAATTCTTAAAAAATCTTCTTCTCATGAATCGCTAGCCGGATTTCGATGAAACCTGGTAGGAATAATCGATGTACAATGCTCATTCAAAGGTGTTAAAATGGTGACCCCGGAGTCAAAAATGGGCGTCGCCCCTGGGGTCAAATTGGGGTCAAATTTTATTTTTGCCCGAATAGGGTCAAGTCTATATCAAATCGAAGGTATCAAAGAGTCGATCGCTCTGGTGCATTTTTTGTCGAAATTGGATAGTCATGTCATCCAAGATGGCCGCCGAAAGGTCAAAAGGTCGTAATTTTATTAGAGATTTCAAAATTCTTCTTCACACGAACCGCTTGGCTCATGGTGGCCAAACTTAAAAGTTATGGTCCATGGGTGAAGCCTTTTCAGATTTGTTAAAACGGAGGTCGTTGCTAATCCAAGATGGCCGCCGTCTAAAAATAGCACAAATTCTTAAAACATCTTCTTCTCATGAACCGCCAGCCGGATTTCGACGAAATTTGGTAAGAATGATCGATGTACAATGCACTTTCAAAGATGTCAAAATGGTGACCCCGGGATCAAAATTGGGCGTGGCCCTTGGGGTCAAATTATATTTTTGACCGAATATGGTCATGTCTATATCAAATCGAAGGTATCAAAGAGGCGATCGCTCTGGTACATTATTTAATCGAAATTGGATCGTCATATCATCGAAGAATGCCGCCGAAAGTCAAAAGGTCGTTCTTTAAATATTAGAGATTTCAAAATTCTTCTTCACACGAACTGCTTGGCCCATGGTGGCCAAACTTCACAGCTATGGTCCATGTGTGAAACCTTTTCAGATTTGTTAAAATGGAGGTGGTCGCTAATCCAAGATGGCCGACATCTAAATATAGCACAAATTCTTAAAAAATCTTCTTCTCATGAACTGCCAGCCGGATTTCGACGAAACTTGGTAGGAATGATCGACATAGAATGCTCTTTCAAACGTTTTAAAACGGTGACCCCGGGGACAAAAATGGACGTGGCCCGCGTGGTCAAATTTTATTTTTGACCAAATATGCTCATGTCATATATCAAATTGAAGGTATCGATGAGGCGATTGCTCTGGTGCAATACTTGTCGGAATCGGATTATTATGTCATCCATAATGGCTTCCAAAATGTCCATTTATTCAAGATTTTGAACGTCTTTTTCTGAGGAACCACATGGCCGATGGTGGCCAAACTTCATAGTAAGTTAAGATCCTTGGGGTGAAGCATTTTCAGATTTGGTAAAATGTGAGTCATCGCTTAATCCCAGATGACCGCCATCTAAAAATAGCACAATTTTATTAAAACACATGAACTCAATGTCACATTCTCCTTTGGTGTTCATGGAGTCAGGTGCGCGAATTAGGGCCATCATGGCCTCTTGATTTGATGTGGTCGTAATTTTTTTCATTCATTTAAAAAAGATAAAGAAATAAATTGTTAATTTGATATTTTTTATGCCAAAAATATATTTAACTGTCATTGTTATGCCCAAAAGGTGTTTTAGACCAATACTGTAAGTATAGCTAATATCTAAAACAATATTTGTTAGTTTTCACTTATGTATGCCTAAACAAAATTGACAACCTACCGACCAAACCTTTTTTCAGCATGTAACCTGAAACACAGCCAATTCGTTTAGGCCTTATTAGTTAATACTGTCTGCTATTGTAATTTAGTGATCATTTTATTGTCGCGCCCGCTTAAATTTCGGAAAGCGCGATATAGCTTGCAAGTTGTTTCTTTCCTCTTCAGTATGGGTGAGCTTGTAAACAGTTTTGGCTTTGCATTATTAAAACTGAATAGTGTAGATAATATCTAGGTTTACTCCAGTGTAAGTGAATGGGATTGATCCATGATAATTCTCCGGCCGATCCATTTGTCAAAAAATGATTTTCACACTAGTCCGTTTATTAAGAATTTTTTATTTTTTAATATGAAAATACAGTGCAGATCCTGATGAGACAGCTCGTAAGCCGACTAATCTGGAACTACATAATGTTTGCAAATATTGCTGTAGAGTCTGTGGTGTTAAACATGTTAAAAGGGTTAATACCGGTATGTGGCTATTGACCGCTGTTCCCTTTGATGTACAGCAGATATGTTGGCAGTAATACACCCTTTGTCAACTGCTGTTTTGAATATTTCAAATATTTTCCATTAAAGCTTGTTACTCCAACATATTAGAATCACCTCATTGAGTTGGCCAAATACAGTTCATGTTTTGCATGACATTTCATTTGAGTTTCGGATCTCTCGCATTCGCATTGTGCACTCCATCAGGGTGCACACACAACTGGTAAAAGTCAACATAGATCGGTCAGTCAACGCGCCGCACGCCGAAATTACGTTTATTGTGTCACATACACTGATTACAGGTTGAGTAATAAAACAGTTATTTCATGGTCATTCGGGGAACAGCCAAAACATATTGCACCACGATGCTGTCGATGACCCGATGAACTATTGCCCTAGGCATTCGGCCTCTAGCAATATTACATTGGGTCGTCCACAACACAGAGGGCAATAGTTTTGATGATTCACCGAATGACCATGAACTGAAGGTAGACTATAATGCGATACACAAAATCCCGTCTATGCAATACTTGTAAGTACATAATCAGCTGCATTGTGGAGCTTCTGAACATTTACACGAAATAGTGTAAACTACTCAAAATGTGACTTTGAAATCACAAAATAACTATGTACCTTTCCCCAGGTAAAAGACAATGCAATATAACAATATATGTAGCCATTACACAGAGAATACGATAAGCCATACTTACAGTGGAGGTCAAGTGTGAAGGGCCCACTGGTCACCGCCCCGACACTGTTGTTGGACGTACACGTGATGGTGTCGCCGTCGTCGTCCCGCCTGGGCGTCAACTCCAGGATGGTCTGGGTAGACGCTGGCTGAGTCACTGTACCCGCCCTGGACGTCCGACTCCAACTGATGGACGACGGCCCCGGGTTACCATCCACAAAGGTACACGTTAGTGTCAGCTGGTTCACCCCGTTGGCTGTGAATGGACTACTACCGATCACATTGACCGATTCAGGAGCATCTGTAATACAGGGAGACATAGTGTTGATTCCTCCACTGGCTGTAAGTGGACCATATATGTTGACAAGATTTATGTGGCATGATCCTACGTACTTTCAAAACTAGATGGTCGGTAAATCCGACAAATGCTCCCTGATGAAGCATGGATTGAAACTCAAAGTCTTGACCCTGGGTATTGATGTGGCATGCTTATTAATGGCAATACATGGTGATACATGTGTATATGAAGTTTCACATCATAATCTCAATTGGTAACAGAGATAAATTCTAGAAAGGTTTAACGCAATGTTTTGTTTATTAGGCAATATAAATATGTGTATGCTAATTTGAAAACTGTACTGTAAGCTTTTCGGGCCGGTATGATAAGACACCCACAAGATGGCGGACGGTAAAAAATGTGAAAGCAAAGTGCTTCAATTGTTACTGTTTTCCCCTTTGAAACTATCAAAAATCACGAATTAAACGTGGTAATCCTGTGTATCAATGTGTTCAACGGACGGACGGACGTTCAAACATTTTTGGTTTATGGGGTATTTCCATTGTTTGAAGAACAAAGAAAAAGCCCCTAAACAACAATAGAGTTTATGAGCTTACGGAATATTACAAAGGAATATTTTGTTCCTAACCACGCCCCTAAGCTCTCAAACCCCTAGACGTTGGCCCGGACGGACGGACGGACGGACAAGGTCGGTGAATTTTTGTTTTCAATTACATTTTATTATATGTTGAACCATTTTCAAATTTTAACTTTCATTTCTGAGCTAATAAGCGAAGCTGCATTGAAAATTTACATTTGCTTTTATTTTCACTACAGTAGCCATTGTATATTTCGGCCCATGTTAGGTTTTCAATGTACAAACTCGACATTTTTGTGTCTATGACTGGATAAATGGTGCTTATGGGACTTATGTAGCTCAATAGCACACTTCTGTAGCCTGGTAACGATCTATATTGCTAGTTAGAACCATGACGGGTGTTTCATTGATGTAATGGCGAACATTGCAGATCCTGATCACATTGTGTGGATGCACATATGATCTGGATCTACACTGGTTGCAGAACAAATAAGACCCATTTCTCCAGTCAAAGCCACATTTTATAATTCAATGTATTCTCTTGTCAATATAATATCAAATTAAATACAACAAACATCTGCTCCGTTGTCCACCTCAGGTATAATAAACCACTGTGTATGTGTCTGGACATTACAACAATATTATAATATATACATACAGTGGACGTCAATGGTGGTTGATGCTGTGAGTGGTGTAACCAGCGTTGGGTGTGATATTGTACACTCAGGCCTGCCTCCAAAGTCGGCATTATGTACAGGGAACCGTATTGTGGACGTCGCAGTATACGGGTCTGTACCCGTGATCGACGGTGCCGCTACAGGTGTGATCGTACTGCCATTGTATGTCCAGGTCATGGCGATACCGCTGGCGGGACGTAAGCTGGACGTTGTACACCGGACCGTCACGTTGGATCCTGCCTCGGCCTCACCGACCTGCACCACTGTGGGCGTTGACGGCCTCACTGTAGGGAATCGCATGACAATGAACACTAGATATACCTGGGTGAATGCTATGGAGAATCACCGACCTGTTCTACTATGGGCGGTGACGGCCTCGCTGTAGGGAATAGTAGGACAATGAACACTAGGGTCTACATGGCTCAATGTTATCGAAAATCACCGACCTGCTCCACTGTGGGCCGTGACGGCCTCACTGTAGGGAATAGCTGAGAAATGAACACTAGGGTATACCTGGGTCAATGTTATGGAGAATCACCGACCTGCTCCACTGTGGGCCGTGACGGCCTCACTGTAGCGAATAGTGGGGCACTGAACACTAGGGTCTACCTGGGTCAATGTTATCGATAATCACCGACCTGCGCCACTGTGGGCGGTGACGGCCTCACTGTAGGGAATAGCTGGGCAATGAACACTAGAGTCTACCAGGGTAATTGTTGTCGAGAATCACCGACCAGCTCCACTGTGGGCCGTGACGGCCTCACTGTAGGGAATAGCGGGGAAATGAACACTAGGGTCTACCTGGGTCAATGTTATGGAGAATCACCGTCATGTTCCACTGTGGGCTGTGACGGCATCAATGTAGGGAATAGCAAGACAAGGGACACTAGGGTCTACCTGGGTCAATGTTATGGAAAATCACCGACCTGCCCCACTGTGGGCGCTGACGGCCTCACTGTAGGGAATAGTAGGACAATGAACACTAGGGTCTACATGGACCAATGTTGTCGAGAATCACCGACCTGCTCCACTGTGGGCCGTGACGGCATCAATGTAGGGACTAGCAGGACAATTGGACACTAGGGTCTACCTAGGTCACTGTTTTGGAGAATGGCCGACCCGCTCCACTGTGGGCGGTGAGCGCCTCACTGTAGGGAATAGCAGGACAATGAACACTAGGGTCTACCTGGGTCAATGCCATGCAAAATCACCAACCTGTTCCACTATGCCGGTGATAATCTCATTGTAGGGAATAGCAGGACAAAGAACACTAGGGTCTAACCTGTATAAATGTTATAACCAACCTGTTTCACTATGGGCGATGACAGCCCCACCGTAGGGAATAGCAAGACAAGGAACACTAGGTACACCTTGGTAAATGTTATGGAGACTCAGCGACTTGTTCCACGGTGGGCGGTGCTGCCCTCACTGTGGGGAATATAAGGGAAAATGGACACTATGGTCTACCTGGATAAATGTTATGGAGAATCACCGATCTGCTCCACCGTGGGCGGTGACGGCCACACTGTAGGAAATAGTAGGACAAAGAACATTATGGGACGCCTTTGTCAATGCAGAATCAGTGTGCCACATATTTGGTATACAGTATAGAATAGAACAAATCAGCATAACGTTATACGTCTTCCTAATGCATACATTTAACACATGGCTTGTGAGTACTTTTCTAATTATTGGAAATAATATAAGTTGCGTTCTGTCGGACACTGGCACACGTTTCTCCTATGTTTCTTACATACATTAAATACAGAGTTGTGGATCAGGCCGTGTACCAACTGTGTTAAGTTTGCGCACCGATTTTCTCCAGCTGTTAATTAAGTGTAAATTCAGGAGATCAAATCAATACGTAAGTTACAAGTAACTAGATTTCTTCATATTCAACATTTGTAGCCTTGACTGGTAGAGCGGGGCGAATGGAATTTGTGAACAGTGTAGCTCGTGACCAAATAGCACACTCGTGTAGCTTGACAAAAATTTATATTCTTTAATTATGGAATGTCCAACAGTACATATCGTGATCAGACTGTGCAGATATACAGGCTGATCTGGATATACATAGGTAGCATAACCCATAAGCCCATTTATCCAGTCACAGAGTCTGACACATTTCATGAAATTGCTGTAATTTTCACAGAAAGTGTCTCCAAGTCTGCATAATTAAATTCTGTCGTCTGCCTCTTATATTTTATTTTCAATTTTCCTCATTAAAAACATTGTTTAAAACACTTCAGATTCATTTCCAATATAAGTCATTCTAAAGTGCTGTAGAATCACATTTTTTGTTGAGAGAGAAGATACAATGCAAAACAAACGCAGACAACAATTTCCGTTTCCCGCGTTCTCAGGGTTGATTGGCGATGTATACTCATTGGCAAACAATTACGACAAGAAACATTGCAACAGACAGTTGTGACCTAAGGATAAATATTTTGGGAAATCATGCAGGTGACAACTTGGCATCGTTCTCACGCTGGAGAATCTCGCCATCCGCCAGCCAAACAGCATTGTATGTAGCAATTACGTATTCACATTTTTTTCTGACTTTGATAATAATAATAATTTAGATGTTTTACATCAGCCAACCGGTATACACACGAGCGTTGCAGTACGCATGTTGAAAATAAAGAAATCCTAAGCAATCTGAATTCCAGGTTGGCAACACTATTGGTTGACCAATGCATAATTAGCATGAAATTCTTGTTATGCCGTATTTCAACCCATTTATAAATGTGTTATTACACGCTATGTGAAATGAATAAAATAGAGACGTTCCAAATGAGGTCCGTAATGGCGCGACAACGCAATGATGTTTTGACGCTGACGTCATCATGTTTTAAACGTCATTAGAAGTGTCCGTGACTTATTAACATTACTGTAATTATCATAATGAGGTCCCCTTCGGTAGTATGAAGTGTTTACAAAGAACAGTAACCTGTTATATGGCATATTTACACTAATTTTGTTGCTAGGATTGAAACTATCATTGTCTATGGAGATTTTGAAACGAGATGCGAAAAGAGTCAATGGCTTCTGATCATTGAAACGTGTTGGATATATCCAAGTGCTCTGCTCTTTGGAGGCTGAAGTCATGTGATAAACAGAATCTCAAACTTGTTTCCCTTTGATATGATATTTATGAAACTCGTCCGCAATTGTATGCACCTCGCCAGAGGTTCGCTGAATATATTATGCGTGACTCGTTTCATAAATCTCATACCAAAATGGAGACTCGTTTGAGATCCGATATCTATATTAAATATGAGATATGATGCTGTATGAGACATGATCCGAGTTACGCAAACATTTACGTTCATGGAATTAGTTTCGTCTCAAATTATGGCCGTCAATGTGAGGATGAATACGTACAATTGAGGCGGAGTGTCATGTTGACGGAATCCAGGACGTCTGCCGTAGGTGTGTATGACGGCAAGCAGATATAGACGTCGCCGTCGTCGGCGCGGGCCGGCGTGAACGTGTAGGTGGCGGTGACAGTATACCCATCTCCCTCCAGTGGTCCCGTACTCGAGCTGCTCAGGGCTATGTATTGTGTAGAGCCCCGGTACCAGGTCACGGTCGGCGCGGGGTTACCTCCCCTGGATGTACACGTCAGTGTCAGCGGCCGGCCTTCAGTTCCAACCACGGTGCAGTTCGGCTGTATGTTGGAGATCACCGGTGTCTGTGGGCGGACTGCAATGTTATTGTGTATGCCCATAATAATGCAAATGTCAGTGTCAGAGGCCGGCCTTCAGTTCCTACCACGGTACAGCCCGACTGTAGGTTGGAGATTACCGTGGTCTGTGTGCGGACTGTAATGTTATTGTATATACCTAACATAATGTACATGTCAGTGTCACATACCGGCCTTCAGTTCCCACCACTTTACCGTCCGGCTGTAGGTTGGACTCATGATCTCTATGTTTCACTGTCATTGCAGAATTGGTGATTAGCATGATCTGATGATTGTGGCAAGTGTTGCCAATCTGACTCACGATCTCTATATGTCAATGCGACTGGAGAATGTGTGCTTATGGAAATTGTGGCCAATCTGACTCCTGATATTTGTATGTAGCCTATGTGAGTGTGGCTTATATGAATTTGGCTCCTGATCTATATATGTGTGTGGAGGATGGCGAACATGTATTATCGCTACATGCCTTCTTGCCTTTCGAAGAGTGACCAGACAGTGCAGATCAAAATAAGTTGGAAAACGACTCTCTATGCTGGTGTAGAATACCATTAAACTCAATCTTATTATGACTCAGTGTACTGTACACACATTTAAAGAGATCCAGTACTGTGAGATCCAGAAATATATCCAGTAATATGAGATCCAGTAATACATCCAGTACTATGAGATCCAGTAATACAACCAGTAATATGAGATCCTATAATATGAGATCCTGTAATATGAGATCCAGTAATATAAATTATCCAGTAATATGAGATCCAGTAATACATCCAGTAATATGAGATCCAGTAATATGAGATCCAGTAATATGAGATCCATATGAGATCCAGTAATATGAGATCCAGTAATACATCCAGTAATATGAGATTCTGTAATATATCCAGTAATATGAGATCTAGTAATATGAGATCCAGGAAAATGAGATGAAGTAATACATCCAGTAATATGAGATCCTGTAATAGATCCAGTAATATGTGATCCACTAATATGAGATCCAGTAAAATGAGATCAAGTAATACATCCAGTAATATGTGATCCAGTAATATGAGATCCAGTAATTGATCCAGTAATATGAGATCCAGTTTTGTCAATATGGTTGGGAAGTCGCTTGTTGAGCTTCATCTGATAGCTATACCTTGTAGGTTCTACATGTTTTGGGGTTTTTAATTTTCAAAACATTCTCAACATTTGAACTCAAAGCCAAACATGTTATTGGTCAAACCTGAACATGTTCAAGCAACCAGGTTATTCATACTTACCACATATTGCGACAGCATTGGTTGTAAGGTTGGCTTCTGCACCACCTTTACTTGTAGTAATCCCAACAGAGTATGCATAGCGGCCATCAGCTACTGTGTTGTCGGATGTCCAGGTCAGGGTGAAGTGGTTGGCGTATGTTGCGCTACCCGTACTTGTTATTGCACCAGGCTAGGACAATATAATAATAGCAGTTGAAAAACATATGGATTGCAATACTTTTTAGGCTTGGTCATGTCTTCATGTATTCTCGGCATCTTAGCCAACGCGATAGCCACTATTTATATTTTGAACATTGCTTCCGGTATACCACTTCCGGTGTTTCCAACTTCCGGAACTCCACTTCCGGATATCCGTTTTCGGAACACTACCAGCGACTACCATATTATGTGACTATATACGGCTTTAGACTTTGACATTCTATCAGGTTCCATTTCCGATCGGGGAACTTTCATACTGTGATTAGATTGCATTGGACTATATATTGGATATTGTATATCAACACTTCCATCATGACTTAGCATGGCTAAGTGATTGTAGTAAGACTGCACATTTGTTTATTGTGTATCCCATAGAAGGTGGGACTATAGACATATATTGTTTACTAGACATCATACTGCCTGTGAAGCTGACGTCGGAACCTTACGACTCTTTCATACCATTATCTATTGCGATACGCCAGCACTGGGATGGCTCAAATGTTTGTCAATTGTCGTCCATTCGTCATTCTGCCATATCCTGCTTGACAATGTATGTTGTTTCACTTTGATTAGCGATCATCATGCTGCTTGTACACTGTCAACAATGGGACCATTGATATTCCATATGTGAAGTTGATTCATCTATAACTCATAAGTAGCATTAGAGTATAACCGTCGATTGGCTTGCGATCTTTATATAATTGAATATTATCGGTGTATCGTATGTACAGTGATGTTTGCATATCAATGTATCACGTATTCGTGTTTGTCACCCATGTATTATATTGTAAATACTAAGTGATTAACATATCCTAGTCTACTCAAGCTCATCCCTTACATCCCAACTACTGGATACCAATCTTCATCGGTCAGGCCCAGGTATACTTGCCACAACCTTATAGTTATACCATTTGAACTAGACTTGATCAATACAAGTATAGGGGAGACAATTTGTCTCGATCATTCACTGACCTTGGTAATGACCTTGACATATATGTTATCGTGGAACACCGCTAAAACGAACACCATGAATACGAATATGACACTACAATACAATACAATACAATACAATATACCACAAACACACAGGTGTACGTGAATTAATAATCTACAAGTGATTCCGTGTCACGCGACAATGAACTTAATATCCCAGCAACAGCTAAGGTCATATAGAGACGGGACCGACAGACCAGTGGGATGGAAATACTTTGGAAGTATTTTTGATGCCTAAGGTGAACGCCTAGGCCACAACCTATATATAATAATTTGTCAAATAATGATCGAGAATCACCATATAAATGGATGCACAAAATATCAGGACATGTCAAGAAAAGAAACAGAAACAAAGCCCGAAAATTAACCGGCACGTTCAGTTGCAAACAAATATCAAACTCATTGCAAAAAAAGATTCATTGGAATAGCCAGAGCTGAGTGTCTGTAATGCCAATTCAATGTGTAACATCATTAGATCAACAGATTAATATAATGTAAATATTGTGGGATTTGAAGCTGTAAAATGTGATGTTTCTGTAAAAGTCAAAAACTTACCACTGCAGTACCGCCACTATCAGCCACCGTAACTGTCAGTGTTGTTGTTGGTAAATCTGGGTACACCTGGTCCACTGTTATAGTTATCTTGATATTGGTACATACAGCCACAGGGGTGAGTACATAGCCTGTAAACATACATCAACAAGGTCATCGCTATAACTAAGTTAATCCCCTCGCTGGCAACGTTGATAATAAGAAAAAGAAAAGAAAAACGTTAACAGTTTTGTCTTACTATCAAGTTGAACATGAGTCTCCAATTACCTTGATCATGAGCAGACGAACAAAGGTCAGTGTTATGTTCATGGCAGTATGAGTCTGTTACAAACCTTCACATGTATCAAGTGTTCAAATATTGAAGCAGTCCGTTAAGCAATATTAAAGTTATATCATGATGATGAAGTTTGTACAACCTTTTGACGCAAAAAAATGGCTAAGTGTTTCCGCAAACATGTGAATGTAAAAAATGTCAATGTCATTTTAATGACGACATGAGTGTGTTCCAAATGCTTGTATGTACCAAATTTCCAAACATTGAAACTGTTTCAATACTACATGAAGTTCAAAATGTGAAAGGTCATGTTCATGGCGGCATGAGCTATATAACGCCGAATTTCACATTATTTAATTATTGTATGTTCCTGCTAGATACTTCCTGTTCCTATCGTAACCCATGGGGTGCATCAAATTCAAATTTCCTCTTTCACACGCCGCATTGCAAAGAAGTTACATTTTTGTGGAGGAGATTTAAGACTAACATGACTATCCCGTGTCTATAGAAGACAATAAATCATATTAATAGGAAAAACTAAATACGCTTTAACATAAATTAACAATTCGATGAGTATACTGTATGGATGTTCATCCAACTAACGATAATTGTGTCACAAAATGTTGTTTGTTTTGAACAGCATTTAATGTCTGCACACATACACTGTCGCTCTAGTGCATTAGTCTTTGACAATGACCACAGGCGAGGAATGAAGTAGATAATCATATCGTGTTGCGGAAACTGGTGTCGCCACATTGCAATGAACGGGGTCAGGATTCGTGGTATTTTGTTGGGAAAGCGACTGGTTCGAAAACGTGAAGCTAACATTTCCGATTAATGTTGGATTAGAAAACAATCCTGGAGGGATGTGAGATTGGTTGCCACCTTGATTAATAACAATATTCATTCGTGCGACATGTGTAGGGGAGCTGGGTGGAGCATGTTTTATCAGATGTTGTATTGTATATTATGTGGGTTTATTTGGTTACAAAGTATATCGGAGATGTTTCTTGTTTGCTAAAGTGTTCAGATGGCTGTAGTTGTTTAAACTGTTAACATTTTGTTGTGGCTTGATAGTTGTATTATTTGATTGTGTGGCATGCCATCATCGTTCAGCTGTTGGATCTGTCTTTTTCTGACACTGAAAGGAACGATAATAATATTATTTATTACACTCTTGCAAATTATTTCACGGGTTTCGCTGTGAGAGAAAACCCGTAATCAACTCCTTACAAATAATACACTGTGAAGAGAACACCCGTAATTGCGCGCCTGTTTTCTTGGAAACCACGAGCTACCATGCAAAGTGTTTATTTTTTATCACAGTCAAAGTAAAGTTATTTGAAAAGTTGGAAAGGGTCTCGACTAATCTAGAATGTTAATGTGATTGAACACATTCCAATCATGCACTCAAATATATCTGGTTCATAGAAACAGCTGCGTAATTTGGATTTCAAACAGTTTACATGACGTCACATTTGACGTCACACAACGTAACGTCACGCGGGAAAACACGTCATTGTATAACTATTCATGCGCATATCACAATTCATTGATTATAATCTCAAAAATAGACTAAATGTGCATATGTATCCGCCGTGGAAGTGTAATATATAGGATATTACATCGTACACGTTTGAATAGCGGAACTAATACGCTCGTGTCCGTCGGCGTCCGTGCAAGCAACTCGTTCGCTGCGATTACTCGTTGCTTACGCGGAATCCGACGCACAGCATATATAGTATATATTATATATATTATACGAGAGCCATCACCCTACAACCACCCTTTCGTATCCGAATATGCCTATACTTTTCAACGCAGTCTCTCCCCTTATATGAAATATCTAGTATCCCCTGCCCTGTCCATCTGTTTACCCCATTACCGTGCATATGGCAGCACAAGTATGGGCAAAGCACACATTACATATGAATAGGTATTATCCATGCGGTTTTGTAAATATATCAGACACTGCGGTTTTTGACAATATACATATTCAAAATCGCGAGAATTGTTCGATTTGGAATAATAAATGTACCAGATAAGAAAACGTAGGACATGCAAAGTTACACGACGTCCGATTTATCAGGGCCTGTAACATAATTCGTTAATATTGCCAACGTTTTATTGACGTATTTGTCAGGTAGCGACAGTTTTCTATAAACAATCTGAAGTGTTTATTCATATACTTGAAAGTAATATGCCATTTTAATCCTATTAAAATGTTGTTTATGGAATAATGAAACGTGAAGATGTCATGTTTATGCCACATTTCCCATGCCCTGGCTCAAATATTAATGTTATCTTTACACATATAGGAATTGGTGAATTTATGATATTAAACAGCTTCACATGAGTCACAAATGTCTGACGTGTTCAATATGTTCAATAATGTTCGCACTGTAATAAGCAAACAGACACTATTCAAATGAAAGATGTTTGTGATAACGCTATGAAACTAATGGATTTTGCCTAGTTCATCAATTTGTCATTGCCTTTAATTACTTGAAATATAATATCAAAGGACAAGCTGTAGAAGTGTTGGTTTATATATGGAATTTAGGCTATGACGATATGCGTCACTGCCCATCCAGATAATGGAACAAGGTGATGAAGTTTATATACACTTAGTCTACCATTTATTGCAACGTAACTATAGTTGTATTGTGCTAGCGGTCGGCTGGCTTGGTGGTCGAACTTGTTGTAATTTTGGCGACCATCTTAGATTTTGGTAGCATATTGGATATATTTACGTACATTCTCAATTGATACGTATGTATAAAGATGTTATCATATTATATTTTACTCTTAGACCATAGTTCAACCATAAACGGACTTCTCGTTTGTCAATTATTGATGTAGTTCGCACATATTTAGTGTGGTGGGGGAATGTACGTGGGTTTTGGCGGCCATTTAGGATGACAATGGTCATTTTCGATTGCATGTAAATTATTATTACCGGCTGTCACGTTGTCAGTGCTTTTGCGATGTGTGAATGCGAGTTTGCATTGTTGTTACTTGAATGGTCTCACATCCGCACATTTTTAGAAGAAAAATATTGCTGTTTGGGGGTCCACTTATAGGGGCATGTACTACTTACAGATTGCTATCATGCGGAAATAATATCTAGAGATACATACCTTTCAATAAAATATAGTGGCAATTTGCCCCCCATATGGTAATGATAACCATGCTTTCATGGGTCTGGCTCACCCACTATTTGTCTGCTTACATTTATATTATATGTATAGAACTGTTATCACGAAAGATAAACGGTAATGCAAATATGAAAGGTCAAGCTATCGGTGGTCAAGAGATAAAACAAACATTATTCGCAGAAGATACAAGCTTTTCATACGATGTTTCAGAAACTTCCTTCAATGAACTGGTTAAATATATGGAAAATTTGGCCAAAAGTTCGGGGTTAAAATTAAATAAAGGGAAATGAACAATACTAAAAGTAGGGATAACTAGAAATGACCCCATTAAATGGTACAACTATAACTTGACGTATACATGGTCAAATGACAAAGCCTCTACATTAGGCATAGCATTTGCAAATGACAAAACAAAACTGCTTTCATTAAACCGCATACCCAAAATTAAATTACTTCAAAACTGTCTACACAACTGGAAATATAATCTAACTTTGATTAGAAACATAACAGTATTAAAAACGTTGGCATTCCCAAAACTGTTATATCCGCTTACTGTACTTGAAAATCCACCAGATGAAATAATTAAAAACATTAATAATTAAATGTAAGACTTTCTATGGGATCGCGAACCAGATAAAATATCAAGACAATTAATAATACAAGATTGCGAAAACAATGGACTTAAACTGATCAATATTCATGCATTTAAACACTCATTAAAAATAGCATGGCTAAAGAGATTGAAAGGTTTACAAAATCAGTGGAAAACAGTGTATACTAACGAAATTCAAAAGCACGGTGGTGACGTAGTTTCGAAAGGCAGTTTTAATGAGAGTAAAGTAAATTTTAAACATACATGCTCATGTTTCGAATGAAATGTTATGGCACAATGCCAGCATAAAAGACAATAATAATACCACAATATTCACCAAGAATTGGTACAATAAAGGCATATTATATATTAAAAAACATATATGATTATAGAACTAAAGACTTCTATAAATTTAACGAATTAAACAATTTATATAATCTAAATAATGGAGAACTGTTCAGGTATTATACATTGATAGGTAATATTAAAAATGAATGGAAAGACAACTTAGATCAGAAACTATAAACACTGACACTCCGGAGTACCTAATTTCAAAAACAGCAACAAAATATAATAATGCAGTAAACAATCTACAAATAAAATCGATGCAATTATGCACATAAAACAAAAAAATGGGAAAATTAATTAAACGTTCAAGTTATTTGAATGGAAAAAAACATTTTTCTTTATCTTGCAAATGTACCATAAGTACCAAACTGACAGAATTTCAGTATAAATATATAATTAACATCATTCCAAACAATTATTTGCTATTCAAGTGTAATATTAAACTATCTAACTTGTGCGAGTTCTGTCATATGGCAGTAGATTCCAACAAACACATGTGTTGGGAATGTGATGTCATTTAACCCTTTTGGTCAGAAATAAATAAACTTCTAAAAACAAAAGGATTGGGCTACAACATAAATTTAACCAACGAATACATCTCTTGTCTCATCATCATTTGTTGAAATAATTTTTAATTTGTGGACCGATTTTCAACATCTAACTTTTGTTTTCTTATTCCCATCATTTCCAAGCTATCTAGCCAGGTTTCGGAGTCACCTCCTCCCATGTTAAATTCCCCTAGGAAAATCGCAATAAAATCAATATTTTATCGAATTTATTCAAATTGTTTTGGCTGGTAGGGTGACTTTTTTGTTATTGATGTTTGATTTACATTTAAAAAGTGTTTATTTGTATTATGTTTAATAGCTAAAAGTTTGTAAAAAGCAAAACGTGGAACAGACAGTGCATACTATTGTCATTGTACAATGTTTCTTTCACTGCAGTACCATTATGCTATAACCATAATGATAGATACACTCTAACAATCTTTATCATGCAGTGTTAACATGCTATTGATTTTGTTGCCATGATAACAAGCATACATATTGAACTATTGATGATACGTGCATGTTATATGTATTCAGGAGTATAGCATGTCCATTTCATTTCGACCTCTCACGCTTCTCACATGTTAATGTCAAATTGACGTTGCAGTCCTTTGGAATGTTTCATTGGGTTGTATTATTAAAAACGAGAAAGTTGTTAAGATATAAAATGCAAATGTTGAACATAGCTTCCTGTGTGGGCCGATTTCTGGCATTATTGCCCATTATTGAGTTGAGTAAAATATAATCGTCTTAAAAATTCTACTACGAACTTGTGGCGGCCATTTTGCCTCCAAATGCTAATCAACTAATCTGAAACGTCAATATAATTTTCATATAGCGTGGTGAAATAGATAGATAGATAGATAGATATTCTTTATTTATAGAGGGTGACTCGGTTGGTCGGAACCAATCTTCCCCGAGGCCCTCTTAAGAAGTGCAATACATGTACATACATAAATATACAATACATATTGAAATGATTACATGTTGTATGCATACGTGAATTTAACATGAAGAAATAATAATGATGAGCCATAACGAAAAGTGGTACATGTGTCCCGACAGTCCCATATCATACTGCGCATCGACGCAGCTTGAACTGGGTTTAACACGTTTATTTCTCAGTGATAGTTTCAATTTTTGCTATAAGACGCTAAAATTCGTTCTCGTGCGCCTGATATAGGGTTACACGGTCGCTAATCTCCACAAAACCAATTGTATCATGGCAAATCAAACACGCGGTCATTGTAAACTGTATACCATACATCGTAATTTCGTGATTAGTGACGCTGGCGGGGGCACAATTAACAAGTTTATATTAATTGATAATACCGCTACTTCAGCCGCTATCGACCCTTCATCCAGTTAAGACAATTACGGGAAAATTTATTTAACGACGTGGAACGTCTTATGTCAATTGGAATACTATTCCAGATTAGCGCGCCTGAGTATGAAAAGCTGTTTTTAAAGAGATTACTTTTAGGTTTGGGAACTTCGTAATTCATATCTGTTTCAGACCTTAATACCATACTCGTATTTTGTAAGTGATTAGTGCGCATTTCAAATAATTCACATAAATATTGGGGGGCCATTTTATTAGTTATTTTGTACATAGTTTTCGCTTTTTGGAGAAATACGCTTTCGTCAAAGGTCAAAATGTTGAGTAATTCTAATGAGTTTTGCAAATCAATATATTCGTTTCCCAGAATGATTTTACATGCTCGCCGTTGAAGTTTGGTTATTATGTACATATTTCGATTTGACGATTTTCCCCATACTATATTGCAATATGTGAAATGTGGCTGAATATAGGCCTTATAGAATAATATTCGATGCTCAGTAGATAAATAAGGTCTGATTTGATATAGTAGCCAGAGATATGATGAAATCTTTTTTGAGATACCGTTAAATTGGTCATTCCACTGGAGATTTTCATCTACATGTATACCCAAAATGTTATTACCGGTAGTGATATCGAGGCTTACATTGTCATATTTGAGTTCAATCATTTTGTCTCGCAAACATGTTCGTTTTTGTGAACTTGTTATTAACATGATTTTGGTTTTTCCTTTATTAAGCATCATGCCGTTAGCCTCACACCATAATTCTAAACTGTCAAGTGCTTGTTGTAAACGGTGTTTTAAGTCCCCTACAGTTGATTGCATGTCATAAATTGTTGTATCATCTGCATACAGATCGGTTCCTGTTACGTGTTGACGGAGAATAAGTGGCAAATCATTTATAAACAAAAGAAAAAGTGTCGGTCCAAGAATTGACCCCTGGGGTACACCACAGTTGATAGGTAGAGATTCAGATGTTTCTCCATTTACAGAAACAAGTTGTTGCCTTTGTTCCAGGTATGATTTGAACCAACCCAGGCTTACGTTACTGCACTTGTATAGTCTAAGTTTATCCAGGAGAATTTTGTGATCAACAAGATCGAAGGCCTTACGAAAGTCGACTAAGATACACCCTACTAATTTACCCCGATTTATTGCTTGTAGAAAGTTTTCAAGAAGAACAATTAACGCTGATTCTGTCGAGTGACCTGTACGAAATCCAATCTGGGTTTGATGCAATAGTTTAAACGTTGTTAAATATTCCATAAAATGTTTCTGAACCCATTTTTCAATTAATTTTGACAGAGGATGTACTTTTGCTTGTTTCCATGCACTGGGGAAGATCGAACTAGTGAAACTCACATTTACTACATATGTAATACTTTTCGAGATAGCGGTGGCAGATAATTTTAACAATCGTGGCCCTATTAAATCTAGTCCAGTAGATTTTGATATATCTAATGATGTTAAATACCTTTTTACGAATATTTCATTAATCAAAGGAATGTTAAAATTATAATTTTGCGGTGTATGTTCGTTTACGAAATTTTTAATATGATCAAAATTTGATTCTGGAATGGGACCTTTAAGATTAGATGCTATAGTGGAAAAATATTCGTTAAAAATATTCGCCATATGTGTATTTTCTGTGCATAGCTGACCAGTTAGACTGTTTATACCTAATAACTGTTCCGATTTACCATCATGTTTTGATGCACCAAATTCTTTGAATAATTTCCAGATAGTACGAGGGTCATCCTTGCCTTCTTCAATTTTAGATTTATACGAATCCGTTTTAGATTTTTCTATTAAAGCTGATACTTTATTTCGTAATAATTTGTATTGTTCATAATTACCGTTAATTTTACACTTATTTCTATCTTTTATGCAATCTAAAATTTCGGATGATAGCCAATCAGGTTGTATTTTAGTATATAATGAGTTTAATGTCTGTATTGTTGTTCTTATGTAAGTTTTCTGTATTTCCGCTATGCCACACAATTTCGATATTGCTAGTTACTGAAATTCAAGATGATCGCCATTATCCACAATGTGAAATATGTGCAGGTCGTAATCACGTGTTATTAGAAGGTTGGTTCAGGTGTCATTTCCCACTAATTCCCCAATTCCCAATTGATTGGAAGAGATTCCATGGTTGTTTGAGGTCCACGTGACCAGAAATCCTAGAGGGCCACCAATTAGCAGTTATCAATTCACATAGAGCATTTGGTGTGGGTTTATTAAATTTCCTTCGAATATCAACATATATAGAAATCGAGACGGCTCAGATCGGAAGAAGCAGCCACTGATTTGTAGTATATTCTAAAGTTGTTATCAACTAACGATAACATCAACTGCGAAATGAAGGGACATACATGTACTAACGCTATAACCCCTCTTGCCTATCAGTGAGGGGATACTAATATGGGCATTTCTTGTTCGCCGACCTTTTTTTAAACGGCTACCAGTTGTTACACCTAGTAGAATTGTTAGGTTATAAATATCAGTTATTGAAATAAACACCCAAAAGTCTCTCAAATAGTAAATGTATACATGTCTTTAGGTCAGGGCCAGGACTAAGTATGTAAAGTATAAATTGAATCAGTGTAAAAATGTAGGACTAGTTTTCTGTACAAGTCACAAGTCATGTGGGATGTTGTGGTGTGGATGTATCGATTGGAAACGAGCGGAATGGGCAATATTTTCAGTGCGCTGGTATGGCACAATAGGCAAATTAGAACATGTGTATAACATCGTTTTCTATCATATCTACTTTTCAAAAAAAATGTTTAGCCGATGCAATAAACAGTACAATTATTGATATTGAATAATCACATGTTAGTTGGCCAAGTCTGGTTTTAGCATTTTCGGCCAGTGCATAGTTACGGTTGAATTATTTCGTGCAAAATGTCTGCTGTGCACAGCCTCAAGATAACCGAATAAAACTACGAGGTAACATGATAACCCAGCATACAGAGCCGCGATAATAACCAACGAAACGGCATAAAGTCGTTTGTAAAGTACTATTAAAGAAATATTAGTCTCATATGGGGTATAACCAGACTCAAATCACACATACAAAAAGTCAAAGACGTATATGAGGTCCAAACCAAATATCCGGTTCGGATTCCGGTAAGGATGAATACCGCTCGTTAAATTACCCATAGCATGCTCCCAGCTGCCACCCACCCCTGAAATTAGAATAACCCAATCATGGTGCCAGGTCTATAATACACTCAAGTCACTTGGCCAATTCCCCTAAAAATATTAGGATTAGGAATAATCGTATTACTCCTAAAAGGGGCATAACCAGATTCAACTCTCCCATACATAATGCCAAACACGTACATAAGTACCAAACCAGGTCTTGGTCGGGATTCTGGTAATTGGTAAATTACCCATCGCATGCTCCCAACCAGTTAAAACCATAAACCATGGGTTGAAAAACATCTTTATGATACTTAACACGAGTGCAGTAAGTCTGAAAATACGCCCGTCGAATATGGGCCAGACAGCGAAGATGGAGAATTGTGAAGCTGTGACCAAGGCAATAAACCTTAATGTGAATTTGAAAATGTATGGGGTCTAATTTAGTTAGAAATGTGTTAAGTAGAAATTATATTAAAAAGGTCAATAATTTTGTTAAAAAGGTGATATATTTTGTCAATAAATATGTTTTAAACATAACAACACGAAGGTGCACATCTTCAATATGTGTAGGAGATGTGTATATTTTTTCAGATTGATTGACCTTTTATACAATTGCATAAAAACATGTAGAACAATGGCTAAGTTAAAACGGTGATACATTTTGTTAAAACATATGTTTACGGTACACAATCACCAGGGTGCACATCTACATTATGTTTAGAAGAATTGTGCGTGGTTTCCGATCGATTGACTGAACAATTTCAGATGAGTTGTGTACACAAACTCTGTACCCTATATAGAATTGTATACACAAAATGTAGAAAATTGGTTAAGTTAAAAATGTGATTTGTTTAGGCATAAACACCAGGTTGCACACCATCAACCTTCAATATGTGTAGCAGACGTGTGTATACTCTAATATTGATTGACTGAAAGGGTTTTGAGAAGCTTTGCACACAAACTTAGTACCCTATGTAGAAGTGTGTACCAACATGTACAAATGGCTATGTTAAAAGTGCGGTATTTCTGTTAAAACATATTTTTCGGCATTAAAACAAGAAGTTGCACATCTGCAATATGTGTAGAAGACGTGCATAAAGTTACAAATCCATTGACTGAAATATGTTAGAGGATTAGTGCACACAAACTATGTACCCTATATAGAACTGGTTACAAACATGCATAAATATCATTACGCAAACACGTCTTATTTGGAATTAATAAATCAGTGAACTACTTTCGGCAAGTGAGATAATCAATATCACGCGAACTATTTTCATACGAGCCAATCGGAATGTTCTGTTTATTAGTATATATACTATATAGTTTTAATCTATCTCCTGTAATATATAATGAAACATTATTTCGTTATGCTATTGGTACTAATACATGTTTCAATTGCGTATCTCTGTAATGGTATCGTTTTAGATGGAGTTGCAAATAATTTATTAATGATTACGTTCAAATGGTTGCGTAATACTGATAGCACTTCTGTATAAATGTAATCGTCGTAAATTGCGCGATAGTCGTGAGATTAAGGTCGCCGAATTCTATGATTTAATTACCGATTCCCGAAAGGGTCGGGGGTTCAAACCTCAACTTGGTATATTGTTTTTTTTCCCCATATATATTATATTTGTGATTTTAATATTTTCACATTTTTATGATTTTAATAAAAATAGCTATAAATTGATAGAAACTTTCCAACGATGAAAGTGTCCTTCTTTAAGTAATACACAGACAGTTTGTTACTGTTTTTTAAGTTGGAGGTACTGTCTATACCATATATTTTTTTACTGTCCCAAAATTTTTTTGGCTGTCACAATTAATTAATTTTCGGACAGCAAACAATTTTTTATGAATTTTAAATAATTGTTGTCCTCCATCTGATCACAAAACTGTTCGAACTGCGCATGTGGCTACCACGACCAGAATTCAGTGGCCGCAAACACAGTAGCCTTCGGCGTCTATTTATTAAATTATTATTTTTTATTTTATTTGAATTCCGATGAGCGCTGAATTTTGTGTCAACACCATTTACAGAAAATAGAGGTGATTTTCTAAACGAATATCGAAGAAAAGCGGCTATATATTTTGTGTCAATTTTCAACACCATTTACGGAAAAAAAATTACTGATTTTTTTAAAAATATCGGCATAACTAAAAATACGGTGATAGAATTGTTGTCAACTTTTCAACACCATTTACGGAAAATATTGCTGATTTTCTAAAAACGATATCGGCGAAGGTGTACTGAACTACTTTTTTTTTTAATAACCAGCCGTCTAATAGATCTGTATATAATCGAGAGTATATCGTTAATTGTCATGTTGTCTCCGACAGTGAGGTGTTGCGACACACACGTCAATTTCAAAACATTGCCTAAGGGTCAACAGCTGTGTGGTGTCATCAGATCAACACCTCGTCACACAGACTACGCATTATCGATATTTTTCCACACAAAGCGACGTGCATTTACATGTACAACTAGATCTGTGTAATGTGTCGAGTGTAGCCAAAGACCATACATAAATTCGTAATTAGTCACAGATGTAGCCTTAAAATATAATCGAATTCCTTAAATTACGTCCGCAAGTTGACAGATATTTCAGAGCAGACGTCATCGTAATTTGCCGTTATTTATTTCCAAAATTAGCCATATATTCTGTAAATGGCGTTGAAAGTTGACAATAAATTAAGACCAGATCAGTACGTTAAATCTCTATCGACGACAACTGACGATTAGTATATATACTATATAGTTTTAATCTATCTCCTGTAATATATACCGTTTACGCGTATCCAATGTTAAATATACATCGTTATTTTTTTATGACTTTCGTAGTTTTTACCGAGAATTTCAAACCGTTTCCAATTATTGGGGAACATAATATCATAATTAAGCACACCGTTTCACTAAGCTGTGGCTACTAAGGGAATGGGATCACACGGTCTATTGTTTACACTGGATTAATGGCGGCACTCATGAGGCCTCAGGTAAATCTTATTTTTCAATAATACGACTGAGGTTTCTTCCTTTTAGTGATGATCATGTTCCAGCCGTTAACACTTATTTATTTAGCAGCATTACTTATGTAGTTAGTCTGAACATTCTGCAGAGAAATTTGAATTGAACGGAATCGAGCGTTGTTTAAACTTGTTCCAGTTCATATGCACAGGTCAAAATATGAACTGAAAATGGCGCTTTGTGTGACAGAAATCAGTACGCTGACGAATTAAAAAAAATATTTTGTTATAAATATCACATATAGCGAAACAGCGGTAGCATCTAATGTTTTAATAATATGCATACATATTGTAATTAATGTTTAATAGTGATATACTTATGAATAATATACGATACTATGGTTATACTCCAGCACTATGTTTTAACGCTGTGTGATATGCCTCAATATAAGCTGGATTAATTAATACTTATATTCATGCGCTTCATGAGAACATCAATAAATTTAAAATACACAAATATTACTTAAAGGGGTAACGATATGATACATTTTAATAATATAAATATTGAAAAGTACACATTACAATCGCTTACAACATAAGTTATTGATCGAAAATAATCAATGCATCGTGACCTATTTGACCGCATTATCTATTGCGTGGGTACCTCACCATATCCCCTGTTTACATAGGTAACTGGGGGAATAGTGAGGTACACTCGCTAATACAATGTTTGAGTAATGATTCAGACATATCGCTAAGTTAAACAGATGATATTTCTGAGGAGTTTTGTACACGAACTATGCAGTTGTTCTGTCAGCCGTCGCAGCAAAACATAATACGTTCCGTTCTTTTATTAAAGACGGTCGCATAAAAATAATTACTAACATTGCAAATGCAAAAGTTATTTTTCAGAATTATAAACATACATGTATTTTACCAATCCCCAATTTTTCACTGGTGAGTTTTATGTACAACTGGGCACAGAAATACGATACAAATCTACAATTAAACTATATTTTACGATATGTATTCTCATCACTTTCTTGGCATATCTGATGCCCAGTGCCTTACAGATGTATTATCGGATGGCCAGACAGATCCTTATGTGACAGAGATATAGCATAAATACATTGATGCTTTAATGTTTTGCATAGGTGCACTAAAACCGTAAGTGTGTTTCTAAAACACAGGCATGTAAAAGTTAAAAGCCACTTACATTCATAGTCAAGTGTAGTGCTGCCGAACCTAGAATCGTATATACAAAAGTAATCTCCAGCATCATTAATATCAAAACCTTTTATTGTCATCGAAAAATGGTTAAATGCTGCAGCAAGACTTGTGTCTTCGATGTACTTAGTTTTGTTTTTTGATTCTCCATCACGGATAATAGTACTCTCAGGTTGACTCCAGATTCGATCCTTATCTGCAGTATATACACCATCAAAATGGCACTCCATACGTAAATCAGTACCACAATTGCGTCCAGCCTCGTGTGCTAAATTTGTTTGACCTGAAACAAAATCAGATACAAATCTGTCAAAAGCAGTGCCATACTCTGTATGCGTAGAATATCAAAACATTTGGCAACACATTCCCCCAATGTTAAGTTTTCGATTTTTTGAAGAGGGACGGATGGACACCCTTAGGTGGTACATCCATTGTTTTAAAACTAAAGAATGAGCACTAAAGAAAAAATATGCTTAGGTGGTTACTGAATAAGTTCCATTTTACGTACGTACGCACATGGTCTAATGCTATATCCATACTGCCTATCGGCTAGAACATAAAATACCTAAATGCAAATGCTAAATGAGAAACTTGAACGTTGGACATTTGGATGTGAGGCAAATGCGCAACAAATCCGCAAGCTAAGACACACATCGTAGCGAAATATAATACAAATATGACAAATAAATTATAATTGTACTGACGAATCAAAATACAATGTACATACATGTAAATGCTAAACAACGCGGAACTTGAACGCACGCCCCCAGTGCAATATGCCTAGACACACATCATACACACATAAATAAAACAAGATGCTATCATTTTAATGACAAAACAAACGACCTAACCGTAATTGCTAAGCGCAAAGCTTGAACATTCGTCCCCAGTGACATTGACCATGGACAATGTGACAAGATGTACATGCATATGTGTAGCGAAGCAACATGCCTAGACAGACAAGGTCGCCAATTATTATCACAATCTGACAAGCTAAAACTTGTTGACAAAGCAATACATAAAGTAAGTGCTTAACACGAAACTTTAACATAAGTCCGAGCTCTTGACAACTCCCAAAAACGAGTCAATTACTCAGATCTTAAAGAATTGACTCCTAAGCTCGATAGGTAAGGAGCCACTTCTCACTCAGTCATTCACATTAAAGGTGATACTACACAACATCACTTAATTTCTTTCAAATGCTCTAAAAACAAGTGACCATAATAACCGATGTTCGGTTCGTGTATAATTGTTCGTGTGTGACAGTTGCGCTTGTATGATGTACTGGAATAATCCTTCAAGAGATGAATAACTGATGAGAGAATTTGTAATTTTCGGCAAACTTCTTCTCAAAACGTCTAAGTGTTTAACAAAGGTCATATTGAGGGCAGCATGTATGTGTGGAATTTGTGCACGAGTATGATGTATTAAACTATTAAATACATGTTTCAAGGGATATAGTTACGACAGAACTGAGAAACTGCAGACAACTTTTCAAATGGACTGACACACGGATGCACAGACACAGTGACAACGATGCAGAGACACACAGTCCAAGCACTAGTTGCCCCCTAGCTTTATTGACACATCGGGAATAAAAACAAGGTCCGACAGCACTTATGCATGATTGTGCTGATGCGCTACATCACATTTGCACACATTTGTGACTTAGTGCCTTTGTCGCATATTGTTGACAATTTAACCTTGGACACAGTGCCTGATGGATAGTCTATATAATTAAACGGATGGTAATAAACAAGCATATGACTTTTCAACTAAACCGTACATATTGTGGCAGCAAACTATACTAGAGAAAGTGAGCAGGGACCGACACATACAAGCGTTCACGTCGGACGGACGGACGGACGGACAAACGGACGGAACGAAGGACAGACTGAATTCTGAAAAATATTTACACTTCGATATACTGCGTATGCCGGGGGTATAATAATTGTCATGCCAGGGTACATTCACACCCCTACTTACCTACTACCTGTTCGAGCACCACAAGCAGAAGTAGCAGGCAGAAAGATGTCGCCGGCATACTCTGTATTTCTGAAAGAAATAAAATAAAACAATGTAACGACCTAAGATATATGTAGACATTTCCTTTATACTAGGGGCGCAACAGGGTAATTTTATGTTGTGCATGCTGTCAAAGGTTGGCAACGATTTTTCACAAGTATGGACCTCCTTCAACATTCCTGAGCCAACCCTCGTGAAAATTCACACAGTGGATGTAAGATGGCGGACATGGAATAAAAGTGTATTACCAGTGAATGAATATTCGAATTTATACATAAACACAGGATTTTAAATGTACTAAATACTTAAATAAGTGATATCCGTATGTTGAGTGGTTAAATTTGCGGTGAAATTATATCGATATTTTGAATTAAAGACGATTGGATTTGACGAGTGCAAACAATGGACAATAATACGATGGAGCATAACGTGAGTACAACTAACCGTTATGAATAGTTGTCACCAGGTAGTGTTTTCACAACTCTAACAGATATCAGGCCTCCACCTTATCGATATGATCAGTGTTCAGCGGATCAGGGTATACGAAGTTTGCACGACTTTGACGGCATGACAAGTCACATTCTAACAAAGGTGTCCAACATTTAAAATACACAGAGTGACATGTATAGAAATATTCAATGTGTTGAGGCCAGTATGAAGACCTTATGTGGGCGGTTAGACAATGTCGTGTCATGCGTGGACTTGCATACAAAAATGCTAAAACTTGTCTCATACAAACGCATAGACGGGGAGGCCAGAGGTAGGCGAAACAATTTATTATTTCGTGGCATCGGTGAGCGAGACAATGAAGACTGTTTAGAGGTAATAAAAGGCTTTCTACATAGGAAATTGTATATTGATTCCCCCGACATCTCCATAGCGCGCGCTCACATGTTAGACCGTCCCTGTGATCGTTATATACGTCCGATTATTGTTGCGTTTACTGAGTACACAGACACTGAGCTGATCATGAGCAATGCTCGGCATTTGAAGGTGACAGGTTACGGAATTAACAGGGATTATCCGCTAGAAATAACCGATGCCCGGAAAAAACTGTACCCCGCTTTCAAGTTAGCACGTGAGACAGGTAACAAGCCGAGCATAAAATACCCAGCCCGATTGGTTGTAGAAGGCAAAACGCAACAGGATGAGCTGCCAGACTGGTATGATACTATGCAGTGTGACAGAATAGGCATGCTGAACGATTTGCCCCGTGGCGCATATTCGACGTCGACAATCGCGGACGCTAGTGGCAACGTTAACGCTCCGAGAGAGACACCGCCAGTGACACGCCAAAATCAATCCTCGAGTTTGCCCAGCGCCACTAGACAGCCACGTTTTGATAGGGCTACAGACCGGCAGCCACGTTCACAGACTCTGATTGGCCAGCGTTTTACTAAACCGCCTCCACCACAGCGTAGTTTCGATTCGCCGAGGCAGCCAGCTCCACCGACGTCCCAGTACCTGCCGCCACCCCCTTCATATCCGTGCTTCCCACCGCGACCACCTCCACAGATGCACAGCTATTCCGATGTTACCAGACAGGCAGGTGTATACAGTGGGAATAAAACATACACCAGTATATTCCACAGTGTTAGTACAGCATACACCAGTGTACCAAGTGCAAACACATACATACACCAATGTACCAAATGTGAGTCACATACACACCAGTGTAGCCAGTGTCGATACCGCGCACACCAGTGTAGTCGGCGCAAACACCACACACACCTGTGTAGCCAGTGCACCCAGCGCAAACACCACATACAATGTTGTGTCGACACATCCCAGCAATGTGCCTGTTACGCAGATGGTGCCAGGTCCCTCATATATCACTAGTACGCCAATAAACAATACAAACAAGCGAAAACCGTCACAATCACCAGCAGTAGACAACTCGTCGGTCACGCTTTCACCTGAGACTGACCATTCGCAGTCATTATTACCAAGTGTAGCCGGACAATCACACACAAATGTAAACACTAACAATAGTACTACGAATCATGAAAATATAAACATTAGCGTAAACTCGGGCACCCACAGATCCAGGTCACATAAACGTCACCAAACACGTGCTAGCCAGTCGGTCAATAGTGCGAATCGTGCAGTTGGCGCGAACGTACCACGTGATGTTACAAGCCACACAATGACTCGGTCAGTGAGCACATCACGTGATATAAACAGTGGAGGTTCACAATAGCACAGCGAGGTGAGTAGGCCAAATACAATTACGTTTGCATTGCTAAATGTGCAAGGTCTTGTCACAAAGAGGATTAATAAATTGCATTCACCTGAACTTTTAGAAATATTCAAAAATAACGATATAATTGTGTCTACCGAAACCTGGACGGATTCATTATATGATATACATGTTGACTCATTTACCCATTATCCATTACACAGGTCTTGCAAACATAGCAATGCGAAACGTAACTCTGGGGGAATTGTAGTCTATGTGCAGGATTATTTAGCTAATGATGTCACTTTATATTTAGAACACGCCGACGCATACATGTGGCTAAAATTGAATAGCAATTTATTCAATCTACCACATGATTTGCATATGTGTATTTCCTATATTATTCCTGAGAATTCTAGCCGGCAAGCTTTTGTTGAATCGAACATTTTTAATGATGTGCTTGATTATTATTATCATTCAGAATAATACTAAAAATGAATTAATTTTATGATGTTGGGCGACCTAAACAGCAGATGTGGATTATTACATGATTATGTATCGATGGATCACGCTGAACACGTAGTTACGTTGCCCGATGATAATATATGTGATAACGATTTACCGAGATTGTCACAGGATACTGGAATTAATTCAAACGGGCGATTATTGATTGAACTTTGTAAATCCTCCGGATTACGTATTGTAAACGGCAGAGTGTGTGGTGAGACGGACAAATGTACATACGTGGGCAGAAGAGGTAGTAGTATCGTTGACCTAGTCCTGATAAATGGACAATTATTACATTTATTTTCCACATTTGTTGTTGAAGATCCAACTATATTATATGATCATTGTATTGTACATTTTTGAATGAGGTGTAGTCGTACTGAGCAGATTTCCGTTCATCAAAGTACGAATAATTACATGTATGAACAAGCTAAATCCCAAACAAATAAGTTATTACAAGCTCGACGAAAAAATGCCAAACAGTACTGGCAAATGTTGAAAGAAACTGCAGGCTCACCCAAATCAAACACAATTTCTGCTGATTCTTTTGTACAATATTTCAAAGCCATAAATAATCCAACATACTTTTTTTTCCAGCCAGATGAAGACATTATTCATTTTAATGAGGTATATTTTGAGTCGGAAATAAAAATAATGTTCGTTGAATTGAATATCGAAATTTCTAAGGAAACTTTTGCAATAAATTTCCCAGTTATCAAATGGACGGAGTGGGGGACCAGATATGTATTTAAACGAGTTTCTAATTCATGGAAAAATACTAATTTCACCATTTCTGCACAAACTGTTTAATACAACTTTCAGAAATGGTTATTTCCCGGAGGCCTGGTCTGAAGGTTATATAGTGTCACTTCATAAAAAAGGTAACGTAAATGATGTAGGTAACTATAGGGTAATTACATTACTTAGTACTATTGGAAAATTATTTTCAAGAATATAAAATAATAGGCTCACACTGTGGGCCGAGAAATAGTTTGCATATGTTGAATCACAAGCTGGCTTTAGAAAACATATGTCAACTGTTGATCATATATTTATACTACATGGAATGATTACCCATCTACTTAACCAAGGGAAACAACTACACTGCGCTTTTGTTGATTTTACGAAGGCATTCGATTATATTGTGAGAGAAAATATCTGGTATAAATTAATACGCATAGGAGTGAGGGGCAACATGTTAAGTGTAATACAATCTATGTATGATAACATAAAATCAAATGTAAAATTTAACAATCAATTAAGCGATGAATTTACCTGCATGTTAGGGGTGCGTCAAGGTTATCACCATTTATATTTGCAATGTATATAAATGATTTAGAAGATGAGTTCTATTTAAACGGAATAGATGGGATAGACATTGGCATGATACATAGTTTGTTGTTATTATATGCTGATGACATTGCAATTTTAGCAACGTCAGCAGTACATTTACAAAAAGGGCTAGACACATTATACAACTATTTCCAAGAATGGAAACTTACAGTAAATACTAAGAAAACTAAAATTATGATTTTTTGAAAAGGCGGCCGACTTCCGGCAAATTTGAAATTCTATTATAATGATTACGAAATAGAAATAGTAACACAATGTTCATTCTTAGGAGTGGTTTTCACGCCAGGTGGCTGCTTTTCAGAGGCCAATAATACCTTACTTGGACAGGCACAAAAGGTAATTTTCAAATTATATACATATTTGAAACAATTTACTGACTTATCCCCTAAGCATATGCTGGAATTATTTGACAAACTTGTCCTCCCTATCCTGAATTATGCCGGTGAAGTATGGGGCTTTTCACAGTCCATGCAAATTGAAAGAGTGCATTTATAATTTTGTAAGCGCGTCCTAGGTGTCAAAATATCAACACAAAACGATTTTGTTTACGGTGAACTAGGCAGAACATCGCTTAGAACAGGTCGTTTATATAATATAATTAAATATTGGTTCAAAGTAATCGGATCAAGTGACCAAAAATATATTAAATGTATATATCACCAACTGTGAAAAATTGGGCCTCTCTGATTAAATCTATGTTAACACAGCTTGGTTTTTACCATGTATAGCTTTCGCAAGGTGTGGGTGATATTATAAGACTTTTATCAACATTAAAACAACGCTTAACAGACAATTTCGTTCAGGACTGGAACACTAGAATAAATGAATCTAGTAGAGCTTTATTTCATAACAATATTTCATATGTTGAATATCAATGCTATCTCGATTTCATCAGTGTAAAAAAGTTTAGAGTAGCTCTAACCAGACTGCGTGTATCTGTCCACAGGCTGGAGGTTGAAACCGGCAGATGGCATAGACCAATTAGTACACCATTTGATGATCGTAAATGTAAATTCTGTAACGTGTTAGAAGATGAATTTCATTTCTTGTTTATATGTCCTGTCTACAATGACTTGAGGGTACGCTACATCGGCCAATATTATAGAAGTAGACCTAACATGCTAAAATTAGTAACACTGTTTCACTCAGATAGAGCGTCTTATATAAGAAACCTTGGTAATTTCGTTTTCAGAGCGTTCGATAAACGTAACAAAATTATATCTCAGCTGAACAGATATATGTAGTAATTTATTCTTGAAATGACTGGAAATCAATTGTGTATAATTATTGATAGATACATTTATATAAAATGCACAGTACAGTCTCAGAACAGGCTGTGCGAATGCGCAGGCTGATCTGTGACTACGCTGATCGCCAAGTCGACATGTGCATTTATGTCATTTCCTACCATACACTCATATACCGTTTGTTTACAGTATTACATGTATTATATGTGAATGTACATGACTGTATTATTCATGTGACTAGTTGTTTTACGCTTTTGTGATGCTGATCTAAATCACATTTGCCAAAAGCAAAAACTCTCCCGAAATTTAAGAACTTCTTTAACTACTAGTAAGCTTTGTATGCTTTTCTTCGTTAAATTATCATATACTTGTGTGGAAAGTAGATACATGTATTATATGTGCACTATTACTTTAAAACTGTTGCAGTGTTTTATGTATGTGTATGTACACATAAATTATGTATATGTGTCTATATGTACTTATATAGACATTTAATACTATACCACATTTAGAAGGAAGATGGACTATTGGTAGTCTGTTAGCAACGGCACCATAATTTTCCACAAAACAAATCGGTCAAGGTCCGTTGAAGGTCACCCGTTTGGTGGTGGGTTGTGATGCATTCCACTGGAGCATGAGTATGTGCACGTATGGTGGTAATAGGCATAATAGTATTGACAATGACTATTAAGTAAATAGAAACACGTAGGAAATGTCACTTGACGGTCATGGGTTTGGCAATGAGTTGTGAAACATAACAATGGGTCGTGATTATGTGCAAGTATCATAGTAACTGTATGCCTAATACAAAGATACAAACCTAAATATCAAAATTCCGGACGCCAACGTCGCCAGCAACGCCGACGCCGGTAACTGTAAGTCTAATATTATTGAAGATACAAACCTGGACGCCAATGTCACCGCCAACGCAGGCGCCGGGGTGACGACATAACTCTCCGTGTTATAATAGTCGAGCTAAACATTAAGGTCAAAGCCACTGTAGTGTCGGCAGCAAATACATAATTACGTAGTAAATTTAATTTAGAGAACATTCTATTTTCCACCGAAATTGCGATTCTCCGGAACAAGTCTATTTACAGTGAACCCCTTCTACCATACAGATCATAAAGCCATCATTTGCAAGCATTGTTAATCCAGTTAAGCCGGCTTGCAACGAACCGTTTCATCAAGATCAACTGTATGTGTCAGGGGGGTTCATGTCGTTTAAACAATAGTGCCGAAGGTCACAATATACGCCCGCCCACCCATACAAGGTGAATGTATACATAAATAGTATGTGCACATCTATGCCAGATATTTAGATGTGAAAGGATTAAACACATATGTAACTCGGAGTAGACGACATGAGATCAAATGTAGTTGATACGTTCATAAGCCAGGAAAGCACAATTTGTTTGGCTATCAAACCATCCGAATCCATTCTCATTAGATTATGAATATTCAGCTCCGCTTACATGAACAGTGCCGGGCTGCTTGAACACCACCCCGCCCCACATCAACCCTGCAACATGGAAAATGCAAAATGGCCGCCATTTGTGTTCCATATTTTAAAAGTTGTTGTACAAACTAAGCACTTGTTTTGTATATACATAACGAGTATATCAGTGTTTATATTTCCATTTCACGCCATCTAGATAATGATGGTATTGGTATCATTCTAATTGTGTAAATGGCCTACCACCGGGGCACACTATTGTCAATATCACAATATGCAGTAATATATACTTATGGTATATGTATCGGCATTATTCTGATTGCGTAAATGGCCTACCACCGGGACACAAAATTGTCGATATCACAATATGCAGTAATAGATAATTATGGTACATGTATCGGCATTATTCTGATTGTGTAAATGGCCTACCACCGGGACACAATATTGTCGATATCACAATATGCAGTAATAGATAATTATGAACAAACTCACACTGACTAGTAAATAAAATGGAAAAACATGATCACTATTAAGTCTTAGGATCGCCTACAACCAATATGTTTTGCCTCGCAATCTATTTCGATAGCATAATCAATGAGGATAAATGTATATGCGGACATAAGTATGCGTAGTTAACTCGATACATCTTTTAACACCAATTACAGTCAACTTATGTATATATGCGATCTTAAATAATTTTACGAGCTAGTAGGACTGCATATATACATAGTTTGTCGATACTGGTCATATTGTATGGTATGTGTCTTAGCTGGTCGGATTTGGTAATTATATGTCACATGTATGGCTAATATGCAAATAAAGGTATACAAAGCGGCAACCAACTAGGAAGTGATAGTGGCAACCGATATCCATATAAGCTGCATATTTGTGTAAATACGTAGTCCAAAACACAAAGAAAACACTTGGAGCAATGCGTACTAAAGTGCAACTAAAACCTTGGGTAAGTCATGTCGCCTTGCTATGTAGCGAACGCTTGTTGTCTGTTTACATGTTGCAATGGACCTGGACAATGATCGAGAATTATGAATGTTAATAATGTATGCATTTGCCATGTACCGCTCGTTAATCAACGGCCATGGGACGGAGGAAAATACTTTGATCTAATGAAAATTTGACCTAGCGGTAGTTATTATATAGGAAAACTTTTACGAGGTAACGAGTGTCGACGGAATATCAACGTCACATACATATTACATTGAACAGAATAACAATTGGCTAATGTTTCTAAAATTACAAGCCTTAACTTAGGTGCATGATATCATCATATTCACAACAGAAAATGTTGCAGCTAAAGGAATGCAAATTATAACAATCCGGCAATACATGTAGTTTGTCAAGGTCATTAGATGATCGAGATACATCATCTCCCCTATTGCCGGAAGTAGTAGGTCTATCCAATAGTCACGAGGCGTATATATCAGGACTCTTACGACGACATGTTGTAACGCCGTAGGGTTATTAAAGGATGGGCTCGTAAAGCAAGTTCATATGCACATCACAATATTTACAACATAATACATGATGAATACATGAATACATGATACGTTGATATGCAAACATTTCATTATGCCACACCAATAAGATTCAATTAGCGTGATAATATGAAACCTCGTATCAGTCCATTACTACAACTATTGTAAGTAGGTGCAAATATATGCTATTCAATTACTGAACATCTATGTTTATATAAGTCAATATATAAGCCCGATGTGGCCAATAGTGCTGATGCATGTGTACTTAAGTGATCGCTAAACAACGTGAAAAAACATATTATCATACAAGCTATGGGGAAACGTGGAGAACGATGGACTCAATATTTGAGATATCCCAGTGCTGGTGTATTACAAAGCAGACACAATGAATCACAATATATACCGAGGTCAGCCTCACCTGCAGTATGATATATAGTCACACTACATGGCTATAGTCGCGCCGTATATGGGATCTCAAATAAATCAATGTAAAACTATGTATTAAGCAATGAATGAAATAGTATCCAATAAAGTATCTTCGCACTGTATTCCCAATGGAATGCTACAATACCAAGTCCGTTATATAACATCCAACGTTCTAGACCGGAAATAGACGCTGCTCTAATGTCAATATCAAAGTACGGATCTATGTATGTACGTACGTGCGTGCATGCGTGCGTGAGTGCACACATGTTAGTTGTGTTCCTAAAATAAAATGTCTGCCGTATCCTATGCGGAAAACGATACTTTAGGTCCCACTTGAATCCATATCAAGCAACAACTCAAATCCCGGATCTAAACAGTATCGTACAGAAACGCTGTTATACTCAAAATGCCATAATACCCTATTCTTCCAAATCATCGCCATTACATGTAAGTGCAGTCTTTCAAGTTTATTATGCGTACTGATCAAAATATGATATATATACAGTATCGGCCCACTCTTGAGATAAACGTACTCTAACCAGATTATACTGCAGACACGGAAAACTTGCATGGACATTATACAAATGAGAATATCGACTGTACGCAACTCATAGCGCGGAGTGGACGCATACGGATACAGCAACCGGGTTCACAACAATACAATACCACAAGTCCGGTTAATAATCCTCAAAATGTCAATTCTTTAATCAAAATACATGTACCTAACCCTCACCCTTTACCAAAGCAGTCACGTCTTCGCCAATTCGCTAGTATAAACTAAAGACAAAAGTAATACATCCACTTTTCACAAATAACATCAACAGACTCTAGACTAGTTTAATAACTTTTGTTTCAATAGTATTCTAGCCTCAATAGTACCGACCTATATATAACCAAAAGTTTTTAAAAACCTAGAAAGTTCTAGAATAGTCTGTGGCATTGTGGATTGTCCTAAAACATTCAATACACTGTTCAATAATCCAGAATAGATTTTACTACAATTTTCATGAATGCAATTCTAAGAAATGGTAATTTCTCGAGAGTTATATAATGTTTAAATGCAACTAAATACACATATGATACTAATTACATCCAATTATTCATAGATCATTGACATTACAATGTTTCCAAAAATGTCCATGATGTCTATTACTAACACACAAATACATGTACACATATACACTATATATTGACGTTAATTAATACATGGAACACTAGCAAATGTAGAACACGGATGCCCCCCATATCGCTTTTAGTAAAGGAGGCAAAATTCAAAAGGGGGAGGTAGATAATTCATGGCCCAGAGGCAAATCAATGAAATGTGAAGCAAATCTGTGCACGGAAATATAAATTATAACACATTAACCTGAGTGTTAAAGTTGTTGATGCATGTATTTGACATTGACCCAGGTGTTAGCTGGGGCGTGACGAACGTTGATTCGTCACATCACGATATATGACCATTAGAGCAATGCGTGTATTAAATATGAAGTAGATGCAAGGAAACGGAAATGATAAGGTATTTACTCGAGCGCGACAGTTTTTGACGCACCAAGTATGTGACATTAGCCTTGGGTTTAGCAGAGTGGGGGAAGTTGATTTGTCACCGGGCGGTCGACGACCATTATAGCAATGCATGTATGAAAGATGAAGCAGATCCGTACAAGCAAACATTTATCAAGACATTACAAGACATGTATCTGAGCGTTAAAGATTTGTGACGGACGGACGGAAGGACGGACGGGATGGACGCACGGGACGGGGCGGGACGGACGGACAAGGGTAACACTAAATGCCCCTTCCACTATTGTGGTGGGACATAACAATACAAGTGTACATGTCACATGTACATACATGCACCATTGGGATATGTGTAAGAAATGTGTCCAGATACTGTATGTATTGAATGTCGTCAGTTTATGTCCGTTTCTGCCACCATTATCACACGCATGAATCATGCCATGTGATATTGTACCTAAGAAAATGTGCGATATCGCATGAAAAGTATGTACACAATTTACGATATATTTCGTAAATGGCTTCGGAAATTGAGGACATTTTCATCGCAACATTCGGAATAGAATTCCGCATTTACTATGAAAATGTCGGAAGCTTTCAACGTCATTTACAAAAATATATCGCAATTTCTGCAAATAATTTCCATGAAAATTCGCAGTTATAGGTACAAACTCACATGCCGTGTCTCCTATGTGAGACTGTCCGTCGTCGCGGATGTACGAACATCTTCAGCTTCTTAAATCACGTCTGCTTTATCCTCAGGTTTTCATACTGTCATCCTGGCATCTGTATCAACGTACAACATAGTATATATGTTCCGTATTTGCTATGAACATTTCGTGATTTTTCGATGTCATGTACAAAATATATTTCATGAAAAATCGGACATGCTCTTATATACACAATCACATGGCGTGCCTCACATGAAGCCGTGACTGCAGAATTGGGGTCTATGACATTTGTGACCAGTGTAGCTCCTGATTAAATAGCACACTCATGTAGCCTGATAACAACCGTCTATATTCATTGTTAGAAGCAGTATGTATGTTTCACTGATTGAAATTAATGCACCGGTACAGTTCAGATGACATGCTGTTGAACTGTCCCGACGAATTAATTTTTGAGAAGATGTACGGAGCAATATTCGTTAACTAAAGTAACATGACGTGTCCTGCTTATATAAACCGCTAATCGATATATGACTGTCATTGGAGAAATTGTGTTTATGGGTTTTGCGTTCGCCATTCCATCACTGAATCACAGTCTTTGTCGCACCTGCTTTAGCAGAAGGCACGACTATAGTCGCCGTTTTTCCTTCGTCGTTTTTCCGTCGTCGTTGTTGTCATCGTTGTGGTCGTCCGCGTCGTCGTCGTTTGTGTCAACAATGTCAACAATGTCAACAAGTTGGTAAACGTTTCTTCATCACATAACTTCAATATCTCTTTACGGATTGCTTCAATATGTGGACACTTCCTACCGCCATTAACATGACATTGATCGTTGATACCTTCACATTTTTTGTGTGGAAACACTTAGTTATTTGTTTTGCTCTTTGTACAACTTTCTTCATCACCATATAACTTTAATATTTCTTTAATGGTTGCTTCAATATTTATACATGTGATACATGCGAGCATATGGAACACACATATACCCATTAACATGACATTCCACTTTTGACGTGGTTGTGCAAGTCATATATTACGACACAAATGTTGTACAAGTTTCTTCATCATTATATAACTTTAATATTAATTGATGGATTGCTTCAATATTTTGACATGTAGGATGTACTTGAATATAGCGCATGTTTTTGGTAATGTAACCCAATAAATTGTTGTGATGTATGCATATATGTCCTTTAACGTGTATGAAGCGAAAAAACACATATCCGATGTACAATACATCATCTGAGACATAGTCACTTAAAGAAGCACCGTCTTCTATAACGGCATTGACAAGCGGGACATTTGCCGCGCTGTGGAAAGCTGGTTCAAGGAACGTCCAAGGAGGTACATCAGATGACTTTTCTTGTTCATTGTTTTGTTTGGTGCCATGAGAGATGCATGTGATGCATGTTTGAGATAGTTTTGTATTTGTGCGTAGGTTATGTCTAAGATCGTTTTAATGGGTTAACACATGTGGTGACAATTCTGGCACGTGGACTTCAAATGGTTTTAATCGATTCCTACAACTGTCACCGAGAATTCAGTCAATCTTGGACTACAAAAGTGCAGGACTTTACTGGTCGTGCAGAGGGCAATTTGTACCCCGTTAAATGATTAGCAACTGCATCTGTACCCGGACCACGGCTATCGTGATTAACATCTTTCTCACCCAAGTGACAGGACTATCCCGCATTTTGTGTATCTGTAATGTTTAGGTCTCGGATCGCTTGTGCAATCAACACGCCGTCGCTAGCTTTTCTGCAGACACAGGTTCCATAATCCTAGGTCAATGAGCTTCAAAACACTAAACTTCGTATTATAAAAACGTTCGCATGAATATTTTAATACGTTTATCTAAGAGGTTACTGTAAGTCACTTATTCACTGCCTATATATACGTGTCATTAAATCTGAACAGTTTCCCCAAAATATCTCAAAATCGGCTATCACTGATACATGTAACATTGATGTTAATTTTAGTTTTGCACTTACAAACGTCTGAGTCGTATGACGTTCAGTGAAACGGGCCCATGGCAGGTGAAGTATGTTGTAAGTTTGTATGTAGGTTGCATGTGCGTTGGGATTGGAACGTTGTTAACGGCCGAAATTCGAAAAGATAATGGAATGTTACCTGGTCTAAATACGTTTAACGCAACGATAGAGCGCCTGCCGGTCATCGGTCATAGCTTCGAAATTACCGTTTGACACTACGTCATATTGAATTGTTTTCCTGCGTAAATGACGTTGATGTTCCATTGAAGAAACGTATTTTAACACTGTTTACATCAATACAGATTAAATGTTAGAACAATAATCAATAACGAAGTTGGGACTGAGATAGGGAATCCCTTGCTCGCTCTGCCAAATTGTGCTAAGCTCGGCAGAAGCATGATCGCGCTTCTCGACTGGTATACCACTGTCTCAGTCTGAAAACTGTCATATATTATTTGCTTCGATTTGACGGCGGTACTGGCTCGCTGATCTTGCATGAAGCACACTTCCGAAATAGTTTAACTTTTGAAAGTTTAAGTTGTATGCATTCAGTCGAAATAACATGAAACAAAAGGCTGTAGCTTTCGGCTGCCAATTTCGCGCCCTAATTTCGCGCTGCAACCTATCAAGGTGCATGATAACGTGGTTCCCACAACACCAACAATGTATGAACGTGTTGAAAGCGCTCCCACTTCAAAGTAAATATTATTGATATTTTCCTTGATATGCAACGGCATTTGATGACATATGGAGCAGCCAACGCGTCTTCATGACTTGCATTTTGTGGTCTCGGGACTTCGGCACATACTTATGTCGTTTCTGCGAAGAATCGATTTCCGTGTCAGTATTGACAGTCAATATGGAAATCCATTCTTCGCAAAAACGACAGATGTTTGGGCCACAATACCGAGACCACCAAATACAACTTAACATGACAACTTTGATGCGTCATATTTCATAAGTCCGCTACATAATAAGGACACTATAACAGAATACGTACCCTGAATCGGAGGCGCTGCTGGAAGTTTCAGTATTTTTTGTTGTTGTTATAACCATGTAATCATATGCCCATTGCCGTAACCACATTGCCTATGCACCGAAATTCATGTAAGCTTTTGTGTTTGCTGTCGGTTAGGGTGTATAGTTTACTTCAATTTACCCATTTCCTGTCGTTGATCCGCTTCCTCAACCAGTTGGGCGTGTTTTAGCTTTCACCTCAGTCGCTGCATGTTCGTCACTGCCTGAGCAATCTCGCCCTTTATTTTCTCCAGGTTTCCATTGTCGACACGCGATTCTGTAATCCCTGCACCGTGATCTAGAAAACATAAACACACAAAGTAAAATGAATTTTTAATCGGAAAACATATGCAGGTTTTTTGTTCTACAACAAATTGATGCCAAAAGATAGACATTTCGTTTTGGTGTTCAGCCCCACTTGGGACATATACTACCAGCTCATTATTGAATCCAACATGGTTACCATAATCCTCAATAGGTCAGCCATTCATACTATGATAAAGTCCTACATTGCCGTACATTTACACATTAGGGATACAGACAACGTATTCACACCTAGTCCGTTTGGAGGTTGATTTCGATATTATTCTAGAAGTTAGCAATACTATTTATTCAACATTGAGAGGGGTTTTTATACGCACTTTTGAAAAACGCGACGTATTTTGCCCCTTCACATTGTACGGGCGAGCGGGCGGGGGGCGGGCGGGCGAGCGGGCGGGCACAGCTTGTCCACGCAATAACTAGAGTTCTACTTGACGTAACCAAACTCTGTGTACATGTTTATCACGACAACCCGAAGTACTGTATTGATTTTAAAAGCATTCCGATGATTTACTAGTACTGATGAGCACAGCATTTCCTGACAGAACCAGTACTACTTTGCCAAAATATAATGTCTCGCTCATCTTGACCTTTTAAGGTCATAGACTAATGTCAAACATATCGATTCAGGGCATGTACAGTGTACAACTTGGCAACTGTAAACAGCACAGGCTCATGTCAGAGTGTGCACTATCTACACAGTTACCATAATAATACGGAAACATAGCTTTACCTGGTTGTATATTTCCTCCCATGCCGGATGAAAAATGAAACTTACACCATTTGCTATAAGTGTAGTACCTGGATCTCTTACACCAAGTATGACCAGAATCTTGCTCATTTGCTAATCAATAATGGCAGTAATGTGTCTTCACTGACAGAATGGCGATGGGCGTTGGCGCTGATCACACTACAAAGACGCACATACCGATCTGGGGCTACTCTGGTCGTACATTTCGTACGGTCCTTTCTTTCAGCACGCCACATACTGCCACTTTTTACCGAATCAACACTGATCATCCTGCTTCTGAGAACAGCCTGTTTGTGCTCTACACGGTTATGCCATTGCTTAGTCTCAACGAGTATGTCTTGCAAACAGCGGATGTACAGCCTCATCTGGATCTACATTACCGGTATTTGTAAACACATGAGTACGTAATGGCTCAAGTATGACTGACTGAGGCAAAACTGTGTCTGCAAGGATAACATGATACATACATCATGGAATACCCACGTTAGTACATGTATGTACTGATCTAGGTATATACTGCCGGCAGATTCAAAGCAGCATCTTTGTGCATACACGTGTATGATGTAGAATGTTGTCAAAAAGTAACTAACGGTACTCACCAGTACTTCATTATTTGTTCCTGATCAAATACGACACCTATTTTGGCTAATAATGATATGCAATGTATGTTGCTTTAGAAACATGATGGGCGTTTTATTCATGGAATAGCGAAACGATATAGACCCTGATCAGACTACACGGATGTGCATACTACGCTGGTGGCATACCCTATAAGCACCGTTTTTCCAGTCTCACCCACAAATACAGTTGTTATACGCAAACAATGAATAAGTACTCAGCCTTGGATTTTCATGTGGGGCATGCACAATAAAGTAGACTGTCTAGACATACATGCAAGTGTTGCTAAGTAATGAAAGTCGGACATGAAGTCGGACATGGTGTTCTAATTCACATGTATACACACGTGTCGTTACCAACCGTTGTGAACTATCATTTGTCTTCCTTACGCACCTGGAATAAAAAGAAAAGGTCGTTCCATCAAATAGATTAACGTATTCCTGTAGTGTCATATCCTCTGAAAATATAAACAAACGAGCTAAAAGGTGACCATACTATATACATGTGTGACAAACATTACGTCACACGTCATGATCGGAAACAGTGAAAACTAGAAAGAGAGTCCCAAATAACAAAGGAATTGCCCCTTAAATATAGAACCCATATGGAATTCATCACGCGCAAATGACGTCCACATGTATGTACGATTATCATAATACGTGTATGTAGGGTTGGCCCTAAGCAAAAATAAAGAATTTTACATGCCTGAGTAAAATCCAGTGTTCCGCAGTCAAAACGGAAAGCGATATATACCGCCGAAATTATAGGCATGGTCAGTCCAGTCTGACCCAAGTGCCAGTCAGGGTCGGTTATCTAATTAATGGGTTCATACGTTCAGTCAGCCAAGCCGATGTTCCATAATATTCGCGGTAAAAACGAATGGGGGCGGGATTAAATGTTGGTCCGGTATTCATGTCTGGATGCATGACTAACCCTTACAATGCTGAATTCCACTTTGTCGTCTGCCTTTTAATTTTAGTTTTACACCGGTCTCGGTAGAGCCGGTGGCATATCGTGTTTGGACTGTGTGTCCGTGTGTCCGTCCGTCACAAGTTCGCCTGAGTTTCGAAAATAAATATTCCACACTGTGGAATTAGTGTGCCGACAGGTCACATGTTCTTGTATGTAATGAAAACCTGTTTTGTAAGTACCTGATAATTGTCTCCAATTTAGACAATTATCATGTGCTGTCCAACATGTGCATTGCTAAAACATATCTGAAAAATAAAAAAGCAGACGTTAATCTCCGGTTTTGGCCTTTTAAGAGTTAATTATATGTTTAGTCTGTTTCACTATAAGACACGTGTATGTAGACACGTGCAGTGGGGTAAGCCCTTCCCGGCTAGCGCATGTGTGAGGGGATGCTGGTGTCACGCAAGTAATGGAAAGCATCACCACGGGACACGAACTGTGGTTGTATAATGGTAATATTAACAGATTATTTCTGAAACATACAGTACATTTCTATTTACATAACATCTACACATTATTGCACACTACATGGATCCAACAAGCCGGTAGTGAAATATTGCAGTTCACAATATTCGGGACTCTTCCTTTCACAGATAAATACAACAATATGCGGAGAATGCAATGCAAAGGAGACGATTATCATGAACCAAACATGTTCGCATAGTAGTTCACCTAACTGCTGATCGAGTGAAATGGCAGATTTAAGCAAAAATCATTATAGGATAAATAGACGTACATGTATGTACTAAATTATATTTACAAACATACAATATTAGTTCTGAGTACATAACTCTAAGTGAATTTAATTGCACTGCATTACATAATCGTTATGACGGAGAAGTACTTCCAAATTTGCGTTTGTTTAATTTCTACTTCGTGGAGAGTGACCTAACAATCTTGCTAATACACACTTTATTGGGTAAGTTTATGGTAATAGTTTTGTGTTATGTTATATAATTGTTTCTCAATAACAACATAGCGAATTATGAACGTCAACGCCATGCATGTGTTCCCTATATTTAATTTCGTCAAAAGTTAATACAATTACATGTACGCAAGTGTTTACCGTTGACCGTGGTGTAGCGATATTGTGCAACCTGTGCAGCTAATACAAAATATGACAATAACCTACCGGGAAATGGTACCAAAACGCTTACACAAGCAATCAACGGATCGTCATGTCACCGTCACACTGCATCGGAAATCATACCTAGCGGATACTTATCACTAGTAAATTGAATTACAATGGTACCACATGTATTGTAATTTTCATGAGAATGTTCTAATAAATCCAGTGCATGGCATTTTCCAATGATCTGGGATGCTGCAGTTGTACGTGTTTGCGCATGTCTGTGTTGCTGAATCCATGAATGAATTGGTAAATAGTGCACATTTCTCTGCTTGCATCGGTGGTGTATGGGAAGGCAAGACTACCTAATCGTCTTAGTGGGTAGCCATAATCAGAGGTCGTTTCACCCTTTTTGCGCATGCGTGACCTAAATTCGCATCTGTAGAAAAAGCCTTTTTCGTTAGGGTTGAACCTACTTCCGATACTCTTTCTCAGTTCATAATATTCTTCCAGTTGACCTGGTCGGAGGTCGCTCAGGTGTTTTTGAGCAGGCTCCCTAAGACTCATTGCTAATTGTTGTGCTTTTTCACGGTCATCCCATTTGTTCCAGGTAGATACCTGCTCAAAATGTACTATGTAGTCTTGCCAATCTGTAGCTTTTCCATTATATTTGTCAGGCTCTTTTTCTCGCATATGGGTATATTTGTTTTGACCTTGACCGTGTGGACCATGTGATGAGGAAGTGTAAGGACTTACGGTATGGGTTATCTGTTTGTTGAACGGCATTTGGGGATGCGTTTAATACTGTTGTATTGGTTGCTTCCATGCTGAGTCAAACGATCCACATCGCGCACCATACGGGTATGCGTCAAATTCAGTGCGAAATGTATGTATGGGAGGGGTTCTACCTCTCTCCGAAACAACAGAATGAACCGGGCGAGTGTATATGGGCTGCACATTTGGTGGTTGTTCTTCATAATTGTTTAATCCAACAGATGCATCAAATGCACGAGTGGGTGAATCTGTGTTAGGTATATCTGTACAAGAGTTGTTCCATGGTACTCTGGCCACAGTTACGTGTTTGATTTCGCATGGGTCATCGAAGTGTTGTGCGCCTACACGTTTATATGGGGTGCGTGTTTGAGAATGGACATTTACGTTTTCACTAGCGTTGCGTTGTGGGGATGTATTTAACAGGGTTTGGCTTTTGGATTGATGTGTCTGGTACTGCTCATAGCAAGATGTGCCTACAGTGGCTGTGCTTTCATGCGTAGTGGTCCTACCTTAAAATTGCGAGTCTCTCGCATTATGTGAAACATGTGATCCCTGCCTTTCAGTTCTGCACTCGTGTGTCTGCATTGGCCCAGCATAGTTGCAAATATATATGTGTGTTTCGGGCGAATACATGCATGTGGGCCCACGTCTGTGATTGTTTGGTCAACCTGGTGTGACGCGATTCGTTCGTGTTTTGTAAGGGTGTCTGAGATAGCTCTGCTAACGTGAAGGTACTATCTGTATTTACATCCAATGTATGAACTTCTGCGCGATTATCACGCAATACAGATGGCGTATTGTCTTCATACACATTATTTTCTGTCAAATAAGTATTTCGCGCCTCGATCAGTAATTTGTCGTTAACCATTTGTCCATCACAATATGCCTGGTTTTGTTCGGAAAATGAGGGTTTGTGAAATTGTATTGCCTTTGCATTTGCCATTGTATGTGGCTGACTGAGTATATGCTCTGTTTAACCACCATACATTGACTGTTCTTGTTTAGGTACCGTAAGTACGTGCTTGTAAGTAATTTCGTTTTCACTTGGTAATGCAATAGCTTCGTTATCTACTGACATAGTTTGTCCACCATGCATGTGTTGTGTTTGTTTTTCGACCGGAAGTGTCTGTTTGCGATAATTTACCGCGAATACATTGGTTAACGTGGGTGACTGTCTTAGTATTGGCTCTGATTTACCACCACACGCTGACTGTATTTGATGCAAAATCGAACGTGCCTGTTCAACGGGACTATGAATAAAATCAGTCGTGGAACTGTTGGTATTCGAACTCATTGTTTGTGTGCGTAAAGAAGGCCCCATTCGACCACCATAGTTTGTTATTTCGGCTGTTTGTGGAAGTGGTCGATTTTCAAGCACGTGTGCTTGATAGTGACGGTCGTTATCTACCCGACCATATGGAATCGAAATGGAATCTAAATTCGTTATGTACATAACAGACTGGGCTACTTTGTGGTCGCGTATATGTGTTGGTACATGTATTTTCTGTGACGCATAGTACAGGCTCGGAAAATGTCACATATTTCTTTTCTTTGTCCGGAATGTCGTCAGTGACCGTTGTAAGAGGTATGATATGTATAGCGGAACCCCGCATTGTGTGTGTGGGCAGTGAAGTGTAGCTGTTTTCATTGAGAATTTCTCTTAGTGTACACTCGTTTGAAAGGGATAGCTGTGTACTAAACTCAATCAGGTTCGAAAATTCGTTCGATGCCATACTGTATTTTACAATGAAAAATCCTGGTCACGGCACCAAAATGTAATAGGGGTCTGTTACGCCAGCATTCACAACTTGCAACCCAGGTTCTTGGAACAGATTGTCAGTGGCCAGTACGATATATATATTTAAATGCAATAGATAATATAGTATGGACTGGTGATTACACACTTGTAAATGTACACGTGCGAATAATATATAGAATAAGTGAAAGGCAGTACAGTTGACAGTAGTTTCTGGCGATGACCTTGCATTTCGGGACCGACTATTTAATTCCCCATCCGATAGGACTAGGCTATCACGAAGGTGTCTTGCCCAAGGACACGCCGAATTGGCCAGTGTCGGGATTGGAACTCGGGACCTTTCGATCCGTAGTCCGATGCTCTACCACTGAGCTATTGCGACTGTTTTTATTTGTTCTGTTTTTGCTTAGCTTATATTTAACGGCGGCACTGGCTCTAGGACCTTGCATGCCGTCTCTCAAGAATGGGAGAAAGAACGGAGGTAGATATTTTTGAGGGAAGCCGGTAATTCGTATTTACATAGTAACTACGAATTATCGGTACCCAATTACAGCTGGGTGAACTGGAGCAGTGTGGATAAAGTGTCTTGCTCAAGGACACAACGCACGCCGCTAGTCAGGCTCGAACCCACGACCCTTGGATCAGTAGTACGACACACTAACCATTACGCCACGGCACTCCACCTATTGCGACTGCCATCGGGCCAGGGTATATATACGCATAGTGTCAAAGCAATGACAAAACCGGTCCTAAACATATGAGGCAAGCATACACCCGATCTGAGTGCGCATCGCTCAATCTGGTCGGGATATAAACTATACCGCATAAGTACGTAAGACAGACATATTGTAGGCTGTAAGATTATAGAATGTAACTGGCGAACAGAGCAAATCAAGACCGGGGATCCCGGTCAGAGTATGCACTGGTCGCACAGTTACAAGCAGTGGTATTGGCAAAACATGGAAGCCAAAGCTTGCTATACGTAGAATATGGTTACTTAAGGATAAATATTATATAAAGCCGTTTGCGAACAACGCCCACCAAATCCGCCCATGCGTGTGCACAGACAGATATCCGTAGGTAGATGTTGCCAATACACAGCGTGGCAAGGTAACTGCACGTGCAACATAGGCACGTACAGCCCCCAGTACAAACGACATATAGTGCTCAATGTATGCAATACACACATTGAAATCTAGGAGATGTACGAAGTTCAATATTGAATGAATATAATGGGATTAACCACATAATCCAGCTATGGAAATAGGCCAACAGAAAAGGTAGGACGGGCATGGAGCGAACGATATAACATTATATATATGGGTAGGGACGCCACATTGTGTTATAAGGAATGTATCCAGGTTACTATGGAAGGCTAAGTACACCCGTTACACATCACAAAATTTATTTCAGACTAGTCCATTTATGAAAAGGAGGTATTTTTTGTTCTCAAAAATATGAAAATTGCTTTCAAAAGTGCAAGATCGCACTGTTTGCATAAACCGCTATGGCGGGCTTTCGGGTTCAAAGGGTAACGCAGGCGGAATGTTCAAGCATCTCGTTAACTGAGATACAAGAAGATTTAGTTTTCGCGATACGCTTATGTATTCATCATTTATATATCAAATATAACTAATTTTACAGTAGTCCGACCAGTATGTGCCGTTCTTGTACGGATTTCATATTCCGGACAGCCAGTTATTCCAGCTGTCACTGCATGCCTAACTTCCCCTTATTTTGCTTACCACAGTTATTTCCATTTGCTGTCACGTGGGTATATTACGTATCAGTAGTACTTCCGAAATGTATGCATAATACGACTATTACACATAATAGTTCAACAGACTACTTAGAACTCCAGTTTATTAGACCGCTGATATAAATATATGGGACTACTCTGTAATGTAAAAATATAAGAATGACCTAGTTACATACTGAAATGCGACAGTGGGTGACAAAATGGACATAATGTGCCATGTTCAACAGTTGAAGAATACCAGTCTGTATATACATGTATTCATATTTACATCGTCTGGTTACACTCTATGTTTTCCCCGATAGTACTCATATATAATGCTAAATGAGACGGGCAACAGAGTAGAAACTTATCAGAGCTGTTAGGTGCATTGAAGGATCTGGTGCTATGCTGGTCAAACTGCCATTACGTCATTATTGTGGCCATTGTCCACTTACAATGAAACAATGCTGTATATGGGGTCAATTAAGGAAAGCCCGGGATGACAGCAGTGGGAAAGGTAGTCGTTCTAATTGCCACGGTGGGTGGGGGTGTTGTTTGAACATTGTGTCAGCATCCGCTGTACACTGCGACTGAGAAGGTGCAATAAGCCAAACACAGCACGGGGCTTATAGGGCGTTTGCGACCTGTGTAGCTCCAGTTCAGCCTGTACATTGGCACAGTCTAAACAGAATCTGCACTTTTCGGAATTCCTTCAATAAAACACGCTAACATGCAATTTAAATCGTATTTAGACTACAGGAGTGTTATATTTCATTAGGATATACACTGGTCACAAATCACACAAACCCCGTTTCTCCAGTGACAGCCACATGTATGACCAAGTTTCGACGTAACCCCCATTTGACAAAACAACAATTTTCTTCTGGATTCTTTACTTTTTAGCATCGAGTCCAAATATTTTCTATTTATTAGAAACAAGTCAGTTGAAAAATAGATTAGAAATAGTAAATAATTTACTGTACATGTGAAAATTGAATATATACTTTTAATTATTTTTGTCTGTCAACGAACAAAATATGTGATTTAGTTATATTTTAGTATTCGAAAACAGTATTTACGGGAAAATAAGTGAGTGGACATTCAAGTTACACAATTGTAGTCCTGCAATATAACATTCATCCATGTGTAAAAACAAACACATCAAGATTGGATTTTCGGAACTGTAGAAAGCACCCTGATGTGCACAGTGTATCTATTCTACCATGTCTGTCAAATTGGACTCGACCAATCAGCTTGGCATAGGTGTGGCCTCGCGGATTCAATATACACCTGCCGCATTATTGTTGACATCCGATTGAACGTAGCTTCACACGTCTGTCACTGACTTGGACAGATAAACAAAATGGTGTCAACCAATCAGCATATAATAGTTGTGGCTTCATTGAATTCAGAATACACCTGTCCCAAGATCCACTTCCCTATTTGCCTGGCGGTAAAATCATCTGATAAGTTGTTTGCTATGCCGAACTGTTAATGACCTCCGTCGGCATCCGTTTGAACATAGCTACACACGCGTGTCACTGATTATTTCAACTCGAAATTGTGAAAGCACAAGTATGCTAAAATAACATTCTGCAAAGCATTACAAAATCAATTTACGAAATGTCGGAGATTATGTCAGCATTTTGTAAACAAAATAAAAATATAACATTTAATTTCAAAGTTTTTTCTGATTCTGGCTCTGCTGTCTGTTTGACCGTGAATTACAACCGACTTCCGCACAGATAGTCGTCGCCGACGATTGCAACCAACGTAAAAATAATCCAAATATAATTAGGCGGAGGAAACAATAACGATTAACGTATATATTAATGGACACAAATGAAGAAATTATGAAACAAATACATGACGTCTGTAAATGCAAACGATATTATATAAGAAACCTTCAACCACCAATCAGGTAAGCTGTTCTACTGCTACGTCAAAGCGGTTATTTTTACAGTGCCATCTCGCGCCATAGATCGCAGTAACAGGACAGAAAAGCGATGACCAATTAATTGCATGGCTCTGTATATGTGTCAGATAAGGTGCGATATGAGAAATCTCAATATCACGAAACATACAAACGAACCGGAAATCGGTCATTAGGGTCGTCGTTGTTGTTGTTTTTAGAGCATTTAGAAGAAAATAAGTGATAGTTTGTAATGTGACCTTTAAACGTCTCACCATTTATTTCCCTTGACTGGGAAAGTGTATCATAACATCATAGATAGGCGTGCCACACACTAAATATTAATTACTTGAAAAAGAAAATGTTTAGAAGACTCCCTTATGTGACACAGAGTTAAGTTTGTGGACGGGTCGATACGGACGTACGGCACGTACAATGTACGGGCGCAGGTATATCCAGAAACGAACCCGCGACCTCAGTCAACATTACTCATTGCGCCATCCAGTAAAATAATTGCTTGAGAATCTACCCGTAACTGTTCAATAGAAGTTATTGGTATTATTATAATACAAATGTTAGATTTTATTTATTGAACAGCACATCAACATAATGTGGAGCTGTACTGATTACCTATCGTGTTGTTTGTGGCTCATTTGCACGGAGCCCCACAGGGGACATGAATTTTTTTTCATTAATTCGTTCCCACGAAATGACAATTCGTTCCCACGAATTAACAATTCATTCCCACAAAATAACAATTCGTTCCATCCAATTGACAATTCGTTCCATCGAATTGCACTCCGTTCTCGCGAATTAACGAGGGAACGAGGGAACGAATGTTATATTGTGAGAACGAATTGTTATATCGTGGGAACGAATTGTTATATCGTGGGAACGAATTGTTATATCGTGGGAACGAATTGTTATATCGTGGGAACGAATTGTTATTTCGTGGGAACGAATTGTTAAAATGAATTGTTAATTCGAATTGTTAATTCGTGTAAACTGATTGTTAAATTGAGGGGACGAATTGCTATTTCGAGGGAACGAATTGTTATTTCGTGTGAACGAATTAATAAAAAAGAACTATGCGTCCCCTGCGGTGCTCGGTACATTTGTATATGTATGACACTGGTGTATTATGCGAACTTCCATTGTATGCAATTCACACGTACCGATGCACGTGGGACGGTATCCGGGATCCAAAGTCAATTGTTATATGTGGCTGTAGCTGAATAAATAGTACTTATGGGTTTTGCTGCGACCAACTGGATCCAGATCATCATGTGCATTCGCGCTATTCGCCATTCCACAAATGAAACACTCGCCATGATTCTAACAAGCAGTATAGATGCACATTTGATCACGCCATAGGAGTGTGTTATTTGATCAGGAGCTACACTGCTAACAAATGCCATAAACCCTGTTTCTCCAGTCACAGCCACATATATCCGGCGGAAACACTCCTTACCCGGATCCAGCCCATATATAATACATATCCCAACATGTGGCAAGACGCTGCAGGGCCAACCTGTTGCAAAATCCTGCTAGCGAGCAACCGGAGGGCCGTTTCACTAAACTTAGTACGACTAAAATGTTCGTATGTACAAACTGTATCGTCTGGAATGGAAATCCAATACTTATTTTCATGAAAACATTATGAATGTGAAATTTATCATAAGTTTGCACTTACGAACATTGTATTCGTACGAAGTTGAGAGAAACTGGCCCTGTCCACTGCCAGTCAGGCCAACAGACGGCCTTATCATATATTATATTCTCTGCATGACATTTACCCAGCTGGTCTGGTTTCAGCCAGCTAAAACTAGTGTTATTTACCAAACACGTATGTCATACAGATATGGACCCTGAAGGAACAGGCCATATCCTTACATCTATACCTGATCAGCATATGATTTAAACATAGTTGCTTTCTAAATGTCATGGAATACATGTAGACCATATAATTATTATATAGTGGAATATATGTAGACCATATAATTATTATATAGCGGAATATATGTAGACCATATAATTATTATATAGTGGAATATATGTAGACCATATACTTATTATATAGTGGAGTCTCTCTATACCGGACACCAAGCAACAGCTGTGATCTTATTTTCTTGTGTTTCTTGGTCATTTATCTCAAGTGATATTGTCTGTTCAAGATCGTATAGCACAAAACTATGGCTCAGAATTATCAAATAGTTTAAAGGTTAGTAACCTCGCCAACATGAACTGCCGTAAGTGTTACCGTAGCGATATAGTGCAACCTGTGCAGCTACTACAACATATGACGATAACCTACCGTGATATGGTCCCAAAACGTTTATGCAAGTAATCACGGATCGTCATGTCACCGTCACACTGCACCGGCAATCATGCCTAGCGGATAATTATAATATCACCAGTAAATTGAATTACAATGGTACCACATGTATTATAATTATAATGAGTATATTCTAATAACTCCAGTGCGCCAGATAACCACATGGAGGTGATTCTCATGTGCATTACTCCATGACTAAAAGTATTAAAATCGGTGCATTCACTTAGCCAACAAAACATGATAAAACAGATCATATCTGCACCACATTCATCGGATCCACAAATACAATAACACACGTGTATGTCACAATGCAATTATGCATATACAACAAATGCGCAGACAGTATACTTGGCTATGATGTTGCTGATATATCATTGTCATGGTAGAACTCATTTTCTCATTACTGTGTTCCTGTTGAACATCAGTCCGTTCATGGAAGAAGGTAGCAGACAAAATTTGCAACCAGGGTAGCCCTGGATCAGGATATATAGATATATATATAGATATATAGATGTATAGAAAGATATCTATCCATATATCTATATATCTATCTAATCCATATATATATCCATATATCTATATATCCATCCATCCATCCATATATATGGATAGATGGATAGATGGATGGATGGATGGATGGATGGATGGATGGATGGATGGATGGATGGATGGATGGATGGATGGATGGATGGATGGATGGATAGATGGATTGGATGGACGGACGGCGGACGGACCGGACGGGGACGGAACGGACGGACGGACGGACGGACGGACGGACGGACGGACAGACAGACAGACAGACATACAGACAGACAGACAGACAGACAGACAGACAGACAGACATACAGACAGACAGACAGACAGACAGACATACAGACAGACAGAACAGACAGACAGACAGACAGACAGACAGACAGACAGACAGACAGACAGACACAACAGACATACAGACAGACAGACAGACAGACAGACAGACAGACAGACAGACACAGACAGACAGACAGACAGACAGACATACAGACAGACAGACAGACAATACAGACAACAGACAGACAGACAGACAGACAGACAGACAACATACAGACAGACAGACAGACAGACAGACAGACAGACAGACATACAGACAGACACAGACAGACAGACAGACAGACAGACAGACAGACAGACAGACAGACAGACAGACAGACAGACACGACAGACAGACAGACAGACAGACAGACAGACAGTACAGACAGGAACAGACCGACAGACAAGACAGACAGACCAGAAAGACTTCCAACAGACAGACAGACAGACAGACATACAGACAGACAGACAGACAGACAGACAGACAGACAGACAACAGACAGACAGACAGACAGAACACAGACAGACAGACAGACAGACACACAGACATACAGCACAGACACAGACAGACAGACTGACAGACAGACAGACAGACAGAACAGAACAGACAGATTCAGACACAGACACACAGACAGACAGACAGACAGACACGACAGACAGACCTACAGACAGACAGACAGACAGACAGACAGACTACACAGACAGGACGACAGACAGACAGACAGACAGACAGACACAGGACAGACAGACAGACAGACACAGACAGACAGACAGACAGACAGACAGACAGACAGACAGACAGAAAGACAGACAGACAGACAGACAGACATACAGACAGACACAGACAGACAGACAGACAGGCACAGACAGACAGACAGACAGACAGACAGACAGACAGACAGACAGACAGACAAGGACAACAACAACAGACAACAGACAGACAGACAGGACAGACAGACAGACACAGACAGACAGGAACAGACAGTTCAGGACAGACAGAACAGGACCAGACAGACGAGGCAGACAGACAACAGACAGACAGACAGACAGACAGACAGACAGAACAGACAGACATACGACAGCAACAGACAGAACAGACAGACAGACAGACAGACCAGACCGACCAGACAGACGACAGGACAAGACAACAGACAGACAGCCAGACAGACAGACAGAACAGACAGACAGACAGACAGAACAGACAGACAACAGACAGACAGACAGACAGACAGACAGACAGACAGACAGACAGGACAGACCAGAACAGACAGACAGACAAGACAGACAAGACCAGACAGACATAAGACAGACAGACAGACAGACAGACAGACAGACAGACAGACAGACTAGACAGACAGACAGACAGACCAGACAGACAGACAGACAGACAGATAGAACAGGACAGACAGACAGACAGACAGACAGGAAACAGACAGACAGACAGACCAGAAGACAGACAGACAGGACAGAATACGACAAGACAGACCAGACAGACAGAAGACAGACAGCAGGACAGACAGACAGACCGACAGACAGAACAGACAGAAGACCGACTACAGAACAGACAAGGACAGAAACAGACAGACAGGACAGGACTGACAGACAGAACAGACAAGAGCAGACAGAACCGGCAGGCAGGCAGCAGGCCAGTGCAGGCAAGGCAAGGCAGGCAGGCTGCCATGCATGCATGCCAGGCAGGCAGGCAGGCACGCCCCCCCCCCCCCCCCCCCCCCCCCCCCCCCCCCCCCCCCCCCCCCCCCCCCCCCCAGGCAGGCAGGGGCAGGCAGGAAGGCAGGCAGGCAGGCAAGAAAGGACAGACAGAACATACAGACAGCAGACAGACATACAGTCAGAAGACAGACAGCAGACAGACAGAACAGAACAGACAGACAGACAGACAGCCCCCCCCCCCCCCCCCCCCCTCCCCCCCCCCCAACCCCCCCCCCCCCCCCCCCCCCCCCCCCCCCCCCCCCCCCCCCCCCCCCCCCCCCCCCCCCCCCCCCCCCCCCCCCCCCCTGACCAAGACATACATACAGACAGACAGACAGAACAGAACAGGAACAGGACAGGACATGAGGCAGGCAGGCAGGCAGGCCAGCAGCGGCCAGGCAGCATGGCCAGGCTGGCAGGCAGGCAGGCAGGCAGGCAGGGCAAACAGGCAGGCAGGCAGCAGGCAGCAGACAGGACAGGCAGGTACGGACAGACAGACAGAACCATACCAACAGACAGGACAGACAGACAGACAGACAGACAGACAGACAGACAGACGACAGACAGACAGACAGACAGACAGAACAGGACAGACAGACAGAAATACAGACAGACACAGACATCAAGGCAACAGGCAGGCCAGGCAGACAGGCAACAGGCACGCAGGCAGCAGGCAGGCAGCAGACAGAACAGACAGACAGACAGACAGACAGCAGGGACATACAGACAGACAGACAGACAGACAGACAGACAGACATACAACAGAACAGACAGACAGACAGACAAACAACAGACAAAGACAGACAGACAACAGACAGACAGACAGACAGACAGACAGACATACAGACAGACAGACAGACAGACAGACAGACCAACAGACAGACAGACAGACAGACAAGACAGACAGACAGACAGACATGACAACAGACAGACCAGACAGACAGACAGACAGACAGACAGACAGACAGACAGACAGACAGACAGACAGACAGACAGACAGACAGACAGACAGACAGACAGACAGACAGACAGACAGAACCCAGACAGACAGACAGACAGACAGACAGACAGACAGACAGACAGACAGACAGACAGACAGACAGACAGACAGACACAGCATAGATGCATAGATGCATAGATGTTGCCATCTCTACCATCTTTGTATGTCACTTTGTAAGCCATCGTACACAACAAATAATATAATTGTAAAGTTTGGTGCAATATATCATAGACAGATATGACAACAGTTTGCTATAAATATTATGCCAGTAAACTATAATAATAGGCGAGATATCTGACGACTTTCCCCATCAATCTCAAAATAATGTGTAAACATTTCAATCTGATGCACAGTTTATTGTACAGGTAAGGCCATATTTACTCGCATAGCAGGCAAGTAGATACCAGTGACAATACAATCAGATAACTGCTCACATGTCACTTGATTTGATACAACATGTATGGTAATACAGGTATATATCTACAGCACTGTTACACAACTGTTACTGTATTTTCAAAAAAATTAACATTGAGTCATAAAACTCTTCAGAAAGCAGAGTTTGTATATAAGTATGATGAAAATAATCAAGACAGCGTTCAATAATGTCATTGGAAGATATTGCACCAAATTGTATGTATGTTTATGTTATATTATTTGTGGTATGTAGCAAACGCCACAAGAGGTACAACTGACTGATGGCTTGTACACACAAAGATGGCCGACATAGCAACGCCATGTAAGTTATACATATATCCCATCACAATTAGCAAGCAATTATGTTGTGTTATGTTGTGTTCTAAACCTTAACACTCGGGTAAGTGTAATAATTGATGTTTCCTTGCACGTATCTGCATGATATACATGCGCATTGTTATAATGGCCTCTACCGCCCTGTGAAAAATTTACGATCAATCATCCTGCCCCCGCTAAGCCCAGTGTCAAGGTCACATGCATTGTTCTAATGGTCCTCTACCGCCCAGGGTCAAGGTCACATACTTGGTGCGTTCGAAACATTCACGCTCTGGTAAATGTCTTATAATTTCTGGTCCCTAGCACGGAACTGCTTGATATTTCACACACGCATTAGTCTAATGGTCCTCAACTGCCCTGTGACACATGCAAAATCGTCCTGCCCCTGCTAAGCCCAGGGTCAAGGTCACATACTTGGTGTGTTGAAAACTCTTGTAAATGTATTATATTATTTATTTCATTGCATGGATCCGCTTTATATTTCACACACGCACTGCTCTGATGGTCTGCTTTCATGCTGTGATAAATCCACGCTTCTCTGGTCCTCTGTGTTTTCAAATGTGTCTCGTTTTCTTTGGTTGCCAGCGGGGGCATTCGTGTGCCGACAGGCCACACTTCTAGTTATTGTAAATATTCAGTGTTGATTTTGCGACTTTCTCCACTCTGTCGGTGAGGCATGGGATTCGAACCCGACGACCCGTCTGTATATAGCGCAGGAAGCTGAACGGATGTGAAACAACAATTCAATCAATCAATTGAGTTTATAGAACGTGTTATCAATCAAACCCTGGCTCAGGCTCAAGCATACTGATAGGTTGATCTGAATTGTTCTCAATGTTGCTGATTGGTTGATTCATTAATGGATTTGTACTCAAGTTGAGATGTTAAGTATGAAAAAGACCTCCCATGAATGAGTGTTTGAAACATTGTTCTCATTGCTGTTGAAAGGCCGTTAAACACCAATAAATTAAATCAAATGTCAATAGCTATGTCAAATGTTGGCTTAGCCAAAGTGTCTTCTACAGTCCTTTTAATGTCAACTAAAACAGCGCAATTACCGCGAAACACATCCTACTGAAGTGTATCGACTTTACTTTGTCGATATTGACAACGCAAACACAATGTTACATCACTTTCGAAGTTATTGCAGGTTGAGAATATTGAAGGTTTGCTTAGCTTTCTCCATGACACCAGCTTGTATCGGAAAATCTAATTTCATCATTGTATACATGTTTCTCATTTATCTTGTGTTCATCATATTTTTATTTTTACAATAATCATTTGATTGCCTACCACATCTAACATGCTATTTTACTATTACAGTCAAACCTGTGCTAAAGGCCATCTCGAAATAGTAATTCCCTGTCTATGGCAGTCACGCTTTGTTTTTCCAAATTGCTCGATTACCACGTAAAAGACCCTGCAACTAAAGATCACCTCTGAACAAAGGTCAGATTTTTCTCTTTTCATGGCTGGCCTTTATTCACAGGTTTGGCTGTAATTTCTTCTTCATCTAAATTGCTTGGCCATAAAGGATACTAGTTTGTGTTGGTGGGCCATTAAGCACCATTCCATTCCATTTCCATTAAAATCAATAACTCGAGAACGTTTGAGCCAAGGTTTCTCACAGTTGGCATACGCATTTATCATGGTTGTAGCCTTTGAACGATAAATGGTTTTCGATTAGTAACTTGAACATTCTTTTGTAAAGCATGTAAAGGGTTCTCATATTTGCTATGCACATTTATTGTGGTCAGTAGAAGAACCCTATTTAGTTTGGGGTCAGTGGGGTCAAGGTCAAGATCAAAGAAAATGTCTCCGGAGTTAGTCATATATTGTAATAGAAAATGTCCATGAAACTTCATACATACAGCATGATCAGATGCGGATCCAGGCGTGGGCGTGTCCAGCGCAAGATCCCTCTAAATTAAGTTGATTTTAGATTTAACACATTTTTTAACGTGAAAAGATCTGATTATTTCCTTATTTCTCACCCAAATTCTACGAGACGGTTCAAGATAGTGGTAACAACATATACTTTTGATGAGTAATAAGAAAATAATTGAGTAAATCTGAATTATATGAAAGTTGCCGTTCAAATGTATCTCATTTGAAATCTCCACCCCCTCTAGACATAAATCTTGGATCCGCCCCTGATAATCCAGGTGTGTAGTGATCAAGAATAACAACTGTTATGTACCTAATTGTTAGAGTTATTCCTCTGTGTAATTTCGCTTCAGCGTTGGAGCATAACTTATTTTCCATGTATATGCTTGGAATATGGTCATGAAACTTCACACGTGCACATATCATGGCTCTCATGTGTGTTTCATGGAAGAATGATAACTCTCGCTACCTAAGTTTTAGAGTTAATGTGGTACAGGGTCCCAGGAGGGAGATACAATGCAGTCATGTACATTTGTAGTTCTGATTACATTTGTTTTCTTGTTAGATTTTAAGTTTAAATTTGCATAAACATACAAACTATATGTTATGTAAAATGTACTACTTGTAATATAAAGGTCGGTGCAAAGGCAGTAGAAAAGGCAGTAGAAATACAACTTCTTGTCATGTTGTGGGCAAAATTACATAATATTAAAATTGTTTTCTTTTCACTTGTTTACGAGTGCGTTTGTGTAACCAAAATGTAAGCTCACAGGGTGTGTGGACATAACAAGAGGAAAACATGATACTGAGACTGGTTGCTGTTGAATGTTCATATTCTGAGCTATCACGATATGCCATTTGGCGACTGTAGTGATTGATATATCTTAACCTGTAGGTTGACATCACATGTGTGTTGTCATCGAAAAGTTAATCCTATTGCTGTCTTTGTAGCTGCTATAGGAATTTGCTGAAATGGCGACAACATAGAATGATTGTTGGCCATTTTGAAATATATTTGTATATGCATGTACCTGTTTCCTGACACATAACATTTGCATTTTACAACCCTGGACAAATTTAAATATACACCTGTAGCCGATTTCATCAAAATTGCAAAGTATACTTTCCTAGCAAAGTATACTTTGAGGGAGCAATCATTGATTTTTCCGAAATGCATTATTTCATGCAGAACTAACGATTGCATATAGTTCATGATTAAAACTATGCAGAATTATTATACTGAATTCATTACATTATCACAGCCAAAATTGGCTGTGATAATGTAATAAATTCAGTATAATAAAAATTAATAAATTTATTATAAAATTGAAAATTTCTCCCTCAAAGTATACTTTGCTACTAAAGTATGCTTTGCAATGTTGATGAAATAGGCTACTGAACAAAAGTTAAGCATCGCCTCTATATTTGCACAGAGTTGTGAAACTGGTCCACCATAAATAAACATACATGTATATCATGTATATGTTAGGAAACAGGAAATTTATTGCATCATTTCATTTATTAGGCTTTCATCACAGAGCAAACAAATAAACTACACATTTTACGATCAAGTTAGCATTAAAAGAAAGGTATGAAATTTGGTACATATGGGCTCACCAAAAAAGTTTGTCCTTCAACTTCGGCTGTGTAAGTTGTTAGAAGTCACCAGTCCAAACAGTCACTATAAAGCTCGAGTCACACAACTTGTGAATCAGAAAAATGCGTAAGAGGTTCAGTAAGTCGTATATCCGCCTCGTTTCCGGTACAGTTCTTGCACACGACGTCGCATGCCCTTCACACGCTTCTTCAGTTTCTCCTGTGGGAATAAGCGCCATTCTTCCTGCAATACTGCGTGTATTGTATGTGTTGGCCATTTCAAGAATAATTCAACAGTGTTGAGGAAATGAAACAAAACTTTTTTAATATGGGCAATAACTTGATGGTGATGCTTAACGTTTGTCCAGGTGTATATCTTTCCTGCATATTCTGAAATTGTTTTTCTAAGTCGTTACATATGTACTGAAATATTGATCGGTGTCACATTTATTCTTCAATTCAATAATGTTGCACATACCTTTTATTTATCAGTATTATATTTAGGCCCCCTAATGATGTAGGTTAAATTCGGGATTGAACCTGTTGTCCCGGCAGTAAATGACCTTAGTTGTTGATAGGCCGTTAAACACTAATAAATCCAATCAAATAAATAAATCATCCTTACCAGAATCACGGCCGGAAACCTGGTCGGGTTATTCTAATTTTAGGGCTAAGTATATATTTTTTCGATGTAAATATTCCGTTCTGAGTTTGGGATTTTCCCCCACAATGCAGTAGATTAAATGCGGGTTTGAACCTGTTTACCTGGCCTTAAATGACTAACTTTTGATATGCCGTTAAACACCAATACATCAAATCATCTTGTTTGTAAGACAGATGTTTTAAAGTTTGTTTTTGTTTTTTTTTATTATCAAGGCTTCCTACGAGAAGATTAGCTTCATAATAATGATACCCTTGTTTGTCTAGTTGACCTGTTCGTAGGAAAATAACCACTGACTACTTGGCTATCACAAACTCCTTTTTAGCGGAAAGAACCAAATCATGAACATTAGTTTTCGATAAAGAGTTCAAGTAGACTAGTAAACCTTTTCTTACATTTTCTTACTTTGGTTTCTAAGTAACTGCGTAGATAGCCTGAAAATATTGAGCTGTAGTTAATTTTGGATGCAGGCATGACTTTTGATTGAACTCAAAACACAACTAAAACACTATTCATAATATATCTTGACCATATATGAAAACATATTGGCAAATAATCTTGTACACTTATCGCCTAAAGCATTCCGAATTTAGCAGCAATATCATCAGAGTGAAGTTAAAACATTGAATGTTTTGTTTTATTTTGAATTTTTTATTTTGTTTGTATGTTTCATGAAAAATAATAATGCAGGGAAAGCAGATATAAGACGTCATTGATGTTATTGACACAATGAATGAATTTCAGTGACCTGTTCATGGGTTTATTATAACAGGTAAAATGTTGGCACAATTACCATTAACATTTAAAGTGTCACAGTGTGTTGAATTAGAAAAGCCATAATATCTATTATTAATGGATCTGGCCATATTCCATTTAAGTTGTCACTTATTTTCGCATTTATTCTGACACATTTAAAAAGCTGTTGCACTTCCTTTTTTGTCATGCCTACTTTAGCAGAAGGCGCAACAATAGTCGCTGCTTTTTCTGTTGTCGTCGTCTGCGTCAACAAATGTCCAAAACTTTCTACAGGTTTCTTCATCATGATATAACTTTAATATTACTTCATGGATTGCTTCAATATTTGGACACCTGATACATGTGAGCATTTATAACCTGATACATGTGAGCAATTATAACCTGATACAGTCATGCCACCATGAACATGATTTTGACCTTTTTGACTTTCACGTGGTTGTGGAAACACTTAGCCATGCTTTACTGTTGAAAAATTTGTACAAGTGTCTTCAACCTTGACCTTTTCATGTTTAAAGCATGCACTTTCCGATATGTTTTGTTATGCTTACTTTAGCACATGCCCATTATCATGTTACTGTCAAATGCTTCGGTACACATCACATCTGGGGCGGAATTCTTGTTGAATAAAAGTTTGAATATAATTTGCTTATTAATTGTTGTTCTACCTCACCTTAGTGGAGAAGAACATCTAGAATTAACTGATCCATCCCTTTTCAACTCTTCCTGCAGGTGTTGGATCAGTGGAACATCTAGAATAAACTGCTGTGTGGGGGGTTGGTCGGGCGAACGCGACTGCGTAAATTAACGGTGGTGGTTCCTCCTTATAGGAATCACGATTTGCCTGGTTTGGCCCTCGGGTACGTTTTTATCTTTGGCTCTTGTTACCTGGGAGTTGTATTGGGTTATTGCCATTATAAAAGCAGTTAGATTATTATTGACCCTACTGCTTTTGGGAAGGGGCCAAGTGATTCTGGTGTGGCGAGGACCTGGCATAAGCTCAGGATTATTCTGATTTCAGTGCTGAATATATCGTTTTTTGTCTCGCCCACAAAGCGGAAAGCGAGACATAGGTTTTGCTTTTCCGGAGTCGGCGGCGTCCGCAGCGTCATCATTCAATGTTAAGTTTCCGTGTTACGGTCATTACTTCAACACCTTGTCCGCTACAGTCATCAAACTTTATACATATGTTTACTATGATATGTACATGAACATAGGACTATTCAACAAAATGTGGTGGGCCCCAGGGTCTCAAGGGTCAAGGTCAAACTCCATTTGTTAATACTTTCAATGTTTAGTTTTCGTGTTACGATCATTACTTCAACACCTTATCAGCTACAGTCATCAAACTTTATACATCCCTTTACTATGATATGTAGATGAATATAGGACTATTAATTTGTTTTTCTCGGGGCCCCAGAGTCCCCAGGTTAAGGTCAAATTCTATTTCTTTTGAATACTTTCAATGTTAAGTGTTCGTGTTACGATCATTACTTCCAACACCTTATCAGCTACAGCCATCAAACTTTTTCATCCCTTAACTATGATATGTAGATGAATATACGATTACATGTATTTTTTTTTCTCCGGCCCCAGGGTGAAGGTCAAGGCGGAACAAGGTGAGACATTTGATTCCGCGGAATTCTTGTAAATATTCCGATCTGATTTTGGGATTCCCCCCCCCCCATTTGTACATGTACTTGAACATGTACATGTACTTGTGTAGGTAATATAATGCGATTTAGTACTAAACCCATTGACCTGTCCTTAAATGACCTTAGCTGTTGATAGGCCGTTAAACCCCAACAAACAAACGAACAAATACGTACTTGTACCGGTAATATATGGGAGTTAGTACTAAACTCATTGACCCGGCCTTAAATGACCTTAGCTGTTGATATGCCGTTAAACCCCAACAAACAAACAAAACCAACCACCCTTCCTGCCTGATCTGTGGTACAAGTGGGGATTTAGGTATGGGAGAGAATAACCCACCAGCTCCTTGTAAGCGGTGAAACAAATGGAAATGGGGAACCAAGTGATTTGATTTGATTTTGATAAGGGCACCTGGCACCAAATCAATATTTTGATAATTCAGACCTGATTTGTGAGTACTTTTCACAGCACAGGTGTGTTCCCGACTCTGAATGGCTTGAAATGCTAGTAAACATGTAATACCCTATTCCAAAAATCCTATCGGTTTACCTCGGTGTTTTGGTGAACTAAATATATTTTTCTTTCATTGACCCACTCATTTGGGACAGTATGTGTCCTAGGAACATATATGAGCTGTGGCATGGTTTTGATGGCATATGGTGTTGATGGAAACTTGTATATGTAATCAGGTCTATTATCTCGTACATTGGCTCACATACCAATATTTTTGTAGTTGAGCATCACTAATTTGCACTACCCAAACATCTCAAACAAATCCTGTTAGTCTGTCAGTACTTCCTTTATATAAAAATGAGACTCGTAATTATTGGACGAACAAATCAAATGATATAAAACAAACTCATAATTATTAGACATGGAAAACTCTTAAGTACCAAATGTTAGAGCAAAAAAATAAATGTCTATAATTATGAGTTTATTAACTCTTAATTCCATTAACTCACAATGGTCAAATGTTGGTCCGTCCGTCCGTCCGTCCGCCCGGGCCAACGTCTAGGGGTTTGAGAGGTTAGGGGCGTGGTTAGGAACAAAAGATTCCTTTGTAATATTCCGTAAGCTCATAAACTCTATTGTTGTTTAGGGGCTTTTCCTTTGTTCTTCAAACAATGGAAATACCCCATAAACCCAAAATGTTGGAACGTCCATCCGTCCGTCCGAAACACCTTATATCTCTAGCAACTTCATATGCGTATTGGTCATCATCCATATATTCATGTTGTATCCCACTCATGTGGCCCTTTTGTCCAAGGTCAAAGTCAAATGAATTAGAAGTTTGCGTTAAAGTTTTTGTCAAAATTTGCGTTAAACTTTTCACATACCTATTATCTCTGTAACCGTATGACAGATTTGCTTGAAACTTCGTATGCTTATTGGGCATCATCCATATATTCATTATGTGACCCACTCATGCGGCCCCTGTGCCCCAAGGTCAAGACAAAATGACTTATAAATTTGTGTTATTATAAAATCTGCGTTAACGTTGTTCCATACCTTATATCTCCACAATCCTTACTCCAATTTACTTCCAACTTCCAGTGGGTGGCAGGTGGGAGCAAGCGATCAGTAATTTGACGATCGCGGTTCATCCTTACCGGAATCCCGACTGGATACCTGGTTTGGCCCTCACATACGTCTTTGGCAGTTCGTATGTGACAGTTGAATCTGGTTATACCCCTTATAAGAGTAATCCTACCGGTATTACTTTTTAATCGGGGAAGGGGCCAAGTGACGTTGGTTGGGTATGGACCTGGCACCAGGTCAGATTATTCTAATTTCAGGGCTAATATATTTTTTCTCGATGTAATTATTCCGTTCTGATTTTGGAATCCCACCCCACCCCCTCCCCACCTAATGCAGCAGGTTAAACGCGAGATCGAACCCGTTGGCCCGGAATTAAATGACCTTAGCTGTTGATAGGCCGTTAAACACCAATACACAAACAAACAAACTTAAAACTTCCAATAGTTCATTTGTATCGTCCATATTTTCATTCTATGGCCTGCCCATCTGGTCCACATGCCCAAGATCAAGGTCAAATAACTTTATAATTTGCGTTAAAGATTTTACATAGCTTACATCGCCACAACCCTTAATTCAAACTTCAAATAAATACACTCGGAGATCATCAAATGCCTCGGCGGGCTCGACATGCAGGCCGCGGCCATCTGGTTAAAAATGATTTTAGAATATTGGACCGATTTTCAAAGTATTCTTAGTTACATCATTTCCAAGCTATCTAGCGAGGTTTCAGAGTCACAGCCCAACTTCCTTTTGCCCGATGTCAAATTTGCATAGGAAAATCTTTTCTTCGCTATAAAATCAATATTTGATGGAATGTCATCAAACAATTTTATGGGGGGTATTTTTTTTGTTATTGATGAAAAAGTGCCGAAATTTAAATATTTTTTAGATTTAATGAGTGTACTCATGATGTATTCGGGTCACATTTTACGGCCAGTGACCCGTTAGAATAGACATTTATTAAAGGTACATGCCCACTCAGGAGGCACAAAATGTACTTTATAGGAATTAAACAAGTGTAGAACTGTGTCACTAATCCACCAGTTCTAAAAATTATGAGCGCCCGCTAAACAGATATAATCATTTAGTAATATTTAGTTTAGTGATAGTGACACGCGGTGGTATCAGGCCATTTTTATATGCAAATGTGGCATGATATTTCTTAATTATTTATACTAATTAAATGCTTCACTTGAAAAATTAATATTTCAGACAGTTTATAAAGTATGATCATTGCACATCAAAAAGTAAATACAGAGAATAAATAGTTATGTCCGTTAACATTTTAAGGAAACACGGTTATCGCCCCGGATATCAGTGTTACATTTTACGTCTGATATAAAATGTATAATAATGCCAATCAATACGTGGGGTCATGATGAATGAATGTATTATTTTGCCAGAAAATGTCTCAGATGATGTCTCTGATATAAAGAACATGTGTCTACTCAGTGGGCATGTACCTTTAACTCTTTCACCCGATGTTCACCTGTGAAAAACAATTAGTGCATCTCTAATATTGATAAATGTGTGTTGCACATTATTCTGAGAATGAGTCGAATTTTCTGCAACATTTACAAATCAACATGCATTTCAAGAATCGTCATAATCGTCTTCAGTAATTGGTTGTATTACCCCCATGAGGATAACAACATTAAATCTGACCAAATCACGTTGACAGGCAGATTTATTATTGCGTATTAAGACAACTGTTCTTGATCAGTCTGATCGAGAGCCGATACCTGGCTGATATGGGCCGCGGCCGACGCCGCATATCAACCTCGTCATCCACCACAAACAGTCATGTATTATATTTATAGACGGGATACGGACAAAATCCCCCCCGGACATAATCCCCCCATGATTTCTGACACAGGAGGACAAATCCCCCCCGTCTAAAATGCAGGTAGGACAAAATCCCCCCGTCCAAAATCACAGGTAGGACATATCCCCCCCACCCCCATCAAAATTCAAAGGAGTACAAAATCCCCTCCACCCTCCCCCCATGATATGTTTTGAAAGAATCATTGCATTAATTTGTTTTCAAATTTCACCCTCTAATCCTCTTTAATCAGGGTAATTGCCTTATTTCTTTCAAGTAGTTGATTACCATTGACCTATATTTTGAACAAGGAATTGTATTCAAACAAACAGAAATGAATGATTTTTACAGGATTTACCTATCGTTTTGGCGAATAATTCTTTGAAATGGTAATCGATTATTCACTAAAACAATATGGATTGGGACCGACATCAGTATACAAATGTATAAACGATACATACATATTCTTGTTTGACGTTTATTGTGCAACTGAAAATACTTCATTAAATGTGCTTGATGTTTATTGTGCAAATAAAAGTACATGTACTGAATAAGATTTATCTTGATTCTGGACGGGGGGGGGGGGGGTGGGTTGTCCTAGGCTTCATTTCATTTGCGGGGGGGTGAGGGGGTGATTTTGTACTACCTGTGATTTGAGACGGGTGGGGGGGGGATTTTGTCCTCCTGTGTCAACAATCATGGGATGGGATTACGTCCGGGGGGATTTTGTCCTACATTCTTATAGACACACTATCCTGCGTGTCGGCCCAGATAAGCCTTGCTTCCTCGCAGTCTGATCAGGGTCTGCAGGATTTTACATATGACACTTGTCAGCCACACAACACTCTTGTAAGTATTGCAGTAGTATAGAGGGAGTCAAAATGATACCACCCTTGGTGGTATCATTATTGACACCCGTTACAGCCCCCAACAGTATCGAAAAACGGTATTTTTGTCCAATAGCACAAACTGATCACCAACACACAAATGTGAAAAAAAGCTAACTACAATACGGGGTAAATATATCCGAATTTTTCTCCAGACAAACTGGATTACCCAGGACTACCAGATATAGAGAATTGGTATTCCAAACTATCTGGGAAAAGGTTAATAGACGAAACGGAATTGAGTAAATGTCGTATAATTTTCGAAGAAGAATATATGGAAACCTTCGGAGATTGGTTGAAATATTATAACAATTTGGACGTGGCACCGTTCCTAGAAGCTGTAGGAAAAATGTGTGAATTTTATAAGCAAAGGGGCGTAGATATTTTCAAAGACGCTGTAACACTCCCTCGGGTGGTGGCTATACAATATTTATTGAGAGGAACCATTAAAGAACAAAAATCTTCAAAGACGATTATACCGGAGGATGCTCTATATGCACCGAAAGAAGAACAGTAAGAAATGATGAAAGACGCTCTAGTTGGCGGTCCATCAATAGTATTTACACGATATGCAGAAGTCGGTGTTTCAAAGATTAGAACTCCAACCCAATCATCAACAATGTTGAAATTGGATGAATTTGGTGGTAAAACATGCCAGGCCGTTTCGGGGTACGATGCAAACGCGTTATATTTATCTACGTTAAATAAAGAAATGCCGTGCGGGAAAGAAACTATACACCATATAGATTCCCCACATAACCCTAAACTTATTAAAAAGTTTTGTAAAAGGATTTTATCCGGAGACTGGTTTGGGTTTGCGGAGGTGGATATAGAGGTTCCCCGCAACTTGGTGGATAAGTTTTTTGAAATGTCTCCACTTTTCATAAACAGAGAAGTAGATGTTGATGAGGTTCCAGAACACATGATAAAATATTTGGAAGATACTGACAGAACTAGAGGAAATGGAAGAAAATTTGTGTGATCTATGTCTGCCACTAAAGTACTGCTGTACGCGCCACTGTTGAAATGGTATTTAAAACACGGCCTAGAAATAACGGGAGTTCATCATGTTATAGATTATATTAGTGGTAAACCTTTCGAATGGTTCGCGAAAGAAGTTACAGCCGCAAGACGAACGGGGGATGTAGAACCAAATAAGAAACCAGTAGCCGACCGGACGGCAATATCCCATGGAAGTCGTTTCTCCGCTAAACCAACGGGGCGCCCGCGCGAGACGGCGTATGGTTTGTGCGACACCGTTTTTGCCTTGATAGCATCTACGGGTTTCTTAACGATCAATCTGGTCACCTCGCCGTTCAGTGCAGAGACCACGGCGGGCAGCCTGGTCACCCACTCGGTCGATCGCGTATGATGGTCCCGCTGCGCAAGCAGCAGCTCTTTAGCATATTGGTGACCGAACAGCCTCTGGTCTCGGTGGATGTTGACGCGGCCGCGTCTGATAGAAACGTCGTGTTTAGTCAATAGATGAGAGACCGCGCCCATGAACTCGCGGCCGGGATCGACCTGGAGAAGATTTGGCCAATTGAGAGGACTCCTCTTATATATTCTGGAAAGAGCCTCGGCCACCTCCTTAGACTCTTTCTTAGCCAGCCGCTCAGCCCCCTTATAGCGACTCGCTACGTCAACGACTGTCAGTGCGTACTTGTACGTTTTGTGACCGACGCGATCGTGAGGGAGAAACAGAAGATCTGCTTGGTGAACTTGGTTCGGCACCGGCACGTCGAATTTCGGGCGTGGAATATTGTGAGGCGCGGGTAAATATATCTGCCAGACGGCCTGCTTCTTGAGCCATTCCTTGGTGGCGTTTTCGGAAACCCTGGTCGCCGCCGCGAGGTTCTTGATGGCCGCGAGTCCCTTCAAGTAGCCGTGGGGGGCTGTAGTATGTGTTTGCTAGCTTGCGCGCTAGGCGAACCGATAGTTTGGTATCAAGTTTGCGCGTGTTCATCGTATGCGAAGTATTATAATAGATCGGACAATCTCCAACATGCCTTCGCCAGATCGTCCAGTAACTGCGTCGTTAATAATAAACCTTTGTTGGAAGTACAATTCCAATTGGGGGTTAAGTTCTGAAGGAACTCGGGGGGATCTATTTCATCCCTCAACACTTTTGAACTCGATTGGGAGTCCAATCCCCCAGGATTGGTGGAGGAATCTAACATCCGCTTTGCGAAAAGGGTGGCCGTTTTTTCGACCTCGCGCCACGTCACTAGAGAATCTTGGGCTAGACGAATCATACCCTTTGCGCCGGCTAGATGGTGTTTAAGGGCCGTGTAGCCTATATCCATGAAAGCGTAATAAAGTTCGTCAACTAACATCGTTCTATATATATATATATTAATTAATTAATTAAATTTCTTAAAATAATTATTGCTTTTGCTTATTGCTTATTGCTTTTCCAATATAGTAGCTGACGAGACCCGTCGCAGCCATCCCCACGACGATGAACGCGATCTCGCAGTCATTTTGGGCCTCTGAGGTACATAGAAGTCTGAAAGTTTGGGCTCGGGATCCATTGGATTGAGACATTTCTACGGATATGCCAGCGCGTACTCGCGGTTGGCTTCTTCAACGTTCCGGAAAGTTTGCACGGCATCATTCTCACGGCGAAGCTCTTCGTTGACCCAGTCCATATGGGCGGTTCGTTTTTGCGACCATGCTGCGTCTGCGCTCTTGAGTTGTTCTTCAGCTAAATCGTGACGCTTGCGCTCATCATCCGCATCCGAGTTTTTAGAAATTAACGATAATAAATAGTTGCTACCGCTGAACGCAAATGCGCTCACAATGGCACCACCTATCACTATTGCGATCGAAGCCATTTATTTCCATATATTAGCAGGTAGAATTCCAGCTTTAATTAGATAATCTCGAGTCCCAACTGCGGTCGCTACATTTAAGGTCACGAGCACTACGTCTCTCACAGTCATGTCCAATTTGGGAGCGGGCCCTCCGAAGGCCATCTTTGATAGTCGAGCAAACCCGATACTGAGACCCGATATCATCACGGCGTTATAAAGCGCATTCATTATCATTTTACAATCGTTTTCAGCCATTATATATATAGTGATTATTGCATATAAAAGGGATCGCGATCAATGTTTAAATGGGGTGGATCCAATTGCGATTGGTGTTTCTTAACTTTCTTCGGAACCGCCCCCAAGACTGTTGGAGGTTGTTTCGAAAGGTACCTGTTGTTGAAACGGTAAAGCACACACAGGGTGCCAACAACTGCCAGACCACCACCAACAACCCACGGGACGATTTTCCAATCAGGATTGGGAGTTGAAGCCATTTCGTGAATTGATGGGGATTGCAGTTCCAATTCGTGAATTTGGGGTGTGGTTGTAGATGTATTCGGATGTTTTACTGTCTGTGTCCCCAACTCCAATTATGATTGGATTGGAACCTATTGCTTCAACGACTGTTTAGCCTCTCGAAGCTCGGCGAGTATTTCATCTTGTTTAACTTTTCGGGTGGCATCCGCTGCCAGCCCAGCTGCCTGTCTTTTTGGGTTTTTAATCCAATCTCGATTGGGAGTTGAGGGGGGATCAATCGGGTTCAAGTCCAATTTCGATTGGGTTGGAGCAACCGGGTTCAACTCCAATCGCGATTGGGTTGGAGTTGAGTGTGGTTCCGTCACTCTCGCAGGTGCATCTTGTGTCATCATCATTTTCATAGCTGATAGTTCGTGGGCATATATGCCCAAATTGACAGTGTTTACCCGTGGTCAACACGGTTGTCAGCGGAGCTAAGTACATTCCAAACTTGTGATAAAATGAGCAGCAGGCTGTTCTAAGAGTGTGTCCTTTAAAAGGGTCAGTCTCTAGATCGCGAATCAACCCCCCGGTGTTTGGTATAGGGAGAAGTATACTAACAGCGGTAGCGTACAAATGAATAGCCGCCGATCCAAGAGTTTTCGTCATCTCTGCACCTAACCTAGATTCGTATCGCGCATACATTTTATCAATCTCCGCATTTGACATCTTATCCACCTGACCAACTGAGAGACGCCTACCGAGATAATGCTCCGATTGCCCCCCAGCAACCAGCGCAGCTAGGCGCTCGCGTCGCGCCGCGTTTTCATTTTCATTCGGAGTTGTTGCAATCCGCGATTGCTCTTTCAGGTTCAACTCCAATTTCGATTGGGTTGAGGTTTCAGTCGTGTCGGCAGTCGTACCAACAGTCGGCTTAAACGGAGTCGAGGTTTCTTCCATTAACTGATCGAGAAGTTCGTCGCAGTTCATTGTGATTATCGCAAGCAGTGCTATTCTGACAAGTCTCATAAGTCTAACATATTGCCAAGCGCACCATCCGATACTTATGCACACCGTTATGTTCGCAACAAAGCTCGCAGCGGAGCACCAAATTGTTAACATTGTTAACCATTGTTCAGCATTTGTTCAACATTTGTTCGTCATTGTTAGCATGTTGTTAAGCATTTGTTCAGCAATTGCTAAGCATTTGTTCAGCAATTGCTAAGCATTGTTAAGCATTGCAAATTAATTAATTGATGACTTTGTGAGCAGTTGGTTGATCAGTCTTTAGCAGAAGCTTGGCGTGCTTAGTTTCCGAAAACATCTGTCGAACCTCCAGGCGCTCCTCGCGCGTTGGGATAACGTCGTTCTCTCGAAGGCAGTCATCGAATGAGTCTCGGTCTTTGCAGTGAAAGAGGGCGACCCATTTAGTTTGCTCGCGCAGATCCTTGAGGACGGCGTTGTACTTCTGAGTGGAGATCCATACGCTTTGCCCCGCATGGCGGCCCGAAAATGCGAGCTCGGAGAGCATGTCCTTCTTTTTGGTCATCGCCGCCTTGGCCGAGCAGTCGTCAATCACGTATAGGGTGGGCTCGCTATGAAATCTTTGGTAGAAGCCACGCAGCCAATCGTGAAGTCTATCACCGGGGTCAATAATGTATACCTCAGGGTCGGTCCATATCCACAGGCGCCGCTGATAAGTATCGTTGTGTCGCACAGTGGGACACAGGATCACAATGTGTCGAAAGACATCGCGATAGGACCCCTCGAGCAAGTCGAGTATGAAAACAGTTTTTCCACATCCTGTCTGCCCACATATTATGGCAGAGTTGGCATCATTCGATAGAGGATTTAAATCGTTATATCATTTTTTTATCAATAAACCGTTAAATTGATTTATTAAATCAGTAGAGTGCTGAGACATATCGACCATCTTCGATGTTGAGTTGTGCGTCTGTAATTATATATAAGTACACGTTCAATGGTCCAGCTCCCTCCGCCTCTTTCGTTATTTGGATCGTCATACCCTCACTAGCGTTCTCAACTTGGCGTCCGCTACCGTGCATTTGGTCGTCGTCGCTGGCTCGCATATCTAGCCATAACGCGTATTTGGTAGTCAGGAACTCCGCGAGGGAGACGTCCGAGAGCTGCAGGTCTTTGGCAACCGCTGCAACCTCCGGGGAGCGCTTAGAGCCGGCAGCAAACTGCTTGGTGACATCGTCCCACTGCTGGTGCGCGCGAAGACCCGCGCTGTAGAGTTGATTGGGTACTCCCTCGATCGTCACCTCGACCTTCGTGATTTTGGGGTTATAGAATTTGTCGGTTTTTCTAACCCCGAGCGTGAACCGAGCCTCCTCGAACAGCATCAGTATACCTTTCATCGAGCGGGCGGGTACGTTGACGTTAATATTCCACAATGAGTCGCTTTTGTCTTTCGTCATCTTGCGGTGGCGAAGAATTCGGTCGTAAAGTATGGCAACGCGCCCGGCGTACTGGGTTCTGATCAATCGCGCGAGTTCGGGCATCGTGACTATGTCGTACTCCAGCGAAACGTTGTCGATCGTATACGTCGATGCCATGTCAGTGGCTATGAGAGCTCGGCCGTAGTCGTTGAACGTTAGTTCGTATTCGAGGCGGTCCGCCAAAGCACTCTGATAGTAGGGCATGTGACTCTCCAGCAACTGAAAGTCGAGCGGGATGTAGAAGCGGTTGCCGTAAGCGGCGGCGATCGCGTTGTCACTCGCGTTGTTATCTGCCTTTTTACCAGCCCCGATTTTAAGTCTGGTTACGTTCTTATTTTTGCTGGTGTCAATACCCTGATAGACAGCGTTTTCGCGCTCTTGTGCCATCTTCCACAGGTCCTGATAACAATGGTAGACGTCGCTGTCGTCGATCGACATCACCTCATTACAAGAAATCTTGATCATGGTCTTCTTGACGATGGCGCGACCCAGATTCTGAACTACGGTTCGGTCCGCGTCTGTCGACGTCAGCGAAATAGTGAAAGCGAGGCGAACAGTTCCCGGCACAATGACGTCACTAGCTCCGATGTTGGGGAAGCGTACTAAGAGCTGCTGGTTCTGGTCGATCGTCGATGGGTTGTTCGTAATGACCATACTCTGTCTCACTCCTTTCGCCCCGAGGGGCTCACGCAGTCTGCGAAATGGATTGAGTTTGCGACCGTATTGACTCGAAGACATATTTTCAGTGAATATCTCTAGCAGATAATACCTCTATTAAACCAGTACGGTTTTGTCTTTAATACATAATTATTATAAATAATTATAAAGATGGATGATTACGCTGGTGACATGGATGAAATAGGCCGAGACGATTACCTCGATGATGGTGATGATGAGGATGCCTTCAAGGATTCCCTCACGACACCCGCCATAGAGACTCCAGTTTCAATCCGATCACAACTGGGGGAAATAGGTGGCGCTACCAGCGCCACTAGTCAAAGTCGGGAATTACTCGAGGGAGCTGTAAACGACTACTATAACAATTTGGCAGAAAAAGGTCTGGTCCCATATGTCGGTCGCGACTACTCCAAGTTCGAATTTGATCTGAACGGTAGGTTGCGAATAAAAGCATCATATATCGCAATCGTCAACATGAGGACCGGAAAACCCCTAGCGCTGAGCACCATTGCCGGAAACCGGGGCGGTGGCGAAATCATAAGGAGCGAACTAGGATTTGTAGATTGGAAGAGGGGTAAAACAATTATGCCGGCCCGCGCTATAGAGGCCCTCAAGTCTACCGGCGAAACGATGGCGAAGACGGCCGCCGCGATAGAAACTGTCGAGCTCAGCGAGGTACCTCGAGTAGCCACCGACGCTATTCACACGGTGGAGACCACGTTCTTCGAAAACGAAATACTCAACCTCGAACAGGGGTCTAGCGATGACTTACCTCTTCGCGAACTCCGGGGACTCGATAAGGCTTTACAAAAGGTCCGAGGCGAATTGGTCCTTAACCTCTCCAAACAAGCATCCTCGTGGCTGTTGGCATGACTATATCGACCATAGTTCTAGCTTTCACTGGCGGTGCTGCTGCACCCGCGCCAGCACCCACGCCAGCACCCACACCATCATCCGTTGGAGCCAAGGAGTGAGTAAAAAAACATCTAAAAGCCCTCGCCAGTCTCCTTGCTAAATTAGCCGAAAAGGCGGCTGTCACACTACCTGGACTGATCGGAAGTATCGTTTCTTACTTGTTATCTATATTATCAAAAACAGCCGGATGGCTCGCCAAAAATACTTGGACTTTAATCGAGGCGATCGCCGGTCTCCTACTATTCTTCGCCACCAATTCCAACAATGTTGGTGATTGGAAGTTCCTAAAACCAAAGCGCAAATAGTCCGATCACCATGAGGGCAACGACGAGCCCTAATTTCTACTCCTCGTGGGTTGTAACACTAGTTTTCACTCCTGTTCCAATCCAATCTCGATTGGATGAATTGGGTGAACTGGGAGAACTTGATGGTGCATCCAATCGCGATTGAATTGTGGGTTTTATTAAATCGGTTCCACTTCCACTGTTGACCCCGGGTGTTTTTTTGTTTGGGGGGGGAGCTTGATAATACCCGTGTTCACGTTCCCGTTACGGCCTATTTTTTGATTGGCGGTGGCGACTACGATCTGATTATTGTAACCGTCAACCGGGTCGTCTCGTAGTATCATATTGCTCGGCGCCATATAAAGACCTATTCCAAATGCGTAGTCTACTGGGGTGCGGGCAGTCTGCAAAACGTCTTGATAATTCTTGACCGCCACCTGGAGGTTAACCGGAGCTAAGATGTCTTTCTCGACAAGTGCCAAGAACTGTTTGTGCGCATCAAACGCCGTTCCCGTGCCCAGTATAGAACTGCGCGTTTGCTTCTGTGCGTCGAGGATGGCCCAGACGTACGTGCGAATGGAGTCGTTGAGGCGGGTAACACCGACGTGCGTAAACCCTAGACCGTCGTCCAATATAAAGGTTTCTGTACCCTTCTGCACGTTTCTGTCTTGTAAAATATACTGTACGTGAGCCTTTGATGGTGATAACCATGTACAGTATTTGGAATCGCACGTGTGCCCTCTAGCCACTTCAGCCCCGAATGTCATGTTGGAGGTATTAAAATTAAAATTTACCGTGTTTCTGAATGGTGGTGCTGTGTAACTCGGAGTATAACCCCCGACCGCCAACCCTGTAAAAGAAGAGATTTCGTTCTGGCATAGTATGTCCCGTGCTCTAAACTCCTAAGATGAACGGTGCCCAGGCTGTTGCTGTTCGGGTATACTTTCTGTCTCCAGTCCGCGTCTTTTGGGATTCCAAATTCGTCACACAATCTATCGAACGCCTTACGGTTGTATGTGCTGGAAATCGGATCCCAGCCGTCGTCTTGAGGTAGTGGAGTACCTAGTTCTTTGAGAATCCTCCTAATAGTATAATACACATGAAAGTCGTAGACGCTACTGCTGAGCATGTTGTTCCTTTATTTTATGTGGTCTCTGAACGAGACGCCACACCCGGTTGTGGCACACCACACGGCAACATTTAGTTGCTTCTGCCAGAACTGCATTGGGTTGTTGTTCCAGTTTGTTACGACATCCTGTGTAATGGTTTTAGGAAGTCTGTACCGTTAGGGAAATTGGTGTTGAAACCCAGGCCCAAACTGACTCTTATTTGGGGGTGCACATGCCCACCAATGGTGTTCTTTTGAGTGTATACACCTCCGACCGCGTACTTTGCATTAGAATTAAAGCTAAATGCTTTGGTTTCCATTGAAAGATATTATTATGTTTGCTACTATCACTAATGTTCAAAAAGAGAGTTGTGAACTTCAAAAGTCAACCGACAACTGCTGCGGAAAACGCCGGGTAGGCCTCAGATCGATCACTTTTACGGTTGGGTGGAAAAACATTGAAACGTTCGAGTCTATCATATCCGTAGATCCTCCAGATATAGAGGGCATCGGTCCTGCAGAAGCAGAGAGACGCCTTCGGGAATCAAGTGCCGAATTACTTTCTGGGCTTTGGGGTTTCGGAGATGTCCAAGCTTTTATCGCGGCGTATATTCCTAGTATGGTCACTCTCGCAATCTCAAAAGCCACGGAGTTTGTGACATTGTATGTTGATAACAAATTAAAGATCTCCCCGGGGTTGGCCTCAATGTTAGGATTTAAAATATCATACCCTGCCAAAGATGATGGAGTGTTTGAGGTGGGCGAGCACTGCGGCACGACCCCAGTAAACTTCGCCTTCACGAAAACTCTCAGGGTGCACTTGGATCGGGTGAACACATCGTACAACATGGTAGACGGATTCCCCAGCACATTACTGAAAACCGTGCAAGCCAGCGACTGTTTGTTTGGGGAGACGGTGACCTTAGATTTCCCAAACCCCGAGATGAAAGTTTTGGAACCCGGACATATCCACGAATTTACGGTCTCTATTCTTGATGATCAAGCGAGAAAGTTGAATAACAATTACCCGATTTCGTTCGTTCTCGAAATTTCCAATTGAGTATATGTGCCCCAATTTTATAATTAATTTTAAGAAAATTATAAATTTAATTATGAGTATATACGGACCAGGTAGTTCTTCCAATTGGGTGACAGATTCAAAGAATTTGGAACCGCAGAAGGGGGATTCATCCCGACAGAGAGCGACTTTTTAACTACCGGAAAAACCAAGGCCCTGATCAATAAAACTATATCGGAGGCCACAAACGGCACAGCTTTGAGTAGACGTACTGACGGCGACTGGGTCCGAACGGGTATTGAGAAAGAACAGGAGACCCTTGCGGAGGCTTATAGGGTGTGGCGCTCAGAGGATCATGCAGCACTTACTGAACTAGGGGAAAAAATAACCGAATTTCGGGAAGAGACCCATACAAAGTTTATGGAAGTTTCCGATAAACTGAAACGTGTTCGTAGATCCGCGAACAAAGCACTTGAGGAGACCTCTGAATAGGTTCGTGCTGAGGCCCATACCTCTATCGGGGGGCTTGCCGGATTGTTGACCACATCTGTAGAGCAGTTTAAGTTATTGAAAAAACAAAAACGTGTCATCACAGTTTGGCCTGAGAAGCAGGGCCCATTGAATGAGGGGCTCTATGAATATTCGTTCGGTGCCAAAGCGAGTAATAAACATGGGGGATACACCATGACAGCTCCAGGTACGGTTCTCCGAATGGCGGTCTGCTCGGTTAATTCTACTGGTAAATCTGTGGGCGAGGTCATGATAAATATCGTACTGGATGGGGAAGAACGGGCAATTGGAGTCAATAAACTCGCTGGAGATAGTTCATCGGTGGTTTTGTTCGCAGGTAACGATCCAATTAGTCTTTCCGAAGGTAGTGTTATTAACTTTGTTACGAAAATATCTGAGCCGGAGAGTTCTTCCACTATTGTTACATTGTTAATTGAACTTAATTTGTAAAATACTAATACATTAGATATCATGAACGAATCACCGCTTCCGAATACGCTTCCAATTGTCAATACCAATCCACCAACACTGTATCCAATTCGCGAAAGGAGTTTATATTTTAGGTTGGATAATGTCGTCGCTATGCAGGATATTTTAGTTAGAGAATGTACAAATACAAAAAGAAACGCTAAAAAATATAAGAGCGCGGCGAACATAGCTGAAGCATCTAGTACGGTTCTGGCAAGTTCATCTGTAATGAGTGGTGCGGGGCTGCTGCAAGGCTGTCTACAATTGTAACGGTTCCACTTGCAGGGGTTTTGAGTGGAATTACCGTTTTATCTGGAATACATTGTATGGTAATTAGGGCGGCGGGTGGAAAACTCTAGAAAAAATGTAGAAAACATGATAGAATATCCGTTCTCGCCAGGTCTAAGAAAAATAGCATCGACGTTATAGTGTCCAAAGCGTTGACCGATAATGAAATATCAAATTTAGAGTTTGAATCCGTGGTGGAAGAAATGGGGAGATATGAAGAATTAAAAAATGATATTAGAATCAAAGCGCGCGCCACCATGCCCAAGATTGAGAGTACAGATTGGGATAAATTTAGGGTAAAACTTGGAAATAAAGTCGGAAGAAATGTTACAGCACCACCACCCCGAAATTGTGATATCTTATTAAATAATTTTTAAAAATTAATTAAATAATCAGTAATAAAAAAAAGAAAAAAGTTTTAGGTCCAGCCGAGGCTCGAACTCGTGCCAGCAAAACCCTTCTGGGCCCACCCCACTAAGCCTTCGCTTTAAATCTCTTCTCTTCTCTTGTTTAGGCTTAGTGGGCTGTGTTACGCTCACATCTCCTCCACCCCATCATTGGACCGATACCGCGTACCCCTCCTCTTCATTACCTCCATCCGCTAGAATATGTAGAGCGGCCAGAGTGAAGTACATGTGGCGTAACCTGTCTCAGTGCTGAGAATACGGCTGGCGTCCCAGCAATGTATATATTTGTTTATTTCTCGTAAATAAACATAACTTTGTTGGTGGAAATACTTTTTTTTTATTATTATTTAAATTATTATATTAATTAATTAATATGTTTTCTATATAATAGGGGGGTGTTCAGCTTTAAATTATTAATAATTTTATAATTTCATTAAAATTAATTAATTAAATTACGAACCATCCCGGAAATTCGTGAACTATATAACCCTCATTAAGTGTTTATAAATAAACTGTGTACATACCACCTGTGTAAATCGATAGCCCGTTTACATACCATTGATAAGGATAAATACACTCGGCTATAAATAACCGTCTGTTTACCTCGGCTATAAATATACACATGTGCATAACCCGTGGAATTGGAACATTGTCATCTGCTTGGTGTTGTGATCACAACATAAATTAATTAGTAGTGTTTTTTCTGTTCAATAATAATTTTTTCAATATCTTTAAAAGCGATATCGTAGAAATGTATATTCCTAAACGAATCGTTTGGTTTTAACAATTTTATATGATACACTTTAGTTTCATATCCGATACGCATTATCCGTCTTAATGTTTGTATTTGCCTCTTGTATAGTTCGCATAATTGCCGATATAATATTGTAAACGCAACGTTTTTTTATCGGAGCGTAATAAATTACGCTGATATTTCATGTTTTCGATATCGCCTAGTGTTTTAAATTTATAGAATTTATATATAGGACTATGACCCCCGTATTCTTCGTAAACTTCTTCGACACAGTCATTATAAGCTTTCAATTCCCATTGTATTTTATTATCCATTTTGTTATAATTTCAATATAATTGGTAGTGTTTTTCTGTTCAATATAATTGGGACTACAATACCATTTTTACTACCGCCAACAACAATTGGTGGTGGGAGCTATAATACAGCTCAATAATGATACCACCCTTGGTTGTATCATTTTGACTCCCTCTATACAAAGGGTTCGCGGGCGCTTTTGAAGACTTCTAAATTCTTCGTTCGAGATTGTTGGTGCACACTTTTGTTTATTGAATTCGAATTTAAATTTGAAAACATTCTGATATTACCCCGTACTGAAGTTAGCTTTTTTCACATTTTTGTGTTGGTGATCAGTTTGTGCTATTGGACAAAAACACCGTTTTTCTATACTGTTGGGGGCTGCAACGGGAGTCAATAATGATACCACCAAGGGTGGTATCATTTTGACTCCCTCTATACTACTATTGTTGTATTATGTATGCAGTATATATACTTGTATAAAGTTCTAGCACAGTGATGCTCATGCCATGACGTTATGAATAAATATAATTATAGCAACACGAAGTCAAGAGATCCGTGATAATCGATTACCAGAAGAAGAAAACATTTACATTACAAGTGCAGTTTTATTGCACCCGTACATCTATGTCAAGAACTTCGCCAGTATTGTCTCAGTTCATGACACAAACGCCTCCAAGCACCGGCTCACTCGAAACTCAAGAAATTAAATGTAATAGATACACAGTGCCGAATAAGGGCAATATGTGAAAAAAACAGTCAAAATGACAGTCATGCTCAACGACCACCATGAATAATAACATTCCCGGAATAACGGACGCGTACGGCATTATGAAATCTAAAATGGACGACACTTAGCGAATAGTACTAAACACTAGTTCATTGATAAATTCATTGGGTTGACTTTAGAAGAGTGGGATCGTGGTTAATGAAGCATCGTTCAATATATTCCACCAGAATAGTATAATGTACATATAACGACGAGAGACAAATTATATCGGGTGACCCAGAAATAAATGGACCACCCTGCACGGGACTACAAATTTGACACGTTCATGATACATGTACAATACAACCGTGTTGCACTAAACAACTATTTATTCTCTGTAATTATTGTTTGATTTGCAAAAATCATACTTTATATGTCGATAAAATATGTTTTATCAGCCTGAGGTGCAATAAATGCCTTGGTTTTTTATGCCGATAAAATAATTTTCAAAACAAATTACCGCCTTTTTAACTTAGACATTTTTCGTACAATAGTGTATGCACTTATACATAGGAAACATAGATTTGTACACCACTCCTCTGGAATCCTTCATTCAAGCAAACTGAAACTTAGCACATGTCTTCTACACATATTGAAGATGATGTGCATAGTAATTTTTTGATACCGAAAACAATACAATAAACAAAAAGTACCGCATTTTTACCTTAACCTGAAAATCGTCCAGAAAATGTTCATGTTTCTCAATGTTCAAACCTAAATAACATATTTTCTAACAAAGATTATTTTCATATTTATTTAACTTGCATCGTCTTGTCGATAACAATATCGTTAATAGTCTGTGAGCCAGAAACCGAAGCCACCACCCCCCGCCCCCTTGTGGGATTTTTGCAGACATATATTTCCTAAAACTACATTCTTTTTCGAGAGTTATGCCGTATGTCTGCGCTCTGTAACCCGCTGGGGGAACATATGGCACCATTGTGAAGTAGGTCACCCTCGAAAAAAAAATTCCATCTTCAAAACTCACATTTTTTAATAAAACTAGACTATTTATATCATTTTAATCAAATAAGGTGGCATTTTCGCACATTTTCCGAGATGTTGGAAATTATGGAATCTAATAAGGTATAATTAAACAAAACATGACCATCCAGAGGTCAAATTTTACGTGTTTTATTACTCCACCCACCCAATTTCAATGGTAAAATACACATGTAAATAATTTTATGAAAACGTGGTAATTTTTCATTTTATCAATGTCAATGTTAGCTAGAAGTGCCTATTAAACATATCCAATGCAAATACGTCCATTTTTTTAGTGTCTGCTGCAAAATATAGACAGTGAAAAACAACGTATTTTTCACCATTCCCCACCCACTAATTTTACAATGGTAATTTCACTGGTATTTAATATTATGAAGTGTCACATGCTTATAACCGATTGCTATGGACAGACAACTACTTATATATGTATTATTATTATTGTCTACACTTACTGGAAATAATATATGTCGCATGTTCGTCCGTTTGTATGCACGCTTCTTAAATATTAATTGACAGCATCGATTATGAATATGTACAAATATTCATACATTTCGAGGCACGAGATCATTATCGTCAACAGTAGTTAATCTACAATAATAGTTATCCATTTGTATGTCGATTTCATATAAATTCTACAATATTAGGTAACAGTGTTAATACCTCACATCGTGCATCAAATATGGCTGACTAAGGAACACAATCCGGAAAGTTAAAACCAATTTGTGCTTTTTAACATAAATAATAAAGCCTTTTTTTGTTATGACTGCTATCCGACATAAAAATGAAGCCATACATATATCGGATGAACCTGGATCAATTTGTTACTTACACCATTGCAAAATTGCCGCCACATTGATAATGTATATATATGTATACAGCAATAGAGTGGCTTGATATGATGTGATAACCGTGCTTGTCACTATTTGCATCAATCAAACAACCAATATAATTGTATTTTTTAATCATTCCAACCAGTCAGCAAATGTTTTAAACACATGTTTGCATTTTCATGCGATTTGAATTGCTGAGAAAAACATGAATGTTTGTTATTGTGATTTATGAAAATATTAGCCGGCCATTTTGAAGGTATAATAACATTATTGTATCCTAGAACATGACTGGGAATGCTAAGCCAACTATATTATGTCCATTTTTATAATATCCATTGCATGCTGTTTTATAACACCTTCGAAGTACCAAACTGGAGCAAATATGTAGATCATGGCGGCCATTTTGAAATATTTTGAGAGTTGTGAGATTGAACGGGATGAAAAGTTCCTTTGATGGATACATATTGTCACTAAATTGTTTAACTGAAATCACACAATTGTGAGACAGGTTCTTTTAATATAGATCTGGTGTGGCTGCACATAGGCATAGACAAATAGTCAAAGTCGATTTACACATTTTTAATCAGTCAATGATAACTATGGCACTATTTATCCAGCAAAACACAAGTTACAGTATCTTCTAAACGTTCCACATAGCTAAGTTTCCCTGTGAATGCATGAGTCCTAGGCTGTCACTGAATACACAAAATGTTCATAGATGCACAACAAATATTCACTCACATAGTATGTGCACGAGACTAAATAATATGAACTGAGAATCCTAACATTCAAAATGGTACACTAAGGTGTCACACTGGTGTCATGGAGGACAGTAAACCACATGTATTATGATGTCACAAAGAAAAACATACCACGAAGATGTCCAATATGGATAATATGTCACTAAGATGCCACGAAGAATTCCACTCAGGATTGCATACCCACAAAGATGTCCACTAAGGACAATATGTCACTAAGATTCACACGTGTTCACTCCACCGACAATCTGTCATAATGGTGATAATACCCCAGTAATGTTAGTCTATCTCATCAATGTTCACATCAGTTCACTCCCAAAGGATACAATATCTCTCATTCACACAAATGACATCGCCTCATGTCATTCTCGGTTATTTCCATCTATGGAAATGTCAGTCTCGACCCGCCATATGCTGCTCAGGAATGGCAATGCCCGTGCCGTGGAATGGAAAGGAATCCCCCAGAGGATGGACACCCAGGAATCGCCCCATCAACATAAGCCACAGTGTCTGGAATCCACAGATCTAGCTCACATATACAGGAATAAAATTGTACAACGTTCTCCACACAAAGCACTAATAGGTCTTCCCACAATCAGATCTCTCTAAGCAATGACCACACATGCATGCCCAGTGAACTATTCACATAAAAATGCTCAATACTTGTCCAGCATGACTGACCACTGTATGTGATATCCACTACCAGTAATTGTTAACAATGCAACCCACCTGTAAAATGCACCTGGGTACCACTTACCTGTGCAATCAATAGTACAGGTATGTATACTGCACAAAATTAGACACAATCTATACTGAGAAACTGCACAATTTCGTGACATACCTCCGTTTCGAAGATGAAAAACATAGTTTTTCACTCCTAATCACAAATTAAAAATCGGCTTAAAACAAATGAAAACAAAAATCTGTTGATCTCCTCTAGCTCGAGCTTACCTGCCTTGATCTTCAAACACTGTGGCTACGTGAATATTCTCTACCTACACATGACGACTGAGAAAATCTGCTCCGACATTCTCTGATCCTTTGATCGCTACAATACGAAACCTGTATGATTGTAATGCCATTGCCCACCTCATTAGTTTTGGGTTTGCTACTTTTTGCACGATTCAGGTAAACTAACGGCTGGTGGTCTGTCTCAAGTATGAATTCTCGTCCATACAAGAACGCCTGGAATTTCTGGATTCCCCAAACAAGTGCCAAACACTCCTTCTCAATCACTGCATAATGAACCTCTCTGTCCAACAATTTCCTACTAGCATATGAAACCGGAAATTTCATACCATCGTGCTCCTGCATCAACACCGCGCCGATTCCCAATTTGGAAGTATCAGTCCTCAAGATGAATATCTGATCGAATACCGGCAAATACAAGACTGGTTCCCTGACCAACACATCGATCAATGTCCTGAATGCCAACTGTGCCTCTGGGGTCCATACAATGTTTGATGGGGCGCCTTTCTTAGTGAGATTTGTCAAAACTGCCGCTGTCGTACTGAAATTTGGGATAAATTTTCTATGATAGCCTATGAGCCCGAGAAAGGACCGCACCTGTTTCTTAGTCGTGGGGTGTGGGCACTTACTTATGCTATGCACCTTCTCTAGATCTCGTCGAACTAAACCCTCACCTACAACATGGCCAAGGAATCCCAAACTGAAATACCCAAGCATACATTTTAAGGGTTTCACCGTTAGCCTTGCATTCCGGAATCTGCGGAATAACTCTTGCAGAGTGTCTAAATGACTTTCCCATGTTTCTGTGTACTCTAACACATCATCTACAAAATTTTCCACATTTTGCATACCTTTCAGCAATTTCCTCATCATTTTGCAGAATGTGGCGCCCGAGTTGACTAAACCAAATGGCATCATCTTAAACGAGAACAAACCTTCAGAAGAAATGAATGCCGTGGCAGGACGCGATGACTCTTTCACTGGAATTTGCCAGTACCCCTTCGTTAGATCGAGCTTCGTGTAATACTTACCTTTTGGACAATCGTGCAAATATGTCATCCGGGTTCCCTATGGGTTCAGCGTCAAAAACAGTTATACGGTTGAGTTTTCGATAATCTATACAAAAGCGATTGCTTCCGTCAGCCTTCCTTACTATCACTATAGGTGATGCGTATGGAGAATATGTAGGCTCAATAATACCCATTCTGAGCATACTGTCAATCTCTCCCTTCATAGTGTCTTTCATTGCATGTGGAACTGTATATGGTTTAGATCTTACCGCTTCGTCTGTTGTCTACTTGATTTCATGTTCCATCAGGTGTGTTCGGCCTGGTAAATCTGTTAAAACATCTGAATATTTACTTACCACCTGGCGTAACTGTGCCTGTTTTTCCTCATCAAGATTCGGGTTAATATTTACATCCGCAATTGTTTCCTTTGCTCGCAGTCCTGGTAAATCTATTGCTAGTTCAGCCTTACCTTTCATGTACTGATCTGGTTCTTCCTCTTGTGTTATGTCCGAACAGTCTTCTTCAATCACAGATATGCATACCTTATCTATCACCCCTGCACTGCCCTCATCTGGAAGCTCATCTCTCTGATTTTCTATCTGTCTATCTACATATTTCCTCAGTAGATTTACATGATAAGTTTTGTTCTTGCCGTTGACTGTTACCTTGTAATCATATTTGTTGAGAAGAAAGAAAGAGAGCATGAGTTTGAATTGGCTAAGAAAGAGACTGAGGCAAAAGTTAAAATGCTTCAGATGGAAGTAGAGATGGAGAAGCTGAGGAAGATTGATGGCTCCCATGTTAGTTTCAGTTCAGGTGTTAGTCACGTAAAAGCAAAATCGCCCAAATTACCTGCTTTTAATGAACGGCAAGATAATGCCGGGATCGCCATATGTCACAAAATTGTGTAACTGAAATCACACAATTGTGAGACAGGTTCTTTTAATATAGATCTGGTGTGGCTGCACATAGGCATAGACAAATAGTCAAAGTCGATTTACACATTTTTAATCAGTTAATGATAACTATGGCACTATTTATCCAGCAAAACACAAGTTACAGTATCTTCTAAACGTTCCACATAGCTAAGTTTCCCTGTGAATGCATGAGTCCTAGGTTGTCACTGAATACACAAAATGTTCATAGATGCACAACAAATATTCACCCACATAGTATGTGCACGAGACTAAATAATATGAACTGAGAATCCTAACATTCAAAATGGTACACTAAGGTGTCACACTGGTGTCATGGAGGACAGTAAACCACATGTACTATGATGTCACAAAGATGTCCACTAAGAAAAGTATACCACGAAGATGTCCAATATGGATAATATGTCACTAAGATGCCACGAAGAATTCCACTCAGGATTGCATACCCACAAAGATGTCCACTAAGGACAATATGTCACTAAGATTCACACGTGTTCACTCCACTGACAATCTGTCATAATGGTGATAATACCCCAGTAATGTTAGTCTATCTCATCAATGTTCACATCAGTTCACTCCCAAAGGATACAATATCTCTCATTCACACAAATGACATCGCCTCATGTCATTCTCGGTTATTTCCATCTATGGAAATGTCAGTCTCGACCCGCCATATGCTGCTCAGGAATGGCAATGCCCGTGCCGTGGAATGGAAAGGAATCCCCCAGAGGATGGACACCCAGGAATCGCCCCATCAACATAAGCCACAGTGTCTTGAATCCACAGATCTAGCTCACATATACAGGAATAAAATTGTACAACGTTCTCCACACAAAGCACTAATAGGTCTTCCCACAATCAGATCTCTCTAAGCAATGACCACACATGCATGCCCAGTGAACTATTCACATAAAAATGCTCAATACTTGTCCAGCATGACTGACCACTTTATGTGATATCCACTACCAGTAATTGTTAACAATGCAACCCACCTGTAAAATGCACCTGGGTACCACTTACCTGTGCAATCAATAGTACAGGTATGTATACTGCACAAAATTAGACACAATCTATACTGAGCAACTGCACAATTTTGTGACATATATAAGTAATGCAAGTTAAAATAAATACTTCCTCATTGCAGACGCGCCTAGCCGGTCTGGATCTATATCGCTCACAAATATGAAACTTTAATGTTTGTGCCAGTGTATATCCTGAACTCACTGTTTATCTGAACCCACCATTGGAAACAGATATAATGCTGATCAGTATATTCCCCGGTCTTTCTGCATATCCGCAATATTTAAATAGCCGAATGGAAGTCAGTCTTTTCGTGATGAGTCAGTGTGTCAACAATATTTCCTGGCTGAATGGTACACGGTGTAGTCCCTCATCAGTATAGGCGTCAACATTGCTACCATTGCTAAACTATGACCGGTGCAGTCACCGGACAGATTGTACACCAACACTGTTGCAAATCACGCAACGAGGATAATGACTGCTATCTGCTTTTGATAATAGATTTTAAAAATAGTCTGTGGTCTGGACGGAACATGGCTGTTGTAGTTATGTCCCATGCTGGGATTAATAGTTAATCTGCCCACGGAACACTCTCAGCAATTTCGCGTATTCTTGCAACAAAATAAAGGTAGCAGGTTAAACCGTGAGTCTGTGGTCTGGACGGAACATGGCAAAATTAAGCTCCGGTCTTTTTCTCACAACTTTGTAAGTATAGGTAGATAAACATTAACTAGTTAATTGATAAATATTACAATGCATGGATTATTTAACCAGAGAGACACACGTTCCTTCAACAATTATTTGTTCCAATACTATTTAGCATTTAGTTTTGTTTTGGGATTTAAATGGCAGTTTGTCAGTCTAATACATACGCATTTTCTGTATAGTTGGTGTTGCTTAAGGGACATGCAAATGATAAAGATAATATATATACGTGTAATATCAAATTTACCTGTACTGATTGTGATGGTTTAGTTTATCTATTGGATGATGTTTACTATGGAAGTAAATTATGGACTACAATTATAATTCGTGCTGTTACATGTATATGGCACATAAAGAAACAATACACAAAGCAGTTTGTCGAATAACAAGAACGCTGACAACGCCATGTATCACATCGATGTGGTGATTTGATCATAAACATAGACATTTTAAAAAGTCTAAGCCAATCGCTCATGCAGTAACATGTAATAGGGTAATGGGGAAACTCGCACACATCTAAAGAATGTGAAATCAAAGTTATTTCACATTGACATTACATTAGCTGATGTAAACCTCCACGCCCCCGGTAGTTCCGGAGTCGCCGGAGTAAAGCTTCAAACAATAACTGCCTCAAAGGGAGGCGATTGGCTGCTAGTTAGCTAAACAAATAGCCTCTGTGGAGCCCACCACCTAGCACAATCCCACCCTCCCTGCCACTCAATCGCTTTGTACCTTTTATCAATAAGCCACACCACCCTATCCTTACACCCGCCAACCCAACATCTCATAAGTTATACAAACCCTGTAAATCAGTCGGCCGCACGACCCCACCCACCATGCCCCATCTTGTGTTTAACTGACATCCTATTAGAGTTCATTGTGTGTTAAGTAAATGCGTATTTATTCTGTGGAGTTATGCATTTACTCGTACATACAATGATGGAGAAGAGTGACAATTATATCTGAATTAAGTCAACGTTGACTTTAAAGTAAATCAGAATTAAATATACGTAAAGGTCAAATTCGTCGTAATATTATTTTACCTGATAGCTGGATTTTACTTATAATTAAATATTTAGTAAATGCGCATTTATTCTGTGAAGAATTGCATTTACTAGTACACACAATGATGAAGAAGAGTGACAATTATATCTGATTTAAGTCAACGTTGACTTTAAAGTAAATCAGAATTAAATCGACGTAAAGGTCAAATTCGTCGTAATACTATTTTACCTGATAGCTGGATGTTACTTATAATTAAATATTAAGTAAATGCATATTTATTCTGCGAAGTATTGCATTTACTCGTACACACAATGATGGAGAAGAGTGACAGTTATATCTAATTTAAGTCAACGTTGACTTTACAGTAAATCAGAATTAAATATACGTAAAGGTCAAATTCGTCGTAATATTATTTTACCTGATAGCTGGATTTTCCTTATAATTAAATATTAAGTAAATGTGTATTTATTCTGTGAAGTAGTGCATTTACTCGTGCATACAATGATGGAGAAGATTGACAATTATATCTGAATTAAGTCAAAGTTGACTTTAAAGTAAATCAGAATTAAATCTAAGTAAAGGTCAAATTCGTCGTAATATTATTTTTACCTGATAGTTGGATTTTACTTTTACTTAAATGTTATGTATTTATACAATGATTCAATGTTCTATGATATTTACTGGTATGATTAATGTTGAAAAATAATACAACTTAAACACGATGTAAATGTAGCACATACGTTTTATTTTAAAGTAAATGTCACACTTTTTGGATGAAATTCCAAATATAATGCAATCACGTATTCGCAAAAATATTTGAACTTTGTTTTCAATTAAATGTGAAGTAAATTTGCATCTTCGTCTTTAAGTAGAATTGAAGTTTACGGAAATGTCATTAAACGCATGTTTTCATGCAGTGTTTTATATCTAAATTCTGTCATAACTTTTATATCCCTCGATGGATTACTTTAATATGTCAATACATCATTCTTATGTGGACCTTTGTATGGGATTTGTCCGATGCATAATTAGTTTGCAGTTTGCACGTCAGTATGAGATGTTCCAGATGTGTATTTAGCTTTGAGTTTTCCCCTCTGTAGGAGACTTTCCCGATGTAAAGTTCGCTTGGAGTTTACACCTAAGTATGAGATATTACCGTTGTGTATTTAGCTTGGAGTTCGCCCCTCTGTATGATACTTGCCCGATGTGTATTTAGCTTGGAGTTTGCCCCTCTGCACGAGATTTTCCGGATGTGTCAGTATCCATCTACATATAAGTGTGGGAAACGTGTGCTGTTATTGTATCCTACGGCACCCACTACTTGACATACTTACTACTGGCATGTTTCCATATCATACTGCTGTGCATATTGAGCCAATTGCCACGATATGAGTACTTCTGCAATGCCGGATTCGTCTAGAGCTTTATCATATTGTACATCGACACAGCCTGACAGTAATGACCACTTTTTATCCCACACATTATACATGTGTCTCTGATCTAGTGGTAGACACCGGAGACCCTCATCAGACTGACGATCCACAGGCTGTTCTGGCTCTACACTAGCTATGAAGGCAATCAGAACAGACGAGATCCTGGTTGATGTACTCAACTCTACATGTACCTCCCACCCTGTCTGTACATCCCAAACAGCATGTTCTTGTATTCCCGTGTAGTCCATCCCACCACCGCGGTCGCTGTATCTCCATCTGAGTCGGTAACGGAAGGCGCGGGGACTGACGTCACACTACAGTGCTCCGCCCACAGTAAACCCGCGGGAAACATAGCGTGGTACCATAATGGCCAGGTAATACGCATAGAACAGCTATCGCCGCCATCTGGGGATAACCGCTACACAAGGACTCGCACAATAACCTCTGCCCGGCGGCAAGCCGCCGGGGTCTACAAATGTGTCGCCACAAACACGATAGCGCCGCCTGATGGTGACACCAGTAACACGGCCTCGGTCAAGCTGATTGTCCGTTGTGAGTATTATGTATTCTTAAGTATTCAATCCATGTTGCAGTTGTGTACAGAGGACAATGAATGGCTAGTGAAATTATTGTCCTATAATTGCCAATAATCAATATTCAATTCATAAGTTTTAAATGAGCTGCTTGACAATTCAAGTCCTAATACAAGTCATATTACAGCTTAGAAATATGTAAATTTACTAATTATATCAAATAAATAATTAGTATTTAAATCCATGGTTGGAACAGAACAAAAACGTATCAAAAATGTGATTTTGTATTGCAACTTTCGAAATTGAAAGTAGAATCTCTGTTGAATGTTACTGGAATCCATGTCTAAAATTACACGGTCAGGTGATCGCCATGCACCCATCGGTGTCGCGTCACTTCATACATCAAGGCAACAAGATGATGTCAGACAGTATTGAGACATTGCGTGTCCGTGTTTTTGCCACATATACGGTCACTTGAGTTGTGATGTCACATGTTATGCTACGTTTGTGTCTATGGTATGCTGTTAATGTATTAGTTGTGTTGCCTAATTGATAAAAGCACCAGAAATCGTCAACGTGTTCCTTTAATATGGAAATGACAAATTAAAACATTTATAAAAACTCAATTTCATGTTGTGTCCCAATTTATTTACATCCATGAGCAAAATCAACTTCTGTCTGTTCCATGTTTTTCTGCCGACGAACTTTTGACTAAGAAACACATTACATCTCAGAACTATTTAAATGTAAGTATTTTTTCATCAATCACAAAAAAATCACCCACACAAAAAGAAATAATTTGACAAAATTCCACAAATATATTTTAGTGCGAAAAAATATCAATTTTCCTATATAAATTTAACACGGAGCCATAGAGTTTAAAAAAAAATTGAATTTGTAGACCGATTTTCAAAATCAAACTTGTTTTCTTAGTAACCAGTCCATTTGTGACACAAATCACATGACCATAGGGTTTTCTCCGACGTAATCAACTCATGTGCACTGATCGTATCAATTTGCGTAATAACAATGGGATACCGGAATGTATTAATAGAACAAGGTATTTGCACGGATCACACATTTCAGCGTACGGTCAATTCAAAACTGTCCATAGTAAGCTCTATTATTTATTTCGGACAAAGGTCGGGAGTCAAAATATGGTTTGAGTTTAACAAAATAGGCACTGACTGGCGATTTGTATTCATTTGTCATCCACGCGTAAGTGAGTGGCAGCGTAATTGAAAGCGCTTGGCAAGTGAGAAGTTCTTGCCTACGGGTATTCTTGCCTACGGCCATTCATTACCTGTACAAATCACAGGTGAACACCTTGACATCGAGGTGCTGCGAATCTGCAAATCACGCGAGTCCGTAAGCTGTTGTTGGGTTGTTGCACAAACTACATAAATCTGAGACGAAAACATTCAATCTGCCATTTAATGTTAAAACTTTTATCGCTTTTGGAGTTTTCTTTGTACATGTACACGACCTATCAGCCACCTTTTGTATGAAATACGCGGATTGAAGAGGATTACAGTGTGACATATAAAACACATACACACATATCGTGACTTACATCTATATAGACCGTTTTGATACGAGGCCGTCCAGACTGGGGCCGTTTTGATTCGATTCCGTTGTCAATGCCGTCAAAAATAAACGGCGAACATTTCAAGATGACAAAAACAACTACGATACGAAAATGGTCGCAGAGTTAAGGATTGTAATGTTTTGGAACCGGATTTTGATGGTCGCTTGTCGCCTTACATAGCTGAGACTGGTCGCTTAGCACAGGAAGTCGCTTATTCCGAGTGGTCGTAAGGGCATGTTCGGATGTACACTAGTTCACCTGTAACTGAGGATATGTACACATAATATATATTCCCAGTGTGATTATTGTATATGTGTGGGGTAGTGGGGATTTCTGTAAATGACGCCCCTAGTTCACCTGTAACTGAGGATATATACATACAATATATATTCCCAGTGTGATTATTGTATATGTGTGGGGTAGTGGGAATTTATGTAAATGTCGCCCCCAGTTCACCTGTAGCTGAGGATATATACACACACTATATTATTCCCAGTGTGGTTATTCTAAATGTGTGGGTAGTGGGGATGTATGTACAATACACCCCCAGTTCACCTGTAGCTGAGGTTATATACAGACACTATATTATTCCCAGTGTAGTTATTGTATATGTGTGGGTAGTAGGGATTTATGTACAATACGCCCCGAGTTCAACTTTAACTGAGGATATATACTTACACTATATTATTCCCAGTGTAGTTATTGTATATGTGTGGAGTAGTGGGGATTTCTGTAAAATACGTGCCAGTTCATCTGTAACTGAGTATATATACACACACTATATTATTCCCAGTGTGGTTATTGTATATGTGTGGGCATTGGCGATTTCTGTAACATACGCCCCCCAGTTCACCTGTAATTGATTGGTGGTGGCATGTCTCAGAATAGTATGCCCCTGTTGCCGAACCAGTATCTGTGTCTCCGCCTATTCATGTTGTTATGTGATTACTTGTGACCAATATAGTCCCTGGCAGTAATTTCTACGATAGCGTATTCCTGGATGAGACTTGTCAATGTTGCAATAAGAGAAACGGATGAATCAAGCAATTTTTTCCAAATCTTATTGAAATAATACAGACACAAAATTTACACAAAATATTTACAAAGAATATAATAGAATTTACATTTGAAATCCAATATTATTCTTATGCTAATACAAATGCCACAATCCACTAGACTGAATATATAAAATACACTTTAATATTTTAAATAATGTTTGGTTACACAGAACTCGAGTAGACTATTGGTGTAATATACTGGAGGCCTATGATTACACCATTTTAATGCGCCATACCTTCTAGAATATTCTAGTCTATTGTCAAGTATCCAATGTACTTCATTCACGATGTATAATGTTCTGCTGATAAGTTTGCCGACATATACATGCACATTATTTTATAAGCAATTGTTTACGAGGTAATTGATGACAATTTTAGATGTCCACATGTAAGTAAATATAGAAATGTTACTAATTCCATTCAGTGTCTCGTAGATCCTCACATTTCAGTTATATAATGAAGTTTATCGATAAGAAACATGTACACATTTTACTCTATGAGATATTGGTATAACATATTTAGTTTGCATGCTTATGATCCAACCACCACTGCGATGGGATACATGCCGCTAGCGGCGTTCTTGTCTGGTTTTCTTATCCAATCAAATTGCCGTGTTTTCATTACGTAGTCTTTACTCTGAAGCCACAAAACTAGTTTCCTGAAACGCTCTGCATGATCTGTGAATAAAATACTGGAACACTCACAGAAACCACAAAAACCTGCGTAGCGCGAATGTGAGCCGAACGTACTGGGTCAAGCCAAAACGCCACGTGTAAACACAGACGCTACTGTACGCCGATGATACATTTGACATGCTGTACATTACATTTGAGCTAACCTGAGCCAAAGGCTCAAGTGACCTATTGTTACCGCTTTACATCCGTCCACAATTTGAAACGTCTTCATCTCCTGAACAGCTGGGCAGATGTTTGTCAAACTTCACAGGGTTGAATTATTTAAAAATTATTGTTCTGACGAACCGCAATACCGATTTCAATGATCAATGATCAAGTGTCTGTGCTCTTTCAGATTTGTTAAAACGATGACGCCGGGATAAAAAAATTGGGCGAGTCCCGGGGGTCAACTTTTATTTTTGTCGAAATATGTTCATGTCATATATCAAATTGAAGATATCGATGAAGCAGTCGCTCTGGTGTAATTGTTTTCGAATTCGGATTATTACATCATCCAAGAGATGGCAATCGAATTGTAAAAAGGCCATCCCTTTATAATAAGAGATTTCAAACGTCTTGTACCCACGAACCGCTAGGCCGTTGCTGACCAAACTTTACAATTATGGTGCTTGGGTGTAGCATTTTCATATTTATTAAAATGGAGGTCATCGCATAACGCAAGATGGCCACCGTCTAAAAATAGCTTAAATTATTAAAAAAAATTATCACGAACCGCCACACCACTTTCGATTAAACCTGACAGAAATTATCCATACCGAATAAAATGATAACCCCGGGATAAAAAAGGGGCGGGGCCCGGTGTCAAATTTCATTTTGACTGAATATGTTCATTTCATATATCAAAATGAAGGTATTGAAGAGGCAGTCGCTCTGGCGTTTTTATGCAGGTGAGCGACTCATGTCCATTTGGACCTTTTGTTTTAATTATTAATCACCTGTGTCAGATTTGCAATTATAATACTATTTTTTTGGCATAATATTTCCTACAAAACTGATACGAAAACGTATTTTTTGAAAGAAAAGTCTTATTGAAAAGTGGCAGACAGAAGTTTCTTTGTCCATTTCGTCAGTTACAAACTTGAAGTTAACACCCAAGTGACTGGGAAATGTGAATAAGTCTGAATCACTGGTACCTGTTGTCCCCTATTGTCACCTGTTGTCCGATGTTGTCACCTGTAGTCCGATTGTATACCTGACAATGTGTATTAGGATGAGGGTGTTATGTATGCGAGACTTAAATTTCGTGAATAGCCAGAATCCTTAAACTTGGAATTTCAACTTAGCACATCTTATCATTATTTCCCTCTCATCAGTTCTATTAAGTACCTATTACCAATATCATGTTACAGTGCACTCCTGGTATACCGCCTTATTGGCACAATTACAATGTTACTGTTTTACATTTTACATTACCTTAACCTATTATGGATATGAAAGGAAGATGCTGATGTACACGTATCAGCATGTTGTATGTTACCATGTTTATAATCACCCTGTTTCAGACCCGCCGGTTATTATCCGGAATGCACAGCCGGTACGACCAGTGGCCATCAATCTTGGCGTGCCATCCACCTTCAGTGTGACCTATTACTCCAATGTTGCCGGCCACACAGTGACCTGTCACCGGGTTGTCAACAACGTCACACAGACGTCGACAGTCGGCGAGGTGATCAATGAGACGTCACAGATACAACTGCCGGTATATGACAGCGTGGTGACAACACAGGGGACCACGGCTACATTTACCCTGACACTGAACAGTGAATCTGAACTCGTCGCCTATTACGTGAAGATCACCAATACCGCCGGGACGACGGTCGTATATCGGCAGACAGTGCCTGAAGGTATACACTGTAGCGGGTAGTGTGTGTGTAGTTTTCTACTATCTGAATAATATATTGTTTCGTTCAGACCCATTCATTTCGTTCATTGGTAATAGTATCGACATAGCATGCGCCAAAATAAACGTTTCAGTTGGAAACTTTACACGTCCACCTGTCCATCTGTTTGTCACGTTTTCCATTCGGCTATAACTTGACCGATTGGGTTGGAATTTCATGGGCACATTTGTCATCATCCGTAAATTCATTGCCCGTCCCACCCATGCTCTCACCATGTCGAAGATCAAGGTCAATGACCCGGGATCATTGGTTATCTTCCCCATTTGGACTTATACTTTCACTATCGTGCCTAGTGTAACACGTAAAAGCTGGAGCTTTGATACTTGGTACTTAGATGTAGAACATTTATTTTGATTCAAAGCACGTGTTATGGAATATCTCTATCTTATGGACCTAGAATTTCACAAGTTTGTCTTGTAGCTCTTAAAACTAACCGTAATAGCTGGAGGTAATTTGCATGTAGGTGTATTTATGATATGTAGATGCGCGGAGAGAATTTCAATTTTTGATTTGACACCAGGTCATGGTTTATCACCCACTTTTGGACTGAGAGTCTGTCTTGTGCTTTTGAATAATTTACTATCAATGCGGTAAGTGAGGTATCTCATGTTTCTGGTTTATTAGATGGATTGAGAGCAGTTTGATATAGTTGAGGATCAGACTGAACCTGACGTACACGTGGCAATCAAATAGTTCTGCTATTGAGGCTGTTTCTTACGAAATTCAGGAATAACCTTGAGAACTTCAGTAACTGAATGACACATTTGTATTTGTTACAGTATGTATTACGGAGCTAAGGCCGGCTACTATGTGGTCATAATGGCATCTCATATCAATTTAATATACAATTAATATGCAATGAATATTTGATTTTTAAAATTTGCACATTAACCGACATGGTTAATATTGTAAATGCCCTACCGGCAAAGAAACATACTTTTCACATGATTATTATAAATGGTCACACCGACAGATCAGGATCTATTTGTTTTGCTGAAGTCAGACAGCTGGTTGATTTAAATAAATTTACTGTTCACCGTACCGGAGATGTGCCTTGATGAGGTGTAGTCTGGTCCTCACGTAGACGGCATGGACTAATGTTGATAGTATATGATGGCAGCTGGCTGGGAACATTGACAGCAAGTGTAGATTATTGTACATGGTTACACAGATACTGGACTAATGTTGATATGCCCGCTCTGTATATGTTGGCAGTTGGCTGGGAACATGACATTGGCAGCAAGTGTAGATCCTGATAATTGTACATGGTTACACAGATAGAGGACTAATGTTGATAGGCCCGCCCTGTATATGTTGGCAGTTGGCTGAAAACTTGGCATTTCCAGCAGGTGTATATCCTGATAATTATACATGGCTACACCGACATATTAGGGTATATTTGTTTTGCTGAAATCAGACAGCGAATACACGATTGATTTTGGAACAGCTGTAGTATTATACAGCCAAACTATGTTTCTATATGTTTATGGAGACAAAGACAAAGACAAAGTAAGACAACGGTTTCTGTTTACCGCATTCTAAGTGTTAATGCACATCTACTGTTCCAAAAGACCCACCCGAGACGCTCAAAGGCCCGATGATAGAGGAAGTTCACCCGACGAGTGTGAACGTATCGTGGAATATGGGATTTCATGGCGGTCTGTGCCAGACGTTTGTTGTACAGTACAGCACGGACGGGGAGGCGTGGACGAACGGCGGTAGCCTGGACACTGGAAACAGTTCCAGTGGGGATCGCCACTTCCTACAGGTGGACTCGCTCAGTCCTGGACAGCTCTACTTCTTCAGCATTCACGCCTACAACAGCAAGGGTCCCAATCCGTATAACGCCGTGTTTAACGTCACTACAAGCGCAATAGGTGAGTAGCAGATGTTGCATGGGTATAGATTAACTATATTCCCAATGTTAATGACACTGTGTCTCAGTTGATGTCTCAGATATGCAATATGTGTTATTTCGCTTCATGCACAGTAAATTACATTAATATATCGCTCCGTTTTTATTTGATGAACTTTGAAAATAAACATGTGTTTATTCATGTAAATTATCATACAATCAGAAACTGTCAGGGGAGAACATTTGAGTTGGCACAATTTCACATTTTCTGTTGTATATGTACTACATGTAGTATGTAAACGTTGTGCTACTTCTTTATGGTTTTTTTTGTGAAATGAGCATACTGGTGAAATTAATTTATATACATAAATTAATAACCATCTATTGCAAAACATGTATATAGTACTGAACAATAATTTAGCTTTTCAAAAGCTACTGATTGTTCAGTATTATAATCCCCCTATGCAAATATACAGTTAAACTATTCGTCTAGTTCTTCTTAATCTGTTTCATCACGAAATCCTGCATAATACAGAACGCCTGTTCTATCGAGCGAATGGAGCTATAATTGTTGGTTTTGTTGTTGTAAGACTTATGGGTCCCAATATGCTCTTATACCAAGCCACTATGTGGTACACTTGGGTAGAGACACGCTTGTGGAGCGGAAAATACTTTCGGCTACAACTTCAATACCTTGTTCTAATGATATCTTACTGCTGCGTATTCATTTTCACATGAGTGCGCTATTTGCGATACAATGGTCACAAAACCTATACGTCCCATTTCTTCAGCCATTGCCACATAGTATGCTTACGCTATACCACATATGGGCATGGGCACACAGCCTCAGTTACAGGACCAGCCGTGGGAGGGTCAGTAGCGGCACTGATTGTCATCGCGCTCGTTGTTGGCCTCGTTGTCCTCCACGGGAAAGGATACTCCATCAAGATGTCATGTGAGTTATGTGTTATACATGCGGGATACTCCAGCATAGAGCCATGTGAGTTATGTGTTATACTTGCGGGGTTCTCCGTCATGAAGTAATGTGAGGTATGTGTTATACATGCGGGATACTCTATCATGAAGCAATGTGAGTTATGTGTTATAAATGTGGGATACTCTATCATGGAGCCATGTGAGTTATGTGTTATACATGAGGGATACTCCATCAGGAAGCCATGTGAGTTATGAGTTATACATGCGGGATACTCTATTATGGAGGCATGTGAGTTATGTGTTATACATGAGGGATACCCCATCAGGAAGCCATGTGAGTTATGTGTTATACATGCGGGATACTATATTATGGAGCCATGTGAGTTGTGTGTTATACATGAGGGATACTCCATCAGGAAGCCATGTGAGGTATGTGTTATACATGCGGGATACTCTATTATGGAGCCATGTGAGTTATGTGTTATGCATGCGGGAGTCTATATCATAGAGTCATACGAGTTATGTGTTATACATGCCTGATACTCCATCATGAGGCCATGTGAGTTATGTGTTATATATGCGGGATGCTCCATCATGGAGCCATGTGAGATATGTGCCATACATGCGGGATACTCTATCATGAAGTCATACGAGTTATGTGTTATACATGCGGGATACTCCATCGTTGAGCCATGTGAGTTATGTGTTATACATTCGGGATACTCCACCATGGAGCAATGCGCGTTATGTGTTATACATTCGGGATACTCCACCATGGAGTCATGTGAGTTATTTGTAATACATTCAGGATACTCCACCATGGAGCAATGTGAGGTATGTGTTATAAATGCGGGATACTTCATCATGAGGTCATGTGCGTTATGTGTTATACATGCGGGATACTCCACCATTGAGTAATGTGAGTTATGTGTTAAACATGCGGGACACTTCATCATGGAGCCATGTGAGTTATGTGTTATACATGCGGGATACTCCATAATGGAGCCATATGAGTAGTGTGTTATACATGCTGGACAGTCTATATTGAAGGCATGTGAGCTACATGTATGTGTTATACATGCGGGATACTCCATCATGGAGTCATGTGAGTTACGTGTTATACATGCGGGATAGTCTATCATGAGGCCGGGAGTAAATGGTATCATTTCCACCGGGGTGTTCGCATCCGCACAGTCTGTCAGGATCTTCACTTTCCGCCATTCCACCAACATGCTTCTAACAAGCAATATAGACCGCTGTCAGGCTACAGGAGTGTGCTATTTGATCCGGAGTTACTCTTGTCAACAATCACATAATCCTCGCTATGCACGTCTCATTAAGTGCTGTTGTATTGTAAATTTCACAGGTAAGAAGAAGAACAAGTACCGGTGATTCCAGTAGACCGTGTCAACGTTTCCTTAAAGACCAACAACTTTTCTCCAAACGACAACACAAACGGTCGCTAAAACAACTTGTACATATAACGGATTTCATTTCTGGTTTTCACTCGATATTTTGTGGAAATACAGCAGTATAGTTCACTATTTCCTGGGTGTACGCCGCTATAGTCTTATTATATATAGCGATAAAACGTATGTGTCTTTATGTATGATTTAAATATGACACATAGTTAAATGCGACTTTAAAACGATAATACCTGTCAGATTAACAAAACAAATCGCATCATTTTAGGCTTGGTAATTATAGAACATTTACCTTTCATTTCAGCGATCATACGTATGATAACACTATGGCGGCCCATGGTCAACATGGTAGGTAACACATATGTAACAGCCGAGATGATGTAGAGCCACTAGGTCCCTGGATGTCACTGGATGAGACAAACTTACACTGTGCGCGACCAGCATAGTCTGTCCATATGCTGGTCGTAAATATAGTACCGTCCATGTTCACAGTCATATGCCATTATGTGGTGACTGGACATGTACAGCTTATTTCCTTAATCAAATATAACCTACCGATATACCTATCAATTTTAGCTATTATATGTTCGAAGACGATCACTACTGTCACCACACTGGCGTCGTTCATGTTGTCGTTCAGACTTCTGTTAATCTTATATTCAGTTCATACTTCCTTATTCAATATCTCGTTGATATATATTTGGTGATATACATGCATATGTTTTGTCACAACGTCCTGCTTTTATCACTCACCAGATTCAATCAGTTCGAGTCATTGGCATATCTTTGTCGGCTGGAATGACTGAGCAGATTCTCAACCACAACTTGTTATATGTTAAGGTGACTTGATCATAAATTTCTTCTTGCATCATTTACCACAAAATCAAACTGCAACTAAATCCTTCATTAACGATTTCCTTCCACAACTGTTAGCCTGTTAATGAACGTTGCACAGGACATCCGCATTGCACCATTCACCATGACCTACACATATGTATGTGTGCTGAAACAATACCGTTTGCTGGAATGACGTTATATGTAATTATGCTTAGCCGGAAACCGGTGTCGTTAATCAAATCAGGCTGGATAAGGTGGTTATGTTTACGAGTCACTGAGTGCCAAAGTGTCAAGATGTATTCTGTAATTTTGTTATGTTGATCGTTTTCGACCATTTTGAAAGTATCGGAATTCTTAACAATAAGAACATCGTATTCACGTGAATTGATATGTACACCATGTGGTACATACTATTGTATCTCTGACTTGTATTTCTAATTCATAAAATATTGTCTCATGAATTTAGACATGTGCATGGTTCATCTAATTGGTAACATAGTGCCCATGGGTATCAATTGGATACTTTCACATGCTTGCAAGCTTCTGTCAGTAAGATTGCATACATTTATTGATACGCTTTTCTATATAGAACTGGAAACGTGCTTAATACCAATGTATGGTCGTAGTAAAAGTTACCAGGTATGTTGAATAATAAAGAACTGACGTCACCACATAATAATGAAACTGGGTATTGTTTGAGCAGGTTTGAAGCCTTGCCCAGATCACAGATTGGTAAATATACGTAAAGACGTGGCATATGATGTATACGTCAGAAGTATAGAGGCGCCGTTATTGTACAACTTCTGTAAAATCCTAAAACACAAAATCAGTACTGAATTTGAGAGATGAGAAGTAACATCTCTGACTTTTGGCCACTAGGGTGGTGACATTTAAGTATATGATCATCACATTACTGAAGCATCATGTACGTCACTACTGCCGACCAACTTATGTCGATTAAACACATTAAGTCTAACAAAAATGTTTAAATGTAAGTACTTTTTAATCAATAACAACAAAGTCACTCTCCCCAATTTTTTTTCATTTCATGAAATTTCATCCAATATTGATTTTATAGCGAAAAAACGATTTTCCTATGGGAGCTTATCATGGTGGAAAGAGATGTGAAAGGGCAGGGGAAGGAGTACAAAAATTAAAATGAAAATTTTGAAAATTGGCTCCGAAACCTGGCTAGATAGCTTGGAATTGATGTAACTAACAAAACAAAAGTTAGATTTTTAAAATAGGTCTACAAATAAAAATAAATTAATAACATGTTAAATTCCTATAGAAAACTAGTTTTTTTCGCAATAACACCAAACGATCGTCGACAGCAAAACGTGGAACAGACAGTAGTTGTTTATAAATGTTATAGTATATCATACCTCTTGTTTTAATGTAGTACATCATACATCCTGGTCAAAACCAGTACCAAAATAAACTTCATTCATTCATTATTGGATCGACATCATTTTTTTCAAATTTTGATCGCATGCGTAGCTATTAAAAAAATCATCTGCGAAGTTGGTAGGGGTCGAAATAAAAAATCACAAAATTGATTATCACGCGTTTGTTAAATTTCAGAGGATACATTTTGATTTAAAATGTACTGTCTGTGCGAAATTCCTCAATAGCCAGTGTGCCCACCCTGCGCCCTAATAGTTGACGTAATTCTCTGACGCATTGAACTGACGTAACGCGTGATCATGGGCATATTACGCCATTCGCGCTGCAATTTCAGCGTAAGCTGACGAGCATTGTTAAGCTGGTGGTTTGCTCTAGCGTTCCGACCGAGTACATCCCAGACGTGCTCGATATGTTTGACATCGGGGGAAACCGCAGGCTATTGCATGACGTCCATGTTGTTCATTGCCAATAACTGTGTGGTGGCCATGGCAGCGTGCGGGCGTGCATTATCTTGCTGCAGCGTCACGTCAGGACCATACTTTCGAATGAATGGCAAGACATGTGGCCTTAAAACGTCATCAATATAACGTTGGGCAGTGATGTTGCTCTATATAATTACCAGCTCTGTCTTGCGGTTTCCCATAATCACGCCCCAGACCATTACGCTTCCTCCTCCAAACCTATCCCTCTCCACCATACAGCAGTTCTTGCGTCTGTATACATGCAATCTGCCATCTGCGTGGCTGATGATGAACCGAGATTCGTCTGTAAACAGACCTCTGTCAGAGTCAGTCTGCCTCCAATTAAGATGGCGTCGACACCACAACAGCCTGGAGGCACAGTGATGCCTGGTAATTACCTGACCAGTGTACGGGTGTCGAACTCTGATTGGTTGTGCGTTACGACGTAACCGATTACGGATGTTTTGCCCAGAGACCCCGTTACGCCGAGCCGTGACGGAGGCTGGCAAGTGAGTCAACGTAATGTAATGGTCCGTTCTTGCAGTCGTCACACGAGGCCTACCAGCTCGAGGACGACCCCGAAAGACTCCAGTGTCCCTATAGCGTGCCACAAGTCGCTCAATCGTTTGCATGCAGCACCCAAACCAACATGCAACGGCACGTGCCGTGACGCCAACCTCCAACATCCAAATTACCTGATATCTGTCCGTTTCACAAAGCCGTGGCATAATGAAAACAGAGAATTAATGAGGATCTTTTTTAATTTTTCGTTAAGATGAATCGTACGATGTGTACTCACCACATGTATTTACCTTGTGTTCAGCTTGCACGTGGAAAAGGTGGTAAACAGCATTCCGATTCGAGACCGAAATATACACGGCGAACACATGGCAAACTGTACACAGTCGTATTATCAATATCGCCAGGACTATACATATATATTCATTGCCCATAGTACATTTACGTAGACACGAATAATTTAAAAGAGGGACGTTTCTAAATATACATGTAGTATATAGCACACATCTTAAATACACGTAATATATCACACAACAAATATACATGTAGCATATCACAAATCATATATACATGTAGTATATCACACATCATATATACACGTAGCAATTCACAGAGCTTATAAACATATACTACTCACTAGATGCATGTCAAATATGACACATTCGAAAAACATGTAATATATCACACATACTTTATACATGTAGTATATCACACACCATATATACATATAGTATATCACATATCCTATATTCATGTAGTATATCACACATCCTTTATATATGTAGCACATCACACATCCTATATTCATGTAGTATATGACACATCCTATATACATGTAGTATATGACACATCCGATATATACATGTAGTATATCACACAATATGTATACATGTAGTATATCACACATCATATGCATACATGTAGTATGTCACACATACTATATATATGTAATATATCACACAGCCTATATACATGTAGTATATCACCCATCATATATACATGTAGTATGTCACACATCCTATATATCACACATCATATATATACATGAGTAGTATAAAGGGAGTCAAAATGATACCACTACCCTTTATAAACTAACCCCACCACCCCCGAAAAATCAAAAATTGGTTAATGAGGAAATTATCCCCCACCACCCACGAAAAATCAAAAATTGGTGTCATAAATACATCATATTTATTTCACGTCCAATTGAACAGATACAACTATACTAATAAAAAGGATCTATTTTTGTCTGGTCGTCATATTGGTGTCATAAATACCTTATGTATTTTTCAACGTCCAATTGAAAATATAAATTTAATAGGTTATAATAAAATATTATAACAAAATGGATAATAAAATACGCAACGAATTGGAATTTTGTAATGACTTTTATGGAGAATTTTACGCTGTTTCTACAGTATTAAAACACGGTAAAATGACAATACTATGTTGTATCGAATACATGAAATATCAGCGTAATTTATTACGCTGCGATAAAAACGTTGCATTTACAATATTAAACCGGCAATTATGTCGCCGGTATAAGGATCAAATTTGTGTAATGAAGCGACTAAATAGGATCAATTGGATCGGAGAAACACTACCGAAATATTATCAAACTAATTTTATAAAACAGTTTAAAATCAAAGATTCGTTTACGGATATGCGTTTCTACGATATCGCTTTTAACGAAGAAATTGGAAAATTATTAGAAGAAATTGGAAATTGAACAGAAAAAAACAACTATTAGAGAAAATGGATAATACAATACAATTGGAATTGAAAATTTTTAATAACTGTGTTGAAGAAGTTTACGAAGAATACGGGGGTTATAATCCTGTATATAAATTCTATAAAATGAGAACACTAGGCGATATCGAATATATGAAATACCAGCGTAATTTATTACGCTCCGACAAAAACGTTGCATTTACAATATTATACCGGCAATTATGTCAACTATACAAGAGGCAAATACGAACATTAAGACAGATAATGCGTATCGGATATGAAACTAAGGCTTATTATATAAAACTATTAAAACCCAACGATTCGTTTACGAACGTACATTTCTACGATGTCACTTATAAATTTATATTGTAATCACAACACCAAGCAGACGACAATGTTTCACTTACACGTGTTTTAAACATGCAACTTATGTGTCCTACCTTACACGTATATTAAGTGTCCATTTTATAGAGAGATTTACACGATTACGTCTTCCGGGATGGAAAATAAACACACTGTAATATATAATACACACACGGATATTGATAGCCTTATCGATGGTATGTAAACGGGCTATCAATTTACACAGGTGGTGTGTACACAGTTTATAAACACTTAGTGAGGGTTATATAGTTCACGAATTTCCGGGATGGTTCGTTATTTAATAAAATTATTTATAATTTAAAGCGGAACACCCCCTATTATATTAATTTTAATAAAATTATTTATAATATTTTCAACAACAAAGTTAGGTTTATATACGAAAACACAGTTCATTGTCGGGACGCCGGCACTAATATCTCAACAGTGAGATAAGTTTCGCCACATGTAATTCACTCTGGCCGCTCTGCACATTATAGCGGATGGAGGTAACGATGAGGTGAGGTCCGCGGCATCGGTCCAATGATGGAGTGTAGGAGATGTGAGTGTAACACACCTCGCTAAGCCGAAAAAATAAAAAAAATAGAAGAAATTAAGCGAAGGCTTAGCGGGGTGGACCCAGAAGGGTTTTGCTGGCGCGGGTTCGAGCCTCGGTGGAACCTAAAACTTTTTTTCCTTTTTTTCTTTTTAAATTGTTAATAATTTTCCTAAAATTAATTAATAAATTGTTTACTGCACCAATATATTTAATTTTATAATTAATTTTATAATTTTCTTTAAATAAATTATTTTATAAAATATCACAATGGTGCTGTAACATTTCCTCCGACTTTATTTCCAAGTTTTACCCTAAATTTATCCCAATCAGTACACTCAATTTTGGGCATGGTGGCGCGCGCCTTGATTCTCATATCATTTTTTAATTCTTCATATCTCCCCATTTCTTCCACCACGGATTCAAACTGTAAATTTGATATTTTCTTATCGGCCAACGCTTTGGACACCATAACTTCGATGCTATTTTTCTTAGACCTAGCGAGAACGGATATTCTATCATGTTTTCTACTTTTTTTCTCGAGTTTTCCACCCGCCGCCCTAATTACCATACACAGCAACACAGAAACGGCCGACACCGCACATAAAATCCCCGCTACAGGAACCGTTATAATGGTGGATATAGTTGCAGCTGTCCCCGCCCCACACAACACAGAAACACTTGCCAGAACCGTACTAGATGCTTCAGCTATGTTCACCGCGCGCTTATATTTGTTAGCGTTTTTCTATTTGCACATTCTCTAACTAAAATATCCTGCATAGCGACGATATTATTCAACCTAAAATTTGAACTTCTTTCGTTAATTGTACACAGTGTTGGTGGAGTGGTATTGACAGTTGGATACAGTGTTGGTGGAGTGGTATTGAGAGTTGGATACAGTGTTGATGGATCGGTATTGACAATTGGAAGCGGTGATTCGTTCATATTTAAATTTTACAAATTTATTTCAATATATTAGTATTTACACAATAAGTTCAATTAACAATGAGACAATAGTGGAAGAACTCTCTTGGTCACCAATTTTCGTAACAAAGTTAATAACACTACCTTGGGAAAGTCTAATTCGATCATCACCGGCGAACGAAACCACCGTCGAACTATCTCCAGAGATTTTAGTGACTCCAAACCCCCGTTCTTCCCCATCTACTACAATATTTATCGCGACCGCGCCCACAGGTTTACCACTACCATTAACCGAGCAGACCGCCATTCGGACAACTTCACCTGCAGCTGTCATAGTGTATCCCCCATATTTATTACTCGCTTTGGCACCGAACGAATATTCATAGTGCCCCACAACCAATGGGCCCCGCTTCTCAGCCCAAACTGTTATGACACGTTTTGGCGTTTTCATTGTTTGCACTATTCCGGCAAGCGCATTGTTTGCGTTATATGCCTCAGTACGAATCTTATAAGAGGCCCCCTCAAGAGCTTTGGTCGCGGCTATGCGATCATGTTTCAGTTTATCGGTTATTTTCCCATCTAGTTCGGTAAGTGTCACTTCTCGGTTGAGAGAGTCCTCTAAGCGCAACGCATCATAAGCCTCCGTAATGGTCGCCTGGTGGCCTTCTAGGGCTTTATCAATACCCGACCAGGTCTCTTTTTGAAATTCGGTTATTTTTTGGTCTAGTTCAGCAACCGCCGCTTCTCTGGTGAGAGATTCCTCTGAGCGAAACACCTCATAAGCCTCCGTAAGGTCTGCCTGGTGGTTTTCTCGGGCTTTTTCAACACCCGACCGGGCCTCTTTTCGAAATTTGGTTATTTTCCCATCTAGTTCGGTAAGTGTCGCTTCTCTGTTGATAGAGTCCTCTAAGAGCAACACCCTATAAGCCTCCGTAATATCCGCCTGGTGGTCTTCTCGGGCTTTCTCAATACCCGTTCGGACTCCATCAAGATCAAACCGGGTCTCTTTTTGAAATTTGGTTATTTTTTCGTATAGGTCAGTAAGTGCCGCTTCTCTGTTGAGAGAGTCCTCTGAGCGTAACGCCCCATAAGCCTCCGCAATGGCCTCTTTGTGGTCTTCTCGGACCCCCTCAACCCCCGACCTGGTCTCTTTCAGAAATTCGGCTATTTTTTCGTCCACTTCAGTAAGTGTCGCTTCTTTGCTGTGAGAGTTCTCTAAGCGCAACGCATCATAAGCCTCCGCAAGGGCCTCCGCAAGGTTCGACTGGTGGTCTTCTCGGACTTTATCAATACCCGACCGGGTCTCTTTTCGAAATGTGGTTATTTTTTTATCTAGTTCAGTAAGTGCCGCTTCTCTGATGAGAGAGTCCTCTGAGCGCAACACCTCATAAGCCTTCATAAGGTCCGCCTGATGGTCTTCTCGGGCTTTCTCAATACCCGACGTGGCCTCTTTTCGAAAATTGATTATTTTCCCGTCTAATTCAGCAAGTGTAGCTTCTTTGCTGAGAGAGTCTTCTAAGCGCAACGCATCATAAACATCCGTAATGTCAACCTGGCGGTCTTCTCGGGCTTTGTCAATCCCCAACCGGGCCTCTTTTCTAAATTTGGTTATTTTTTTACCTAGTTCGTTTAGTTCCGTATGCGTTTCTTCACGACTTTGTGTATTCACAGCCAGGGCATATTCTCTAAGTTGTGATAGTAGACTCTTGTGAATCTCGTCCGTGGCCCTCGATATAGTTCTATTGATCAAGGCCTTTGTGTTTTGGGTAGTTAAAAAGTCGCCCTCTGTCGGGATGAATCCCCCTTCTGCCGGTTCCAAATTCTTTGAATTTGTCACCCAATCGGAAGAACTACCTGGTCCGTATATACTCATAATGTTGATAATATATATTACGAACATGCGTTTAATTCTAAATAATTTTCATCATTTTATCAATTAATTTGAAATTTCTAGGACGACCGAAATCGGGTAATCGTTCTTCAACTCTCGCCCTTTATCATCAAGAATAGAAATCTTCAACTCGTGGATGTGTCCCGATTCCAAAACTTTCATCTCGGGGTGTGGGAAGTCTCGCCATAGAAACAGTCGCTGGCGGGCACAGTTTTCAGTAATGTGCTGGGGGATCCGTCTACCGTGTTGTACGATGTGTTCACCCGATCAAGGTGCACCCCGAGAGTTTTCTTGAAGGCGAAGTTTACTGGGGTATCGCCGCGGTGATAACCCTCGGTGAAGACAAAGGTCCCCGGGACCAGTCGCCCTTCATCCTCGTTGTAATGGTGTTCATATTTAAATCCTAACATTGAGGCCAACCCCGGAGTGATCTCTAATCTTTTATCAACGTCCAATGTCGCAATCACCGTGGCTTTTGAGATTTCGAGAGTGACACTACTAGGTATATTCCTTGCGATTAAAGCTTGGACATTTCTGAAACCTCAAAGGCCAGGAAGTAATCCGGCAGCTGATTCCCCAAAAGCTACGGGCATGATAGCCTCTACACGTTCTATTCCTTTGATATCCTTGTACATTTCAATGTTTTTCCACCCAACCGTGAAGGTGATTGATCTAAGGCCTACCCGGCGTTTTCCACAGCAGTTGTCTATTAATTTTTGAAGTTCACAACTCTCTTTTTGAACATTAGTGATAGTAGAAAACATAATAATATCTTTCAATGGATACCAAAGCATTTAGCTTTAACTCTAATGTAAAGTACGCGGTCGGAGGTAAATACACACAAAAAGACGTTGTTAACCGCCTTGTAAACACAACCGTAACGGTTAGACCGGACAGCGGCTTTGCCACAAATTTCCCTAACATCTTTGAACAATATAGGCTGCCCAAGATTACTACGATGGAGGTGGTAAACGGGTGGAAAGCAACACCGATGCAGTTTTGGCAGAACCAAATAAATTTCGCTGTGTGGTGCGCAACAGCCGGGTGTGGAGTTTCATATAAAGACCATCTGACATCCAAGAATGTCATGCTCCGAAGTGTCTACAACTTTCACGTGTATTATACTATTAGGAGGATTCTCAAAGAACTAGGTATTTCACTACCTCAAGACGACGCCTGGGATCCAATTTCCAACGCATACGACCGTATGGCGTTTGAAAGACTGTGTAACGAATTTAACGTTTCAAAAGACGCGGACTGGAGACAGAAAGCATTTCCTACCACCACCGGCCTAGGGGACGTTCTCATTCGGGGCCAGTCCGGGAATTGGACGCAGACTGATTTTAGACACGATCACTCCGGTGACCACATCGTCAGTCGGAACGCCGGGAATTTTGACCCCGCGATGATGACATTCGGGCCGGAAGTGTCTGGAGGTCGGCACTGTGGCGTGTTTTCTTGTAAAATGTTACCTCCGAAACGGGCTCACGTCGATTACATACAGCAGGCTGCTGAGGTTCAGGACGCGTGGGGTACATTTATGTTAGATAAGGGTATAGGGTTCACGCAGGCCGGGGTTACTCGCGTCAACGACTCCATTCGCACATACGTCTGGTCCATCCTCGGCGCACAGAAGCAAACTCGCAGTTCTATACTGGGCACGGGAACAGTGTTTGATGCACCAAAACAATTATTGGCACTTGTAGAGGACGCCATCTCAGCTAGGGTGGACCTGGAGAAGGCGATCCAGAATTATCAAGACGTTTTGCAGAATGCCAGCACCCCAGTAGACTATGTATTTGGAATAGGTCTTTATATGGCGCCGAGCAATATGATACTACGAGACGACCCGGTTGACGGTTACAATAATCAGATCGTAATCGCCACCGCCAATCAAAAAATCGGCCACAACGGTAACGTGAACACGGATATCATCAAGCGCACCCCCAACATGATCGGGTTCACCCAATCTGCGATTGGTGTTGATGTTGTAAATTCAAATAAATTTGAAAAAGATTTCATAAAACCCCCAATTCACGAATTGGCCACCCCATCAAGTTCATTTGAACCCGTTGTTTCACCCACACCCCCAATCAATCAGAAATTGGGTGAAATTGGAAGCACAACACACGAGGAGGAGAAATTAGGGCTCGTCATCGCCCTCGTGGCGATCGGATTATTTACGCTTTGGTTGTAGGAACTCTCTGGCAGAGAATAATAGGAGACCGGCGATTGCCACGATTAAAGCCCAAGTATTATTGGTGAGCCATCCGACCGTTTTTGATAATATAGATAACAAGAAGGAGAGGAGACCCCCGATCAACCCAGGCAGCGCGGCAGCCAACTTTCCTGCTAATTTAGCCAGGAGATTGGCGAGGGCTTTTAGTTGTTTTTTTATCCATTCTTTAACCCCACCGGATGGTGCTGGTGCTGGTTCTGGAGCTGGTGCTGGAGCTGGTGCTGGAGCTGGTGCTGGAGCTGGTGCTGGTGCAGCACCAGCATTGACAGCTACAAATAGAGACGATATAGATAGAATTAGGGTTGATATAATCATACTGAAAGCCGCGATGACGGTTACTATCGTGACACCCTGCTTTCTGAACAGAGTGCGAATACGCGCACCGAGTGTAGTGTCCTCGTGCAGGACCCTCGAGATTGTTTCGCGGCTCCGACTTAATTGAGCGGAAAGCGTCTCACGGTTAGTCGAGGCAGCCTCCAATCGAGCTTCTCTTTCGTCACGCAACGACCGCAGGAGTTTCTTGATCCGCTCGGTAGATTCTCTATCGCCCCGTGCTTCCTTTATTTTTCTTTCTTCTAGAGCGATATGTTTGTCCAGCGCTGAGAGTTTGGAGAGGTTATTGACTAGTTCGCCCCGAGTTGTTTGCAGAACCTTATCGAGTCCCCGGAGTTCGCGAAGAGGTAACGGTGGGTCAAACTTCGTGCCGTTTATTTCGTTGACCGTGGTTTCAATCGTGTTAATAACGTCGGTGGCTACGCGAGGGATCTCGCTGAGCTCGATCGTTTCTATAGTGGCGGCCGTCTTCTCCAGCGTTTCGTCGGTAGACTGTAGGGTTTTTACCATTTTTGTAGGCAGCGGCGCCTGAATGTCGTCGAGCACTCCGAGAGCTCGACCGAGGAGTGCTCCATATCGCTTCAATGAAGAGGGGCTGAGGAACTTGTTTGGGTGGTTCTTGTACGTCAGCAACTTCCAGGTATTGCCCCATTTAACCCACATGTCTCCTCTTTTAGTGCTGCGAAACTCCAACGTGGCCTTGATGCCGCGTTTAGACACTATACTCTCCCACCGTTTCACCAGAGTATCCGTTTCCTTGGTAGACGCCAGCTCATTCTTGGAGATCCCCTCAGGAATCTTGGCACCGCCCGCCCATGTCGGAGTTTTGGATTTGGCCTCCCACGTTTCGAAATGTGTACTCGCCTCGGGCGGGTACTCGATGAAGGACGTTTCGTCCTCATCATCGAAGTAGTCATCAACGTCCAAGTCCTCTCCGCGGCTACATGGATAGGTATCATCAACATAATCATCATCATAATCATCATCATCGAGATAATCGTCTCGGTCGCCCGTAGTGCGATCGAATTCGTCCATGCCAATATCGAGACCAGCCATCTTTAATAATTATTATTATATTAAAGACAAAACAATACAGGTTTAATAGTTTCAATAAAATTAATTATGTCTTCGAGTCAATACGGTCGCAAACTCAATCCATACCGCAGACTGCGTGAGCCCCTCGGGGCAAAAGGCGTGAGACAGAGTGTCGTTATTACGAACAACCCATCGACGATCGACCAGAACCAGCAGCTCTTAGTCCGCTTCCCCAACCTCGGAACTCACGACGTCATTGTTCCGGGTACTGTTCGCCTCGCTTTCACTATTTCGCTAACGTCGACGGACGCGGACCGAACCGTCGTTCAGAACCTGGGTCGCGCCATAGTCAAGAAGACCATGATAAAGATTTCTGGTAATGAGGTGATGTCGATCGATGACAGCGACGTCTACCATTGCTACCAGGACCTGTGGAAGACGGCACAAGAGCGTGAAAACGCTGTCTATCAGGGTATTGACACCAGCAAAAATAAGAATGTAACCAAACTTAGAATCGGAGCTGCTAACAAGGCAGATAACAACGCGAGTGACAACGCGGTCGCGGGCGCTTACGGCAACCGCTTCTACATCCCGCTCGACTTTGAGTTGCTAGAGAGTCACTTGCCCTACTATCAGAGTGCTTTGGCTGACCGCCTCGAATACGAACTAACGTTCAACGACTACGGCCGAGTTCTCATAGCCACCGACATGTTATCGATGTATACGATCGATAATGTTTCCCTGGAGTACGACATGGTCACGATGCCCGAACTCGCGCGATTGATCAGAACCCAGTACGCCGAGCGCGTTGCCATACTTTACGACCGAGTTCTTCGCCATCGCAAGATGCCGAAAGACAAAAGCGACACATTGTGGAATATTAATGTCAACGTACCCGCCCGCTCGATGAAAGGTATACTGATGTTGTTCGAGGATGCTCGGTTCGCGTTAGGTGCTAGAAAAACCGACAAATTCTATAACCCCAAAATCACGAAGGTAGAGGTGATGATCGAGGGAGTCCCCAATCAACTCTACAGCGCGGGTCTTCGCGCGCACCAGCAGTGGGATGAAGTAAGAAAGCAGTTTGCTGCCGGATCTAAGCGCTCTCCGGAGGTTGCAGCAGTTGCCAAAGACCTGCATCTCTCGGCCGTCTCCCTCGCGGAGTTCCTGAATACCAAATACGCGTTATGGCTAGACATGGGAGCCAGCGACAATGACCAAATACACGGTAGCGGACGCCAAGTTGAGAACGCTAGTGAGGGTGTGACGATCCAGATAACCAAAGAGGCGGGCGGAGCCGGGCCATTGAACGTGTACTTATATATAATTACAGACGCACAACTCAACATCGAAGATGGCCGATACGTCTCAGCACTCTACTGATTTAATAAAAAAATCATCTAACGATTTATTAATTAATTTTAAGAAAATTAACAATCAATACCAATTCACGATTGGAGATGCTCACTCTGCCATAATATGTGGGAAGACAGGATGTGGAAAAACGGTTTTCATCCTAGACTTGCTCGAGGACTCCTACCGCGATGCCTTTCGTCATATTGTGATCCTGTGTCCCACTGTGCGGCACAACGATACTTATCAGCGGCGCCCTTGGATATGGTCCGATCCTGAGGTATACGTTATTGACCCCGGTGATAGGCTTCACGATTGGCTGCGTGGTTTATACCAAAAATTCCAGGGTGAGCCCACCCTATACGTGATTGATGATTGCTCAGCCAAGGCGCGATGACCAAAAAGAAGAACATGCTCTCCGAGCTCGCATTTTCTGGCCGCCATGCTAGGCAAAGCGTATGGATCTCCACTCAAAAATACAACGCCGTCCTCAAGGATCTGCGCGAGCAAATGAAATGGGTCGCCCTCTTTCACTGCAAGGACCGAGACTCATTCGATGACTGTCTTCGAGAGAATGACGTTATCCCAACGCGCGAGGAGCGCCTGGAGGTTCGACAGATGCTTTCCGAAACTAAGCACGCCAAGCTTCTGCTAAAGACTGATCAACCAACTGCTTATAAAGTTATCAATTAATTTTATAATTAGCAATTACTTAACGCTCGTTAGTAATTGCCGAGTAAATGCTTAACAATTAATTTAAGAAAATTAGTAATTACTGAACAATGCTGAACAATGCTGAACAATGATGAACAAATGCTGAACAAATGCTGAACAAATGCTGAACAATGGTTAACAATGTTAACAATTTGGTGCTCCGCTGCGAGCTTTGTTGCGAGCATAATGGTGATCATAAGTATCGGGTGGTGCGCTTGGCAATATGTTAAAGTGATGAGACTTGTTAGAATAGTTAAATTAATTTTAAGAAAAATGAACTGCGACGAACTTCTCGATCAGCTAATAGAAGAAACCTCAACTCCAACTGCCAACAATAATGATCCGACAGCGCAATCGGAATCGGGGGTTGGTATTGGGTTGAGTGCAACGACTCCGAATGAAAATGAAAATGCGGCGCGACGAGAGCGGCTAGCTGCGCTGGTTGCTGGGGGACAATCGGAACATTATCTCGGTAGGCGTCTCTCAGTTTTTCAGGTGGATAAGATGTCAGATGCGGAGATCGATAAAATGTATGCGCGATACGAATCCAAATTGGGAGCGGAGATGACAAAAACTCTCGGAAAGGCGGCTATTCATTTGTACGCAACCGCCGTTAGTATACTTCTCCCTATACCAAACACCGCGGGATTGATTGACGATCTAGAGACTGACCCTTTTATAGGTCACACTCTTAGAACAGCCTGCTGCTCAATTTATCACAAGTTTGGAATGTACTTAGCTCCGCTGACAACCGCGTTGACCACTCGTAAACACTGTCAATTTGGACATATATGCCCACGAACTATAAGCCCTGAAAATTCTTTGAATTTGTCACCCACTACCAACTCCCGTTGGAGTTGGACTGAACCCCAATTCATGAATTGGAGTTGGTTTGTTGGTGGTAGTCTGGCAGTTGTTGGTGCCCTGTGCGTGTGGAAATACCCGAAAAAACAACCAGCCAGTGTTCAGAAGAAAGTTACGAAACACCAATCATCAACAATGTTGAATTTGGATGCGCCCCATTTAAACATTGATCGCGACCCCTTTTATATGCAATAATTATAACAATGGCTGAACAAGATGGTAAAATGTTAGTGAATGCGCTTTATCACGCCGTGGTGATATCGGGTTTCAGTATCGGGTATGCTCGACTATCAAAGATGGCCCTAGGAGGAACCGCTCCCAAATTGGACTTTACTGTGAGAGACGTAGGGCTCGCGACCTTAGATGTAGCGGCCGCAGTTTGGACCGAGTTATCTAGTTAAAGCTGGAATTCTACCAGTTAATATATGGAAATAAATGGCTTCAATCGCAGTAATAGTAGGTGGTGCGCTTGTAAACGCATTGGCGTTCAGCGGTAGCAACATTATATTCTCTAAAATGAAAAGCTCGAACGTGGATGAGGAGCGTAAGCGTCATGATTTAGCTGTAGAACAACTCAATAGCGCAAAGGAAGCGTGGTCGAAAAAACGAACCGCCCATCTGGACTGGGTCAATGAAGAGCTTCGCCGCGAAAATCACGCCGCGCAAACTTTTCAGAACGTTGAAGAAGCCAACCGCGAGTACGCGCTGGCATATCCGCACAAAAGTCTCGATCCAATGGATCGCGAGCCACAACTTTCAGATTTCTATGTACCGTCAGAGGCCCAAAAAGACCGCGAGATCGCGTTCATCGTCGTGGGCTCGTCGGCTACTATATTCAATCGAGATTTTAAATTAATTAATTAAAACAATTTTTTTTTATAAAAATATATATATAGAACGATGTTAGTTGACGAACTTTATGACGCTATGATCGATGTGGGCTACACTGCCCAAAAACATCGTTTACCTGGTGCAAAGAGTATGATTCGTCTGGCCCGAGATTGTCTCGAGACGTGGCGCGAGGACGAAAAAGCGGCCACCCTTTTCGCAAAGCGGATGTTAGATTCCTCCATCAACAATGTTGAATTAGATTCCCCTCTCCTGTTCCAACCCAAACGCGATTGGGGCTGCAGCGAAACTTCCAACAAAGGTTTATTATTAACGACGCAGTTACCGGACGAACTGGCGAGGGCATGTTGGAGATTGTCCGATATATTAGAATACTTCGCATACGATGAACACGCGCAAACTTGATACCAAACCCTCGGTTCGCTTAGCGCGCAAGCTAGCGAACACGTACTATAGCCCCCGCGGGTACTGGAAGGGACTCGCGGCCATCAAGAACCTCGCGGCGGCGACCAATGTTTCAGAAAACGCTGTCAAGGAATGGCTCAAGAAGCAGGCCATCTGGCAGATCTATTTACCCGCGCCTCACAATATTCCGCGCCCGAAATTCGACGTGCCGGTGCCGAACCAAGTTCACCAAGCGGATCTCCTGTTTCTACCTCACGATCGCGTCGGTCGCAAGACGTACAAGTACGCACTGACAATCGTTGACGTAGCGAGTCGTTATAAGGGGGCTGAGCCGTTGACCACTAAAGAGTCTAAGGAAGTGGCCGAGGCTCTTTCCCGAATATATAAGAGGAGTCCTCTCAAATGGCCAAATCTTCTCCAGGTCGATCCCGGCCGCGAGTTCATGGGCGCGGTCTCTCATATATTGTCTAAGCATAAAGTTTCTATCAGACGCGGCCGCGTCAACATCCACCGGGACCAGGGGATCGTGAAACGCTTCAATCGAACCCTGGCTGAGAGACTGTTCGGACACCAATACGCTAAAGAACTTGTAGACCGTCATTCGCGATCGACCGAGTGGGTGGCCAGACTGCCCGCCGTGGTCTCCGCACTGAACGGAGAGGTGACCAGATTGATAGGTAAGAAGCCTGTAGATGCTATCAAGTTTAAAAGGGTGACGAGCAAGCCCTCTGCCGTCTCGCGCGGGCGACCCGTTGGTTTAGAGGAGCAGCGGCTTCCATCAGATATTGACGTCCGGTACCTCTATCAACCGGGAGAGCTCGAAGGTGGCAGCCGCCGCGCGACTGATCCCGTGTGGTCTCTCAATGTATATCATCTAGATCGATCTATTACGAAACCTGATGAGCCCGTGCTCTACTATTTGGATGATGGGCCATCTCGAGGGTTTGTTCGCGAAGAACTTATTATGGTGCCTTCCGACACCCAGCTACCCCCGGATCGTCAGATTCTTTAGAGATGTTCTGTATGTATTTCGCCTGGTAACACACGTCTTTTATCGTAGTATGCCGAGAGTCCTAATTTTTGTTGACAGTACGTTTTCATAACGCCGTCTTTCATTTTAAATCCTCTATTTTGTGCTACATCTATAATGTGTTTTCCATCTTCTGTAGTTTCACTTAGTACTCGTTTATATCTATCCCAATTTAAATTGTTAGTTCTCTTGGACATTCCTTTCGCAGAGATTTTTATTAATTTTAATTTGTTCCAAATTATTTTTAGTGAAATTAATATTTTCAACGAAATAACACTTACTAGATAACGCTATCGCCCTATCCCCGCTAAATTCCATTTTGAAAAGTCCGGGCTCTCTTTCGCTCCATTTATCCCAAGCCAACCATTTATTTTTTTCTTTTTCAAACTCGTCTAGTAAGTTAGGTCTAATCAATTCCGCTATCGTTTTTCCACTAACTCCTATATACATACTATCAGTATCCATCTGTATTAATTCAAAGTCTTCTCTTTTTACGTATTTGTCTAGAAATTCGTAGTAAAATTCCAACATTCTCAATTTAGCTAGTTGATAAACCGCTATTCCACAATGGAATGGTTTATTTACCGCACACCTGGGTTTTCTTGAATATATTTCGTACGCTTCTCCTATCTCTTCCAAATCGTCAAAGATTGCAGATCTTAATGCTTTGTCAACACAGGTTTCGTTTTGTGTATATGTCGTATTTAAATGTCTCTCCGTTGCCTCTATCATTTTTCCACAACACGAGTTTCCTAATAATTTCATTACGTCGGCTACTGGTTTCTTATTTGGTTCTACATCACCTGTTCGTCTTGCGGCTGTAACTTCTTTTGCGAACCATTCGAACGGTTTTCCGCTAATATAATCTATAACACGATGAACTCCAGTTATTTCTAGGCCGTGTTTTAAATACCATTTCAACAGTGGCGCGTACAGCAATACTTTAGTGGCGGTCATAGATCCCACCAATTTTCTTCCATTTCCTCTAGTTCTTCCAGTATCTTCCAAATATTTTATCATGTGTGTGGGAACTTCATCAACCTCTACTTCTCTGTTTATAAATATTGGGGACATTTCAGAAAACTTATCTTTTAAGTTGTGTGGAACTTCTATATCCACCTCCGCAAACCCAAACCAGTCTCCAGATAAAACTCTTTTACAAAACTTTTTAATAAATTTAGGATTATGTGGGGTATCTATATGGTGTATAGTTTCTCTCCCACACGGCATCTCTTTATTTAACGTAGATAAATATAACGCGTTTGCATCGTACCCCAAAACAGCCTTGCAGGGTTTGTTAATTTCATTTGAGGAACTAGATCTAATATTTGAAACACCAGCTTCTGCATATCGTGTAAATACTATTGATGGACCGCCAACTAGAGCGTCCTTCATCATTTCGTATGTTTCTTCTGTTGGTGCATATAGAGCATCCTCCGGTATAAATTTTTGTTCTTTAATGGTTCCTCTCAATAAATATTGTATAGCTACTCCAGGTAGTGTTACCGCATCTTTGAAAATATCCACACCTCTGTGTTTATAAAATTCACACATTTTTTCCACCGCTTCTAGGAACGGTGCTACATCTAAATCGCTATAATATTTCAACCAATCTCTGAAAGTTTTCATATTATTATCTTCGAAAATTCTACGACATTTACTTAATTCTGTTTCATCTATTAACATTTTCCCAGATAGTTTGGAATACCAATTCTCTATATCAGGTAGTCCTGGGTAATCGTTCTACCGGGTATGGAAGGTGTTCGAGCCAATTCCCACCCTTAAATATGAGCCGAATGAATGAATCGTTCTACCCAACGTAAGGAAAGAAAGATTTCTGTCCTTTGCATTCGTAGGCTTTTATCCAACTATCATAACTTACACCAGGTCCTAGATAAAGTATTACATCAAGAAATCTAAACTCTGGAGTAAATAGAAATATTGTTGCGTTTGCCCGTTTTCCGACCATTACTTTCTTTGTTGTTGATGCCAGTTCGCCTACTAGGTATTTCTTTATTAAGTTTATATCGTACTTACTGCTGTTAAAACCTATAACCGGTACTTGCTCTATCCACTGTTCGATCTTGGCGATTTGGTTTTTACGTAAATGTTCTGTATTAAACCTATATCTTGACCACACTTCTTCTCTTATAGCATTTCCCCTGACTTTCAAATCTTCTACGAATTTTTCTATAAGTTTTGCGGGATCTTTATCACAAATATGAGTTACTGTTCCTGAGAAATTATATCCTATACTAACGCTTACCGGAACGTGCTCGGCTTCGTACTCTAAACTATTACCGTTAGTTTCAACTTCTGGCTGGAGATACGCCTCAAAATCGTATACTATCTGATATGGATAAAGAGTAGTGTCGCAACCGATCTTTATGTCTTTACCCGTTCTTTGAAATTCGCATTCCCACATAACTACTTGGTTGAATTATTTGCTTCTTCTAATAAATGTATCTCTTCTCATAGTGGATGCGCGTTCTTCTTTTCTATGCTTTGCATGAATCTCACACCCGTGCCAGTAACAGCCGTGATATTGATATACGGTATTGGTTTCCGTACAGTATCCATCTACTGGAGCTCCTAAAATCCATCTTTCACCCCCGTGTCCACACTGTTCGTGATGAATGTGAATTCCCTCCCGCTTTTCCACAGAGTACATCCAATCGATCGCCCCATAACTGTTATAACTTTTTGGGTAGAACGCTTTCTCGAACGACGAACGCAGGCGCTCTAAATAATTACCATCACATATTACTTTTGTCTCACCTTTCATACATTTTGGTCCGTGTCTCTTCATATTACTCGCTTTTGTGAATCTCTGTTTACAATTCTGGCAGGCGTAAGTTTTAGATAGGTTTTTAAGGTTTTTTATCAGAAATGCGTGATTATTAAACAGTCCTATTGTCATTTGTTTATTACCTATTTCATTATAGTGTGCTGGTACCTTTTTCAACCACCATAGGTCATATTTGGTCGGTTGATATACTTCAATACCTACCTTAAAAACCTCTTCAACCTTTTTTAGATCTTAAAAAGGAATTGGTGAAACAACATTACTACCGAAATATTGCTTACTAAGTTCTTCCGCTTTTTCTGTACATCTGTCAGGTCTGATCTTTTTATCAAGGTGCATAGCTAGACACCTGAACAGACAAAGATCGTCATTATACTTATCTAAAGAATACATACCTTTTCTATTCCTCAACCATTCTGGAAGTTCTCCTCCTGCTGCTTCTTTGCATTGTAGTCCCAAATCTCTTCCCCTACTGCCCTGTATTAGCTTTACAAAAACCTCTACCCATCTTACAAACTTCCACTAAATATTTGGTCTGTCTATTTTATCGGACATTATTCGTGTTTGCTCCTTATCTGACAGCCATTTTTTAACGGTTTTCATTGATGATAGTGGTTCGCTACCACCGAGATTTTTGTGAAATATTAGAGTTTTAGGTTTTCCATTTTTAGTTTCCTCCATATGTTCTGGCTTGTAAGAATATGAATATCTCAAATAAAAATTTGTTGTTAGATACGGAGCGAGTTTATCGGACATGCGTTCAGACTCGTTGATGTCAATGTTTTTACGAAAGGATAATGTAACTACCCGTCTTCCATTTTCTACCTTTTCCAATGTTTCATCGTGAGCCCCCAATATTTCTTCACCTTTTTCCACTATCGCGCGAACTATAGATCTTTTATTTGGTATTTGGTCATCACCTGTGTGTCTAATTTGAGACAAATTATTTGTGCTTGAAGGTAATTCTTTAGAATTAGTTACACTAGCCCTTAGCTCCGCAATACTTTCTTTTTGAATTCTGTTACCAACTTCCTCCGCTAGTGAGAGGTCTTTAAATGCCCCTCTTTTATAGGCGCGGGTAAACCGCTTCATAAACGCCTCATTCTTTGTGGCATTTATCAGCTTTGTCAACCCCCTAACTCTCAACCGTGTACTATAAGTAATCCATAGAGATTCGGCTTCTCTTCTCAAACTTTCTATTTCTGGCGTTATCATATTTTCTGTAATATACTTTTTGTATAACCTATGAAATTTATCTGTTCAATTGGTCGTGAAAACATTAAGTTTTTTTTACGTCCAATTGAATATAAACATATACATATACATATACATATATAATGGAGTGTGAGACTTGTTGTAAAACGTTTACACGTAAAGACTATCTACGAAGGCATCTAGCGAGACGTAGAAAGTTTCCTTGTGCCCCCCCACAATTTCAATGCCCCAGATGCCCTTGTAAATTCGTTAGTGCCCAAACTCTTTGTAGACATAAGCAACTACGCTGTCAGGTGGCTAAAGGTGAACGTGGTAGACTAGAGTTGGTAGAATTAGTTGCTGATCTACGGAATAAATTAACTATAGTGGAACGTGATAGACTAGAGCTGGTAGAATTAGTTGCTGATCTACGGAATCAATTAGCTATATCGGAGGAGGAAAATATGGAGTTGGAATATAGACTATTGCGCGAGGACGCATTTAAATCGGAAACTTATTAGAAGAAATTCATAAAATCCGTGGCAAAATTGAGGAGGTTTCCAACTACCATGTTTCAACTACCCCGCCTATAGTAGTTCCAAATACCATTGCGATAGACACCAATATAATTGGACTACAATTCGACATCGTAGAAATCAATTAGCTATATTGGAGGAGGAAAATGCCGTGTTGAAAAATACATAAGGTATTTATGACACCAATATGACGACGAGACAAAAATAAATCCTTTTTATTAGTATAGTTTTATCTGTTCAATTGGACGTGAAATAAACGTGATGTATTTATGACACCAATTTTTGATTTTTCGTGGGTGGTGGGGGACAATTTCCTCATTAACCAATTTTTCATTTTTCGGGGGTGGTGGGGGTAGTATAAAGGGTTATAAATGATACCACCGCAGGTGGTATCATTTTGACTCCCTTTATACTACTACATGTAGTATGTCACACATGCTAAATATATGTAATATATCACACAGCCTATATACATGTAGTATATCACCCATCATATATACATGTAGTATGTCACACATCCTATATATCACACATCATATATATACATGTAGTATGTCACACATACTATATATATGTAATATATCACACAGCCTATATACATGTAGTATATCACCCATCATATATACATGTAGTATGTCACACATCCTATATATTACACATCATATATATACATGTAGTATGACACACATACTATATATGTAATATATCACACAGCCTATATACATGTAGTATATCACCCATCTATATACATGTAGTATGTCACACATCCTATATATCACACATCATATATATACAGTAGTATGTCACACATACTATATATATGTAATATATCACACAGCCTATGTACATGTAGTATATCACCCATCATATATACATGTAGTATGTCACACATCCTATATGTACATGTAGTATATCACACATCCTATATATATATATATATATATATGTAGTATATCACACATTCTATATACATGTAGGATATCACACATCCTATATACATTTAGTATATCGCACATCCTATATACATGTAGTACACCACACTTACTGTGTGCATGTAGTATATCACACACCCTGTATGCATATAGTACTCGTATATCACACATCCTATTTACATGCAATATATCACACATCCTATATATACATGTAGTATATCACACATCCTATATGCATGTGGTATATGGCACATCCTATATGCATGTAGTATATCACACATCCAATATACATGTAGTATATCACACAGTCTGTATACATGTAGTATATCACACATCCTATATACATGTAATATATGACACATGTTATATGCATGTAGTATATCACACATTCAATATGCATGTATTATATCACACAGTCTGTATACATGTAGTATATCACACATCCTATATACATGTAATATATCACATATCCTATATGCATGTAGTATATCACACACTCTGTATACCTGTAGTACTCGTATATCACACATCGTATATACATGTAGTATATCACACAATATGTATACATGTAGTAATCGTATATCACACATCCTATTTACATGTAGTATATCACAAATCACATATACATGTAGTATATCACACAATCTGTATACATGTAGTACTCTTATATCACACATCCTATATACATGTAGTATATCACACATCCTATGTACATGAATTATATCACACAATATGTATGCATGTAGTGCTCGTATGTCACATATCCTATATGCATGTAGTGTATCACAAATCCTATATACATGTAGTATATCACACAGCCTATATACATGTAGTATATCACACAATATGTATACATGTAGTACTCGTATATCACATATCCTATATACATGTAATATATCAAACATTCTATATACATGTAGTATATCACACAGCCTATTTACATGTAGTATATCACACATCATATATACTTGTAGTATATCACACAGCCTATAATCATGTAGAATATCACACAGCATATTTACATGTAGTATATCACACATCCTATATACATGTAGTATATCACACAATATGCATACATGTAGTACTCGTATATCACACATCATATATACATGTAGTATATCACACAGCCTATTTACATGTAGTATATCACACATCCTATATACATGTTGTATATCACACAATATGTATACATGTAGTACTCGTATATCAAACATCCTACATACATGTAGTATATCACACATCATATGTACATGTAGTATATCACACAATATGTATACATGTAGTAGTTTTTATCAAACATCATATATACATGTAGTATATCACACAGCATATTTACATGTAGTATATCACACAATATTTATACATGTAGTAATCGTATATCACACATTATATATACATGTAGTATATTACAAAGCCAATTTACATGTAGTATATCACACATCCTATATACATATAGTATATCACACAATTTGCAAACATGTATTATTTGTATATCACACATCCTATATACATGTAGTCTATCACACATCCTATTTACATGTAGTATATCACACATCATATGCACAAGTAGTATATCACACAATCTGTATACATGTAGTACTCGTATATCACACATCCTATGTACATGTAGTATATCACACATCCTATGTATATGTAGTATATCACACAATATGTATACATGTAGTACTCGTATGTCACATATCCTATGTGCATGTAGTATATCACAATTCCATTATACATGTAGTATATCAGACAGCCTATTTACATGTAGTATATCAGACATCCTATATACATGTAGTACATCACACAATCTGTATACATGTAGTACTCGAATATCACATATCCTATATACATGTAGTATATCAAACATTATATATACATGTATTATTTCACACAGCCTATTTACATGTAGTATATCACACATCATATATACTTGTAGTATATCACACAGCCTATAATCATGTAGTATATTGCACAGCATATTTGCATGTAGTATATCACACATCTTATATACATGTAGTATATCACATAATATGTATACATGTAGTACTCGTATATCACACATCCTATACACATGTAGTATATCACACAGCCTATTTTCATGTAGTATATCACACATCCTATATACATGTATTATATCACACAATTTGTAAACATGTAGTATTCCTATATCACACATCATATATACATGTAGTATATCACACAGCCTATTTACATGTAGTATATCACACATCATATATACATGTAGTATATCAAACAATCTGTATACATGTAGTGCTCGAATATCACAAATCATATATACATGTAGTATATCACACACTATGTATGCATGTAGTACTCGTATATCACATATCCTACATATATGTAGTATATCACACAGCCTATTTACATGTAGTATATCACACATCCTATGAACATGTAGTATATCACCCAATCTGTATACATGGAGTACTCGTACACCACATATCCTATATACATGTAGTATATCACACATCATAAATACATGTAATATATCACACAGCCTATTTACATGTAGTATATCACACATCATAAATACATGTAATATATCACACAGCATATTTACATGTAGTATATCACACATCCTATATACATGTAGTATATCACACAATATGTATACATGTAATACTCATAAGTCACACATCCTATATACATGTAGCATATAACACAACCTATTTACATGTAGTATATCACACTTCCTATATACATGTAATATATCACACAATTTTTAAACATTTAGTTTTCGTATATTACACATACTATATACATGCAGTATATCACACAGCATAATTGCATGTAGTATATCACACATCCTATATACATGTAGTATATCACACAATCTGTATGCATGTAGTACTCGTATATCACACATCCTTTATACATGTATTGTATCACACATCCTATATACATGTAGTATAGCATACAGCCTATATACATGTAGTATATCACACAATATGTATACATGTAGTACTCGTATATCACACGTCCTATTTACATGTAGTATATCACACAATCCGTATATATGTATTACTCGTATATCACACATCCTGTTTACATGTAGTATATCACACAATCTGTATACATATAGTACTCGTATATCACACATCCTATATGCATGTAGTATATCACGCAATCTGTATACATGTAGTACCCGTATATCACAGAGCATATTTGCATGTAGTATATCACTATCACACAATCTGTATACATGTAGTACTCGTATATCACACATCCTATATACATGTATTATATCACACACTATTGATAAATGTAGTACTCGTATACCACACATCCTATATACATGTAGTATAGTATACTCATATAAACATGCAGTATATGACACATCCAATATACATGTAGTCAATCATACATCCTATATACATAGTATATATGACACATCCATGTTGTATTGTACATTTCACAGGTAAGAAGAATAACAAGTATTGGTGAGTCCAATAGACGATGTCAATGTTTCCTTAAATACCAGCGGCTTTTCTCCAAACGACAACACAACCGCTCGCTAAAACAACGTGTACATATAACGGATTTCATTTCGGGGTTTGCACTTGATATGGAAATAGAACAGTATATTTCACTATTTCTTGGGCGTATGCCGCTGTTTTCTTACTATATATGTCGATAAAACATATGTGTCTTAATTTCTCATTTAAATATGACAAATAATTAAATTTGACATTAAACGTTTAATACCTATTCAATTCAAAATAAGTTCGCATCATTTTCGGCTGTGTAATTATAGAACATTTACCTTTCATTTCAGCGATCATACGTATGGCAACACTATGGAGGTCCATGGTCAACATGGTAGGTAACACACATGTAACTGCCGAGATGATGTAGAGCCACTACGTCCATGGATGTCACTGGATGAGACAAACTTACACGGTGCGCGACCAGCATAGCCTGTCCATATACCGGCCGTAAATGTAGTAACGTCCATTGTCTCAACCGTTTGCCAATATGTGGTGACTGAACATGTACAGCTTATTTCCGTAATCAAAAATAACCTAACGATATACCTATAATTTAGCTATTATATGTTTGAAGATGAAAACTACTGTCACGACTACTTGTCATAACAACTACTTGTCATTTGTTTCTTGATCTAAACTGCCTTCTTGCATCATTCACCACAAGCCACTTAATGGAATAACAGGTGTAGCAGTGTTATGCAACTACATCCTTCATTGACGATTTTTTGCATTGCATCACTCACCATGACCCACATACCTCCATCTGTGCTTAAACAATGTCGTCAATCAATTCAGGCTGGACAAGGTGGTCATGTTCTAAGGTCATTGAGTGCAAAAGTGTCAAGCTGTATTCTGTTATTATGGTGGTATGTCAATCTGTTTCGACCATCCTGAATGTATCGGAATTCTTAACGACAATAACATCGTACAAACGTGAATTTATATGTACACCATGTGTTACATAATTGTGTTTCTCTGGATTATATTTCTAAAACATAAATGATTTATCATGCATTATACCTATGCATGGTTCATCCAATGCACATATCTATCAATTGGCTGTCTTACATGTCAGTAAGACTGCATACATTTGTTGATAAACTTTATATATAGAACTGGAAACGTGGTTAAGGACCCGTTCTATACCTGATCATCGTTTGATTCAAAGACAATTGCTTCGTAAATGTGATAGACTATAAGTATATCATATATGTGAATGCTACCCGTTGCTGTATCCTATACGGCACATGGAGTAGCCAAGTCGGCCGGCTTTGTGTGTTCCAGCCATCAGCCAGTTTCACATGTTCTGCCGTTTGACAAATAACATGTGAAGTAGAACATATGAGTCGCGTCGCGAGAAAACCTGTCGTCGGGAGTCTGGCGACGTCACTAGATATGACGTCGTTAACTTAGCTGACGTAATTTCCGCTGAGATTTGCACTCTGACTTTGAAGTTCAGTTGCTTGTTTCAGAACAATAGGCTACGATACTCGCTCACTGCAAGGCGTGTTGACTCTCCAAAGGACAAAATGCTACCGTAACACTCCCAAAACAAACACAAGGCGTTGTAACAAGCTGACATTGCGGTAACAAATTACGTCTGCAAAAATGTTAGAGCGGGGTCGGGTCTGACCGGCCGGCACTAACCGGCCCCCATCAGTAAACACGTTTAAACATAAGTTGACATCTTATATTGCGCATATGCCGAAAATTAATTTCCCCGTGAGTTTTAAATTTGCGACAGTGCAGAGAGTATTGTCAATACGAATTAAATCGTTTTCCATAGAACAACATCTGTAAACCAAGACTTGCATAAATATGATGCAATATGCACATGTACGTAACACATTGTTGTATACATGAATGCAGATTTATCTGAGTGTGTCTACATATTGGATTACCGATATTGTAAGTTAAGGCTTGTCACATTCAAATAAAGGTTAGCGTGACATAGACAGCAAACATATAGGTGGCCCAGTACAGCCGACATGAAAAATACATAGTCGGCTCATAGGCGTCGCCAGGATTTTCGAAAGGGGTTGCGAGTGCCGAAGGGACTCGGCGGGGAGAGAACGAGAGGGGTGTCCCCTCTTTCTTAGCGGGTGGTCCGGGAAATTTTTTGGATAGTAGATGCACTAAAACGAGTTATCCTGGTTATTTCAGAGGCATCGAATCTGATTTAGGCGCGTTGTGAATTACACATATTTGCAAAATCTGAAGTGATAAATATACGGGATTGGCGATATGAAGACAAAAAGATGTGGTAATAGGTGCACTGATGTAATCTAAACTAGGATACCCTGATCGGTGTTAGGCGCCCATACCACACCAGTAAACTCATTTAGCCCATCCTCTATAAGGGATATAACCTAATTAAACTCCAATAGATAATAATCCATCAGGGTCAAATCAGGTGAAATGGGATTCCGGAAAGGATGAATTGGGTTAATTACGCGCTACTCTCCCAGCTTTCACGTTCTAACGTATGAGCATGATAAGTTTGTTTACACGTCTAATTGTTAAACAACACATTAACTCCACACCGGTGCATCAGTTGTAACGCACGTCTTCTCCACTTGGCTAACATTATATTAGAGTGAACAGTTGGTAAACAAACTTGCGAGTGGTATGGGGGGTGGGGGCGTAGCTTATTGTGATAGGGTATGCCTGCGAATCAAAGTGTGTTGTTTACCGAGCATACTTATTCACTTGCTCATGAGATAACGACGAATATATATATATTAAAAAAAAATGACAAAGTGGAAAAGGGTTGCGTTCGCACCCCCCCCCCCCCCCCACGCAACCCCCTGGCGACGCCTATGCGGCTGTATTCGGCCGACCAACCCAACCCATATTTTCTTTTAATTTGAATAAGCGTGATGTCAGATCAACGGTTTTCCGGAGAAAAACAATATTTGCCGATTCGTCTTACAGATTACATTCAATTACATTATATGGCTCGCCATCGACTGTGTACTAGTTTTAATGTAATTAAAGGTACATGCCCACTCAGTAGGCACAAAGTATTATTTATAGGAATTAAATAAGTGTATAATTGTGTCACCATTCCACTAGTTCTAAAACATTAGGAGTGCCCGCTATACATATATAATCATTTAGTAATATTTATTTTACTCATAGTGACTCGCGGTGGTATTAGGCTATTTTCATATGCAAATGAGGTATGATATTTTTTAATTATTTATACTAATTAAATGCGTCACCTGAAAACATACTATTTCGACAGATTATAAAGTATGGTCATTACACATCAACAAATAAATACAGAGAATAAATAGTAATGTCCGTTAACATTTTAAGTTAACACTATTATCGTCCCTGATATCAGTGTGGAAATTTATAGCATAGTAATGCCAATCAGTACCTGGGGTTTTATGGTGAAATGAATGTTTATTTTGCATGAAAATTTCATATCTACAGAATATACAAAACTATCTATAAAGAACTGTTTGTGCCGACTGAGTGGGCATGTACCTTTAATGTTGAACGTTTTGTCCTCCCTATTTGCAGGTGTATTCCCATTTGTATTTGCTAAACTGTCGTATATCCCAATGAACCAACCAGTTAATCAATAAGAAATTGCATACATGGACAGTAAATATTGCTGTCTGATCCATACATTTCTGTGGTTTTCTACAATTATAAATTATTAAAACGCTCAGTAAACAGGAAGTCAAACAGAATAAATCCGCATACCGAATCCGCCGTACACGCGTACACGTTTATACCTGCTGGTACATGAACTTGCCGGTTTGTCTTTGTCGCTTTTCACTATCATGTATTACCAACAAAATGAAGCTCACCCGTCTATACATTCATTATTCAATGCCAAACATTCTTCTAGTGTGTCAACTTGCAAACTGTTGTAAATGTTGGTGTATACTATATGTGTACCGGTAGATACGTAGATACCAGAACGTCGTTTTGACGACGTTTTGACGTCGTTTGAAGTCGCTTTTACGTGACGTCTAATTTGCTCAAACGACCTTAATAGTGGTGTTGTATAAACTATAATATCTTAATGAATATTTCAGATATCATGATCAAATAAAAAGCATTCAATTTATCATACAAATACCATTGTCATAATAACAAAATGATAATTTGACCAAGAATTTCCCGAAGACAGGTTTTCTCGCGACGCGGCTCATATTATATAATGTAGCTAATCACATGTAGTAAAGCCAGGAGAACGGACTCCTATCAATTATATTACAACAAACTGTAAAATATTTCAGTTTTCTGGACAGGTTTGTGCCTGTATTGTTAACAACATGAACCAGCATTATAAGTAAGCCACGTACACAGAAAATCGCACAGTGTATCCCTTTTACCTGGCAAAACACACAACATATACCATCATCTATACCAACTACTGTACTCTGTTATTAGCTGTCAAGTCCGGTGACATGTAAGCAGTTACTTGAGTGTATTGTCCCTGGTGTCGACTCACCTACTATGCAAGTATATATGGTTTTACCTATGGGTAATGTGTACACTAACATGGGCTGTGCATCAGATTGAAAAGTTCACACATCACACTTTATTTTGAGATTGATGGGAGAAATGTTCTGATATCTCGTCGTATGTATAGTTTGCTGGCATACTATGTATAACTTGCCGTTGTCATATATGTCTATTATGTATTTCACCAAATTATATTTGGTTTAATGTCATATTATTTGCTGTACGTGTCAAACGCACGAAGTGGTGAAACTGTACGATGGCTTAAGTTACCAAATATGTTGAATAATCATGAACTGACGTCACCACATTATACTGAAAGTGGGCATTGTTTTGGGCAGGTTTGTTAGCATTGCTCAGCTCACAGATTGATAAACTTACGTTGAGACATGACATACATGTATGATGTCAGAAGTACTGAGGCGGAGCTATTGTACGACTTCTGTAAAATCCTAAAATAACAAATCAGTCGTGGAGTTCAGAGATGAGAAGTAACAGCACTGAAATGTAGTGTAATAAGCAAAGGGTGGCTTTTTGTAGCAAGGGTGGTGACATTTAAAAACATTACCGGATCATCATGGACCTCACTAGTTGTTTAGACATTATATAATACAATTTAAGAAGCACTTATTTATAAGCCCACCATGTAGTTTATTTCTGGATAATGAGGACTCCGGACATGTGTTGCGCAATTCACACCGGTGTTGCATACATGTATGTCCCCTCAATAGCTTAGAAGGTGTAACACAATTACATGTTCCACCCCTCGGTTAGTCTTCACATTTTATAGAGAATCTCAGGCTTGTGTCTTTTGATATCCAGTTTATCAGGCTAGGCTAGGAAACGCGTAGGAATTCAAAGGAATACCTACCATTTACAAGCCGAGTCGGATATATTTGATTTCAAAATACACTAGCATTGTATGCTATTGATCAAGTAACATTTTTGGCTACATAATGATCAATTATGGCGGCGTTTGTTTTCTTAAAAATGACGCGGACTTGTATCCGTCACGTAATTTCACTGACGTAATCCGGTAACGTCATGTGACGCCGTTCGACCTATGACATTTAAGTTTTCAATTTATTGTAGCCCGCATATTGGTATCAAGTCAATGCCTGGTACAGCAATATGTTATTAATCAGTACAGGTACGTATTCAGCCAAGATGAAGTTTGTTCCCTGATAAATGAACGTGCATGTACGTGCCCTACTAATGATATGCAAAACGGTGCACCAAGTGTTACTTGTGTTTCAGCAATGTCACGAGACCAGGCTACGTCCACGGCACTGCATGGAGGGTAAGGAAACCAATATGTGACTATAACTGGATAAATGGGGTTTATGGGATGTGTAACCAGTGTAGCTCCTGATCAAATATCACAGCGCTGTAGCCTGATAACGATCTATATTGCTTGTTAGAAACATAGCGGGGGTTTCCTTGATGGAATGGCGAACAATGCAGAACCTGATAAGACTGTGCTGACGCACAGGCTGATCTGAATCTACAAATATCGTCTTGCCATTGTTTCCAAATACATGAATAAAACCAAGCAGCATGATTGACTTCTCAGGCTCAGCCAAAGCAAATACTTGATTACGAGCTGAGATTGCCAATAGACGTTCAGAAACGTTGACAACAAGGTAAGATTAACGCATGCAGGTGTGCAGTCAACATGTAGTATATAGCATATCACATATATACGTAGTATATCAAACATCACATATACATTTAGTATATCACATATCCTATATACATGTAGTATATCACATACCACAAATACAACTACTTGATTGCGAGCTGACATTGCCAATATACATTCAGAAATGTTGACATCAGGGTTATATTAACGCATACAGTTGTGTAGTCAAGAGTTGAACATCATACTCACGGATTATTGCCCAGTGCCAAATCAGACAGACATCTAATATGCATGTATTATATAACACATACTATATACATGTAGTATATAACACTGATGTATGCATATAGTATATCGCACATCCTATATAAATGTAGTATATCACATATCCTATATACATGTAGTATATCACATATCCTATATACTTGTAGTATATCACGTATCCTATATACATGTAGTATATCACATATCCTATATACATATAATATATAACATATCCTATATACATGTAGTATATCACATATCCTATATACATGTAGTATATCACACATCCTATATACATGTAGTATATCACACATCCTATATACAGTCAAGGGACATAATTATTCACCACCCTGTTACCAAATTGTCTAAATTGGATTACCATGTCAGTGCAAATGCACTGTGTGCTATTTATAGACATGCAACAGGAAGTCTAAAATACATCATAGTATGACATCATAAGTAACTGATCAAATGACATAAAAATGGAAGCGGTGCATTTCCTGTAACCATGGGTAACACTGTGTTTCATTAATGGCTTCCAAACAAAAGGAACTGAGTAGTGAAGTTAGAAAATTAATCATAACTTCCTAGGAGTCTGGCGAAAATCAGTCAGAATTGGCAAGAGTATTTAATATACCACGGTCCACTATTAAGAGCATAATCAAGAATATAAAGAATTTGGAACTGTAGAAAATAGACGAGGAAGAGGCAGGAAACAATTGTTCACAGATAGGGACAGCAATCAACTTTATCGTGTTGTGAAACAGAACAGACGGAGATCACTCCATGATATTACTAGCATAATTAATGAGGATAAGGAACATACTTTCTGTACTAAAACTCTGCAGAGAAAAATCCATGATCTGGGTTATAAGCGCCGTGTTGCCAATAAACGGGTGGTGGTGAGACATGTCAACAAGAAAAAGCGTATGACATGGGCTAAATAAAGAAGGAAACGGACAGTTGATGAACACTGGAGCAAGTGGATATTTAGTGAGGAAAGTCAAATTGTAATTGATGCAAATAACCGTTTGCTTATCTGGAGAAAGGGCTCCGAAGTCAATGACCCCCAACTTGTGTGCGAACCTCCAAGGGAGCGAGTCAGTTTGATGGTGTGGGGATGTATTTGTTTTGAAGGTGTCGGAACATTAACACAAGTAGAAAGTAACATAAATATTACTAAATATATTGAAATACTTGACGATAATTTGTGGCCAGTTGTTGCACGCCATTTCCATGGTAACGACTATATATTTATGGATGACAATGTGCCTGCCCACAGGGCCCGTTCAGTGAAAGAATATATAGAAACAAACAACATAAACAACACAACGTGGCCAGCACATTCCCCAGACATAAATCCTATAGACAATATTTGGCTGAAATTTAAAAGAAACATAGAACCTTCTGCAGCAAATATTCACACCAAATCAGAACTAATTTGTGCTGTGCGACGTGCCTGGGAAAGCATCCAACAAAACTATGTTAGAAAGATATACCAGTCCATTCCAGCAAGTCTGTCAGAAGTAGTTAGGATGAAAGGCTATCTGACCAAATATTAAGGTAAGATTTCAATATGTTACAAAATAATGACCACATATATAGCAGTTTCATTTTCACAAGTGATGTCCGCCATTTTGAAAGTGGTGAATAAGTATGTGCCTCGACTGTACATGTGGTGTATCACACATCCTATATACGTGTAGTGTATCACACATCCTACATACATGTACTATATCACATATGCTATATACATGTAGTATATCACACATCCTATATACGGATATCACATATCCTATATACATGTATTATATCACATATACTATATACGTGTAGTGTATCACATATCCTATATACATGTAGTAAATTACATATCCTATACACATGTAGCATATCACACATCCTATATACGTGTAGTACATCACACATCATATATACTTGTAGTATTACACGTATATAGGATATGTGATATACTACATGTATGTAGGATATGTGATATACTACACGTGTATAGGATGTGTGATATACTACAAGTAATTAGGATGTGTGATATACTACATGTATATAGGATATGTGATATACTCCACGTACATAGGATGTGTGATATACTACATGTATATAGGATATGTGATATACTACACGTATATAGGATGTGTGATATACTACATGTATATAGGATATATGATATACTACATGTATATAGGATCTGTGATATACTACACGTATATAGGATGTGTGATATAATACACGTATATAGGATGTGTGAAACATCCCGCATCATTCTACAGAAAGCGCATCATTCTACAGAAAGCCCATGGTGCCTGCTAACCCCAAAGGTCAAGGTCACTGACTTAGAAATTTACGTTTTTGGAAAAGTTAACGCTCAGTTTATGCTTTAATATTCCATACATGCATTTGTAACAACATCCCGCATCATTCTACAGAAAGCCCATGGTGCCCGCTAACGCCAAAGATCAAGGTCACTGACTTAGAGAAATGTTCGTGTTTGGAAAAGTTAACGCTCAGTTTATGCTTTAATATTCCATACATGCATTTGTAACAACATCCCGCATCATTCTACAGAAAGCCCATGGTGCCCGCTAACCCCAAAGTTCAAGGCCACTGTATTATAAATTTCCGTGTTTGGAAAAGTAAACTCTCTGTTTATGCTTTAATATTCCATATATGCATTTGTAACAACATCCCGCATCATTCTACAGAAAGCCCATCATTCTACAGAAAGTCCATGGTGCCCGCTAACCCCAAAGGTCAAGGTCACTGACTTAGAAATTTCCGTGTTTGGAACAATTGACGCTCAGTTTATGCTTTAATATTCCATACATGCATTTGTAACAACATCCCGCATCATTCTACAGAAAACCCATGGTGCCCACTAACGCCAAGGTTATTACAAGCTCCTTATATACTATCAAACTGCGCCAGGCGGGACATTTTGCTCCGCGGAGCTCTTGTTTAACAATTGTACTTCTTGGAAGGAAACAGAAAATGTGCAATACTAATAATAATAATAGTATAATTATGGTCCCGTTCCAGATATCATCGAATGTGGACCACGGTACTGCAATTGTCACGAGCACGCCACGTGCACCGACGCCTTCGGCACGTACGAGTGCAGATGTAAGCCCGGCTTCGAAGGCGATGGTAGAATTTCGTGTGAACAGTCAGGAGTGTAACTGATTTCAATTATGTTCGGGATAACGTGATATAGATATGTTTGCAGGTTTGCATAATGATCTCCCTTTGCGAATAATGTGTGTCAGTTATGTTGGCTGAATGGAATTTTACGCTGAAAACAGGTTTTCAAGTTAGATTATACTCATCATTCGCATTGGTTCGTGCTATAGACCAGTGTGTATATTCCATTAGTATGTACTGTAACTATGTATTGACATTCACTGGCACGAGTGGCACGGAAATTGCCGAGTTTATGCACATTTCGCGCACTTGTATAATAAAGGGTATCTTTACAGGTGGTTTGTGAAGCTCTGAAAGTTTTCCTGAGTGATTGTATAGTTTTCTAGTATATATCACCACCTTGCAAACACGTGTAAACATGTTTCCTCGTTGCGCATCGTAGATTAGCGTTGCGCAAAGCCTTCAAAGTTTACAGGTAATTCCCGGGATAACGTGCTTCAGTTATTCTTGTTGGCGCCAAGTTTTATCTACGCTTGCTGCAAGACAACTCTGTAGGGCTTGTCCTGATAAGACGGTTAGTCATTGCTTGCCTGCTCTTTGATCGTGGGTTGTGAATATGGTGTTTCGAAGTCTGATTATGGTCATATGGTGGTAAGATACGCCCCATCGTTTTGCCACCAGTCTACATGTCTACACAGCATTATAATATAGATATATAACTATAAGTGTGTGCAGCGTAGTCTGTTGGCGTTATACAATGACGCCGGTGTAAGCAGCATTAGCCAAGCGTAGTCTGTTGGCGTTATACAATGACGCCGGTGTAAGCAGCATTAGCCAATCATCATGATCCTGACAATGCTATAAGATACGTGTATTCGCATTTTGCGTACTCGTATTCACGTAATAGACATGCAATATCCGCGGCACTTGAGCTCCTGTATGCACCGTAAAGTACACATGATAGACGTGATTGATAATTGATAAAAATCGTACATTTCGTGGAAATACATGTATTTTGTTTACATAAACTAATTTTAATAATAACCCAAATGGGCATTTTTGTATGCAACTATCAATTAGCGACCTGTCTATCTCCTGATTTGCCATCACGCACCTATATCCTGACCTGCTGACGGAAATATACTGCTTGCTGGAGGCAGGATCAATGCACGGTTCGTGTTTCACTGATTAATAAGCATGGTAGGTTCTGGTCAGACTGCGCATATACGTCATGTGTATTGTCGCATGGGCAGCTTTCAAACCAGATTTCGCGCAGTGTGATCAGGATCTACACAGCCGTATGATTTATCTAACACGCAAGAGAATCAAATTCTGCAAACTGTTCCAACTACAGTATTGTCCATGTTCTTATCCGTATACCCCGTATGTGACCCGATCTGATAAAACCGGGCTGGCTAATTGGCTGATCGAATTGCGAACATTCAAGCTGGTGATGTGTATAGCTAGACTGGCCGGTGGCACTGTCTGGTCTCGGTATACACATGATTAACCCCATTTTGTCGGATCGTACATGTATCGTGGTAGACACCATGCTATGGTCACGGTGATAAAGTTAGACTAAGTTTGACATTTTAATCGTTCCCCAGGGTTACGAAGGCTGGAGGCGGGATAGGACAACTCTCGTATTTTACAGACTCCCTACACCAGTATAGTCTCGCTTTCCATGTTCAATAGTGATACATGTACATATACAAGTTGTAATAGTAGTATCTTATGTGGCTCTACTGGCAAAATGGATCTTACAATAAACATATATTTTCAATAAATAAATCATGTGAATTCTACATATTTCTACGCTAGATCACTGGTCAATAACATGCATTATGTTCCACCTCGTTATAAATCGATAGTATCTGTATTCGTGCGTGTTTGTTACTTGAAGCGTTCATAACACGAGATTGACGGTATCTGATGTTTAACTCGCAGATTATGCTTTAACTATTCGGAAATTGAATACACAGTCGTGTATTTCGTTTCGCATAATCATAGAGACCCTGTTTATGAACCTAAGTTTACCACGTCTTCACACGCACACTTTCATATTTAGTGATAATTCAACTCGGTTTTTCCGACAATCAGCATTATGATTCGTCTAGAGCTGTCGTTTCGCAATGTTTCAGTCTTGCGAAAAAATGCGATTCGTCTCCTAAAGATATGAGAATCGTCTCGCGTTTTTGCCATCTCGCCTTCCGCTTTTGGAAACATAGTTTGCTGTAACCCGAATTATAAAGCGCAGGTAGCTCAGGGCGACTTACCCTGTGTTACAGACAGAACATTCGGGTTAGTTTTGCTCATGCGTGTTGATGCAGATCGCGAACCAAAAACGCGCGATCTTCCACCTGTGGGCGAGGCTGCGATAAAGCAAGATTGAATATGATAGAATCGCGCGTTTCGTCTCGCAATCTCGCAATCTCGCGATCATACTTCGCAATCTCGCGATCAACCTATGCTCGATATCGTGAGATTGTAAAATGTCCCTAACAGGACACGTACAAATAGTCTTAGGAGACGATTCTCATGTGCAGCTGAAACATGCTTTTATTAAGAAGTAGAACAAATGTGGACAAACACCAATAATTCTTGACAAAAAACAACAACATAGTTTGACAAAAACATGATAATCGTCGTCTTAGGAGAATATTCTTATGTGCTACCAATATATGTTTATTGTGTAGGGGAGGGAACATATTTCGATACATATTATTGGTTACTGCATCGCATCGCCGGTTTTTGCCTGAACTTTTTTCGGGGTTTCTGCACATCCTACTTTTAAATTTCGATGTCATACAGTTATGGAATAATTATGTGCGAAAGATAATTCCAGAGCCAAGTCTTACTAAATAAAGTTCTATTTTATTCCATGCGTGATAGTGTCACGAAATGGATACATATGTGTTGAGTAATTGATAGTAAATGTGTGTCTGTGTTGACATCGCGTCAGCGTGTATCAAAGGTCAGATCGGCACGACCTTGTAACCTTTGATGTCTCGCCCTCCACTCGTCACAATCAGCAATGATTACAACCGCACGTGCATATTATGTACGACGTTATCGGATCAGTAATAAAAAACCGCGAGATTGTAACGTGTCCCCAAGAGGACACATAACAATCTTCTTATGAGACGATTATCATATTCTGCCAAAACATGGTTATTAGACAAAACTAATATTTTGACAAAACATGAGAGGCGCAGGGGTGGGGGGGGGGGGGGGGCGTAGCCCTAATCGTACCGGCTCCTTCGGGCCGACAATTACGTCCGGACAGATTGGCATTCTGAAATTTTTAATACACGTTTAAACTTATGAGAGCAATGCACCCCTCCCCCCCCCCACCCCGCACGGTGGCAGAATGGAGAAACTCATGCAAACTGCTTAACCGGACTCACGGATGGACACACAGTCCAAACAAGATAATACCTCCCGGCTCTAATATGAGACCGGGGAGGGCGGGGGCGTAAAAAAAACGATTCTGTATTCGTTTTTGTATTCAAATATATCAATTGCTGTCACAAATCCAGTGTTTGCACTAAGGGGCGCACTTATATTGCACTTATATTGCGCCTGAAAAAAAATACTCCAATACTCACAAATCTAAGAGTTCTTCGAAGTTTTCCGGCAGCCCCATTGTGTCAGTAATCTGGTAATAAAACCTACGTCATTTTATCAAAAAAGAATTGTCCCGCCCCTTTAGCACTGGTCTGCGTCACAGGTTCTTGAATAACGGTTCATATATCGGTGTTGTATGTGTTATTTCGGTATCTCTGGTGGTTTGTGGGCATTGTTACCTATATACATGTACAATGTACGTCACCTCCCGCTGCACGTATAACTAGAAGTATCCACGCAAATACACCGAAATACCCATATGACACCAGCATAATGACCATCTGTCCACACACCTTAACTGACGAAGCTCCGCTTTCTATCCGTCCGCAGTATTTGACTGGCGCGTGACGGCGTCCAGCTGGTTACAAATTAAAATACACCAAGCGAATTACCCCACGCTAATTATAAATACACACTCGTGTGAAATCGGGTCAGATTGTAGCAATCCGCGGATAATCCAGGCGACCGTGTCATGAAAACGATACACAATAATCGGGTCAGCCAGTAGCACTCGATATCGCAAAATTGTACCAGTTTTCATGCAACCCCCCCCCACCCACAAGAGATATTGATTGTATTGTAGATAGCTTGGAAATGATGTATTAAACTAAGAAAACAAAAGGTATATTTTGAAAATCGATCACACATTCCATTTTATTATTTCAAATATATTTTATCCCCATGTTAAATTCCCATATAATTTTATTTTCACAATAAAATCATAATTATATTGATATACTTACTATATTTCATGATATACTATCTCGGTATCATCAACATACCTTGCTATACGTCAAAGACGTTGTTTTATTGCGATAATGTGAAAAAATATTGTTCGATTTTAAAGGTACTTGCCCACTCAGTATGCACAAAATTCTCCTTATATCAGACATCATATGATACATTTTCTGGCAAAATAAACATTAATTCACCATTACCCCACGTATGGATTGATATTACTATACAGTTTATATCAGCCGAAAATGTCCACACTGATATCAGGGGCGATAACATTGTTTCCTTAAAATATTAACGGACACTACTATTTATTCTCTGTATTATTTTTTTTTGATATGCAATATCATACTTTATAATCTGTCGAAAATATAATTATTTTCAGGTAACGAATTTAATTAGTATAAATAATTAACAAATATCATGCCTCATTTGCATATGAAAATAACCTGATACCACCGCGCGTCACTATCAGTAAAATAAATATTATTTTACAATTATATCTGTATAGAGGACATTCTTATTTTTTATAACTGGTGGAATAGTTATACACTTATTTAATTGCTATAAATAACAGTTTATGCCTACTGAGTGGGCATGTACCTTTAATCTACATGCCAAGTACTAGTATTTATTAAATTACCCGCCAATTACCATTGTCCTTCTGTATTTATGTCCAGCTAGAGTAATGAGTATTTTACTGTGCAAACTGATCAGGGCTTCCTAGTCGCTGCATCACGTGTATGCCCACGTGTGACCTCTTGTAATCCAACCTCGGGCATATGTGTATTGCATGGAATATCATGCCGCTCTAATGATTATGATGACTGTGATGCTAGCATTTTAACACTGTCACGCCTAAGTAACTTGAATCGACTCAGAATTTGTGAATAAAGATCAAACTATCCACCATGTCCACAGTGCAGATACTAATGACACGATACATATGGAGGTTATATATTTGACATCGAGATATTGAGATGTTGACATAATTTATCCGTCGCAAGTATGTCGACTTAAATATCACTACATGTCGACATAATGTGAAACCATGTCGACATGTTGAGACTCATTACGTTTTAATATTTGAGATCATTCGTTTCGCTTTGTCAGTTACCCTACGCCATCGGCCGTATTGTGAACAGTGTAGGCCATGTTCATAAATACTGCCCTTGTTTAGGGTAATTGTTTCGATGGGGACGATGTAGAACGACTAAAAACGATGTGATCTTCATAAAACTGCTACACGCTTTATTACAAATGGAGAAGCGCCCACTCAGGGGCGATAACTGCGATTTTCTAAAACCAGGCTTCGCTAACAAGAAAAAATCGGCAAAGCTGCCTTGTATTTGGGCACATCTATATTGTTAGTAGAATATCCTTCAGAACATTCTCCCCCTTCTTGATACGTAGTATCAATACCTTGATACAGAGTATCAAAAAACAATAGAAAATGAATATTTGCGCGATATCTTGATTTCGAAAATATATAACTTCCTGATTGGAAGCAGCCAACGATATTTACATGCCCATATTTGAAAACACTTTGCAACACTGGTTTATATAATAACGGATGGTCCATATTTCTCGACAGAACCAGTGCCTATTCTACAGACAAATGTTTAACATTGTAGGCTATTGAACATGGTAAATATATGTATGTATATCGAAAAAACACATACTTAACTTGGAAATTTCGATGGATATTAATTATTGTTCCAAACATGTGAACATAATATGACATGTATCTGCTATTACTTTAACCAAGACACGTCTATATTATTAAATGACGAATAACGATGAGGACGAATAACGATGAGAACGAATAGTGTGGCTACATTTACACTTCAGTAATGTATCTTGGTCAACTCAGTATCAGAAGACGGTCATAGAGCTTAATTCTCATCTGCATGTGATATGCAACAATCATCTGCTAGTTTTCGAATACACGAAACTATTATTATCAGTAACTTGCCATTTGGTTACAAGGGGGTTATTATGCCCCTGAGAACACAATAACCAAATGTTTACGCGCATTTCGAATTTAACCGACAGATATACATTATATGCGTATACAATACAGTACATGTATATACACATAATGCAGTAACGCGCGATGGTCTGTTCTGTGGTGCGCGACGTCGGTTGTATGTTGAGTCAATATCTCATTTACACGTTGGTATCAGGAATATGATTGACATATTTAGACTTATAATGAACAATTATTGATAACATGGGCATTATTATGGCCCAAAAACACTCGCGAAATGCACTAATAAGTATCTAGCTCGAGCGGACACAATCGCGTGATCGGACGGACGACATCACTCTTCCCAACGCGTAGTTTGACCGCTCGCACGTGGCCGTCCGGACTGCGATGAACCTCAATGACACGACCGAGAGGCCATTGACCACGTGGTGTATCTGGAGAGACAACGAGAACGATATCATCTGGTGCGATGTCCTTCTTTTCACGAACCCACTTTGATCTCACAGTCAGCCCGGGGAGCCATTCACGCAACCAGCGCTGTCAGAAGTGTCTCATCAACTCTTGCACACGACGCCATCGCCGGACAGGGTTATATGGGGTAGTGTCCACAGTTTCTGGTGCAAAGTGTCCACCAATTTGGCCGTGGAGAAAATGGTTGGGTGTTAGTGGGACACAGTCTGCAGCGTTCGCGGTTTGGTATGTAAGTGGACAGGAATTAATGAGTCCTTCTGCACCTGTGAATGCAGTCATCAGTTCTTCATCAGTCACGTCGGCATTGCCGATGATGGCATATATTGCCCGTTTCGCGGCCTTTATCATGATTTCATGAACTCCGCCAAAGTGAGGAGCTAATGGGGGGTTAAAGTGCCACTGGACACCCTTATTAGCTGTTGATTGGACGATATTGTCTTTGTCTAACAATGACACTAGCTCCTTTAGTTCCCGGTTAGCTCCAACGAAATTTGTACCATTGTCACTACTCATCTTCACAGGGAGTCCTCTCCTGCTGACCATTCGATAGAAAGCGTTTAGGAACGAACTAGTGTCTAACCCGAATGCGACTTCGAGGTGTACAGCTCTGGAGGCCAAGCAGGTAAAATGGCACAAATACCGCTTTTGACGACGTTTACCTCTTCCTTGTATTGTTGTAAATGGACCAGCAAAATCGACTGCTGTATGTGCAAATGCGCGTAAAGGCATATTAACACGAATGTCTGGAAGTGGTGCCATAATTTGAGTAGCCGTTTTAGCTTTTCGTCGTCTGCATTCCATGCACTTGCCCTCCCAGTCTCGAATTTCTTCACGTGCACTAATTATCCAGTATCGTGATGACAGTTGTGTCAATGTCTGATTTGTCCCATTATTGTGATGTCCAATTTCATGATAATGTTTGACGATTAATTGGGTCATCCAATTCTTTCGCGGAAGAATAATGGGAAAACGCACATCCACTGGCAAAAATTCAGCATATTTCAGTCTCCCATCTGAGCGAATTATTCCATCTTCGTCTAGTTTTGGTTTTAACGCAAGTAACTTACTGTCATTCGTTAATGTTTTCTGATTTTTCAAAGCTTTGTATTCTTTGGGAAATGCGTCTTTCTGTGCGTTCTTTATTATTTCATTTTCCACATCTTTAATTTCCTCTGGGGATAATTCTCCTGATGTTCTTTCCGGTTTCTTGACCCGGCAATTGTTTACAAAGCGATTCACCCACGCGCTAACTCTTGTCAAATTAACCCAACTGGAGAATCTTGTAGTATCAAGGCGCCATATGTTTGTATTGTTTATTTCACGATTTTCAGACGATTCAACCCCACGTTCCTCAACTGTCATGGCTGTCATTTCAATGTTTGATTGTGCTGACTCGCTGTCAACATATATCTCCTTCAATTCAGTCGGAGATTCCGCTGATTTGTCAAATTTATTCACTGGCCAGTCGGTTTCAGTGTTTTGTAAGTACAGTGGTTCATTCCACCAGTTATTACTTTGTAATTTGTCCAAGGTAACCCCTCTACTAATCATGTCTGCTGGATTTTTGTCTGTTGGAACATGACGCCACTGCCGTGGTTCAGTTTTTGTTTGAATTTCTCCGATTCTATTGGCAACAAATGGCTTAAACGTTCGCGATTGACCCCGTATCCACCGAAGCACATTCATGCTGTCTGACCAGAATACCGTTTGTTGTAGTTCAAGTTCAAGTGACTTTGCCACTGTTTCAGACAAATGAAGGCCCAAGATGGCCGCCATTAGTTCCAATCTTGGAATATTTGTCGCTGTAAGGGTGACAACTTTGCTTTTTGAAGATATCATGAGGACTGACACAGCACCACTTTGGTATGTACTGCGTAGATACACCACAGCTCCATACGCTTTCATGGATGCATCGACTAATGTGTGGAGTTCTGTCTTAACCACGATTTCTTCTGGCCCGTATCGCAGACATCTGTCGGTGAACACCTTATTTATGTCATTTAGTTCATCAAACCAATTGAAGGCGACTTTCGACAACTCTTCATCTAGTTCCTGATCCCAGTCTATGCCCGTCCTCCAAATTTCTTGGAGTAAGATTTTAGCGCGAACTGTATAGGTCGCGAGTAGTCCTAGTGGGTCAAACAATGCGGCAATCTTGCTGAGAAAACTGCGTTTAGTCAATCTCATTTCACTGGGTGGTGGGTTGGACGTAAATGTGAACACATCATTTTCAGCATTCCACAGTACACCTAGTGTCTTAATCGATGGCAATTCACTGCGGTCCAGATCTACTTCTTGTGCTCGATCGTTGTTTGGCATTTGTTCCATCACTGTTGTAGAGTTTGAGAGCCACTTTCGAGCATGCATGCCGGCGCTTTCAAACAGCTGGGACAACTGGTTATAAAGTTCTACACCGTTCTCATCAGTGCTCACAGAGTCCATACTGTCGTCCATATAGGTTGATTTCAACACCGTTTCGGCTGGCATGGGGTACTGTTCAATGTTTCGCTTGGCATGTGTCTGTGCAACCAATTGAGCGAGAAATGGGGAGCAATTTACTCCAAATACTAGCCTATTAAATTCAAATTCGTCTGGTGGTTCATCTTGTTGTAGCGATCGCCACAAGAAACGGTGAAAACATCTGTCGCGTTCAGGAATGGTAATTTGTAAATACATTTGAGCTATATCGCAAACTATCGCGACAGGATTCTTGCGCATGCGTAGTAGGACGTCGAAAAGCTCGTTTTGCAATTTAGGCCCCTGGCTAATTGTGTCATTCATTGAAATTTCATTATATTTGGCAGATGCATCGAAAACTATTCTGACTTTGGTTGTTGTTTTTTCCGGGTGTACAACAGGAAAATGGGGAAGGTACCATTTATGTTGCGGTTGTTTTTCTGTTTCCGGTATTTTGCGGATGTAACACATTTCCACATACTGATCGAGTGTGGACTGGTACTGCTTTGCTATGTCGGAACGCTTCAACAGTCGTTGTTCTGTGTTCTTCAACCGCTGTAGAGCCATATCATAATTATTTTCTAATTTTGGCGCGTCTGGTTTCCATGGGATCGACACTTCATAGTGACCATTTTCAAATTTTAACGACTTTTCTGCTCGATCGAACACAAGTTTGTCCTCTTTCGCTATACTGACTGGACTATCTGCTGTTCCACAATTTTCGAATGTCCAAAACTTTTTTAGTGTAGTGTTAATTTCCTCAAATGATTTTTGATCTTCAATAAAGTACGTTGCAATGAAGTGTGTTTCCTCCGTAGAGTTGTCTACCTTATTTGGATCACCAATACACGTCCAGCCTAACGGCGTTAGTCTGGCTACTGATTCCCCCGTTTTGCCCCTAATATCTGTGTATGAAAAGTGCAAATCTGCATAGTCCAGTCCTATTAGAATGTCTACAGTAGGCTTCTGGCCCATCATCGGAAATTGAATTCCCTTTAAATGGTCATATTGATCAGAATGTTTATTCCAGTCAATGGCTTTCAGATTACCAGTAACACGTTTTGTAGTGAATGCTTTTATATTTATGTTCACTTGCTTATTCAAACTTTCAAGTCCAAATTCAACAGGCGTTGTTTCGAATGTTTCTTTCTGCCCATTCAGAACATTAACGGTAACCTTTTGTGTTTGTCCCTGTAGCCCGAGTTGTGCAGCTACATCCTCATTTAAATATGTTTTTGTAGAACCGTCATCGAGCAGGGCATTAACTTGAATTCGACGATTTCCAGATTTTAGAGTCACTGGTACAGTGCGTAATGTGGTGAAGTTTCCATGGTTACGTGTAACTGATGTTTCACCATGAGTTGTGTGAGATGTAATCTGTACAACCGGCTCCACCTCTTTGGGGATTGTTGATTCATTTGCCTGATTTGGCCCATGGCCTATGCTTGGTTCATTGAATGTTATTGGATGATTGTTGTGTAACAGCCGATTATGTGTCTTATTACACCCGTTTAGTCCACATTGTCGACTTCGCCTGCAGTTACCTCCCCTGTGGCCATCTCCCAAACAGCGGAAGCACAACTTTAGTGTTTTGGCTTTGTCCCACCGACTCGCTATAGGCAATGACTTGTACTGTTCACATTGCCATACACCATGTGACCCATTGCAGACTTTACATGTGAATGTGTTAGTGAAGTTAGTACGGTGTTCACGATTATTATGTCGATATTTCGGTTCTTCGAAGTGGCGCGAATCACGTTCAGTTTTGAATCGCGAGCTATTTGCGGTCACCCCATACACAGTATCAGATGCCACGACACAGAATTCGGCTTCTTGGTTCACACACTGGAGTAAGGTCAATACCGATTCCGTCTTGCTATTTTCGAACACCCATCGATTATATTGTGAAAGAGTACTCGCTGGAAGTTTGCTTTGCACCTTCATATAGAACTAACCATTCTTTAATTCATCATTCATATCAGCATCCTGTAAGTTCACGACACAAACAGTTAATACATCTGCAAATTTCTGAATGTCTTGGGCAACATGATTGTGACGAACTGGGCGAAAGTTTTCAATTTCCTCCATGAATATAGCAATTTGCCTACGTGAGCCACCATATTTACGTTCCAACGTGGCCATTGCAGCGTCATACGCGTGTGCACTATGGCCGAGATTCTCAATTGCCGCCAGGGCCTCACCTGCCAGATATTGACGGAGTTGCAACAGTTTGTATTCAGGGGTTGCCGGTGCATTATGTATGCATGCAATATACGCTGCTTTCAACGACATGTACTGTCGTTTTTCACCAGTGAAAGTTGGAATTGTAACTCGCTTTAAGGTCTTCCACATGTCATGACCTAGATTTGGAGGATTATGTGAATGGGCCGATGGGTTATGTGAATGGGCCGATGGGACGGGTTCTGGACTGCTTGTTCTATTTGCGGTAGGGTCTCGATTCATCATGTTCATGGTTGTACGAGTAGGGTTACGTGTAGACTGTGAACTAGATTCACTCGACAGTTCATTTTGTTCATCTAAATATGACGTCATCATTTCTGAGATCTTTTCATAAGTTGTTTCAATTACTTCAATTTCAGACACAATTTTTTGACAGTTCTCATTATCATGCAAAGTTTCATATTTAGCTAACAAATCAGTGAGAACTGTTATTACATCATCTTGTTTTTCGTCGAATTGTGTGGAAGCTGCGATTATTGCCTGTTTGTCGGTGCCCTCATTAATTAGAATTGATATCTGGTTTTTTGCTCTGGTGAGGGCCGTTTTTGTTTTCGCTTTTCGCCTTCTCAATTGCATTAGCTCGATGTCTGGGCGTTATTCATTGTAGAATTTACGTAACAACCTCGCTCTGATACCAAATGTTTCGATGGGGACGATGTAGAACGACTAAAAACGATGTGATCTTCATAAAACTGCTACACGCTTTATTACAAATGGAGAAGCGCCCACTCAGGGGCCATAACTGCGATCTTCTAAAACCAGGCTTCGCTAACAAGAAAAAATCGGCAAAGCTGCCTTGTATTTGGGCACATCTATATTGTTAGTAGAATATCCTTCAGAACAGTAATGTTACCCGACATGCAAAGTCATCGAGCCAGTGCCGTCGTTAAATCAAAGTATTTACATTTAGGGGAATATTGTGGAGGGGAAATAATATACAATAGTCCTCTCAACCAAGGGCGGTATTTAATTTATTATACCGAATAATATTTATTATGAACATGATTAACGTCGGTATTTCAGAATCCCCTCTAATATTGCCCACTGTGTTGTGAATTGCCCGCTGCGTTGTGAAGGGATGACTCTGTAGAATATTTTTATCACGTGATATGAAATTGACCAATGCAACGCATAGGAATTGCAATTAGGTATAATACTATACTATATAAATACAACAATCTACCAGATTAAAGGTACATGCCCACTCAGTAGGCACAAAATGTCACATATAAACACTGAGCTACTGCGACGATTATCACGGATCTTGAAAGTTTACACCGAGACGATATACCTCTCCGGATGTCGGGTCCACACTGGGTGTAAGATCATTGCTTCTCGGACGCCCATTAGACGTGGCACTTCAGTCTGGTCCTATTTATCATGTTTATTCGAACTAACTGCTATAATTTTAACGGTTTACATCAGGAGTGTCAGCTTAATAAATATAACTGTTCCGAGTTGAAGTGTTCGGGGAACTGGCCGGAATGACGCGGAAGAGGCCAGCAGTCGAAGATTTTACACACTTTTGCGCGGCCCGTGCACTTTATTTCATCGAAATCGGTGGAATAATAATAAATTGTGATAACAATAATATGAGTCTATCTGATATCAGCTGCTTTTGCTGTTCATATATCCAAACAACAAACGTGGCCTGTCGGCACACGAATGCCGCCGGCGGCAGATTGGAGAAACTGTTGCAAAATTTATTAACCAAAGTGATAAGTATTCACAAGCACATGTATGAATGTCAGAAGTTCAAGGTCATATTAAGGGAAGTGTTGATGTGTGACATTTGTCTAGAAGTATGATGTATTGAAATATTAAAACAATCCATCAAGGGATATTGAAGATATGACAGAAATGAGAAGCTCCGGCGAACGTCTTAATGTGGGCAAAAGTTCGAAGTTGTCATGGTCAAAAGGTCAAGGTCAGATTAAGGGAAGCATGGATGTGTGGAATTTTTCCACAAGTATACTGTGTTGAAATATTTAAGTAATCCTTCAAGGGATATAGAAGTTATAACAACATTTCGAAACTCCGGCGAACTTCTTAATGTGCCGGACACACTGTCTAAACACTATATGCCTCCGGCTCTACCGAGACAGGGGGCAAAAATGGTCTACCTGCGAACACGTCGATTCCCCTCCGTGTAACAAATACTCCCAGTTTCACCCACTAACCAGTGTGTACTGATATCAAGGGAACGGCTGCCAAACATGCCATCAATTCAGTATATCATCATGAGCACTGTCCTGTGGAATTACCAGGGGAGATGTCAGTTCAAACCGCCAGTTGTGTCATCACCTGGGCCAGCAGAGAGAGAGAGAGAGAGAGAGGAGAGAGAGAGAGGGGGAGAAGAGGGGAGAGAGAGAGGGAGAGAGAGGAGAGAGAGAGTAGAGAGAGAGAGAGAGAGAAGAGAGAGAGAGAGAGAGAAGAGGGGAGAGAGAGAGAGAGAGAGGGGAGAGAGAGGGGAGAGAGGGGAGAGAGGGGATAGAGGGGAGAGGGGGGGAGAGTCGATAGTCAATAACCTGTTTCACGTGCACGTGAGTTACTGTGCCTGTGCAGACCGTTACCGCCGGAGTAGTATATGAGAGACAAAATGATACCAGCTCCCTCTGGAAGCCACCCGCTCGGTGACTCCCATCAAGAGGTGGTATCATTGGTGACTCTCATATACTACTTGGATTTTCCCCCACTGTTCGCTTGGTATGGATGAGAAGAGTGACAAATATTTTTCAGCAACCGCGAGACAATATACTTCCTCGAGCGGTCGGACAGGAACGCCGTTGGCATGCAGTTGTTTGCCATAGCGATCTCGTTTGTAAGGATAGAAGTTAAAAATAAAACAAAAAAAAAAAACTTTTAGGTCCAGCCACGGTACGAACTCACAACCCACGTCTCCATAGAGTGGCGCCTTCGCCCACACAACCACGAAGGCTGTTATGACATATAAACACTACCTAGTGTTGTGGGTGTGCCCGATATAGACAAGTGGTGGTCGGATAGGAACGCGAGACCATATACTTCTTCGACTGGATGACAAGTTATCAATGAGATTACACCCTATTAGATATAAGAATCCATTGGTTATACTCAGTATATGTATTCACACAATGGTTCTAGTTAATTGTGCGTGGTTGAAGACAGGTAGTCACGAGAGATGTCATCGTACCGGTATTTACGAGTATTGCAAGCATCACCGGGCATGGATGAGAAGAGGGTCAGTTTCGCCTCGCCCATGTCGGCATTGAGGGGTAGGGACCAGATACGAGTCGCTGCTATGTCCACCATGCGGTGGTACTCGCGCTACTCATCGACTGGTTAGCAAGGGATTACGTGCTCGCAAGTATTATCGTTTAGTAATAATTCAAATCAGAAAGTCAGTTAGAAAGATAGAACCGATCTGATGTGTAGTTTTTCTTCTTGATAAACTTCACACGCTTTAGAGACTATTTTGCTGAGTTCACTTTCCAGCGGGAACTATTTATCTTCTCGTGCATACATGTACCACCGTTGTGAGGCTGTTGTTTACCTTAGCAATGGCGTTGCCATCCGACCGCTTGCCAATACAGTTTAACAGAGTATGATTATAGCGTAATCCAATGGTAAATAAAGAGTATGATTACACCGTAGTATTAGCCTATACGATTACGGCGCTCAGTGAATAAACACACCCGATAGTTTATCAATGTTAAACAGAGTTCCTATCCGACCACCGTTGTAATGCCGTTGTTTACCTCAGCAATGGCGTTCCTGTCCGACCGTCGCTTGCCTATGCAACAACAACAAAAAGGCTGGTAATGTCTAACTGGACCAGCCTTTTGTAATTGATCAGCAGACGACAATGTTCCAATTACACGAGTAATTTGCATTTATTGCCGAGTGTATTTCGCCTTATAAAGGGTGTGTATACAATATTGATTTATTTTTAAACCACATGCGACAAAGTATCAAGACATGCAGCGCTGCACGATGACTCGCTGGTGTATTACAAATCATTAGCGATATGTATGGTGGTCGGTGGGTGACGTAACCAAGGTGGTGTACTTGTAAACTGAAAGTTTATTCTCCGTATGTAGGGGATGACGGAACAGCTGGGGCCCGTTTCACTAAACTTCTTACGATAAGAAATGATCGTACAAACTTCTTAGGCGCAGTTTACCGTTTCACTAACGTCAATTTCGTGCGAACTTTCTTGCGAAGTTCGTAACTTTCGTATTGGGCTGTCGTACAAAGATTTTTTAGTGCGAGTGTTACGGCCGCCATACATGTATTCCATCAATAACATCGCCGTCAAATCGGCGGTGCATATTTGGCCTTTTTAAGTTTGTGTCTGTCCGTCTGTCTGTTCGTGTGTTTATTTTTTGGAAGTTTTTGTAAGTTTCTCAAATCACCTATAAGGGGCTCTAAGTGCGTAGACAGTCCGGATTTTCTAGCTTTAGCTGCTTATCAGTTAGACAGCAAATGCAACCGAGATATAACGTGGCTTATAGAGTAGTGACTAACTATACTTGTAGCTGTTGATCAGTTAGTCCAGCAAATGCAGCCTGATATAACGTGGCTTATAGAATAGTGACTCACTATACTTGTACCTGCTGATCAGTTAGCCAGCATATGCAGCCTGATATAACGTGGCTTATAGAGTAAGGACTCACTATACGTATAGTTATTAATCAGTTAGTCCAACAAATGCAGCCTGATATATAACGTGGCTTATGGAATAGTTACTCACTATAATTGTAGCTGTTGATCAGTTAACCAGCAAATGCAGCCTGATATAATGGTTTAAGGAGGAGTGATGCACTATAATTGTAGTGTGGTGTAGGGGTGAAATGGATGAAAACACAAATCACGTAACTTTCAAAAGTAATATATGTAATGTGTTGTCCTATTTCCAGAACATTTTCAGAAAACAACATTTGTTTTGTTACTGTATACTATATGGTACATCGAGTTGCCATCTCCGCCATCTTTGTATGTACAGCCATCTTACAATTTCACACTTCGACCGTCGTTTGACACATACAGCAAATAATATGACAGAAGTATTACAATGAGAGGTAATACATTATAGACAGATACGACAACATTGTGATATACATATTATGCCCGAAAGCTATACAACAGGTTAAGGTCATGTAAGGCCTGGCCAACTAGGTTCGATCCCGTATTCAACCTGTTGCATTGGGGGTGGGGGATCCCAAAATCAGAACGGAATATTTACATCGAAAAAATATATATTCAGCCCTGAAATTAGAATAACCCGACCTGGTTTCAGGTCCATCCCACAGCAAAGCCACTTGGCCCCTTTCCGTAAAAATAATAGGAAATCAGACTTTGTATAATTATAAGTGTGATGAAAACAATCAATAGGACGTTGCACAAACTTGTATGTACGGGTATGTCAAATTATTTGTGGTATGTGTCAAACGCCACAATAAGTAAAACTTATTGATGAATTGCATATACTAAGATGGCCAATATATCAACTCCATGACCCGTATAGTATACAGTACAAGCTAAAGCAAAACAATCACATTTGAGATCATCAAAGACTCAAGCACTTGAACGTTTGCAGACATTGTTTACCCTGCGCTACCTGGCAAAGGGTGAGTTCTACTCCGAGGCTGGCGACATCCACGGTGTCTCTAGGAGTTCAGTCTCCCGGTGTATTAATGATGTTGTCTGAGCCATCAATAATCGACTGGACAACATCAGTTTTCCAACCGAGGAACAAGAGCTGGTCAACTGTGAAAAAAGCCCTTTACAGTGTGGCCGGGATTCCGACACCCTGGGCGCCGTGGATGGGACACTCAATGTCAGTCCAATTCACTTTGCTGATTTTTAACATGCTGGACTAAGGAAGTTGATATGACAGCTGTCGTCGGGTTGTCAAAGTTGGACCGGAAGTTTACATTCAAAGGGCTTGATGGATTTCCAATACTGAAGAATTCTTAAGAAGTTCGTAACTTAAGAAATTTCGCACGAATATGTTAGTGAAACGCACGTAAGAAGTTCGCAAGAAGTTCGTACGAAAAGCATCGTAGACGTAAGAAAGTTCGTAGGGTTAGAAGTTTAGTGAAACGGGCCCCTGGATTGTATGGCGGAGGGATATCCTGCTGCCGCTGCAGACACCCGAATAAGCATATCACGTCCCGAGGCGGGTGAGAGATTGTTTCTCTCGTCGGCCCTCCCCTCCGTGACGAGATGTTTTACGTCTTCGTCTATGAGAAGTTCAAATTTGTTGAGGGCGCGCGCCTCAGTCCGAATAGTATTTTTTAAATCCTGATATCTAGACATCTCCTCCACCACAAATTCAAATTCAGCGTCTGATATATTGTTATCGGCTAAAGAGTTATAACGTCGATGCTATTTTTCTAAGACCTCGAGAGAACCGCTATTCGATCGTGCTTTCTGCTCTTAGTTTCAAGTTTTCTATTCATTAATCTGGCAGTCATACAGAGCAGCCCAGCCACAGTGGCTACCCCGCTCAAAGCTCCAGCGACAGGCACAGCCACGACTGTGGACAACAAGGCCACGCTTCCAGCCCCACCCATTATAGAAACGGACGATAGGTGCTCACCCCCTCCGCTATATTTGCAGCTCGTCTATATTATTTAGCATTTACCCTCCGAGTTTCCCCCTCTTGTTTCAGAATCAGCTGTATCTCGACGATATTTTCCAAACTGAAGTTTGACCGAGTCAAACTCATATCCCCCAACTCTGTTGAAACAGGATCGGCAGATTCTGGTTGTATGTTCAACGGTATTAAAGGTTCACTCGTCATAAATCAAGTTCAATTAACAATGTTACAACAGTGGAAGAACTCGTTGGGTCAGCGATTTTCGTAACAAAGTAAATAACACTACCTTCGGAAACTCTAAATGGATTGTCACCGGCGAAAAAAACCACCGCTGACCTCTGTCCAGCGAGTTTAGTGACTCCAATCGCCCGTTCTTCCCCATCCACATATTTACCCTTAAAACTAACCGTGCAGACCGCCATTCTTAGAAGTGTACCGGGAGTTGTCATGACGTATCCCCCATATATATTGCTCGCGTTGGCGCCAAATGAATATTCATAGGTCCCCTCATTCAATGGGCCCCGCTCCACAGCCCAAACTGTTATGACACGTTTTTGTGGTTGCAATAGACGTACCTGCGCAACCACTGCACCCAGTCCTTCACCAACTTGCGCAATCGCAGTATGGGCCTCAGAGCGAACCCTCCCAGAGACTTCCTCAAGGGCTTTATGAGCGTCTTTACGAACTCGGTTTAGTTTATCGGAAACTTCCATAAGCTCTGTATGGGCCTCTTCCCGAAATCCGGTTATTTTTCCGCATAGTTCAGTAAGTGCTGCATGATCCTCTTCCCCAACTTGGATTATTTTTCCGCCGAGATCCTTACGTCCTGTATGTGCCTCTCCGCGAACTTGTGCAGTCGCCGTCAGGACGTCTACTCTAACTGTGCTATACTCCTGTGAATCTTGTCCGCGGCCGCCGACATAGTTATATTGATCAGTGATATGTTTTTTCTGGTGATAGTTAAACAATCACCTGTTGGGTTGGATCCGGAGTTCCCGTAGGGAACATCCTTGTTACTCGGATTCTTTGAATTTATATAAGAAATTGTCAATAAATTGGAAGAACTACCTGGTCCGTATATACTCATAATGTTGGTTGTTATAAATTATATTACGAACTTGAGTCTAATTCTTTGAATTAATTTGAAATTTCTAGGACGACCGAAATCGGGTAATAGTTATTCAGCTCTCACGCTTGATCATCAAGAATAGAGACCGTAAATTCGTGGATATGTCCCTATTCCAAGCTTTCATCTCAAGGCATGGGAAGTCTAAGGTCACAGTCTCACCAAAGAAACAATCACTTGCTTGCACGGTTTTCAGTAATGTGCTGGCAGATCCGTCTAACGTGTTGTACGATGTGTTCACCCGATCCAGGTGCACCCTGAGAGTTTTCGTGAAGGCGAAGTCCACTGTGTTATCACCGACGTACTCACCCGGAACAAACAATCTTTCATAGGCTGCGTACGTTTCTCTAAAAACGAGTCGCACGGCCAATGATGGTGTGATCGTTACCCGGTTGTTGGGTTCGACGGTAAAGGTTGCTAGTCCGGTGGCTTTCGAGATTGTTAGGCTGGCTCGTCCGTCAAGCTCAGACGCGGCAAAACCTTGTAGGGCTCTCGAACTCCAAAGGCCGGGGGGAAGCTTTACACCTACTTGGTGGCCGTCCTTCGAGTAGCCGAACCCTTCATTATCCCCCAAGTTTCGCCACCCAACCGTGAAGGTGATTGATCTGAGGCCGGCCCGCCGTTTTCCGCAGCAGTTGTCGATTGACTTCTGAAGTTCACAACTCTCTTTTTGAACGTTAGTGATAGTATCAAACATGGTAATATACTTTCAAAATAGTTTGTGTTAAATTCTGTTTATGTTGGAAATTATGAAGAAATTTATTCTGTATGTTAGAGATATATATTATTCACTGTAAAATATGGCGTATGTGAAACGCTACGGTGTAAAAGACCTCGCATTAGTTCGGCAATACATATGCGTCCGAATGAATACGTTTTATAGATTTGACCCTCGAGTACACAAACCCGGTAATAACTGGCAATATCGCTGTGAACTACGCAGCTGTGGTGGCGTGGAAGACAGCACCGATGGAAGTGTGGCAAAACCAGTTGAACTTTGCTGTGTGGTGCGCGAGCTCTGGGTGTGGGTTTTCATCCGAATTACTCGGTGAGGACGATCCAATGTTGAAATCATTGTTTCAATTTCATTTTTACTATCAGACACGGCGCGTTCTATCGAAAATGAAAACGCCTCTTCCTTAAGACTCCACTTTTAGCTGGCAAGCCAACACATACGACTCTAGGGCCTTCGCTAAATTGTGCAACGAGTTTGGGGTTACACCGACAACAGATTTCAGACAAAAGGTGGACAAGTCTAACGGTGGTCTAGTTAGGTTTACAATGTTTTGGAAGCCCGACGGAAAATATAGATTAGATAATGAAGGGTGGATGAAACCTTTCTTCAGTGAGAAAGACTCATACAAACACGACGTAGACATATCTAGAGCGTGGACAACGTTTGTGAAAGAAGAACAAAAAACACATGCCTGGATACCCCGCCTCAACGACTCCATTCGCACATACGTCTGGGCCATCCTCGGCGCACAGGCGCAGGCGCTCAGTTCTATAATAGGAACCGGGACGGCGTTTGACGGCAGAAAAAGTTGTTGGCAAATGTCGAGGACGCCATCTCATCTCCGGTGGACCTCCTGGCGGCGATCAAGCGGTATAAAGACGTTTTGCAGAATGACCACAACCCAGTAGACTATGTATTTGGAATAGGTCTTTATATGGCGCCAAGCAATATGATACTACGAGACGACCCGGTTGACGGTCACAATAATCAGATCGTAATGGCCACCGTCAATAAAAAATCGGCCACAACGGGAACGTGAACACGGGTATCATCAAGCTCACCCCCAACATGATCGGGAGCGGAGTTGTAAGTGGAACCTATTTCATAAAACCGCAAGCACCCAACCCCAGTACAAAGCACACCATCAAGTCCCTTAGGAACTAGTGTCTCATCAAGTTCCACCGTTGTTCCAACTGGTGGACTTGATGCACCAGGAAGTTCCTTAGGAACTAGTGTAAGAACCCACGAGGAGGAGAAATTAGGGCTCGTCGTCGCCCTCGTGGCGATCGGACTATTCGCGCTTTGGTTTTAGGAACTCTCGGGCGGAGAACATTAGGAGACCGGCGATCGCCAAGATTAAAGACCAAGCATTTTCGGCGAGCCATCGGGCCGTTTTCGATAACATAGATAACAAGAAGTAGGAGACGAGACCCCCGATCAGTCCAGGCAGCGCGGCAGCAGCCTTTCCGGCTAATTTAGCCAGGAGACTGGCGAGGGCTTTTATACGGTTTTTGCCCATTCCTTGGCTCCGCCGGATGGCGCGGGTGCTGGCGCGGATGCTGCCGCAGGTGCAGCCGCCGCACCGCCAGTGATATAAATAACTATGGTCGATATAGTCATGCCGACAGGTGTGAGGATGCTTACTATCGTGACGCCCTGCTCTCTGAACAGAGTGCGAAGACGCTCACCCAGTGTCGTCTCCTCGTGCAGAACCTCGAGATTGTTTCGCGGATCAGACTTGTTTGGGTGCGGAGAGCCTCACGGTAAGCCGATGCAGCCTCCAAGCGAGCTTCTCTTTCATCCCACAACGACCGCAGTCGTTCGGTGATCCACTCGGTAGATTCTCTATCGCCACGGGCTTCCCCAAGTTTTCTTTTTTCTAAAGAGCCTTATCCAGTCCCCGGAGTTGGCGAAGAGGTAACGGTGGGTCATTCATCGTACTGAGTATACCGTCTATCTCGCTTTCGCTTATATCCATTGTGCGAATAGCGTCGGTGGCTAGACGAGGGACCTTGCTGAGCTCGACAGTTTACATCACGGCGGCCGTCTTCGCCAGCGTTTCGTCGGTAGACTATAGGGCCTCGACAGCGCGGGCCGGCATAATTGTTTTACCCCTCTTCCAATCTACGAGTCCTAGTTTGTCCCTTATGATTTCGCCACCGCCCCGGTTTCCGGTAATGGTGTTCAGCGCTAGGGGTTTTCCGGTCCCATGTTGACGATCGGGACATTTGATGCTTTTAGTCGCAACCTACCATGCAGATCCAATTCGAACTTGGAGTAGTCGCGGCCGACAGATGGGACCGCACCCTTTTCTGCCAAATTGTTGTAGTAGTAATCTACAGCTGACTTGAGTAATTCCTGACTTAGACTACTTGTGTTGGTAGCGCCACCTATTTCCTCGCCGGATGGAGTCTCTATGAATGTAGTTTCGTTATCATCATGGATGTCATCATCATCGATGTCATCATCGATGTCATCATCATCGAGGTAATCGTCTCGGTCGAATTCGTCCATGCCAATATCGTAACCAGCCATCTTTAACGATGTATTAAAGAAAAAACCATACGGGTTTAATAGAGTTACTAACTATGTCTTCGAGTCAATATGGCCGCAAGCTCAATCCATACCGCAGACTCCGGGAGCCCGTCGGGGCGAAAGGCGTGAGACAGAGCGTCGTCATTACGAACAACCCATCGACGATCGACCAGAACCAGCAGCTCTTAGCCCGCTTCCCCAACCTCGGAGCTAGCGACGTCATTGGGCCGGGGACTGTCCGCCTCGCTTTCACTATTTCGCTGACGTCGACAGACGTGGACCGAACCGTTGTTCAGAACCTGGGCCGCGCCATCGTCAAGAAGACCACGATAACGATTTCTGGTAATGAGGACGGCACAAGAGCGCGAAAACGCGGTCTATCAGGGTATTGACACCAGCAAAAATAAGAACGTAACCAGACAACGCCAGCTACAACGCGATCGCGGCCGCTTACGGCAACCGCTTTTACATCCCGCTCGACTTTGAGTTGCTGGAGAGTCACATGCCCTACTATCAGAGTGCTTTGGCGGACCGCCTCGAATACGAACTAACGTTCAACGACTACGGCCGAGTTCTCATAGCCACTGACATGGCATCGACGTATACGATCGACAATGTTTCGTTGGAGTACGACATGGTCACGATGCCCGAACTCGCGCGATTGATCAGAACCCGGGCGTGTTGCCATACTTTACGACCGAGTTCTTCGCCACCGCAAGATGACGAAAGACAAAAGCGACACATTGTGGAATATTAATGGCAACGTACCCGCCCGCTCAATGAAAGGTATACTGATGCTGTTCGAGGAGGGTCGGTTCGCGCTCGGGGTTAGAAAAATCGACAAATTTTATAACACCAAAATCACAAAGGTAGAGTTGACGATCGAAGGAGTCCCAATCAGCTCTACAGCCAGGGCCTTCGCTCGCACCAACAGTGGGACGAAGCCAGAAAACAGATTGCTGCCGGCTCTAAGCGCACCCCGGAGGTTGCCGTGGTTGCCAAATACCTGCAGCTCTCGGACGTCTCCCTCGCGCAGTTCCTGACTATCAAATACGCGTTATGGCTAGACATGCGAGCCAGCGATGACGACCAAATGCACGGTAGGGGACGCCAAGTTTAGAACGCTAGTGAGTGTGTGACGATCCAAATAACCAAAGAGGCGGATGGAGCTGGGCCATTGAACGTGTACTTATATATAATCACAGACGCACAACTCAACATCGAAGATGGCCGATAGGTCTCAGCACTCTACTAAAAATAAAAATTCTCTCGGTTTTTCATCAAGCAAAGTTTGTGATGCCCACTCCACCATAATATGTGGGCAGACAAGATGCGGAAAAACGGCTTTCATCATGGACTTGCTCGAGGGGTCCTATTGCGATGAATTTCAACACATTGTGATCCTGTGTCCCACTGTGCGGCACAACGAGACTTATCTGCGGCGCCCGTGGATATGGACCGACCCTGAAGTATACGTCGTTGACCCCGGCGACAGGCTTCACGATTGGCTGCGTGGTTTATACCAAAGATTCCAGGGTGAGTCCACCCTATACGTGATTGACGACTGCTCGGCCAAGGCGGCGATGACCAAAAAGAAGGACATGCTCACCGAGCTCGCATTTTTGGGCCGGCATGCGGGGCAAAGCGTATGGATGTCCACCCAGAAGTACAACGCCGTCCTCAAGGATCTGCGCGAGTAAACGAAATGGGTCACCCTCTTACACTGCAAGGACCGAGACTCATTCGATGACAGTCGTTATCCCAACACGCGAGGAGCGCCTGGAGGTTCGACAGATGCTTTCGGAAACTAAGCACGCGAAGCTACTGCTAAAGACTGATCAACCAATTGCTTACAAAGTAATAAGCGCAGCTTAACGCTCGTTAGTAACTGCTGAGCAAATGCTTAGCAATGCTTAGCAATGCTTAGCAATTGTTGAACAATGCTGAGCAATCCTTTTCAATGCTTGACAATGCTTAACAATGCTTAACAAATACTTAACAATGCTTAACAATGTTTAACAACTGCTTAACAATGGTTAACAAATGCTGAATAATGCTTAACAATGCTGAACAAATGTTGAACAAATGCTGAACAATGGTTAACAAATGCTTAACGATGTTAAGAATGTGTTGCACCGCTGCGAATTTTGTTAAGAGCATAACGGTGATCATAAGTATCGGATGGTGTGCTTGGCAATATGTTAGACTCATGAGACTAGTCAGAATAGTACTCAAAATGAACTGCGACGAACTTCTCGATCAGCAAATGGAAGAAACAGTCGCTCCGACTGCCGACACGATTGCCGACACGGTATATTTTCTGAAAGAAATTGGAACTGTAGGAACATCTGTCGGCACGACTGCCGACACGACTGTCGGTACGCCTGCCGATACGGTATCTTTCCTGAAAGAAAATTAAAACCTGACGCGACGCGAGCGGCTAGCTGCGCTTGTTGCTGGGTGACAATCGGAGCAGTATTTCGGTAGGCGTCTCTCAGTTTGTCAGGTGGACAAGATGTCAGATGCTGAGGTCGATAAAATGTATGCGCGATACGAATCTAGGTTAGGTGCGGAGATGACGAAAACTCTTGGATCGGCGGCTATTCATTTGTACGCTACCGCTGTTAGTATACTTCTCCCTATACCAAACACCGCGGGGTTGATTGGCGATCTAGAGACTGACCCGTTTGTAGGAGACACTCTTAGAACAGCCTGTTGTTCGATTTATCACAAGTTTGGAATGTACTTAGCTCCGCTGACAACCGCGTTGACCACGGCTAAGCACTGTCAATTTGGACATATATGCCCACGAACTATAAGCTCAGAAAAAGATGACACAAGACGCACCTGCGAGAGAGACGGAACTGCAATCCCCGATTGCAGCACTTCCAACTCCGCTCCGGATCAGGAGCAGCATGTTGGAGGAACTATTTCCGATTGCACGACACAAAACCCAAAAAGACAGGCAGCTGGGCGGGCAGCGGCTGCCACCCGAAAAGCTAAACAAGATCAAATACTCGCAGAGCTTCGAGAGGCCAAACAGTCGTTATTTGTTCCAGCTCCTGTACAGTTTGGGGAGGAAACAGCAAAACATCCGCAGACAGCTGCGGTTCAATCTCCGACAGTTCTTCCAACCGCACCAGCTCAGGAGCGGCAGTTGGGGGTGCAGTCGTGGATTGCTGTAGCTTCTACCTGGATCATCCCGTGGGTTGTTGGTGGTGGTCTGGCTGTTGTGGGCACCGTGTGTGTGTTTTACTGTTTCAACCCCCAACAGTGTCGGAGGCGGAACTACCTTTCGAGACAACCAGCCGCGGTTCCGAAGGAAGTTACGAAATCGATTGCACCCCATTTAAACATTGATCGCGATCCCTTTTATATGTAATAACCACTATATGTAATGACTGAATACAATGGTAAAATGGTTGTGAATGCGGTTTATCACGCCGTGGTGATATCGTGTGTCAGTATCGGTTTTGCTCGACTATCAAAGATGGCCTTCGGAGGGTCCGCTCCCAAATTGGACATGACTGCGCGAGACGTAGGTCTCGTGACCTTAGATGTAGTGGTCGCAGTTGGGACCCCAGATTATCTAGTTAAAGCTGGAATTCTACCTGCTAATATATGGAAATAATGTCGGAGATCACAATGATAAAAGGTGACGCAATAAGCAAAAGCAATAAGCAAAAACAATAATTATTTTAAAAAACTGTTTTTTAATAATATATATATATAGAACGATGTTAGTTGACGAGCTTTATTTCGCTCCGCTCGATATAGGCTACACGGCCCTTAAACAGCGTTTAGCTGGCGCAAAGGGTGTGATCAATCTGGCCCAAGACTCTCTAGAGACTTGGCGCGATGACGAAAAAGAGGCCACCCTTTTCGCAAAACGGATGTTAGATTCCTCCGAGTTCCTTCAGAACTTAACCGGCAGCTGCAGCGAAACTTCCAACAAAGGTTTAGTATGGGCGACGCAGTTACCGGACGATCTGGCGAGGATATGTTGGAGACTGTTCGACCTACTAGAATACATCGCATGCGATGGACACGCGCAAGCTTGATAGCAAACTATCGGTTCGCCTAGCGCGCAAGCTAGCGAACACGTACTACAGCCCCCGTGGCTGCTGGAATGGGCTATCGGCCATCAAGAACCTCGCAGCGGCGACCAAGGTTTCCGAAAACGCAGCAAGGAACGGCTCAAGAAGCAGGCCATCTGGCAGATCTATTTTCCCGCGCCTCACAATATTCCGCGGCCGAAATTCAACGTGCCGGTGCCGAACGAAGTCCACCAAGCAGACCTCCTGTTTCTCCCTCACGATCGTGTCGGTCGCAAGACGTACAAGTGCGCACTGAAAATCATTGACGTAACGAGTCGCTATAAGGGGGCTGAGCCACTGGCCATGAACGAGTATAAGGAGGTGGCCGAGGCTCTTTCCCGAATATATAAGAGGAGTCCTCTCAAATGGCAGAATCTTCTCCAGGTCGTTCCCAGCCGCGAGTTCATGGGCGTGGTCTCTCATATATTGGCTAAACACGACGTTTCTGTTAAAAGCAGCCGCGTCGACATCCACCGGGACCAGGGGATCGTGGAGCGGTTCAATCGAACCTTGGCTGAGAGGCTGTTCGGGCACCAATATGCCAAAGAGCTTGTAGACCCTCATACGCCATCGACCGAGTGGGTGACCAGGCTGCCCGTCGTGGTCTCCGCACTGAACGGCGAGGTGACCAGATTGATCGGTAAGAATCCCGTAGATGCCATGAAGGTGACGCACAAGCCATCTGCCGTCTCGCGCTGGCGACCCGTTAGTATAGCGGAGAAACGGCTTCCATCGGATGTTGCCTCTATCAACTGGGAGAGCTCGAAGGTGGTCGCCGCCGCACGACTGATCCCGTGTGGTCTCTCAATGTATATCATCTGGATCGATCTATTACCAAACCCGATGATCCCGTGCTCTACTACCTAGACAGTGGTCCATCGCGCGGGTTTGTTCGCGAAGAACCTCTTGCGGTGCCTTCTGACACACAGCCACCCCCAGACCACCCGTCGTCATAGTCGGTCAGGCTCTCGTCAGAGCCTTTCAGTCAGTCAGACTCGTAAGAGTCTTTAGTATTCTCCCCTTTTTCAGAGGTTTTTTTGTTTACCTATCTATAGACTCGGTGTGTACCCAGTCTTCGTTCACTCTCCTCTTATCGTAGTTCGCCGACAGCCCAAACTTATCCTGATTGTACGTCTTCATCACACCGTTAACCATTCGGAATCCCCTGTTCTCCGCCATGTCCATTATCCCTTCGAGAGTGCTCTTGTACCTCCACCAAGTCAGATCGTTAGATATCGTCGACATCCCCTTGGCCGAGTGCTTAGTTTGTTCGTCACCGGTCACGTAGTAGCACTTGCTGCACAGAGCGATGGCTCTATCCCCATGGAATTCCAGCTTGATAAGTCCGGGTTCTCTTTTGCTCCCATCGTCCCACACCAACCACTCGGCCTTCTCCTTGTTGAACTTTCTATTCATCTTCTTTCTCACCACCTTCGCCAGCGTCTACTCCTCCTCCAGTGCATTCTCCGACACCGCAGAGTACATGCTGTCAGTGTCCATCTGTATCAATTCGAAATCTCCGCGATCCACGTACTTGTCCAAGAAGTCGTAGTAGAACTCCAACATCCGGAGCTTGGCCAACTGGTAGACCGCTATGCCACATTGAAACGGTATGTTGATCACCACAACTCGAGTCTTCCTGCTCGATATCTCGAAAGCCTCCTCAATCTCCTCCAGGTCTTCGAACCAAGCCGACCTCAGTGCACGGTCGACAGTCTTCTCATCCTCCATATAAGTGGTGTTCATGTGGCTCTCTTGCGCCTCTATCAGCTTGCCACAACACGCGTTGCCAACCAGTTTGAATATCTCCGCCAACACATCCTTTCTCTTGTTGACGTCCCTCGTCCGTCTGGCCGCGGTGACCTCTTTAACGAACCATTGGAACGGTTTGCCGGGCGTGTGGTCTATCACCCTATGCACCGCCTTGACAACCAGACCGACTGTCTTTCCGGGTCGTCCCACGTCCATATCATCTCCTCCCCGCACGGCATGTGTTTCAACAGGGTAGACAGGTACAGCGCATTGGCGTCGTAACCCAGCACCGCCTTGCACATCTTCTCATCCCGACTCCCTACCTGACCCCTGATCGTCGACCTGCCAGCCTCGGCGTATCTGGAGAACACTATGGACGGACCACCAGCCAACCCCTCCTTCATCATCGCGTAAGTCTCACCCTTCGGTGACCGCAGCTCGGGCGTGTCCGCCTACACATCGATCGACCCGCAGATCAGGTACTGAAGGGAAACACCGGGCAGAGACACGGCGTCCTTCAGTATGTCCTCACGTCTCCCCCTGTAGAACTCCATCATTTTAGTCAGCGCCTCCAGGAACGGTCCGACATCCAAGACGTTGTAGTGTCGCAACCATTCCTGGGACATCTTCATCCCCTTTTCTCGGAAGACCTTGTTGCACTCTTTCCACTCGGACAACGACAGTAGGAACTCACCCTTCAACTTCGAGTACCACTCGGGATAGTCAGGCAGTCCCTGATGGTCGAGCTTGTCCGCGCTATCGAACCACACGTACGGGAAGTGGGACTTTACCGTTTTACAGTCGTACGCCTTAACCCACCGGTCATACATGGTACCGGGTCCCAGATACTGGATGATGTCAATAAATCTAAACTCCGGGGTAAACAGAAACATCGTCGTGCTGGCCCTCTTTCCGACCATCACCTTATTCACGGTGGCCGCCAACTTATCGACAAGGTACTGCTTGATGAGGTTCAGGTCGTACCTACTGCAGTTGAACCCCACCACCGGGACTTGATCGAACCACGAGACGATCTTCTCTTGCTGAGGTTTCTCTTGCAGCATTTCTATGTCGGTCGGCATATAATTCTTCCTAACCCCCTCCCTGATGGCTTTGCCTCTCCTCTGCAGCTCGGTCACGAACTTCCCCACCAGCGTGTCGGGGTCTCCTTCAAAGATGTGGGTGATCCCCTCGTGCATCGTATCGCACAACGACACCGATATAGGGACGTGATCGACCTCGAAGGTCAGGTCATTGGTGGGTCGCGTTGTTTTCGACTTGTCGAGATACGCCTCGAGGTCGTAGACTATCTGGTGAGGGTACAGAGTCTTCTCCTCCTCGCGCGGGGGTGGTTGATAATGGAGATTCCCCTCCTTCAACCACTTGCACTCCCACATCACCACCGGCTCGTAACCCGCTTCCCTTATCTTGGCGTCTTGAATGTTCGTCCTCTTGTACAGCGATCTCGCGTTACCTCTCATGCAATGCGTCGGACACCCGTGCCAGTAGCATCCGTGAAACTGAAACACGGTCTTGGTCTCGTGACAGTAGCCGTCGACCGGATCGCCGGCCACCCACCTCTCGCCACCGTGACCACATATCGCGTGATGTATGTGCTTTCACACCCTCTCCTCTTCTCTGCTCAACCATTGAATCGACCTCGCGCTCGCTGACCCCTTGGGATAGAACGCCTTCTCGTATGCCGACTACGGTCTCTCTACCCTCTTACCGGGACATATCACCACGGTCTTCCCACCCATGCAGGTGGTCGCGTGCCTGTGCATGTTACACGACTTTGTGAACCGTTGTTGACATCAAGTGCACCCGTACTCGTTCATCATCTTGCGGAGGTTCGCTATGAGGGACGAGCGACCTCCAAACGTCATGGTCTCCTCCCAACCGTGTCGTAGTTTGCCGGAGACTTCATGAGGTACCACACTCCGTCGGCGGTTTGCTCGTAAACGCGAATGCCTAACTTGAAGTGCTCTTCGACCTTCTTAATCTCGTCCAGGGGGATTCCCTTGCTATCCGTTCCGGTATCGTGACCGATGTATTCGCGAGCTAGAGCTCGTGCCTCCTCACAACAGCGGTCGAATCTCCCTTTACGGTGGATGGCTATGCACCTAAACAGACGCAAGTTGTCGTCGTACGTGTCGACGGAATACATTCCCTTTTTCTGTCCTAACCAATCGGGGAGTTTTTCCGCTCCCATGAGAAGTTGTTGCGTATCGATGATCATCTTCACCTCAACCGATATCCACCGAACGAAGGTCCATTTTGTGTTTGGTCTATCGACTGTTTCGATGTCGATTCGACCTTTCTCTCTATCGGCTATCCAACTCTCGGCTTTGGCGATCTCATTTATCCACGGACTGCCCTTTGAGTTTTTGTGATAGATCATCGTTTCGTCGGTCTCGATGTTCCTAATACGATACGAGCACGAATAACTCAGATAACATGCCGTGGTCATCTCTGGGCGAATTTTATTCATTATGCAATTAGTGATCTCCCCGTCTACACCCCTCTCGAAGGTCCAGACTATCTTACTCCTACCCCTATCAACAGTTTCTCTAGCTTCGGCATATTCGGCGAGAATCCTGGGACCCTCCTCCACCAAAGCTCTGGCGAGCTCTCCCCTACTCTTAGGAGGCCTCACCACCAGACCTTGATACATCCTATTGTATTCCACCTTTTATAGTTCTTTTCTGCGTGCGAATCGTCTCTTAAACGCTGCGCGTAAGCGGTGGCAAGCAGACTGGCCGTCGTCTCGTTCTCCAATTTCTCGGATCGTTTTTCGGGGTCGGCAGGCAGTCGTCCGGTCGAAACCGCACGCCGCGGCCTCTCCTCGTAGACGGCGGCTTGCGCGTCTCTTATCCTATCTGCTATAGCTTTCTTGAGTCTCAAACCTCTTAGGGAAATTCCCCAACTCTTAGCTTGCTCTCTCATTTGCTTTATGGTAGGAATTATACTGAGTATAACCAATGGATATGTCTAATAGGGTGTAAATTGTTGATATGTATAACAGGTTTTGCTATGTAAGACAGATTGATGTATTATACTGAGTATAACTTATGGATTTCTTATCTCTAATAGGGTGTAAGTTGTTGCTGGGTATGACAGATTGCTGTATATACTGAGTATAACGTAGGGATTCTTATCTCTAATTGGGTGTAATCTCATTTATAACTTCTCATCCAGTTGAGGAAGTATCGTGGTTGCTGAAAAATATTGTTCACTCTTCTCATCCATACCGTGCGAACAGTGGGGAAAAATCCAAGTACTATATGAGAGTCAACAATGATACGGTCTTGATGGGAGTCACCGCGCATAGCGGGTGGCTTCCAGAGGGAGTATCATTTTGACTCTCATATACTACTCCTGCGGTAACGGTCTGCAAAGGCACAGTAACTCACGTGTACGTGACACAGGTTATTGATTATCGACGATGAGAGATTATTTACCAGATTAATAATTATTACGACTCCGCAGAAAAAAGGGGATGATGTATGTACGTAGGGCCAGTGAAGCTCCAGATCCGTAAATGAACACGCTCGTACTGATCAGGAGCAACATTATGAACAGTGTACCCCATATCAAAAGCCGCATGCGTAGTGTAGTTTGAACAGGATCAAGCCTGGTCACACATTGGTCAGGCATCACGAGTTACCACTTGGTTACTCTCTACTCTCTCTCTCTCTCTCTCTCTCTCTCTCTCTCTCTCTCTCTCTCTCTCTCTCTCTCTCTCTCTCTCTCTCTCTCTCTCTCTCTCTCTCTCTCTCTCTCTCTCTCTCTCTATCTATCTCTCTCTCTCTCTCTCTCTCTATCTCTCTCTCTCTCTCATCTCTCTCTCTCTCTCTCTCTCTCTCTCTCTCTCTCTCTCTCTCTACAGGCCCAGATGATGACACAACTGGCGGGGTTTGAACTGACATCTCCCCTGGTATTTCCACAGGACCGTGATCATGATGATATACTGAACTGATGGCATGTTTGGCAGCTGTTCCCTTGAGATCAGTACACACTGGTTATTGGGTGAAACTGGGAGTATTTGTTACACGGAGGGGAATCGACGTGTTCGTAGGTGGACGTTTTTTGCCCCCTGTCTCGGTAGAGCCGGAGACATATAATGTCTAGACAGTGTGTCCGGCACATTAAGAAGTTCGCCGGAGTTTAGAAATGTTGTTATCACTTCTATATCCCTTGAAGGATTACTTAAATATTTCAACACAGTATACTTGTGGACAAATGCCAAACTTCCATGCTGGCCTTAATCTGACATTGACCTTTTGACCATAACAACTTTGAACTTTCACCCACATTAAGACGTTCGCCGGAGCTTCACATTTCTGTTATATCTTCTATATCCCTTGATTGATTACTTTAATATTTCAATACATCATACTTCTAGACAAATGCCTCACATCAACACTTCCCTTAATATTACCTTGAACTTTTGACATTCATAATTGTGCTTGTGAATACTTATCACTTTGGTTAATAAACTTTGCCACAGTTTCTCCAATCAGCCGCCGGGGGCATTCGTGTGCCGACAGGCCACATTTGTTGTTTGGATATAAGATCAGCAAAAGCAGCTGATATCAGATAGACTCATATTATTTTTATCACAATTTATTATTATTCCACCGATTTCGATGAAATAAAGTGCACGGGCCGCGCAAAAGTGTGCAAAATCTTCGACTGATGGACTCTTCCGAGTCATTCCGGCCAGTTCCCCGAACACTTCAACTCGGAACAGTCATATTTATTAATCTGACACTCCTGATGAAAACCACTATAACTATAGCAGTTAGTTCGAATGAACATGATAAATAGGTCCCACCAGACTGAAGTGCCACGTCTATGGGCGTCCGAGAAGCAATGATCTTACACCCAGTGTGGACCCGACATCCGGAGTGGTATATCGTCTCAGTGTAAACTTTCAAGATCCGTGATAATCGTCACAGTAGCTCAGTGTTTATATGTGACCAGTCTTGAAGGCACGTAGCACACGGCATGTCTGTATGTTTTATTGGCTATTTAAATGTACATGTTCACTCAGTAAGCACAAACTGTTCTTTATTATGTTTATAGGAATTAAATAAGTGTATAATTGTGTCACTATTCCACCAGTTCTAAAATTTACGAGTGCCCGCTATACAGATATAATAATTTAGAATATTTAGTTTACTGATAGTGACGCACGTTGTTGTATCAGGCTATTTTCATATGCAAATGAGGCATGGTATTTTTTAATTATTTATACTAATTAACTGCGTTGCCTGAAAAAATATTATTTTCGAGAGATTATAAAGTATGATAATTTCAAATCCAAAAATAACTGATATCAGTGTGGAAAGTTACGTCTGATATAAAATGCATGCTAATGCCAATCAATACGTGGGGTAATCATGGTAATGGTGAATGAATGTTTATTTTGTCAGAAAATGTCTCAGATGAGGTCTCTGATATAAAGAACATTTTGTACCTACTGAGTGGGCATGTACCTTTAATCTGGTAGATTGTGTAATTTATATAGTATAGTATTATACCTAATTGCAATTCCTAGGCGTTGCATTGGTCAATTTCATATCACGTGATACAAATATTCTACAGAGTCGTCCGCTTCACAACGCAGCGGGCAATTCACAACGCAGCGGGCAATATTAGAGGGGATTCTGAAATACCGACGTTAATCAAGTTCATAATAAATATTATTCGGTATAATAAATTAAATACCGCCCTTGGTTGATAGGACTATTGTGTATTATTTCCCCTCCACAATATTCCCCTAAATGTAAATACTTTGATGACTTTGCATGTCGGGTAAAATTACCCTAAACAAAGGCAGTATTTATGAACATGGCCTACACTGTTCACAATACGGCCGATGGCGTAGGCTAACTGACAAAGCGAAACGAATGATCTCAAATATTAAAACGCAATGAGTCTCAACATGTCGACATAGTTTCACGTTATGTCTACATGTAGTGATATTTAAGTCGACATACTTGCGACGGATAAATTATGTCAACATCTCGATATCTCGATGTCAAATATATAACCACCATATGTATCGTGTCATCAGTATCTGCACTGTGGACATGGTGCATAGTTTGATCTTTATTCACAAATTCTGAGTCGATTCAAGTTACTTAGGCGTGACAGTGTTCAAATACAAGCATCACAATCATCATGATCATTAGAGCGGTATGATATTCCAAGCAATACACATATGCCCGAGGTTGGATTACAAGAGGTCACACGAGGTCATACACGTGATGCAGCGACTATTAAGCCCCGATCAGTTTGCACAGTAAAATACTCATTACTCTAGCTGGACATAAATACAGAAGGACAATGGTAATTGGCGGGCAATTTAATAAATACTAGTACTTGGCATGTACATTAAAGGTACATGCCCACTCAGTAGGCATAAACTATTCTTTATAGTCATATTTTTATTTTTTTTACAGAATGCTGAAATAATCTCCGACATCTCGTAAATTGATTCAGCAATGCTTTGCACAATGTCACTTCAGTATACTTGTGCTTTGACAATTTCGAGTTGAAGTAATCAGTGACACGCGTGTGTAGCTGTGTTCAAACGGATGCCTCCGGACGGAGGTCATTAAATGTTCGGCATAGCAAACAACTTATCCGATGATTTGACCGCAGGCAAATAGGGAAGTGGATCTTGGGATAGGTGTATTCCGAATTCAATGAAGCCACACATATTCTATGTTGATTGGTTGAATCCATTTTGTTTATCTGTCCTAGTCAGTGACAGACATGTGAAGCTACGTTCAAACGGATGTCAACAATAATGAGGCAGGTGTATATTGAATCCGCGAGGCCACACCTATGCCAAGCTGATTGGTTGAGTCCAATTTGACAGACATGGTAGAATATATACACTGTGCACATCAGGGTGCTTTCTACAGTTCCGGAAATCCAATCTCGATGTGTTTGTTTTTACACATGGATGAATGTTATATTGCAGGACTAAAATTGTGTAACTTGAATGTATTTCTCCGTAAATACTGTTTTCGAATACTAAAATATAACTAAATCACATATTTTGTTCGTTGACAGATACAAATAATTAAAAGTATTTCTAATCTATTTTCCTACTGACTTGTTTCAAATAAATATAAAATGTTTGGACTTGATGTTAAAAACTAAATATGTTTTCCAGAAGAAAATCGTTGTTTTGCCGAATGGGGGTTACGTCGAAGCTTGGACCTATATGTGGCTGTGACTGGAGAAATGGGGTTTGTGTGATTTGTGACCAGTGTAGGTCCCAATCAAATATAACACTCCTGTAGTCTAAATACGATCTAGATTGCATGTAAGTGTGTTTTCTTGAAGGAATGCCGAAACGTGCAGAACCTGTTTAGACTGTGCGGATGTGCAGGCTAAACTGGATCTACACTGGTCGCAAACGCCCTATAAGCTTCGTGTTGTGTTTGGCTTATTGCACCTTCTCAGTCACAGAGTACGGCGGATGTCGACACAATCTTCAAACAACACCCCACCCTACGTGGCAATTAGAGCGACTAATTTTCCCACTGCTGTCACCCCGGGCTTTCCTTAATTGACCATGTACAGCATTGCTTCATTGTAAGTGGACAATGGCCTACAATAATGACGTTATGACAGTTTGACCAGCATAGCACCAGATCCATCTATGCACCTGACACCTCTGATAAGTGTCTACTCTGTTGCCCGTCTGATTTAGCATTATATATAAGTACTATCGGTGAAAAATAGATTGTAACCTGACGATGTAAATATAAATAAATAAAGACTGGCATCCTACAGCTGTTGAAAATTAAATTGCACAGTATGCCCATTTTGTCACCGACTGTCGCAGTCGATTCAGCCATATTTATTTTAGCAATATGCATTTAGTAAGCAGTATGTATTTAGCAAGCAGTATGTATTTAGCAAGTAATATGACAAGTCAAAGGGCTTAGGGAATTATTGTGCATTTGGCGAGCCTAAACTAGGGTTTGGGCAGTCTAAACTGAGGTTTGAGCTCAAACCGTGGTTTAAGCTACCAGAAACACTAGTTTGAGAGTCCAAACGGTGGTTTCTGCCGCCAAGTGCACAATAATTGCTCAAACCAGGGTTTAAGAAAACTACCATTTTGTATCTCAAATGGCAGTTTAAGCCCAAACTAGGGTTTGAGGAGCCTAAATTAGGGTTTGAGCTCCAAACAAAGGTTTAAGGAATTATTCTGCATTTGGCTTGCCACAGTTTGTGAATGTTGGATATCGAATCGAGAAATCGGTCTGGTCCCGTCTGTCGGTCGCGACTACTCCAAGTTCGAATTGGATATGCGTTGTAGATTGCGACTAAAATCATTAAATATCCCGATCGTCAACACGATGACCGGTAAACACCTATCGCTAAACACCATTGCCGGAAACCGGGGCGGTGGTGAAATCATAAGGGGCGAACTAGGATTTCCAGATTGGACGCGTGGTAAAACAATTATGCCGACCCGCGCTGTAGAGGCCCTACAGTCTACCGACGAAACGATGGCGAAAACGGCCGCCGATATAGAAACTGTTGAGCTCAGCGAACTCCCTCGAGTAGCCACCGACGCTATTAACACGATGGAGACCACGTTCGGCGAAAACGAAATACTCGACGATGACCCACTGTTACCTCTTCTCGAACTCCGGGGCCTCGATAAGGTTATGCAAACGGTACGGGGTGAACTGGTCCTTAACCTCTCCAAACTCTCGTCGCTGGATGAACATATCGCGCTAGAAGAAAGAAAGCTGGAGGAAGCCGGTGGCGATAGAGAATCTACCGAGCGGATCACCGAACTCCTACAGTCGTTGCGTGATGAAAGATCAGCTCGTTTGGAGGCCGCCTCGACTAACCGTGAGGCTCTCCGCACCCAAATAAGTCGGATCCGCGAAACAATCTCGAGGGTCCTGCACGAGGAGACGACACTCGGTGAGCGTCTTCGCACACTGTTCAGAGAACAGGGCATCACGATAGCTAGCATCCTCGTTGCTATCAGCATGACTATATCGACCATAGTTCTAGCTTTCACTGGTGGTGCGGCTCCACCACCCGCGCCAGCACCCACACCACCACCACCCGCGCTATCCGGCGGAGCCAAGGAGTGGATAAAAAAACAACTAAAAGCCCTCGCCAGTCTCCTGGCTAAATTAGCCGAAATAGCGGCTGCGGCACTACCTGGACTGATCGGAAGTATCGTTTCTTACTTGCTATCTATATTATCAAAAACGGCCGGATGGCTAGCCAAAAATACCTGGGCTTTAATCGTGGCAATCGCCGGTCTCCTACTATTCTTCGCCAGAGAGTTCCTAAAACCAAAGCGTAAATAATCCGATCGCCACGAGGGCAACGACGAGCGCTAATTTCTCCTCCTCGTGTGTTGTGCTTCCAAGCTCGATTGGTGTTTCAACATTGTTGATGGAACTCGATGGTGCATCCAATTTGCTAATTGGGGGTACTGGGTTCGATTGTGTTGAGGGATGTGTATCCATTTTGTGTTTTGGGGGTTTTATTAAATCGGTTCCACTTACAACACTGTTGAACCCGATCATGTTGGGGGTGCGCTTGATGATATCCGTGTTCACGTTACCGTTGCGGCCGATTTTTTGATTGGCGGTGGCGATTACGATCTGATTATTGTAACCGTCAACCGGGTCGTCTCGTAGTATCATATTGCTCGGCGCCATATAAAGACCTATTCCAAATACATAGTCTATTGGAGTGCTGGCATTCTGCAAAACGTCTTGATAATTCTGGATCGCCTTCTCCAGATCCACCCTAGCTGAGATGGCGTCCTCTACAAGTGCCAAGAATTTTTTTTGTGCATCAAACGCCGTTCCCGTGCCCAGCATAGAACTGCGAGTTTGCTTCTGTGCGTCGAGGATGGCCCAGACATACGTGCGAATGGAGTCGTTGACGCGAGTAACCCCGGCCTGCGTGAACCCTAGACCCTTATCTAACATAAATGTACCCTACGCGTTCTGAACCTCAGCAGCCTGCTGTATGTAATCTACGTGAGCTCGTTTCGGAGGTAACATTTTAAAAGAAAACACGCCACAGTGTCGACCTCCAGACACTTCTGGCCCGAAAGTCATAGTCGCGGGGTCAAAATTCCCGGCGTTCCGACTGACAATGTGGTCACCGGAGTAATCGTGTCTAAAATCAGTCTGCGTCCAATTCCCGGACTGGCCCCGAATGAGAACGTCCCCGAGGCCGGTGGTGGTAGGGAATGCTTTCTGTCTCCAGTCCGCGTCTTTTGAAATGTTAAATTCGTTACACAGTCTTTCAAACGCCATACGGTCGTATGCATTGGAAATGGGATCCCAGGCGTCGTCTTGAGGTAGAGAAATACCTAGTTCTTTGAGAATCCTCCTAATAGTATAATACGTGTGAAAGTTGTAGACACTTCGGAGCATGATATTCTTGGATGTTAGATGGTCTTTATGTGAAACTCCACACCCGGCTGTTGCGCACCATACAGCGAAATTTAGCTGGTTCTGCCAAAACTGCATCGGTGTGGCTTTCCACCCGTTTACCACCTCCATCGTAGTAATCTTGGGCAGCCTATATTTCTCAAACGTGTTAGGGAAATTGGTGGCAAAGCCACTGTCCGGTCTAACCGTTACGGTTGGGTGTACAAGGTGGTTAAAAACGTCTTTTTGCGTGTATTTACCACCGACCGCGTACCACCGACCGCGTACTTTGCATTAGAGTTAAAGCTAAATGCCTTTGTATCCATTGAAAGATATTATTATGTTTGCTACTATCACTAATGTTCAAAAAGGGAGTTGTGAACTTCAAAAATCAATCGACAACTGCTGCGGACAACGCCGTGTAGGCCTCAGATCAATCACGTTCACGGTCGGATGGCAGAATGTGGGGAAGAGCGAAGGGTTTTAATATGTGAAGGATGGACAACAATTAGGTGTAAAGCTGCCTCACGGACTGTGGGGAATAAGACAGCTCAAAGATTTTGTCAACTCAGAGCTTGACGGTATAATCAACCTCACAGTATCGAATGCTACCGGGCTCGCAACAATGACCATCAGCACTGATACTAAGGTAGTGGTCTCCCCGGGGTTGGGTATTCAACTCGGTTTTAGAGAGACATACTCCTCAAACGAAGGAGTGTTTACCCCGTTTGAGTACGTCGGTGATAACCCGGTGGACATCGCCTTCACAAAAACTCTCAGGGTGCACCTGGATCGGGTGAACACATCGTACAACACGGTAGACGGCACTCCCAGCACATTACTGAAAACCGTGCAAGCCATCGACTGTTTCTATGGTGAGACTGTGACCTTAGACTTCCCACACCCCGAGATGAAAGTTTTGGAATCGGGACATATCCACGAATTTACGGTCTCTGTTCTCGATGATCAAGCGAGAAAGTTGAAAAACGATTACCCGATTTCGGTAGTTCTCGAAATTTCCAATTGAGTATAGGTGCCCAATATTATAATTAATTTTATTATGAGTATATACGGACCAGGTAGTTCTTCCGATTGGGTGACAAATTCAAAGAATTTGGAACCGGCAGAAGGTGGATTCATTCCGACAGAGGGCGACTTTTTAACTACTGGAAAAACCAAGGCCCTGGTAAATAAAACTATATCGAAGGTCACAAACGGGATTCACAGGAGTATATCAGATGTTAGAGTAGAAGTGCTGACGGCGACTGCACAAATTGAGGGAGTCCGAACGGATATTGAGAAAGATCAGGCGGCTTATGAGGTGTTGCGCTCAGAGGACTCTCTTATCAGAGAAACGGAACTAAACGAACTAGGTAAAAAAATAATAAAATTTCAAAAACAGACCAGGTCGGATATTGATGAAGTCCGAGAAGACCGCCAGGCGGCCCTTACGGAGGGTTATGATACGTTGAGCTTAGAGGACTCTCTCATCAGAGAAGCGGCACTTACCGAACTAGACAAAAAAATAACCAAATTTCAAAAAGAGGCCACGTCGGGTATTGAGAAAGCCCGAGAAGACCACCAGGCCGACCTTACGGAGGCTTATGAGGTGTTGCGCTCAGAGGACTCTCTCGTCAGAGAAGCGGCGGTTGCCGAACTAGATAAAAAAATAACCAAATTTCGAAAAGAGACCCGGTCGGGTATTGATAAAGTCCGAGAAGACCACCAGTCGAACCTTGCGGAGGCCCTTGCGGAGGCTTATGATGCGTTGCGCTTAGAGGACTCTCTCAACAGAGAAGCTACACTTACTGAACTAGACGGGAAAATAGCCGAATTTCTGAAAGAGACCAGGTCGGGGGTTTAGGGGGTCCGAGAAGACCACAAGGAGGCCATTACGGAGGCTTCTGGGGCGTTGCGCTCAGAGGACTCTCTCAACAGAGAAGCGGCACTTACTGAACTAGACGAAAAAATAACCAAATTTAGAAAAGAGGCCCGGTTGGGGATTGAGGGGGTCCGAACGGGTATTGAGAAAGCCCGGGAAGACCACCAGGCGGACCTTACGGAGGTTTATAGGGTGTTGCGCTCAGAGGAATCTCTCATCAGAGAAGCGGCGGTTGGTGAACTAGATGGAAAAATAACCGAATTTCAAAAAGAGGCCCGGTCGGGTGTTGAGAAAGCCCGAGAAGACCACCAGGCAGCCCTTGCGAAGGCTTATGAGGTGTTGCGCTCAGAGGACTCTCTCATCAGAGAAGCGGCGGTTGCTGAACTAGACGGGAAAATAACCGAATTTCAAAAAGAGGCCCGGTCGGGTGTTGTTTGAGAAAGCCCTAAAAGGCAACCAGGCGACCATTACGGAGGCTTATGATGCGTTGCGCTTAGAGAACTCTCTCAGTAGAGAAGCGGCACTTACCGAACTAGACGGAAAGATAACCGAAGTTTCCGATAAACTGAAACATGATCGTATAGCCGCGACCAAAGCTCTTGAGGAGGCCTCTTATAATATTCGTACTGAGGCATATAACGCAAACAGTGCGCTTGCCGGAATAGTGCGAACAATGAAAACGCTAAAACGTGCCATAACAGTTTGGGCTGAGAAGCGGGGCTCATTGGTTGAGGGGCACTATGAATATTCGCTCGGTGCCAAAGCGAGTAACAAATGTGGGGGATACACTATGACAGCCGCAGGTGAAGTTATCCAAATGGCGGTCTGCTCGGTTAATGGTAGTGGTAAACCTGTGGGCGCGGTCGCTATAAATATTGTAGTAGATGGGGAAGAACGGGTGGTTGGAGTCACTAAAATCTCTGGAGATAGTTCGACGGTGGTTTCGTTCTCCGGTTATGATCGAATTAGACTTTCCAAAGGTAGTGTTATTAACTTTGTTACGAAAATCGGTGACCCAGAGAGTTCTTCCACTATTGTCTCATTGTTAATTGAACTTATTTTGTAAATACTAATATATTGAAAATCATGAACGAATCAACGCTTCCAATTGTCAATACCACTCCATCAACACTGTGTACAATTAACGAAAGAAGTTCAGATTTTAGGTTGAATAATATCGTCGCTATGCAGGATATTTTAGTTAGAGAATATACAAATAGAAAAAGAAACGCTAAAAAATATAGACGCGCGGTGAACACGGCTGAAGCATCTAGCACGGCTCTAGCGAGTGTTTCTGTGTTGTGTGGGGCGGGGACAGCTGCAACTATATCCACCATTATAACGGTTCCTGTAGCGGGGATTTTATGTGCGGTGTCGGCCGTTTCTGGGTTGTTGTGTATGGTAATTAGGGCGTCGGGTGGAAAACTCGAGAAAAAATGTAGAAAACATGATAGAATATCTGTTCTCGCCAGGTCTAAGAAAAATATCATTGACGTTATGGTGTCCAAAGCGTTGGCCGATAAGAAAATATCAAATTTAGAGTTTGAATCCGTGGTAGAAGAAATGGGGAGATATGAACAATTAAAAAATGATATAAGAATCAAAGCGCGCGCCATCATGCCCAAGATTGAGTGTACTGATTGGGATAAATTTAGGGAAAAACTTGGAGATAAAGTCGGAAGAAATGTTACAGCACCATTATAAAATAATTTAAAAAAAAAAAAAAAAATTCTTATATTGGTGCAGTAAATAAATTTACATACCTATACAACATGTGTTTTTCACTGAGAATTACGCCGTAATCGCATAACAAATTCAGTCTAGGATTACACTGTAATCGCCTGTGTAAATTGATACACTCGCCTATAAATAACTGTCTGTTTACCTCGGCTATCAATTTACGCATGGTTCATAACCCGTATAATTGAAACATTGTCGTAAATCGATAATTGTATAACACTAGGTAATGTTTATCATAACAGCCTACATGGTCGTGTGGGTTAAGGCGATACTCTATAGAGACGAGGGTCGTGGGTTCGCGCCGCGGTTGGAGCTAAACATTTTTTATTTCTATCCCTACAAATGTGGTCGCTATGGTAAACAACTGCATGACAACGGCGTTCCTATCCGACCGCTCGAGGTTGATAAAAGTGATAAATTCAGATTGCCAGTTTACATACCTTCGATAAGGAAAAATACACTCGGCTATAAATTAATTAGTAGTTTGTTTTTTTTTCAATAATAATTTTTCAATATCTTTATAAGCGATATCGTAGAAATGTACATTCGTAAGCGAATCGTTGGGTTTTAAATTTTTTGTATAATACACCTTAGTTTCATATCCGATACGCATTATCTGTCTTAATGTTCGTATTTGCCTCTTGTATAGTTGACATAATTGCCGGTATAATATTGTAAATGCAACGTTTTTATCGGAGCGTAATAAATTACGCTGGTATTTCAAGTATTCGATATCACCTAGTGTTCTCGTTTTATTTAATTTATATACAGGATTATAACCCCCGTAAGCTTCGTAAACTTCTTTAACACAGTCATTAAAAATTTGCAATTCAAATTGTATTGTATTATCCATTTTCTCTAATAATATTGGTACTTGTTTTTTCTGTTCAATTGGACGTGAAAAAAACATGATGTATTTATGACACCAATATATACTTTCAAAAGTCAATTACCAATATAATTGAGTAGTATATAAGAGTCAAAATGATACCACCACCCTCTGGAAGCCACCGGCTACACGTGGTGCCTCCCACCAGGTGGTGCTATAATTAATGACTCTTATATACTACTCAGATTTTCCTCCATTTTTATGAGAATATTTATGAGAATGGGAGTAATTTTAATTTTTCAAAACACGAAGGGGGGAGTAGGCATAATTTTAATTTTTCCAAACACAAAGGGGGGAGTAAGCATAATTTTTTTAAAAACACACCTACTGTTCGGCGGGTATGTATGAGAACATATTTTTCATCAACCGCGAGACCATATATTTATGACATGAGAAGATACACCCTATTAGAGATAAGAATCCCTATGTTATACTCAGTATATTACAGCAATCTGTCATACATTTATTACAAATAAACTTACACCCTATTGAAGATAAAAATCTATTGGTTATACTCAGTATAATGTCTACCATAAAGCAAATGAGAGAGCAAGCTAAGAGTTGGGGAATTTCCCTAAGAGGTTTGAGACTCAAGAAAGATATAGCAGATAGGATAAGTGACGCGCGAGCCATCGTCTACGAGGAGAGGCTGCGACATGCGGTTTCGACCGGACGACTGCCCGCTGACCCTGAAAAACGCTCCGAGAAATTGGAGAACGAGACGACGGCCAGTCTGCGCGCCACTGCTTACGCGCAGCGTGTAAAAGAAGATCCCAGCGCGCGTAGAAAACCACTATTCAAGGCGTACTACAATAAGATTTATCAAGGGTTGGTTGGGAGACCTCCTAAGAGTAGGAGAGATATCGCCAGAGCTTTGGTGGAGGAGGGTCCCAGGATTCTCGCCGAAGAAGCCGAAGTTAGGGAAACTGTTGATAGGGGTAGGAGGAAGATAGTATGGACTTTCGAGAGGGGGGTAGATGGGGAGATCGCTAATCGCATAATGAATAAAATTCGTCCAGAGATGACCACGGCGTGTTATCTGAGGTATTCGTGCTCGTATCGTATTAGGAACATAGAGACCGACGCTACTATGATCTATCACAAACAATCAAAGGGCAGTCCGTGGATAAACGAGATCGCCAAAGCCGAGAGTTGGATATCCGATAGAGAGAAAGGTCGAATCGACATCGGCAAAGTTGATAGACCAAACACAAAATGGACCTTCGTTCGTTGGATATCGGTCGAGGTGAAGATGATCATCGACGCTCAACAACTTCTCATGGGAGCGGGAAAACTCCCAGACTGGTTAAGACAGAAAAAGGGAATGTATTCCGTCGACACGTACGACGACTACTTGTGTCTGTTTAGGTGCATAGCCATCCACCGTGGAGGGAGACCAGACCGCTGTTGTGAGAATGCACGAACTCTAGCTAACGAATATCTCGGTCACGATAACGGACCGGATAGTAAGGGAATTCCCTTGAAAGATATTAAGAAGGTCGAAGAGCACTTCAAGATGGGCATTCGCGTTTACGAGCCCACCGACGAGGGAGTGTGGTATCTCATGAAGGTTCCGGCAAATTACGATGTGGTTGGGGAGAAGACAATGACGATAGGAATGTTTGGAGGTCACTCTTTCCTCATAACGAACCTCCGCAAGATGACGAACGAGTACGGGTGCTCCGGGTGCCAACAACGGTTCACAAAGTCGTGTAACATGCACAGGCACGCGACCACCTGCATGGGTGGGAAGACCGTGGTGACATGTCCAGGTAAGATCGTAGAGAGACCACATCTGCATACGAGAAGGCGTTCTATCCCAAGGGGTCAGCGAGCGAGAGATCGATTCAATGGTTGAGCAGAGAAGAAGAGAGATTGGGAAAGCACATACATCACGCGAGATGCGGTCACGGTGGAGAGAGGTGGGTGGCCGGCGATCCTGTCGATGGATATTGTCACGAGACCAAGACCGTGTTTCAGTTTCACGGATGCTACTGGCACGGGTGTCCGATTCATCACGGTAAGACAGCGCTGTATATGAGGTACAGGAAGACGAAAATTCGAGACGCCAAGATAAGGGAGGCGGGGTTACGAGCTGGTGGTGATGTGTAGTGCGAGTGGTTGAATGAGGTGAATACCTACTATCCACAATCACCGCGCGAGGAGGAGAGACGATCTGTACCCTCACCAGATAGTCTATGACTTCGAGGCGTATCTCGACAAGTCAAAAACCACTCAACCCACCAAAGACCTGACCTTCGAGGTCGAGCACGTTCCTATATCTGTGTCTTTGGGGGATACGATGCATGAAGGGATAACCCACATCTGCGAACGAGATCCTGACACGCTAGTCGAGAAGTTCGTGACCGAGCTACAGATGAGAGGCAAGGCAATCAGGGAGGGGGTTAGGAAGAAGTATCTGCCGGCCGATATAGATATGCTATCGAAGTCTCAGCAAGCAAAGATTGTCTCTTGGATTGACCAAGTCCCGGTGGTGGGGTTCAACTGTAGCAGGTACGACCTGAACCTCATCAAGCAGTACTTTGTCGAGAAGTTGGCGGCCACCGTGACTAAGGTGATGGTCGGAAAGAGAGCCAGCACGACGATGTTTCTGTTTACCCCGGAGTTTAGATTTCTCGACATCATCCAGTATCTGGGACCCGGTACCACGTACGACCGGTGGTTAAGGCGTACGACTGTAAAACGATAAAGTCTCACTTCCCGTACAGTGGTTCGATAGCGCGGACAAGCTCGACCATCCGGGGCTGCCAGACTATCCCGAGTGGTACTCGAAGTTGAAGGGTGAGTTCCTACTGTCGTGTCCGAGTGGAAAGAGTGTAAGAAGGTATTCCAAGAAAATGGGATGAAGACGTTCAAGGAAATGGTTGCAACACTACAACGACTTGGATGTCGGACCGTTCCTAGAGGCTCTAACTAAGATGACGGAGTTCTACAGAGGAAGAGGTGTGGATATACTCAAGGATGCTGTGTCTCTGCCCGGTGTTTCCCTTCAGTACCTACTTCGTGGGACGATCGATGGGAAGGCGGACACACCCGAGCTGTGGTCACCGAAGTCTGAAACTTATGAGATGATGAAGCAGGGATTGGTCGGTGGTCCGTCCATAGTGTTCTCCAGATACGCAGAGGCTGGCAGGTCGACGATCAGGGGTCAGGTAGGTAGTCGGGAGGAGAAAGATGTGCAAGGCGGTGATGGGGTACGGACGCCAATGCACTGTATCTGTCTACCCTGTCGAAAGACATGCCGTGCGGGGAGGAGACGATATGGACGTGTGACGACCCGGAAAGACAGTCGTATATAGACTGTTTCGTGAGGAAGGTCAGGAGTGAAAAGTGGTTCGGATTTGCGGAGTTGGATATAGAGGTCCCGAAACGTTGAGAGACAAGTTCTCGGAAATGTCACCGCTGTTCGTTAATCAAGAAATCGATGAGAACGATGTTCCGCAGCACATGAAGGACTACCTGGCCGGTACCGGGAGGAAAAGGGTCGAAGGACAGAGAAAGCTCGTGGGGGCAATGTCCGCCAAGAAGAGATCATATACTCCCCACTGCTAAAGTGGTATCTGGAGCACGGTCTGATCATCAAGGCGGTGCATAGGGTGATAGACTACACGCCCGGCAAACCGTTTCAGTGGTTCGTGGAAGAGGTCACCGCTGCCAGACGGACGGGGGACGTAGACAAGAGCAAGACGGTGTTGGCGGAGATATTCAAACTGGTTGGCAACGCGTGTTGTGGCAAGCTAATAGAGGCACAAGAGAGACACCTGAACACCACATATGGGACGAAGGAGAAAGACTGTCGACCGGGCACTGAGGTCGGCGTGGTTCGAAGACCTGGAGGAGATTGGGGACTTACGAGATATCGAGCAGGAAGACTCGAGTGGTGATCAACAGACCGTTTCAGTGTGGCATAGCGGTCTACCAGTTGGCCAAGCTCCGGATGCTGGAGTTCTACTACGATTTCTTGGACAAGTACGTGGATCGCGGAGATTTCGAACTGATACAGATGGACACTGACAGCATGTACTTCGCGCTGTCGGAGAAGACGCTGGCGGCGGTGGTGAGAAAGAATATGAAGAGAAAGTTTAATAAGGAGAAGACCGAGTGGTTGGCGTGGGACGCGTGGAGCAACAGAACTCCGGGATTGTTCAAGCTGGAATTCGAGGGAGATAGAGCCATCGCTCTGTGTAGCAAGTGTTACTACGTGAGTGGTGATGGAAAATCTAAGCACTCGGCCAAGGGGATGTCGAAGAGATCTAACGATCTGACTTGGGGAAGGTATAAGAGTGCTCTCGAAGGGGTAGGGATATGGCGGAGAACAGGGGATTCCGAATGATTAACGGGGTGATGAAGACGTACTGTCAACAAAAATTAGGACTCTCGGCGTACTACGACAAGAGGAGAGTGATGGAAGACGGGTTGCACACAGAGCCTATAGGATAGGTAAAAAAAGAACTCTGAAAAAAGGATAGAATACTAAAGACTCTAACGAATCCGGGGGTAACTGGTGTCAGAAGGTACCATAAGAAGTTCTTCGCGAACAAAACCGCGAGATGGACCATCAGCCAAATAATAGAGCACGGGCTCATCAGGTTTGGTAATAGATCGATCCAGATGATATACATTCATTGACCACACGGGTATCAGTCGCGCGGCGGCTGCCACCTTCAAGCTCTCCCGGTTGATAGAGGTACCGGACGTCAATATCTGATGGAAGCCGCTGCTCCTCTAAACCAACGGGTCGCCCGCGCGAGACGGGCAGAGGGCTTTGCTCGTCACCCTTTTAAAACTTGATAGCATCTACAGGCTTCTTACCTATCAATCTGGTCACCTCTCCGTTCAGTGCGGAGACCACGGCGGGCAGTCTGGCCACCCACTCGGTCGATCGTGAATGGGGGTCTACAAGTTCTTTGGCGTATTGGTGTCCGAACAGTCTCTCAGCCAGGGTTCGATTGAAGCGCTCCACGATCCCCTGGTCCCGGTGGATATTGACGCGGCCGCGTCTGATAGAAACTTCGTGCTTAGACAATAGATGAGAGACCGCGCCCATGAACTCGCGGCCAGGATCGACCTGGAGAAGATTCGGCCATTTGAGAGGACTCCTCTTATATATTCGGGAAAGAGCCTCGGCCACTTCCTTAGATTCTTTAGTGGCCAACGGCTCAGCCCCCTTATAACGACTCGCTACGTCAACGATTGTCAGTGCGTACTTGTACGTCTTGCGACCGACGCGATCGTGAGGTAGAAACAGGAGGTCCGCTTGGTGAACTTGGTTCGGCACCGGCACGTCGAATTTCGGCCGCGGAATATTGTGAGGCGCGGGTAAATAGATCTGCAGATGGCCTGCTTCATTGAGCCATTCCTTGACAGCGTTTTCTGAAACCTTGGTCGCCGCCGCGAGGTTCTTGATGGCCGTGAGTCCCTTCCAGTAGCCGCGTGGGCTATAGTATGTATTCGACAGCTTGCGCGTTAGTTTGGTATCAAGTTTGCGCGTGTTCATCGTATGCGAAGTATTCTAATATATCGGACAATCTCCAACAAAATGCCCTCGCCAGTTCGTCCGGTAACTGCGTCGTTAATAATAAACCTTTGTTGGAAGTTTCGCTGCAGCCCCAGTCGCGTTTGGGTTGGAACAGGAGAGGGGAATCTAATTCATTCAATCTCGATTGGGAGTCCAATCCCCCAGGATTGGTGGAGGAATCTAACATCCGCTTTGCGAAAAGGGTGCCTCTTTTTCGTCCTGGCGCCACGTCCTCGAGAGAATCTCGGGCCAGACGAATCATACTCTTTGCACCAGGTAAACGATGTTTTTGGGCAGTGTAGCCTACATCGATCATAGCGTCATAAAGTTCGTCAACTAACATCGTTCTATATATATATTTATAAAAAAAAATGTTTTATTTTTTTTAATTAATTAATTATTTTATATAGTAGCCGACGAGACCCACCACACCCATTCCCACGACGATGAACGCGATCTCGCGGTCCTTTTGGGCCTCTGACGGTACATAGAAATCTGAAAGTTGGGGCTCGGGATCCATTGGATCGAGACTTTTGTGCGGATATGCCAGCGCATACTCGCGGTTGGCTTCTTCAACGTTCTGAAAAGTTTGTGCGGCGTGATTTTCGCGGCGAAGCTCTTCATTGACCCAGTCCAGATGGGCGGTTCGTTTTTTCGACCACGCTTCCTTTGCGCTATTGAGTTGTTCTACAGCTAAATCATGGCGCTTACGCTCCTCATCCACGTTCGAGCTTTTCATTTTAGAGAATATAAAGTTGCTACCGCTGAACGCCAATGCGTTTACAAGCGCACCACCTACTATTACTGCGATTGAAGCCATTTATTTCCATATATTAACTGGTAGAATTCCAGCTTTAACTAGATAATCTCGGGTCCAAACTGCGGCCGCTACATCTAATGGTCGCGAGCCCTACGTCTTCTCACGTAAAGTCCAATTTGGGAGCGGTTCCTCCTAGGGCCATCTTTGATAGTCGAGCATACCCGATACTGAAACCCGATATCACCACGGCGTGATAAAGCGCATTCACTAACATTTTACCATCTTGTTCAGCCATTGTTATAATTATTGCATATAAAAGGGGTCGCGATCAATGTTTAAATGGGGCGCATCCAAATTCAACATTGTTGATGATTGGTGTTTAGTAACTTTCTTCTGAACACTGGCTGGTTGTTTTTTCGGGTATTTCCACACGCACAGGGCACCAACAACTGCCAGACTACCACCAACAAACCAACTCCAATTCACGAATTTGGGTTCAATCGGATTCGCCCAACCTCGATTGGGTGACAAATTCTTTGAATTTGAGTGTGCTTCCAATTCGTGAATTGGGGGTGTTGTTGTACTCAACTCTGTCTTCAGATGTTTTGCTGTCTCCGTCCCCGATTGCAACCCCAATCTCGATTGGAGTTTAGCCTCTCGAAGCTCGGCGAGTATTTTATCTTGTTTAACTTTTCGGGTGGCAGCCGCCGCCCTTCCCAGCTGCCTGTCTTTTAGGATTTTTTATATGCGGTATGTCATCCAGTGGCGGAGTAACACTCTGGTTCGATTGTGTTAGAGCAATCTGGTTCAACTCCGTCACTCTCGTGGGTGTGTCTTGTGTCATCATTTTCAGGGCTTATAGTTCGTGGGCATATATGTCCAAATTGACAGTGTTTACCCGTGGTCAACGCGGTTGTCAGCGGAGCTAAGTACATTCCAAACTTGTGATAAATTGAGCAGCATGCCGTTCTAAGAGTGTGTCCTATAAAAGGGTCAGTCTCTAGATCATCAATCAACCCCGCAGTGTTTGGTATAGGGAGAAGTCTACTAACGGCGGTAGCGTACAAATGAATAGCCGCCGATCCAAGAGTTTTTGTCATCTCTGCTCCCAATTTGGATTCGTATCGCGCATACATTTTATCGATCTCCGCATCTGACATCTTATCCACCTGAAAAACTGAGAGACGCCTACCGAGATAATGCTCCGATTGTCCCCCAGCAACCAGCGCAGCTAGCCGCTCTCGTTGCGCCGCATTTTCATTTTCATTAGGAGTCGTTGCACTCAACCCAATATCAACTGCCGTTGGAGTTGGAGTTGGAGTTGGAGTTGATCCCGATTGCTCTGTCGGATCATTATTGTTGGCAGTCGGAGTTGAGGTTTCTTCTATTAGCTGATCGAGAAGTTCGTCGCAGTTCATTTTTCTTAAAATTAATTTAACTATTCTAACAACTCTCATCACTTTAACATATTGCCAAGCGCACCACCCGATACTTATGATCACCATTATGCTCGCAACAAAGCTGAGCAGCGAGCACCAAATTGTTAACATTTTTAACCATTGTTCAGCATTTGTTCAGTATTTGTTCAGCATTGTTCAGCAATTGCTAAGCATTGTTCAGCAATTGCTAAGCATTGTTCAGCAATTGCTAAGCATTGTTCAGCAATTGCTAAGCATTGCAATAGCTTATTACTTTGTAATTTTCCTAATTTTATAATTTTCTTAAAATTAATTATTAATTAATTGATAACTTTATAAGCAGTTGGTTGATCAGTCTTTAGCAGAAGCTTGGCGTGCTTAGTTTCGGAAAGCATCTGTCGAACCTTCAGGCGCTCCTCGCGCGTTGGGATAACGTCATTCTCTCGAAGACAGTCATCGAATGAGTCTCGGTCCTTGCAGTGAAAGAGGGCGACCCATTTCGTTTGCTCGCGCAGATCCTTGAGGACGGCGTTGTATTTTTGAGTGGAGATCCATACGCTTTGCCTCGCATGGCGGCCAGAAAATGCGAGCTCGGAGAGCAGTCTCCTTCTTTTTGGTCATCGCCGCCTTGGCCGAGCAATCGTCAATCACATATAGGGTGGGCTCACCCTGGAATCTTTGGTATAAACCACGCAACCAATCGTGAAGCCTATCACCCGGGTCAATAACGTATACCTCAGGGTCGGTCCATATCCACGGGCGCCGCTGATAAGTATCGTTGTGCCGCACAGTGGGACACAGGATCACAATGTGACGTAAAGGCATCGCGCGGTAGGACTCCTCGAGCAAGTCGAGGATGAAAACCGTTTTTCCACATCCTGTCTGCCCACATATTATGGCAGAGTGAGCATCTCCAATCGTGAATTGGTATTGATTGTTAATTTTCTTAATTAATTCTTTAGAATTATCAAAATTATGTATTAATAAATCGTTAGATGATTTTTTTATTAATAAATCGTTAGATTTAGTAGATCGCTGATACGTATCGACCATCTTAGTATTGTTGAGTTGTGCGTCTGTAATTATATAGTACACGTTCAATGGCCCGGCTCCGTCCGCCTCTTTGGTTATCTGGATCGTCACATCACTCACTAGCGTTCTCAACTTGGCGTCCGCTACCGTGTATTTGGTCATCGTCGCTGGCTCGCATGTCTAGCCATAACGCGTATTGGTATTCAGGAACTCCGCGAGGGAGACGGCCGAGAGATGCAGGTCTTTTGCAACTGCTGCAACCTCCGGAGAGCGCTTAGAGCCGGCAGCAAACTGCTTTCTTACTTCATCCCACTGCTGTGCGCGCGAAGACCCGCGCTGTAGAGTTGATTTGGGACTCCCTCGATCGTCACCTCTACCTTTCGTGATTTTGGCGTTATAGAAGCTGTCGGTTTTTCTAGCACCGAACGCGAACCGAGCATCCTCGAACAGCATCAGTATACCTTTCATCGAGCGGGCGGGTACGTTGACGTTAATATTCCACAATGTGTCGCCTTTGTCTTTCGTCATCTTGCGATGGCGAAGAACTCGGTCGTAAAGTATGGCAACGCGCCCGGCATACTGGGTTCTGATCAATCGCGCGAGTTCGGGCATCGTGACCAGTCGTACTCCAGAGAAACATTATCGATCGTATACGTCGATAACATGTCGCTGGCTATGATAACTCGGCCGTAGTCGTTGAACGTTAGTTCGTATTCGAGGCGGTCAGCCAAAGCGCTCTGATAGTAGGGCATGTGACTCTCCAGCAACTCAAAGTCGAGCGGGATGTAGAAGCGGTTGCCGTAAGCGCCCGCGACCGCGTTGTCACTCGCGTTGTTATCTGCCTTGTTAGCAGCCCCGATTCTAAGTTTGGTTACGTTCTTATTTTTGCTGGTGTCAATACCTTGATAGACAGCGTTTTCATCAAGCTCGTGTGACGTCTTCCACAGGTCCTGATAGCAATGGTAGACGTCGCTGTCGTCGATCGACATCACCTCATTACCAGAAATCTTTATCATGGTCTTCTTGACGATGGCGCGACCCAGGTTCTGAACGACGGTTCGGTCCGCGTCCGTCGACGTTAGCGAAATAGTGAAAGCTAGGCGAACAGTACCCGGAACAATGACGTCGTTAGCTCCGAGGTTGGGGAAAGCGGACTAAGAGCTGCTGGTTCTGGTCGATCGTCGATGGGTTGTTCGTAATAACGACACTCTGTCTCACGCCTTTTGCCCCGAGGGGCTCACGCAGTCTGCGGTATGGATTGAGTTTGCGACCGTATTGACTCGAAGACATAATTAATTTTTTCAAAATTATTGAAACTATTAAACCCGTATGGTTTTGTCTTTAATACATAATTAATTTTGTAAACACATTATTAAAGATGGCTGATTACGATGCTGACATGGATGAAATCGGCAGAGACGATTACGTCGATGATTATGATGATGATGATGATAACTTCGAGGATTCCATCACAACCTTCGACAAAACACCCCCTCCAATACAATCGCGATTGGAGGAAATAGGTGGCGCTACCAGCAGCGTTGGTCAAATCAGTCAGGAATTACTCGAGGGAGCTGTAAACGACTACTACAACAGTTTGGCAGCAGAAAAAGGTCTGGTCCCCTCTGTCGGTCGCGACTACTCCAAGTTCGAATTGGATATGCGTGGTAGGTTGCGACTAAAATCATCAAATATCTCGATCATCAACACGAATACCGGTAAACCCCTATCGCTAAAAACCATTGCCGGAAACCGGGGCGGTGGCGATATCATAAAGAACGAACTAGGATTTCCAGATTGGACGCGTGGTAAAACAATTGTGCCGGCCCGCGCTGTAGAGGCCCTACAGTCTACCGACGAAACTATAGCGAAGACGGCCACCGCGATAGAAACGGTCGAGCTCACCGAGGTCCCTCAAATAGCCACCGACGTTATTAACACGATGGAGACCACGTTCAGCGTCCAATCGCAATTGGGGAAAATACTCAACGATGACCCACCGTTACCTCTTCGAGAACTCCGTGGACTCGATAAGGCTCTACAAACGGTCCGGGGCGAACTGGTCCTTAACCTCTCCAAACTCACGGCGCTGGATGAACAATATCGCGCTAGAAGAAAAAAAACTGGAGGAAGCCGGTGACGATAGAGAATCTACCGAGCGGATCGCCGAACGACTGCGGTCTTTGCGGGATGAAAGAGAAGCTCGCTTGGAGGCCGCCTCGGCTAACCGTGAGGCTCTCCGCACACAAATAAGTCGGATCCGTGAATCAATCTCGAGGGTCCTGCACGAGGAGACGACACTCGGCGAGCGTCTTCGCACTCTGTTCAGAGAGCAGGGCGTCACGATAGCAAGCATCCTCGTTGCTATCGGCATGACTATATCGACCATAGTTCTAGCTTTCACTGGTGGTGCGGCGCCACCACCCGCTCCAGCACCAGCACCAGCACCCGCTCCATCCGGTGGAGCCAAGGAGTGGATAAAAAAACAACTAAAAGCCCTCGCCAGTCTTCTAGCTAAATTAGCTGGAAAGTGGCTGCCGCACTACCTGGACTGATCGGAAGTATCGTTTCTTACTTGCTATCTATATTATCAAAAACGGCCGGATGGCTAGCCAAAAATACCTGGGCTTTAATCGTGACAATCGCCGGTCTCCTACTATTCTTCGCCAGAGAGTTCCTACAACCAAAGCGTAAATAATCCGATCGCCACGAGGGCGACGACGAGCCCTAATTTCTCCTCCTCGTGTGTTGTGCTTCCAATTTCAACATTGTTGATGATTGGTGTTTCTCCAATCGCGATTGGTCTGTTGATGGAACTCGATGGTGCATCCAATTTACGAATTGGGGGTACTGGGTTCGATTTACGAATTGGGGGAGGTGTATCCATTTTGTGTTTTATGAAATCGGTTCCACTGTTGAACCCGATCATGTTGGGGGTGCGCTTGATGATATCCGTGTTCACGTTACGTTGTGGCCGATTTTTTGATTGGCGGTGGCGATTACGATATGATTATTGTAACCGTCAACCGGGTCGTCTCGTAGTATCTATTGCTCGGCGCCATATAAAGACCTATTCCAAATACATAGTCTACTGGGGTGCTGGCATTCTGTAAAACGTCTTGATAATTCTGGATCGCCTTCTCCAGGTCCACCCTAGCCGAGATGGCGTCCTCTACAAGTGCCAAGAATTGTTTTTGTGCATCAAACGCTGTTCCCATGCCCAGTATAGAACTGCGAGTTTGCTTCTGTGCGCCGAGGATGGCCCCAGACGTACGTGCGAATAGATTCGTTGACGTGAGTAACCCCGGCCTGCGTGAACCCTATACCCTTATCTAACATAAATGTACCCCACGCGTCCTGAACCTCAGCAGCATGCTGTATGTAATCGACGTGAGCCCGTTTCGGAAGGTAACATTTTACAAGAAAACACACCACAGTGCCGACCTCCAGACACTTCTGGCCAGAAAGTCATCGTCGCGGGGTCAAAATTCCCGCGTTCCGACTGACGATGTGGTCACCGGAGTGATCGTGTCTAAAATCAGTCTGTGTCCAATTCCCGGACTGGCCGTGAATGAGAACGTCCGAGGCCGGTGCTGGTAGGAAATGCTTTCTGTCTCCAGTCCGCGTCTTTTGAAACGTTAAATTCGTTACACAGTCTTTCAAAGGCCATACGGTCGTATGCGTTGGAAATGGGATCCCAGGCGTCGTCTTGAGTAGTGAAATACCTAGTTCTTTGAGAATCCTCCTAATAGTATAATAGTGTGAAAGTTGTATACACTTCGGAGCATGACATTCTTGGATGTCAGATGGTCTTTATGTGAAACTCCACACCCGGCGGTTGCGCACCATACAGCGAAATTTATTTGGTTCTGCCAAAACTGCATCGGTGTTGCTTTCCACCCGTTTACCACCTCCATCGTAGTAATCTTGGGCAGCCTATATTGTTCAAAGATGTTAGGGAAGTTGGTGGCAAAGCCACTGTCCGGTCTAACCGTTACGGTTGGGTGTACAAGGGGGTTAACAACGTCTTTTTGTGTGTATTTACCTCCGACCGCGTACTTTACATTAGAGTTAAAGCTAAATGCTTTGGTATCCATTGAAAGATATTATTATGTTTGCTACTATAACTAATGTTCAAAAAGGGAGTTGTGAACTTCAAAAATTAATTGACAACTGCTGTGGAAAACGCCGGGTAGGCCTTAGATCAATCACCTTCACGGTTGGATGGCAGAATGTGGGGAAGAGTGAAGGGTTTTACTATGTGAAGGATGGACAACAATTAGGTGTAAAGCTGTCTCACGGACTGTGGGGAATAAGACAGCTCAAAGATTTTGTCAACTCAGAGCTTGACGGTATAATCAACCTCACATTATCGAATGCTACCGGGCTCACAACAATGATCATCAGCAGTGATGTAGTGGTCTCCCCAGGGTTGGGTATTCAACTCGGTTTTAGAGAGACATACTCCTCAAACAAAGGAGTGTTCACCCCGGGTGAGTACGTCGGTGATAACCCGGTGGACTTCACCTTCACGAAAACTCTCAGGGTGCACCTGGATCGGGTGAACACATCGTACAACACGATAGACGGATCCCCCAGCACATTACTGAAAACTGTGCCCGCCAGCGATTGTTTCTATGGCGACTGTAACCTTAGACTTCCACACCCAGAGATGAAAGTTTTGGAATCGGGACACATCCACGAGTTGAAGATTTATATTCTTGATTATAAAGGGCGAGAGTTGAATAACGATTACCCGATTTCGGTCGTCCTAGAAATTTCAAATTAATTATTTAGAATTAAACGCATGTTCGTAATATATATTATCAACATTATGAGTATATACGGACCAGGTAGTCTTCCGATTGGGTGACAAATTCAAATAATTTGGAACCTGCAGAAGGGGGATTCATCCCGACAGAGGGCGACTTTTTAACTACCCAAAAAACAAAGGCCTTGATCAATAGAACTATATCGAGGGCCACGGACGAGATTCACAAGAGTCTACTATCACAACTTAGAGAATATGCCCTGGCTGTGAATACACAAAGTCGTGAAGAAACGCATACGGAACTAAACGAACTAGGTAAAAAAATAACCAAATTTAGAATAAAAGAGGCCCGGTTGGGAATTGATAAAGCCCGAGAAGACCGCCAGGCTGACATTACGGAGGTTTATGGGGTGTTGCGCTTAGAAGACTCTCTCAGCAAAGAAGCTACACTTGCTGAATTAGACGGGAAAATAATCGATTTTCGAAATGAGGCCACGTCGGGTATTGAGAAAGCACGAGAAGACCACCAGGCGGACCTTACGAAGGCTTATGAGGTGTTGCGCTCAGAGGACTCTCTCATCAGAGAAGCGCACTTACTGAACTAGATAAAAAAATAACCATTTCGAAAAGAGACCCGGTCGGGTATTGATAAAGTCCGAGAAGACCACCAGTCGAACCTTGCAGAGGCCATTGCGGAGGCTTATGATGCGTTGCGCTTAGAGAACTCTCACAGCAAAGAAGCGACACTTACCGAACTAGATGGAAAAATAGCCGAATTTCTGAAAGAGACCAGGTCGGGGGTTGAGGGGGTCCGAGAAGACCACAAAGAGGCCATTGCGGAGGCTTATGGGGCGTTACGCTCAGAGGCCTCTATCAACAGAGAAGCGGCACTTACTGACCTATACGAAAAAATAACCGAATTTAAAAAAGAGACCCGGTTTGATCTTGATGGAGTCCGAACGGGTATTGAGAAAGCCCTAGAAGACCACCAGGCGGATATTACGGAAGCTTATAGGGTGTTGCTCTTAGAGGACTCTATCAACAGAGAAGCGACACTTACTGAACTAGATGAAAAAATAACCGAATTTCAAAAAGAGGCCCGGTCGGGTATTGATAAAGTCTTAGAAGGCCACCAGGCGGACCTTACGAAGGCTTATGAGGTGTTGCGCTCAGAGGACTCTATCAACAGAGAAGCGACACTTACTGAACTAGATGAAAAAATAACCGATAAACTGAAACATGATCGTATAGCCGCGACCAAAGCTCTTGAGGAGGCCTCTTATGAGATTCGTACTGAGGCATATAACGCAAACAATGCGCTTGCCGGAATAGTGAAAACAATGAAAACACCAAAACGTGTCATAACAGTTTGGGCTGAGAAGCGGGGCCCATTGGTTGTGGGGCACTATGAATATTCGTTCGGTGCCAAAGCGAGTAATAAATATGGGGGATACACTATGACAGCTGCAGGTGAAGTTGTCAGAATGGCGGTCTGCTCGGTTAATGCTAATGGTAAACCTGTGGGCGCGGTCGCGATAAATATTGTAGTAGATGGGGAAGAACGGGGGGTTGGAGTCACTAAAATCTCTGGAGATAGTTCGACGGTGGTTTCGTTTGCCGGTGATGATCGAATTAGACTTTCACAAGGTAGTGTTATTAACTTTATTACGAAAATCGGTGAACCAGAGAGTTCTTCCACTATTGTCTCATTGTTAATTTAACTTATTTTGTAAATACTAATATATTGAACTAAAATTTAAATATGAACGAATCACCGCTTCCAATTGTCAATACCACTCCACCAACACTGTATACAACTCTCAATACCACTCCACCAACACTGTATCCAACTCTCAATACCACTCCACCAACACTGTATCCAATTAACGAAAGAAGTTCAGATTTTAGGTTGAATAATATCGTCGCTATGCAGGATATTTTAGTTAGAGAATGTGCAAATAGAAAAAGACACGCTAACAAATATAGGCGCTCGGCAAACATAGCTGAAGCATCTAGTACGGTTCTGGCAAGTGTTTCTGTGTTGTGTGGGGCGGGGACTACTGCAATGCTATCTACAATTGTAATGGTTCCACTTGCAGGGGTTTTGAGTGGAATTACCGTTTTATCTGGAACACTTTGTATGGTAATTAGGGCGGTGGGTGGAAAACTCGAGAAAAAAAAGTAGAAAACATGATAGAATATCCGTTCTCGCTAGGTCTAAGAAAAATAGCATCGACGTTATAGTGTCCAAAGCGTTGGCCGATAAGAAAATATCAAATTTAGAGTTTGAATCCGTGGTGGAAGAAATGGGGAGATATGAAGAATTAAAAAATGATATAAGGATCAAGGCGCGCGCCACCATGCCCAAAATTGAGTGTACTGATTGGGATAAATTTAGGGTAAAACTTGGAAATAAAGTCGGAGGAAATGTTACAGCACCAACTACAGACATTTGATTAGTAGTGGGTAAACGAATCGTTGGGGTTTATACATAATACGGTAACTCGGCGCAGACAGAATCGTAAAACTCTATATCCGTAAACGAATCGTTGTTTTTAAACAGTCTTATAAAATTAGTTTCACCCTCTTCACCTAGTTGTTCTCCGATCCTATTTAGTCGCTTCATTTCACGAATATGTCTCTTGCTTAGCTTACATAATTTTCCGGTATAATATTGTAAATGCAACGTTTTTATCGGAACGTAATAAATTACGCTGATATTTCATGTATTCAATTATATATAGTGCTTTCAATTTATAGTAATATTCATCAATAAGGTCATTATAAAATTCCAATTATTCCCATTCTATTTTATTATCCATTTTTGTGAGTATAACTTATAGTTTTCTTATCTTTAATAGGGTGTAAGTTGTGGTTAATTTTTAAAAAAAATTGAACATATCATATCTTTCTAACTGACTTTTCGATTTGAATTATTACTAAACGATAATACTTGCGAGCACGTAATCCCTTGTTAATCATTCGATGAGTAGCCTGAGTGCCACCGCATGGTGGACATAGTAATGACTCGGCTTTGGTCCCTACCCCACAATGCCGACAGGGGCGAGGCGAAACGGAACCTCTTCGCATCCATGCACGGTGATGTTTGCAATATTCGTAAATACCGGTACGAAAACATCTCTCGTGACTACCTGTCTTCAACCACGCACACTTAACTAGAACCATTATGTTATTATATATACTGAGTATAACATAGGGATTCTTATCTCTAATAGGGTGTATCTTCTCATGTCATAAATATATGGTCTCGCGGTTGATGAAAAATATGTTCTCATACATACCCGCCGAACAGTAGGTGTGTTTTTAAAAAAAATTATGCTTACTCCCCCCTTTGTGTTTGGAAAAAATAAAATTATGCCTACTCCCCCCTTCGTGTTTTGAAAAATTAAAATTACTCCCATTCTCATAAATATTCTCATAAAAATGGAGGAAAATCTGAGTAGTATATAAGAGTCATTAATTATAGCACCACCTGGTGGGAGGCACCACGTGTAGCCGGTGGCTTCCAGAGGGTGGTGGTATCATTTTGACTCTTATATACTACTAATTGGGACTCCCTCTTTTAAAAATTATTTTCTCCAAAAATTCATAAATTTGCTGTCTGGAGTCCCAATTTTCCTCGTTAACCAATTTTTTGATTTTCGGGGGTGGTGGGGGTATTATAGAGGGTTATAAATGATATCACGGTAGGTGGTATCATTTTGACTCCCTTACTACTACTTCCGGTTACACGAGTCTGCTATTTGATCAGGAACTACACTGGTCACATAGCCCATTAGTCCCATTCTCCCAGTAATTGCCACAACTGGTGTTGTTGTTGTTTTTAGTTGGGGCTTATGGGTTTTGCGACCAGTGTATATCCAGATCAGCCTGAGCATCCGCACAGTCTGATCAGGATTTGCACTGTTCGCCAGCATTGATGGTAACACTGGTTTCTTGAAGAAAATGTGATACACTTGACAGTCTACAATGGTGATATCTCATCAGCACAGACGCTCTAATCGGAAACTCGAACAATGACATCACCACTCCCGCAATCACGATCAATGATCTACCATTGACCAATCACACGGCCATATGTACACCATGACATATGTCAAATACACGGGAGTAGCTCTAAATGTCATTTATCCGGCCTGAATGCTGTCTGTATCTTTTTGAATTAGTTTGCAGTATAAACTGTGGTTTCATCACACAGCGGAGACACTGCCCATACTACAGGGATGAGCTGGTATCTGGCTAGGCTGGCAGTGCAGCCCAAGTTACGTGATGTCACAGCTAATTAAAGTTTAATTACGACAGGAAACAGATTGATCAGTATAAAATACCATCGAATGCCATATTATGCAAAAGTACATCGAACATCAACAGCACCGGCGAGTGCGGGGAATCGAACAACATCGGCACCTTCTCTAACGATACCGATCGAGCTGCCGGTTGATGATATAATTGTTATTTGCATGTACCCGTTTGTCTAATATTCACGCGGCTATATAGGAATCAAATAGTTCATTAGAACCTCTCTAAACCGGACACGCATGCAGTCTTTGCATATTTTTATGTGTGACAGTGTTATATACCTCTTATGATACTGCCTGTTCAAGTTCGCCAAGCACAGTCGCATGCATTGGCATAGTCATATATCTGATTTACAGCGGATTATTTCTAAACCGGACACCCTGGGAACTTCCCAGGGTGTCCGGTTTAGAGAGGTTCCACTGTATATACAATTATTTATACTTATATAATATCTCAATTACGTTATATAAATGTTTTCTTGTATCAACATGAACGAATCTGCTATTGCTAATATTTGCATGTCCACCAAACATGCCAAAAGCAACTATTAAAAATAAACACGTAATTGCATGATGGCCAGTTTGAATATCTCAAATAAAATCTTAGCTCTCCAGGAATTCATTGATGAACATGTTATCGCTATATGATTGCCCGTTTATATTGATCAAAAAAGTAAAGGTAGTAGCGCAGTGGGCTGCGACATCTCTCGACTAGTTGGAAACACAAAATTGCGACAAAATGCGCGAATTAGCGACAATTTTCACTTGGAATAACACTGAATTGGTACTTTCACGTATGTTGCACGAATGTAGCACGAATGTCGCACGAACTCCCAGTGGAATTCGCCGGGAGTTCGCATATATGTCGAGCGAATGTGTTGCGTGACATTCACTCGAATGTCGTGCGGCAGTCGCGCGACAGTTATGCGTGACAACTGAGAGAAATAGGCAGTTCGCGCCTGTCTCGCGCCCGGAATGTCAGATTCTCATTTTTATTTCCAATCAATCACAATTTAGTTTCATAGTTCGTCAACCCCTCTCAAAGTTGTCTCACATTTCTCGCACTTTCTGACTCACGGAAACTAAATTGAGAAGGGTTCTGGACTTGTTCGAAACACCCGCGACGACTCTGTGACTATTTTGAGAGAACAATTGTCGCGAGAATTTGTTGAACATGTTCAAGCTTCCAGTGACACGAGAGCGAGGCCATGCGTCTCACTCGAGGAAATTGAGAACACCTGCGAACGTTTCGATGGATTTATTTTTATTAATTCGTTCTCACGAAATAAAAATTCGTTCCGTCAATTTAACAATTTGATCCCTCGAATTAACAACTGTTGTTTCGTTGGAACGAATTGTTATTTTGTGGGAACGAATTAATACAAATATAAGTATACGTCCCCTGCAGGGGACTATGACACATACAAGTAGTATGACTATCAGCTGGTCCCCCATTTTCCATCTTTTGTTCTTTCTGACAATTATATCAATGCTATATGTATAGGTTATATGATTTGTATGTGGATATATGCACGAGATCCGCAGGGTGCGATATTGCGCGGCTTTAGGGCAATATCGATGCGCGGCGGAACGACTGGCATAAATCCACATACGAATCAAATAACCTTTTTATTACTATTATCACTCACAATGTATATGCTCCTCAAAAAGTATACACAATAAAAATAAAATAAACACATTAGTGGTGGTTTAGAAGGAACTATTTTACGAGGTTCCGTAACTGACCAATATGAACTCTCAGGAGACATCACTATGGAAATATATTGACGGCTTGCGTTCCATTGTGTTTCAATGTGAAACAAAAGTACTTATATAATAATACTGGAATATGTTCGTGACAGATAAAGTAAATGCAAATGTGTCACCATCACCATTCAATGTACAAGGTACATTGTCTGATATATGGTTAACTATATGTGGCTGCTACTGGAGAAATATGGCTTATCAGTTTTACGACCAGTGCATATACAGATCAGCCAGTGCGTCCGCCTGTTCAGTGTATCAGGATCTACGTTCCCTCAATGAAACACCGGTCATGATTCAAACAAGCTACGTAGATCGCTATCAGATACACGAGCTCGCGATTCGATCAGGAGCTGCACTGGTAATAAATCCCATCAGGCCCATTTACCGCTCACAACCACATATATTGGAGCACTTTATATCTACGCAAGCCCTCAATGGGTGGTGTCCTGCTTCGCTCGGAGAGAGTGGCTTCTTGAATGAATAATAATAGCATATCAAGTGCCTGTCAGTGACATCAACTTCGGTCGTATTATCTTCGGGCATACATCTGTATGAGATGTGTGCGTTATTACAATGGAAAACCGACTCGAAGGCTATACCGAGTTGTGTGTGAAATCAGTCAACGAGTTTAATAACTTGTAGATCTAGATTGAATCAACACGAATGTATATTATATGTACATCACAAGCATAGCATCATGCATTGACATAATCTGTCCTCAAGTGTGGCTGTGACTGACTTAATGGAGTTTTCGGATTTGAGACCACCAGTGTAGATCCAGATCAGTCACTGTAGGCTGATCAGATTCTGCAATGTTCTCCATTGCATCAATGAAGCAACCGTCATGCTTCTAACAAGCAGTATAGATCGTTATTAGGCTACAGGAGTGTGCTATTTGATCTAGAGCTAAACTAGTCACAAATCATACAATCCCAGGTCAGACTGCAGAATTGACTGGGTTCACGTTGTTCGCCATTCGATGAGAAATGTACACCCACCATGCATCAAACAAATACATGCCTATTGCAACAATGAGCATGTATTCGGACATGATTCAGATTGGTAACAAGTCCCGGTTTGTCAGTTGACAGGAAGCGTCCATTAAATGTTAGTGGTCTATATATCAGACACGCCATTTGATTTTGTACCTTCGGACATCGGCGTAATTTCATTAAATACGTTTGCAAATTTTACAATGTTTTTCATAAATTGAGTCAAAAGTTGACAAAATTTTCAGAGTACATGCGGAATATAATTCCGCATGTACTCTGAAATGTTTGTCAACTTGTAACGCCATTTAAGGAAAATATTGTAATTTTTGTAAACGTATTTCATGAAATTATGCAGATGTCCGAAGGTACACAATCCCATGGCGCGTCTGATATGAGCCACTCCTGAAACATGTGGGTCACTAAGATGTAGGAAATAGGATGTGTAGCTCCGGCTAAATATGACCGGACAGCATAGGGCCCAGCTGTATAGACACTGGTCGCGTTGGGCCAGGCCAGGCTGGATAGATCCCGGCTGAATAGGGACGGGTTAAACAGAGCGCGTGTGTATATGGTCCGGCTAAACAGGGCCCTGTCGCGTAGGGTCTAGCTGAATAGAGCACAAACAGCCTAGGCCCCGGTTGAATGGGACCCGGCTGTATATTTATCCGATAAATGGATGCCTGAATGCAAAGGGCCCTGCTTAATACGGTTGTTTACTTTCTCCTTCATCGAAAGTGTCCGCGGAAATTTGCTAATACATGTTGTATTAGGTGAGTTTGTGATAATATGTTTGTATCATATTGTTGCCTTTTCTGTCAATAATAATAGCGAGGCATGAATGAATGTCTAGCGGACTATAGCATATTTGCAGTGCGCGAAAGTGAAACAAATTCCGCAAATCTATACCGATAGCTGCAGGGTATCGGTAGAGCAACCCATTATCGATAAAGCTGATTACGTGCAACGAATGCACCCCTGTGTTTTGATCCAGTGATGTCAGCCATATTGCATGTATATGCTGGAATAAATAGCATAATCCTTTCACCCCTAAGTAACTTGACTGGATTTTTGATATGTAAATTGTGCAACAAATCAAATCGTTACACATGGATTTTCATGCTTATTTTGTATTTTTGTTCTCCAAAATATGAAAATTATTTGCAAATAGTGCAGATCCTGACGAGACGGCTCGACATGAGCCGGCTCATCTGGATCTACACTGTTTGTCAATACCACAATACGGGTCTGTAGCCCCCCTGTTTATACGTTTGATAATCGATTCGCTACAGCTTTCGGATTATCTCCTCGTACGACGGACGAACTTTGTTCTAAGTAACGCTAAAATATTTCCTGTGAGTACGTGACCCAGTAAAACCTACCAAACACAGAGAGAAATGCGATCATGACCCCATTAACCCCTAATGCCTCCATCACAACCCTTCAGTGTGACCCGAACTCGGGAAATCTACGTTGCTACCAAACAAGTCTGGATATCGCCCGTACGAGTCCAGATATGTCAAGCTTACTTTCGGATTTCTGATTTACCTCCACGTCCAACATCGTACACCAATGAGGAGTCCATGCTGCCCCCACCTCCCCCCCCCCCCCCCCGCCGATCAGAATGAATGTGTATACCAAACCCGTCGCCGTTATGATGGAGCAGATTGGCGTTAGGAATAAATGGACTTACGATAAAACATATGCATATACGGCTCTTATCTGACGACCCTCGTTCAAGTTCGTTAAGTAAATATTATGTCTGATATCGCATACTATATCCACTCACGGACACACCCCGACATCGTTTTCGTCTCTTTGGTACGTTAGTTATCCAGATAGCCATGTTGGGGGTAGTCCCCTACAGATTAGGGTATCCCCCTACAGGGGCCCGTTTCACTAAACGTTGTACGACTAAAATGTTCGTCAGTGCAAATTTAGGATCGTCTGGAAATCTCAATTGATGGTTTTACATTTATTGAACATAGGCTGCATATGCAGTCTATGCTCAATACATGTAAATCCAATAATTGTTTACAAAAAAAAACAATGTTAATGTTAAATTTACAGACTATCGTAATGTTGCACTTACGAACATTTTAGTCGTACGAACTTTAGTGAATCGGCCCCCTGTTCTGCATTGTGGCAGCGAAAATATCCACATGGTGTCTGTCCCTTGACAGGAGTGTCAGGGTAACTCCGGAATACATATCGGTACCTGATAAACTAACAACTACTTCATCACTTGAACGGCGACATTGAACTGAGCAGGTCGTTTGTTTTCACCGGCCGGCAATTATCTGAAGGTTACCGGCGGCGATATTATATTTCCATTGAGTTTATTCTTATTCACTGGATTGTTACTTCTGGATTTGCGAAAAGTTAGGTCGGGGCTGGGGTGTCCTTGTGGTGGGCGATTTTTCGGCTTGAATTGAGTTAATTTAGACTAGTTGCTAGGGCATTTTTTTATTATTATTCATATTTCCGTGTTATGGGTGGTTGATTGTGGCACCTTGTGGATCTGCATGGCCTCACGGTAGGGAAGTTGACTACTTGGTGCATCCGACTGCCACTTATAGAACACAACCCATGCGTGTAGTCCTTCTTGGACTCGGACTGGTTTGTGGTTACACCCGTGTAGCTCTGCCTGACTGCCGAAATAGCGGATAAGCCGGGCGGATTGACCTATCTGGGTGTATCCCACGGCCATTACCGAGTTCTGGATTAAATATGCGTATGGGTGAGATATATATACCATATACATATAATTATTATTAATATTATTATAAGTAGTATTATTATTATCTGGTGTGTAGTCGTACTGAGACCAGTTCGCACCAGTGGGACAGGCGACGTGTTAACACATTAGGCGAGGAGCTACTTCTCAGAAAGGCTATAATTAAGGAGTTCGCTCAACAACCCCCACAAAAAAGGTTTGACCCGTGGATTTGATAGATATATCATTGTGGATCATCGCTAGGTACAGTGTACGCCTGTCATGTGGTGCCATTTCAAAATATGCATATTTTCAAGATGGCGTCCAATTATTTCAATAATATTTCTGTTGAAGCACACACACCAACGTAACGTTCTTTCAGGTGAATCTAATGGCAATAACATCATTGGTAGTTAGCTAAGAATGATTAATGATGGTGTTGATATCATTCTATGTCGTATAAATCCAATATGGCTGCTAAAAAATCCAAAATGGCCGCCATATTATAGTAAAAAACACACATATAGTAATTTACATCTGAATTTGTGAGTTAATCTCAAGGAATTAAGACATTTACCACATTTATGGATCTCTGAACTGCATGTATGACACGCAGTTGCAAAGCCAAGGCGGTTATGTGAGACCCATATCTACCGGTATTTCATGTGACAAACGGATGAACATCGCCCTCAATGAATGTAAACATTTCATTACCGTTATTTCTGTTATTCAACGGTTAGTCATCAACTTAACATATTATATATAGTATGTATTCCATTTAAAGAACCTTCTATTTGTCACAAGCAATGATGCAATTACTAATATGTAGTTCTTTTTAAAGACTTCCGTTCATTTAGTTTAATGTTATTTGACTGTGATGTGCGGGACTTTGGATTTGAACTCGTTGTACTGAAGAGCTAATTAAAACTATACACAGTAACTGTATTGATTATTGTGGTGGATAGAATGTTCATTTCATGGAATAATATATTCCCCTTCAACATAAAGAGCTGGTTAATGAACCTGGAGAGTTTTCACTCGGTCCACGGGATCAATACCTTCTTGAGTTATATCATATTTTCTCCATTTCAGATAGTGCTTTGCACATGAACCACAATGGAAAGTGATACGGATGACTATTTAACACTAGTCCCTGAGGACACCAAGAAGCGGAAATTCACAAATTTCGATAAATGTATAATATGTCAAGCCACTTCATCTGAGACACTACAAAGGGCTAAAGAAACTTCATTGCAAACATTTATTCTCTCGGCTCGTGCTCGTGATGATTCCGTTAACTATCGTGTTCAGCAAGACGCTGGAAAACGACAGTCAGCACGGGTATTGTGGCATACGAATTGGCGTGCATCCTACACAAGTAAAAGGAATATCCGGGCTGCTCAACGAAAGAAATTGGCAGGTTCACCAACACCATCTGACTTGTCTGTTACCAGTGATGCATCCAGTTCGAATATTTCTGATGATACATCGCGACCTTTGCGATCGAAGACAGGTTCAATAGATTGGGATAAGTGCTTGTTTTGCAAACAACTAACAAACAAAAAAGTGAAGGAACTGATAAATGTGTGCACTTTTAATGTATGCCAAACTATATTTTCAGCTGCTGATTTAAAAGGCGACAATGACATGCTCTTAATTCTGAATGGTGTGAAAAATGACTTAGTAGCTGCAGAAGCGAAGTACCACAAAGGTTGCTTTGCATCGTATGTTAGCAAAACAAATCTGAAAAGTAAGTCATTCAAGGAATCGAGTCAAGACGATGTGTATGCTGAATCATTCGGTCAACTTGTCGTTGACATTTGAAAATGATATCGAAGCTGGAAAGGCATATACCATGAACAGTCTTCTAGATCCATTCTAGGGGCAAAAGACATCGAAATTACAAGTTATTCATGTCAGCGTCTGAAACTACGATTGCAAAAGTCGTTCGGGGACAGTATAGTCTTGCATCAGCCTTATGATCGCACTAAATCGGAATTAGTATATTCAACGTCCGTGTCCATACAATATGTTATCAACGCGGCTACAAAACATGCTAGTGAGCGAGCTAACTCCACGGATTACGCACATGTTGAACTAACAGATGATGAACTATCTGAGCGAAATAAATATCTATACCGTGTTGCTCTCATTATGCAATCGGACATTAAAGAACAAACAGGCATTTCGACACAGCCGTTAAATACTAGTGACCTTTCAAATGATGCAGCCAAGCGCGTGATTCCGGAATCGCTGTACTGGATGATTCGCTGGATAGTTTGTCCTGCAGGAACTGATGATGCAATGTCATTTGACAACGCAGAATGTCCAACAATCTCCGATGAAAGGCGTATATTGATGATTGCCCAAGATATAATTCATAGTGCATCACATGCCAGGATTAAGACCCCAAAACATGTTGCTTTGGCAATGACTCTCCGCCACCTGACTGGGTCAAAGCAGTTGATAACAATGTTGAATCGAATGGGACATTGCTCCTCGTATGACACTGTTCAGTTGATTGACACCGCTCTTGCAAATGATGTTAGTGCTAAAGCAGAAATTGACGGCGTTGTTGTTCCATCAAACATCAGCCCAGGGTCCTTTGTACAGTTTGCTGCTGACAATAGTGACATTAATGAAGAGACAGTGGATGGCAAGCAAACAACTCATGCAACTGTATTGTTGTATTGTTGTGTATCAAAATGGGAACTTCGGAAATGTTGCTACACGACGTACGCATGCAGACCATTCGCAGAGGAAAAAGTCATTATCATCGGGTGCAGTTGGTCCAGTGGTGTATGAGTTTGGTGCACAAGGAAAGCGTCCATATGTTCCAAAGATATTAAGTATTGAGAAGACTTGGTTTAAGCCTGATGATAAACTGTTGTCAGATCCAACGTCCATTGACCTCGCCTGTGCCTTTGTCAGATTGTGTCCTACAACATTGTTCGTAGTCGAGACAGAAGCTGATTCAAGAGAGATACAACATGTTCCCAGCTGGATTGGATTCAACACAATGATGCAGTCCGATATGCCCTTGGTTACGACAATCGGATATTGTCCTATGATTAATGCCTCATCCACTGACTATAGCACTATATGCACAGTGCTTAAGACCGTGCAGAAAATTGTGAAAAGTGTTGGACAATCCGAGTGTGTCATAACATTTGACTTACTTATCTACATGAAAGCTAAAGAGATACAATGGCGACGGTCTGACGAATTTGAAGACTGGAAAATTCGCATGGGTGGTTTCCACATTGCCCTGAACTATTTGGCTGTACTGGGAAAAAATGTTCGACAACTGTGGTCTAGAAGATCTCCGTGTTGAATCTGGGGTATATGCTAGTGGTACCACAGCCGAACTATTCAAAGAAAAGCAGTATAATCGTGCAGTTAGAGCACATAAGTTAGTGGCAGAGGCAATGTTCCGGCTAAAATGGACGGAATTCTGTTCTTGGCTCCAAGATGCGAATAACGAACCGGCTCAACATGAAGTTATACGTGCACTCATTGTCGATCTTCAGACAGATATCGTCGAAAAGAATGAACTATCCAACTCGTTGGAAACGCTTTCGCCTGTTATGACCCCACTCATTGTACAATTCCGAGAATTCGAGACAGAAGGGCATGCTGCTTCCCAATTGTTCTCATTCTGGGACATCTATCTTGAAATGGTAAACATGCTGTTACATTTCATCAGGGCAGAGGGTTCAGACAATTGGCTGTTACATTTGACAGCAACAGCTGGGATGACACCATACTTTTACGCCATGGATCGGATGAAATACTCCCGATGGCTACCGATACACCTGGCAGACATGAACCAGCTGCCAGAGAGACACCCTGAAGTGTACGATAAGTTCGTGAATGGGAACCATGCAGTCAGTAGATCAAAGCAACCATTCGCACGAGTGTGGACCGATTTGGCATTGGAGCAAACCATCAACCGAGACAGTAAGAACAGCGGTGGGATAATAGGCATCAGTCAGCGACCGCAAGCTTTAGAACGGTGGTTCCTGACATCGCATAAGCGAGCGGCGATTACGACAGCATTGCGAAATATGTGTGGAATCGGAGAGTCTGAACGTGTTGGGACACATAAAGACTGTGTACAGTCAAGAATTGAACGTGACGAGTCGGATGTTCAGAAGTTAGTTGAAGTCATTACATCTAAAGCGATGGCAAATCCATTCCAATTTGATAAACTGCAAGCTGATGATAATGACATATCGCCGCTGACGAACATCGCAACAGGACTCGTCGCTTCCCAAAACGTCAGCAATAGCATTGTGGGTGCCACGACAATAGGAGAGCTAAAACTAATGGAGTTTGTTACCACAAGACTTGAGAACAGTGGAATAAAGTTCTGGGACACACTTAAGAAGACGAAAATCTCAACCTTCGCCAGCATGATACAGAAACAGAAATTTAAGGCTGTGGATGAGAAGATAGTCAGCATATCAGCCGACAGGGACCTGTTCAGAAGGCTGGTTATTGTGACTAAAACGAGATCTGTCAACATGAAGGAGGTATTGAGCTATGAATTATCGGCTGTTCCATTTGCACCGGCACACAGGGATAGTACTATGAGAAAGACTGACAAGAGTGTGCTGATGAAGGTACTGGAAAGCAAAGTTGAGGTAAATGCCAAGGCTGCCCGTATCTGAAAGTAGCGTTCCTACCGATGTCATTAATGATGGAATGGCTGTGTTGCACATGCTACAGTTTGGCGGAGCTGCGACATTTGGCGATTTGGGTAAAGTGTATTATAATCACATCACAAAGGCGCTTGGTGTAAATGGGTGTAGACGAATTGATGTTGTGTCTGACAGTTATAGAGATATATCTATCAAAGCCGGTGAACGAGTGAAACGCGGATCCGTCTCTGAAGGTGATGACATTCACATTCACAGCCCATCCACACCAGTACCATGCCGATGGAACAAGTACATTGCAAACGTGGATAATAAGAAGAATCTGTGTAACTTCCTGGCGCAAGTATTGTGCGACCTAGGTGTGGTGAATCTTGAAGAAGGTCATGAGCTAGTCATTGGTGGAGGCTTTGTTGACAATGAACAAGCAATCAGTGTGAAAAAGGGACAAACGGCTGAGATCGATGTGCTGAAATGTGATCATGAAGAAGGTGATACAATACTGCTATTACACGCGGCGTATGATGCGTCTAGCTATTCACGAATAATAGTTAGCTCGCCAGATACGGATGTAATGGTTCTGTGTATTGCCCATTTCGATGAAATTGCCTGTGATCAACTCTTGGTGAAGATGTGTGTCACTCACTTCTCGGGTTCCATGCTACAACAGGTTGCGACTCGATATCATCATTCTTTGGAAAGGGCAAGAAAAGGGCATTTTCTGTCCTTAAAGACAATGATGATCTACAGCTGAGTTTCCAGAAGTTTGGTGAATGTGAAACTGTATCGGAAGATCTACTTGCATCCTGCGACACATTCGTTTGTAAACTGTATTCTGGTTCTACAAAGACAGGCATGGGTGTCAACGGGCTGTGATATTGGCTTTTCTGTCAGAAACGACAAACAAATGAAAATCTGCCCCCGACGTCTGATAGCCCCGCCTTCATGTGGCCAGAGCGAATTACCAAGCATTGATTTGGACAAGGGCCCTTGTAGCGAAACAGGATCTTCCATCACCTCTGGAGAGCGGCTGGGAGAACACGACAGCTGGATTGAGACCAGTCTTTATGGAAGCTGAACCGGCACCCAAAGGCCTAGTGGAGTTGACCTCCTGCAACTGCAAGAAAACTGCATGTTCAAAGGACTTATGTACTTATGTACGGAGAAATGGGTTAGCGTGTATTGAACTGTGTGTCTGCATGGCAGATGAGACATGCCAAAATTCGAACAATACAGAGTGTGTTTCCGATGACGATGAAGACTGATCATTTACCCGGATAATCATAGTGATAGGAATGTACAAAAAGTCAGAATATGCACTGATGAAGCGTTAATTGTGACAGCGCATGCAAACATCTACAAACTGACGATTCCATACAGCATAGCTCTAGACCATCATGCTCCTAATTTTCATTTAAGTATGTCATACACCGACTATTAGAAGCATGCTTAAACAGTGTTTCAAAATATAGCAAACAGTACAAGCCCTGATGAGACTGCGCCGATGCACATGAAAATATCTGGCTATGCTGGATGCAAATGGCAATTTGTAGGTTTTCGTATGCGCTGACTCAATACTTTACCGATACAATTAGATATCCATGTTAATAACTATATCATGTTTCAAGGTTACATACAGCCTGTTTCATTTGCGTACAGCTACAAATGAGTGAATTAAAATTCCATTTCAACGACATTTTAATTGATATTTCCTTAAGAAAACAGCAAATCACTATCATCGCATTGGAACGGTCATTGAACAGTGTCACTCTCCGGAATGTTACAATGGTAGTTGTGTTAACTCTTTGCACACTGGTGGTAAATATAACAGCATACACATCCGTAGTATTTTCCTATTTGTCCCTGTCGTCTGATCACTAAATTATAATGAAATTCCAAGACATCTTTTCAGGGAGAAATAAGAAAAATATTATTAGTTAATTGTTGTCTGCTATTGTCATTACCATTGTGCAAAGACGTAAGCGTACGACGTAGGATCTTAAATTAATATTAAAATCACAAATATAATACAAATGTAAGAGCCAGCTTCATGAAAAGCAAATTTTCAGTACATTTATGGCGGCCATCTTGAAATTATCATTTCATGAAACGGCACCACATTACAACCGTACACTGTAGTCTAATATGTTACATAGGGTCCCAGGAATACAATAAAAGTGTCAAACCTTTTATGTGGGGGGTGTTGAGCGAAAATATGTTTTTCATGGGCCAGCTGTCTGTCTACATTGTGGTACGTGCACACCACGGGGAGCCGAGGTGTTTATGTCCCTGCCACGTTAGGCCAGGGTGCCCAGGCAACTCAGTTACAACACTTTCTTATGCACGTAAGCCATATATAACAAGTGTAACCAAATCAGCAAGTTAGCTGCCTACCCTTGCCTGCTTCTGGCTCCGGCCTGCCTTGGAGCTGTCTGCAACTATGTGGACGAAAATATGTTTTTACCGACCATATGGCACCAACTTGCGTGTCCTCCCGTGCACCGGGACAACGCGTGGGACCGTATTGGACATAAGCAGTCTCCCATTTCGGCAAACAATTATACACATCTGTCCGCCTTGCACCAACATATATCACATGTAACACTTCAAAATTCGGCCTTTTTGGACTTATATATCCGGGTATGGAAGGTCTTCGAGCCAATTCCAAACCTTAAATATAAGTTAAACAAAAAACAACAAAAAAACTAACAACTATACGCGTGCTATGTTCTGGGCCGACACATCGAACACTTGGCGAGTGTGTGTTAACCCTTAGACTGCTGAGCGCGAAGATTGTCGTCTGCTGTAGCTTTATATTTCGCCTTCTTTCTCAATAAAAACATGATTTTCAATTGAAATGATTCTAAAATATTGCTCAAAGCATGTTATTGATGATAAATTAGAAAGAAAGGTAAATAAACAGCAGACGACAACATTTAATTTAATTAAACCAGTCTATGATGCAGTCAGTGTGAGAGTTAAGCAATTTGTTGTTTGGTTTCATACTATATATTTACCAGATCAAATGTATAACAATGTAACCCATAAATGGCATGGAAAGTCGTAAATCATGTTATCATGTTATATGTGAATCTTTAGATACGTGTCTTCTTTTCATTTCATTTCTTCCTGGTTGTACCCGTCTATTTCTTTGTGACTGAATTAACCCTTTCAACATCACATACCTGTATAGCTGTATTGGCAAATAGTGTAGATCCAGATGAGCCGGCTCGTGACGAGCCGTCTCATCAGGATCTGCACTTTTTGCAAGTAATTTTCATATTTTTTAGAACAAAAATACCCCCTTTTTATAAATTCATTTGTCTGAAAATCATTTTGTGAACTGTCAATTGCTTTAGGACTGACTTATTGGGCAATGAAATCGCAAAACAAATATAAATAGCTCAAGTGAGTACATGCTATATCAGCGGTGAAAGAAAGGGAATACGTCCATTATTGCCTATTGTCCATACACGAAGGAGGCTAAGTCCTTCAAGCGCCCTGCGTATACTGACCCCGGCAATTCAGGATGTACGCATCTCTGTTTGCGATTACCTCTACGGCTCTTTGGTTGGGATGTCGGCGCGAATATCCTCCTCATCAATTGGTAATATTAGACACGCCATGCGATTTTGTACCTAAAAACATGTACGATATTTCATGAAATATGTTTCCGGAAACTGTGATACGTTCTGTCAATGACGTCGAACGATGACAATATTTTCACAGAAAATTCGGAATTGAATTCCGCAGTTGTTATGAAAATTTCGTCAACTTTCGAAGTTATTTACGGAAACTGTATACAATACGAGATCGGCTAACCGCGGCCAATGTACGTTAATATAGAACGTTCTGACCAGATACACAAAATGTATGTTCGCAATGATACAGCTTGTGTGGTCGAGACCGAGTCTCAGCCTATCCATCTACTTGACTCTGAGAATTAGATATGGATAGACATCGATAATTTTCTATTCTCTTTCATCAATGGCAAATTCAATTTATCTGGATATGTACATGCCAAACCTGCTAGATTCGAATACGGAATGCACACTTACTACATAAACCTGGAAACAAATTGATCATTATCAACTGGTTTATCGTGTTGTATGACTTTTTCCTTGCTAATTAATAAGGCTATACACTAGTAATATGATGACACATGAAAGTCATGTCGGTGCCAGCGAGCTACTGAGCTTCCTTCAGTAGGATATATACATGCCTTTATAGTGAATTTGTATACATCTTGGCATAATTATATCTACGAGACATGCATCACTACAATAGTAACTTTGTTTTTCAAATATGGCTAAACTAATATGGAAAGTATGTAGAATGGTGTAGAAAGTGATCAAAACCATCAAGACAACTGTGGAAATTAATCACATTTGCTTTGATATTTCAGTAATAAGAACAACATCATGTGCGGAAGGATTTTCAGATTTTTCATATACTGCAAATAAATGTACAAGTATGCATGTTTTCTGATGGATCATCCAATACACTATACATATAGAGCAACAACGATGCAGCGTGGGAAAGATACCATATAATGTTGATAGTTAAACAATTTCAGCGAATTTTGTATAAACACGGTAATATCGTTTGTTTCTGAGCGGCCATTTTGAAATTGAATTTGGTAAAATTATATGATATTATACATATAGTATTGCCGTTCTAAGGATATGTCATTATACAAGTGTAATACATAACTTTAGAAGTCAAATTACAGCATGTTGCATGTCTATTGTGTAAGCTGCCATCTTGGATTTAGCGGCCATATGGAATTTGTAAAAAAATCCAACCTATTTTTTGTTAACATAAACGAGCCAAAACAAGTGAAAGTTTGATTTTAACAAACAATTGACACGAAATTTATATTCTGGTCTACACTATAAAGATACATAATTGATTTTCATTTCAATGGGATATGTTTCTTTTCTCTTTAAATTCCGTTCGTACGTCCGTCCGTGGTCATTTCATTTCGGGTCCTAGGTCCTTGTCTTTCACAAAGCATGACATGCTTATACTCGTCACTTACACAGCTACACTACATGTTCTATTTCCACCCCTCCGGGTATATGTAGACTGAACTGGACACGGTTTACATTACGTACATAATGACTTTTTATCTGGTGTATATGATGTGATAGGCACCAGAAAAATTAATATTGACCGAGGCGATATTTGTTTTATTACATAACCACTTCAGAGCTAAATGACACAATGTCACTGAATGGCGAACAGTGCAGAGCCCCACCAGCCTGCTCGGGGGCGCTGCTGCATGATACATCTAATCGCCATCTACACTAGTTTAACAGGCCGAACAGCCATTTCCCGAGTCATATAAAAGTATGTATCGTTAGCATCACTTGCTTGCCTGCATTACGCAAACATTGTATTAGCGAGCCTACCTCACCAAACCCGCGGTTACCTATGTAAACAGCGGGTTTGGTGAGGTTGCCGCGCAATAGGTAATGCGGTCAAATAGGTCACGATGCAGTGACTATTTTCAATCAATAACTTATGTTGTAAGCGATTGTAATGTGTATTTTCAATATTTATATTATTAAAATGTATCATATCGGTACCCCTTTAAGTAATATTTGTATATTTTAAATGTAATGATGTTGTCATGAAGCGCATGAATATAAGTATTAATTAATCCAGTTTATATTGAGGCAAATCACACAGCCTAAAAACATAGTGCTGGAGTATAAACCATAGTATCGTATATTATTCATAAGTATATCACTATTAAACATTAATTACAATATGTATGCATATTATTAAAACAGTAGATGCTACCGCTGTTTCGCTGTATGTGATATTTATAACAAAATATTTTTTTTATTCGTCCGCGTACGGATTTCTGTCACACAAAGCGCCATTTTCAGTTCATATTTTGACCTGTGCATATGAACCGGACTAAGTTTAAACAACGCTCGATTCCGTCCAATTCAGATTTCTCTGCAGAATGTTCAGACTAACTACATATTAAGTAATGTTGCTAAATAAGTGTTAACGGCTGGAACATGGTTATCACTAAAAGGAAGAAACCACAGTCGTATTATTGAAAAATAAGATTTACCTGAGACCTCATGGAGGCTGCCATTAATCCAGTGTAAACAATAGACCGTGTGGATCCCATTTCTGAGTAGCCCCCGCTTAGTGAAACGATGTGCTAATCATGATATTATGTTCCCCAATAATTGGAAACGGTTTGAATTTCTCGGTAAAAAGTACGAAAGTCATAAAAAAATAACGATGTATATTTAACATTGGATACGCTTAAACGGTATTACTCTCTCATCGGATCGTCAGTTGTCGTCGATAGCGATTTAACGTACTGATCTGGTCTTAATTTATTGTCAACTTTCAACGCCATTTACAGAATATATGGTTAATTTTGGAAATAAATAACGGCAAATTACGATGACGTCTGCTCTGTAATATCTGTCAACATGCGGACGTAATTTAAGGAAATCGATTATATTTTAAGGCTACATCTGTGACTAATTACGAATTTATGTATGGTCTTTGGCTACACCCGACACATTACACAGATCTAGTTGTAAATACACGTCGCTTTGTGTGGGGGAAAAAATCGATAATGCGTAGTTGTGTGTGACGAGGTGTTGATCTGATGACACCACACAGCTGTGACCCTTAGGCAATGTTTTGAAATTGACGTGTCGTTTTGATGTGTGCCGCAACACCTCACTGTCGGAGACAACATGACAATTAACGATATACTCTCGATTATACACAGATCTATTAGACGGCTGGTTATTTAAAATAAAGATTAGTTCAGTACACCTTCGCCGATATTGTTTTTAGAAAATCAGTAATATTTTCCGTAAATGGTGTTGAAAAGTTGACAAAATTTCTATCACCGTATTTAGTTGTGCCGATATTGTTTTAAAAAATCAGTAATTTTTTTCCGTAAATGGTGTTGAAAATTGACAAAATATATAGCCGCATTTCTCCGATATTCGTTTAGAAAATCACCAATATTTTCTGTAAATGGTGTTGACACAAAATGCAGCGTTCACGCGGAATTCAAATAAAATACAAAATAATAATTTAATAAATAGACGCCGATGGCTACTGTGTTTGCGGCCAGTGAATTCTGGTCGTGGTAGCCACAGGCGCAGTTCGAACAGTGTTGTGAGCAGATGGAGGACAATAATTATTTCAAATTCATAAAAAAATGTTTGCTGTCCGAAAATTAATTAATTGTGACAGCCAAAAAAAAAGATTTTGGGACAGTAAAACATTATATGGTATAGACAGTATAGACAGTACCTCAAACTTAAAAAAACAGTAACAAACTGTCTGTGTATATACTTACTTAAACTTAAAACATCAGTAACAAACTGTCTGTGTATATATTACTTAAAGACAGACACTTTAATTGTTGGTAAGTTTCTATCAATTTATAGGTATTTTTATTAAAATCATAAAATTGTGAAAATATTAAAAAATATTAAAATCACAAAAATAATATATATGGAGAAATTTTTTTTTATACCACGTCAAGGTTTGAACCCCCGACCCTTTCGGGAATCGGTAATTAAATCATTGAAGCCGGCGACCTTAACCTCACGACTGTTGCGCCATTTATGACAATCACAGTTATACAGAAGTGCTATCAGTATTACGCCACCATTTGAACGTAATAATTATTAAATTATTTGCAACTCCATCTACAACAATACCGTTACAGAGATACGCTATTGAAACAACATGTATTAGTACCCATAACATAACAAAGTAATGTATCATTATATATCACAGGAGATAGCTTAAAACTATATATCCTAATCATAAACAGAACAATCCGCTTGGCTCGTATGAAAATAGTTCGCGTGATATTGATTATCTCCCTTGCCGAAAGTAGTTCAGTGATTTATTAATTCCAAATAAGACGTGTTTGCGTAATGTGACTGAATGGCGAACAGTGTAGACCCTGGCCGGACTGTTAACATGATACACTGAGTCTACAGAGTAGTCGCAAAGTACAATGACCTTCGACAAAAACATATTTGTTAATATATAACCACTTCAGAGATGAATGGCTTAATTTCATCGTCTGGTAGTGGAATAAATTACATGCTCTACGAAAGAAATGTGAAATTTGCTGTTAGATAAGCTTATAGTTAAATGTAGTTGTCAAAATTGACAATTTTGACGTTAGCATATTAAGTAATTCTTCACCGGAAATGACGTCAAACGTGACGTCAATTAGTTCTTGCAACTTTGTATATTTTAGCACTTCTACGTCAGAGAAATTTTAATTTTCAATAAAAAGTTGACATGCTGGTTTACTTTGATGATTTTTCATTTTGTTTGTGTTCAATGCATTCCGGCATTTGTATATGTTTGGATCATGACTATTTATTTTAGCGTCACATATATAATATTAAAAGTATAGAGTTGGAACTTTTAGATGTCAGAGATAATTGGATGCATTGATACTGTGATAAACTATATTCAGATCTATAGTATGCGTACTGTATATATGAGATATGGACATTTGAATGTGAGGATCACTTTTATCCATCCGATACATGAGCCACATTCTATATTTCTCATGTATTGTCACCGTGTATGTATGCACATCAGAGATATTTATTTCTCCATGGAATAACAAAAGTTCTACTGGACATGTCTTACATCATGTCTCATATACGGGTATATCATGTCTCATATACGCCACTGCGGGCCAAGCTCTTGTGGCAGTACATTCAGTACTTTGATTCACATTCAATGCAATCGAATATCAAACTTTTAAAACTGCTTCCACAACACCATATGCCCCTACATGTAGTAACGTACTTTTTTATTGGCGGCAATCTTGTTTATGCAAATTAGTAGACTTAAGCTACAGTACCTCTGGAGGTATATCATGCGGGAATATATAGAGTAGATATGTATAGTCACTTTGCTAACACAAATCTTTGGTGCGCAGAGATGGTACTAAAATCCTATGTTATGCCGGTACGCCCAAGGCCTAAATGCCAAATGTGCTAGAAAGATTTTTGTTCATACAACAAACTGGCTGGACTATCTTATAATATATATCGCAGCATGTCCAAGCCCCTAAAGCAACTGCCACCAATTACTGGACCAGCTGTGAGAAGACACATGATGACGTGTGTGACCAGCGTAGCAACAGGATCTACACTTGTCGCTATTATGTCAATCGAACATTATAAATGATAACTACAACAATGATCATGATGTACACTTGCCATAAAGGTCGTAATTCCTCTTTTATCAGCCGGCAGCTCAGTTATACAGATCACATACATGTTTACTTCTATAACTTTCAGTCTAATGAATGAGTGTGTTCAAAATCGGAATCAATACACGTAAATTGCAACTAGCTTAGCCTCTGATGAGAATACCCATACACTTCAGGAAGTTAATGCTTCATAGACGTCTAAATGATTATTAGGAATATGATGTAAAGAAACCAACATGGCCGCCATTTTACACGAATTCTATGAATTATTCAAAGAAACAGACACGTACGAGCAATTACATGTTGACACCACACACATATATAAAACTAACATAACGGCAATGTGTTTAGCATATTGGTATTAATAATATTACGCAACACAAACATAACATTTGTGGTATAAAGGTGTAATATTGCATATACAATATGGTCGACCTTTTGAAATGTATATCCAGTTTCTGGTATATTTATATGCAACGTCGTTGTTTCAGCAGCCACATAATAGTTAATTCAAACGCAATTCTGATATGTGATAAATGACATGTTATACAAATTATTCTTATACACCAATTTCACGATAAAAAGAGAAGTGTGTAAATCAAAAATGGCCGCCATTTTATACGAATTTCGTAAATTATACTTATAATTGTGATGTCAATGTCGGTACCACATACCCGTTCAAAACTGCAAAGACAACACGCATTTTATACACATTCGTTGATCTATAGCTTACTGAAAGCATGAAAAGGAACATACACATATTAATTCGCATATTTAAGATATCCATTACTGTAAACTTGGAACAGCAATTTCTTGAATTCAGTTCACGTATTACACATAACATATCAGACAAGAGCAAACCGATCAGCTTCGACGATTAAACCATTGGCATGCCTAAAGAAGTTTCTCTATACCCGTTTGAGGCAACTATAATTTGCATACTTTCAAAATGGCCGCCATTTCGTACACTATGTGTAGCAATGAAACTAAACCCCCATATATATTTTATCGGTAGCAGCTGAATAAAAATGACAATTATGTATTAAATATCTGCTTTATTATAACTAGAAGCTGTACTGCATACCTGTTTTTACATCTACAATATAGAGTACTGTGTGCTTATCATTGTACAGGTTTTTTTTATTAATAGTGTAATATTCACTACCAACGCACATTAGTAATAATATATCTGTCTTAAGATTGGAACATATTGTATCATGTGTTTTTCCATTTTGTATGTTGTCTCATGCATTACGATGCATTGCATACTGTGCAAGAAGAAACGCTTATATGAGTAACAGATTGTACACACTTCATATGACAAAATCAAAATTAAGCTAAATTATGTAATATAGTCAATTAATATAATATAACATACATCATGCATGCACTTTCAGCGGCAATTTAATATATGCGTAAAATTACGCCAACTAAGACTAAACAAAAGTTAGAAGTGTCAACATTGCACTACTGTTGTACACTGTTCTGTTATTACTACGTCGTGTACGTAAACATGTAATATAGATGACAATCCATGCAACCAACATGTGATGTGAATGTCATGAGTATATGAGGCTGACATACCTGTTTGAACACGTAGCGAGCATTAATTATCACTTCATTCATTTAATAGTTTGTCCTTACTCACTGCTTACTTTATGTTGATTACTGACCTCAGGGAAACATGACGGCAAAGCAAGCAATAGGGATTGCATGTGTGTTTTGATCAGTAACATTACAAACAATATCAAGATACCCACAACTATCGCCGAACTCGTCTATCGAAACAACGTATAATAAGCGGTTCGCGTTCTATTTCTAGCTGATTGCCTAAGTGGGTATGTGTGGGACCGTGTACCGCTAATCGTGGCATCCATGTTAGTGCCAATTCAATACTCGACCTACATGCACGTATTTGGCACATCATACTTATTTTCCAGGCCAGGAAGTGGTGTTCGGTCTAACGGATGTATTATTTTCTATTTTCCATGCACATGCATGCTTAACCGAACTTAAGTGGATCAATATATGTCTTAGTTTTAGTGCCGATGGGCTATTAATAAGTACAACCCAATATGGAATGGATATGCCATTCGCTCATGTAGCACAAACATTGACATACACTATTTGTATACACAGACGAGTTTCTGAGTAATGCACCATATGTATGTTAATTGTTCGACTTGCATGCCGCGTACAATTATATAAATTCCAAACAAATGCACTATAAGAAGTCCTTCTAGTTGTAACTACACAAACACATGTTGTCAACATTGTAAAGTATACTTTGAGGGAGTAATCATTTATTTTTCCTGAAATGCATTATTTCATATAGAACTAACGACTGCACATATTTGATGATTAAAAGTATGCAGAATTATTACACTGAATTTATTACATTATCACAGCCAAATTGGCTGTGATAATGTAATAAATGCAGCATAATACAAATTAATAAATTTATAAAAAAAATGAAAATTTCTCCCTAAAAGTATACTTTGCTAGAAAAGTATAATTTGCAATGTTGGTCGAACAGTTCGACTGACTGTTACAGCTGAGGCTCAACCAATCAAACCAATCAAGCTGCCTTTCGGTTCGTTCGCTTGTACGAGGACACAATGCACGAACCTGGGAGAGTCGATCGATCGTACTCGTATATGCGGACGGACATGGTTTAACTGTGTCACACCGAAGAATGCGCTAATCTTGCCAACATGTTTGTTTTAATTTCAAAATACTTGAATATTGTAGTTGAGATCAAGCAGCTTGGTTGGCTGAACCAGGACTGTACTACAGCTCATGCAATCAAATTGCTTGAATGTTGTACTTACAATCAAGCAATTGGTTGACTGAGCCTCATCTTGATTGCGAGTTGATAATCCCAATAGATGTTCAGAAACGTTGATAATCTGGGCAAAATTAACACAGACAGTTGTGTATTATAGCACTTGGCGGAATGGTTGAAGATTGCAAACATCGCGGCGTCGTCACTCACATACGTCGTCTTCTTCGCCATGGGTTCAGGTGGGTAACGCAGGCAATACTAGTCTCCCTTGTATGATCAGTAGCTACACTGGTCGCAAATTCCATAATCCCCATTTCACCAGTCACGGCCATAAATATGTACCGTTCATCAAGCACCTACAATATTAGACAGGCGAATGAGCAGACTTGTCGCTAACTAAATATACGAGTCATGGCCGTGTGATATTGTACATAATACGCGTGTCTTTGTATGAAGAAGATTTACATAAACTTGTGGTATTTTACTGTACATGTCGTCGGAAGTTGACGAAATTTTCGGGACAAATACGAAATTATGTACAAGCCATTTCGCTACTTTTCTACGTCATTTACGTAAACTATCGTACATTTATATGTTATCTCCCTTGAGATAGCATATGATGTAGCTTTTACAGCTGTGGTCTCAGTTTATCAGTTAAATTCTGTAAAAACGAATGAAGATAGTTCGTGCGTATGAATAAAGCAGCTACATGTATTAACTTTACTTCTCACAGTTAGGTAGCAGTGACCAGTTAGCCGCCAGTTTCGTACAATTTTTGTCTGGGAATTTTAAACAGCATTTTTTTCTAGAGAAAACGTATGAATAGGAATGGGTTTGCACCATCAATATAGGGTTAACTGTATTGTGACTTTCAAATTTGCGGCGTATATCAGAAAATGATAGGTCGGAAAATATGTTTAATGGCGAAGCGGTTAATCTATTTATAATGCACTCTTTTACTACTGGCGTAGGCATACATATTCAAATAATTTGCGACCGTTCATCGCCAATGATATACCTGTAATGTATGACCATCATACAATCAGATTGCGTGATATTTATAGAGTGCATTAGAAAGTACATTTGCCTCTGGATGATGATCGAGAAAATATGCAACTTTCAGTCTATAGTTCCGCAAGTGATCAGTTTTTGTGGAGATAACATATGTCAGTACTTTGATTGGTATTATTATACATGTACATGCGGGGGGGGGGGGGGTGGGTGGGGCACGGGGGTTTATTTCAGCCCGTAGACGAGATCCATAACTCTAGATAGCTAACTCGCCGCGATAAAAGTGTCGGTGATACACGAGTCAAACGCTCAATACAGCGCGCCACATTGGCCAGGGGGTCGTTTCACTAAACTTCGTACTACTAAAATGTTCGTAAGTGCAGATTTATAATAGTCTGTAAATTTCAATTGATGGATTTACATTTATTGAGCATAGGCTGCATATGCAGCCTATGCTCAATCCAATAATTGTTTACAAGAACACATTAATTGTTAATGTGAGATCATCATTTTGCACTTATTACGAACATTTTAGTCGTACGAAGTTTAGTGAAACGGCCCCCAGATTCGTGGCAAGTGACATGTATATACGTATCAAATATGTAGTACGTATATATGGCTGTGACAAATGATCCGCATCTTCTCTTACAATGTATTATACACGTACTTTTGTTTCCCAGTGACACACAATACAACGGAAGACGTCAATATTTTCCCATATTGACGTCTCGTTATTTCATATTGGTCAGTGAACTACGCTTCACCTCGCAAAATAGTTCCTTCTAAATCACCATTAATGTGTTTATTTTATTTACATTTTGTATATTATTTAAGCGTATATACATTGTGAATGATGTACGTATATTATAAAAAGGTGATTTGATTTGAATGTGGATATATGCCACTCGTTCCGCCGCGCAACGATATCGCACGCTGCGGAACTCGTGCATATATCCACATACAAATCAATTAGCCTATAAATATTTTTTATGAAAAATCACACGTGGCCCGTCTCAATTCAATAAGCCACTTGTGGTAATAATAAATAAAAGATTATAGTATTTACAATACACTATAATCAAAGGACTGAACGTCCTGCAATTCTTCGCAGTATGTGTTTGTGGATGACACATAGAATAATAAGTAATCTAGAGTGGAAAGCTTTTCGCTAAAAATTTACGGAAAATATCGTAAATTTTGTTAAATACATTTTCATGAAAAATCACATATCTTAGGTACTAAATCTATGGTATATCTGTCACAGGTTCAATCCCGTGGCTGATCGTGTCGGAGCTGTTTTCCCAGTGTCCGAGACCGTCGCCATGAGTGTGTCCGTGCTGGCCAACTGGGTCTCGAACTTCGCCGTCGGCTACAGCTTCCCGTATATGCAGGTAAGAAACTGTGTTGTGGCTATGACGGGAGAAATGGCTTCTGTAGTTTGATATGATATATATATAACGATTTATATGTATTGTTACAAGCATTAAGGGCGTTACATTGATATAATAGAGAACAATGCAGATCGTGATCAAACTGTACGGATACACATGCTGATCAGTAGCCTATTTCACCAACATTGCAAAGTATACTTTCCTAGCAAAGTATACCTTGAGGGAGAAATGTTCAATTTTAGGATAAACTTATTAATTTTTATTATACTGAATTTATTACATTATCACAGCCATTTTGTCTGTGATAATGTAATAAATTCAGTATAATAATTATGCATAGTTTTAATCATCAAATATATGCAATCTTTAGTTCTGTATGAAATAATGTATTTCGGAAAAATCAATGATTACTCCCTCAAAGTATACTTTGCTAGATAAGTATACTTTGCAATGTTTGTGAAATATGCTACTGGATCTACGCCACCGTGTCTCTCCGTCTGCCAGTCCGCGTGTCTGTCTTGAGATTTAAGTTGAAGTATCGGTTACCTACTATCTATGTAACCATAAGTAGTATTGGCTTCCCAGCCAGCATGACCATATCGGGCCGATATCGGATACCAATCGGCATATCGGCATATCGGCCCGATATCTGGCCGTCCTCGTGCCGATATGGACACATGTACAACTGCATATCGATGTTTATAGGATATTTTACGTGGATATGTTCTATTTTTGTTATTATTTGTATTTAATGCTGGTTTTCGCGATAAATGTGTACAAAGACATATATAGATTTGCCGATAACTGGCCGCCGACGGCCCGTTATCGAAAACTTTCTGCAGCAAATGATAAATTCATAGTGGATAATTGTAAAAGCTATATTAAATGATCTTAATTTAATTTTTATGATATTTCTTTGATAAGGATACAAATAATCTACTAGGCTACACAACATGTGCAAATCTCTCCTTGTATTTTAATACAAATATTTATTTACTGCGGTGCTCTTTCTTTCTTCCTTTTGGCGCAAAATCTTAACAAAGGCAAAGAAAGACGCATTTCATATTCTTTAAATATTCACTGCTAAAAGTGTAAATACATTCTGAACACCATTGCAACTGTTTTTGGTAGAATAATAATATTGAATTGTATTGAAGCTAAAATAACTGGTAAGCATGTTGAATAAGATGTTTTAGATACTATGATTAGTAGTGTAATGCGTTTTCGTAGGTGTTTGCATAATTTGAATGTTATGTAGGTTGGTTCTGTAGTTTGTTCATTTATAGTACGATAGTAATACTATTACGTGAGCTGTATCCTGGGAGTAGTTTCTGAAATTTGTTCTAGCAAAGAAAACAGTTTCATTACCCTGAACAATGACATTGTTTTGTTAGCTGTAATTCTTGAAAAATGAATATCCAGACACACATAATGGAAAAAGAATTCCGCCGACACATTTCCTAATTTAGATTTATTCATGGGCCAGCTTTCACCTTTTTCATTCATAGATTATGCAGATTGCAACATCACGGCTAACTGATTAAGAATTATAGGTGCATATTTCCGTTGACTAAATTTATGTAAACAATAAATAATCAATATAAAATTGTGCTGCCGCCACAAATCTTGTTCAGTTTCCGCCTTTTAAACATAACCGCGCACCAGACAGGAAGTTGTAAAAATCCAGAACCTCTGTTGACTTTCACGCAAATTTACAAATAAAGCTGTTTTTAAGCACCAAGGCGTAAGTGTATATAGGTTTCATGCTATTTTCATACGTAAACATACCTTATTGAGCGTTGTATATTGTCATTTCGTCATATTCGCATTAATAACTGCATGTGTCAAAAGTTCCCATTTCGCACTCGGTCTGTTTCGGACCCGGACGTTTTAATTTCCATACGCTGTGTTTACCCAGGCATTTTGTAACTTTTCATCATAATTTGACAACTAAAGGTTTTTCTTTAATCCATAATGTATACATAAGTGTAAGATAGCTTCAGAATGTAATATTCAGAGGTTGAACCTTGAATGTCAAATTCTTGTGATTCTAATGAGTATGAATAATGCTGTATTTCATGCTAGTCCGCGTTATGCTGTTGACACTTGTTGAATTGTCTCAGCGACAAAGTATTTACATACTAAGGTAGTTTGATCTTATTTTAGATCTATATGTCACACTGTTATGTCGTGACTGCTCATTGGGTTGTCTCGATAAGATGATTCTAATCTGATTGTTTCATAATTGCTTTTTTATGATTGTATTGTACCTACATGTACATTGTATGTCGGAACATAGACCTTATGTTCGTTTAGTTTGCATTTCCAGTTTTTACGGTTGTCAGAGAGACGCCAGAATAAATATTGAAGAAAACCGTTCGCTATCTGTCGATTCTTACAAATCAATCACTAAGACAGAGAAATCCTGTAAGAAGGTTACAGAATAAAAATTGATAAATAAACATATGTATCCCCAACCTTTCTAAGGGTTTGATCACATGACTAAATTGACTGATTTGTTTGTGGTAAATGCTGTAATACCGGTTTGATCCTCTTTTTTTTTCACCAAAATATTTGTTGTTTGAGAAGAAAAACTGAATGAACTATATGTACATGTAACGAGAATTCCAAATTATCAACTTTATCTATAACGGACACATATTGTAGTTGTTAATAAGGGCAGAAATTGATTATATGAAGTCCGACTTCGAGAATAAATCAATTTTCCTGTGAGATCACCATCAATTAAACTTGCTAAATTCAAGATTTGTTGTATTTGCCAAATTCTTGTGGTAACGTACATAACATTGTATTGAAATATGGCTAATTGTCCAACAGATGAATACTGGACAAAACGCAGAAAAATAAAAGCGAAAGTTCGAGAACACTTGGCTGCCATACATGATGCTGCGGAACACTTTCAGTATCAATCAGATCAATCGGGTATATTTGATAGGTCTCTCTCCGATCAAGTTGATGATGAAAATGTCGCTTTAGTTACAAGACAGTCCGATTCTGATTCTTGTACAGAAGAAATCATTGTTGATCATGTTGATATTTGAAGTGAAACTGGTGATGTCACTGATGTGATCCATGCTGCTTGTGGTACCATCAACGACACAAAGTAGCAGAAACCAACCAGCGGAGGGGGGAGGAATGTCCCCCAATGTGAAAAACATAAAACAAGTGTAACGCTTTCACATAATATTTATCGACGATAAAAAGTAGCAGAAACCAACCAGTGGAGGGGGGCAAATAGCACACACCCCTGTGAGAAACATATCATAATGTTGATGCTTTTGATATAACATACAATCAACGACAAACAGTAGCAGAAACCAACCAGCGGAGGGGGGGGGAATTCCTCCTCCTGTGAGAAACATATCAACATTTTGACGCTTGCCACATAATATTCATATAACATACAATCAACAATAAAAGGTAGCAGAAAACAACCAGTGGAGGTGGGAAATCCCCCCCCCCCCCCCCCCCCGCCCCCCCCCCCCCCCCCCCTGTGAGAAACATATCACAATTTTGATGTTTTTCACATAATTTTCACATAACATACAATCAAAGACAAAGAAGTAGCAGAAACCAACCAGTGGAGGGGGGGGAACTTCCCCCCCCCCCGTTAGAAACACTGATGAGAAACATATCACAATGTAGATGTTTTTCACATAATATACAATCAACGACACAAAGTAGCAGAAACCAACCAGCAGACGGGGGGGGGAGGAAATTTCCCCCCTGTGAGAAACATATAACAAATGTGATGCTTTTCACATAATTTTCACATAACATAAAATCAACGACAAAAAATACACATAAACAAACCAGTGGAGGGGGAAATTCCCCCCACCCCCTGTGAGAAACATATCTCAATTTTGATGCTTCTCACATAACATACAATCAACGACAAAAAGTAGCCGAAACCAACCAGCGGAGGGGGGAAATCCCCCCCCCCCCCCCACCCCCCCCCCCCGCCTGTGAGAAAAATATCACAATGTTGATGCTTGTCACATAATATTCACATACATACAAACAACGACAAAAATGTAGCAGAAACCAACCAGTGGATTGGGAAAATTCACCCCCGTATTGAGAAACATATCACCTTTTTGATGCTTTTCACATAATATTCACATAACATACAATCAACGAAATTCCCCCCCCCCCCCCCTTTGTGAGAAACATATCACAGTTTTCATGATTTTCACATAACATACAATCAACGACAAAAAGTAGCAGAAAGCAACCAGCGGAGGGGGGGGGGGATTTCGGCATTAGCGGTCAGAACCTTATACTGTTTACAGTGAGCACTTAGTAGTGAGTTACTCCCCCTTTGAATTGAATGAATTTGTATAATAACACAAGACACATCATCACATATCCATTTATAAATCTGTAACTTGATGGCAATTAAGAAAAAACAAAACGGCCGCCAAATGTGTATCTTATCAATATCCGAGCTAACCATCTGACTGTGTATATGCACCTTGTTTTATTATAGTATTTTTCTGTTTATAGATTAATAGTATTTACCATGTGATGTGTTTCTCTGTTGTCCGTCCATCGTTCCTGTTATATGTTAGAGAGAAATTCATAATGGCTCCCAGATTTTTAAAATATGACATGTGCATGTATATTATGTATATTATGTCCTGCTATTTATCCTATTTACTCTTGCATATACATATATACATACATCTTATCAATATTACATTGTGAAACAGTTATTGACACTTAATTTACGCAATTATGCAAATTTATTTGTTCATTTACAAATGTTTACAATGAAATACTATTTTGTATAAGAAATTGTCTATATACTAGTTCATTGTGTGTATCGGATATCGCTCCACAAGAAACAGAATACATATACATTTACAAACAAATAATGTCAGCGTGGAGTAGACTGGCACATGTTATACATGGACGTTTATTTAAAATTAGTTAAAGAGTGTATGAACTATATAACTGTGTACACGACGTTTTCCCTGCATAGGGTTAATATTCATTTCTCATGCACATTACATTTATGTTATATACAAGAAAGCGCAGTTATTGCGTTAACCTGGCGGTGAATATATATATGCCACGGTTGAATGAGTTTCACTTTCATTAACAATGTACACTCGTATGAAATATCATAATCAATCTAATATATGGACTAAAACCATTTGTGTTTGTTTGTTTGTTTGTTTGTTTATTAGTGTTTAACGGCCGATCAACAGCTAAGGTCATGTAGGGCCGGGCAAACGGGTTCGATCCCATTTTAACCTGCTGCATTGGCGGGGGGGGGGGCAGAGGGTGTGAGGGGGGGGGGGTAATCAGAAAATCAGAACGGAATATTTACATCGCGAACAAATATATTCAGATCTGAAATTAGAATAACCTGACCTGGTGCCAGGTCCATACCACACCAAAGTTACTTGGCCCCTTCCCATAAAATAGGTTTACGAATATCGTAATACTCACATAAGGGGTATAATCAGCTTCAACTGCCATATACAAAATGCCAAAGACGTATGTGAGGGCCAAACATGGGCCAATATGGAAACCCTCCCCCCCCCCCTGTGGTACATAAGCAGACATATTTTTCTTATAACTACAATCAATTACAAGTTTAATGCAACTTGTCTGCGCTTTGTAACCCGCTGGATGAATGTACGGCACCATTTTGAATATACCACCCAGCAACTTTTTGCCATATTAAAAAATCACATTTTTTTTTAAATTTGTGACAAAATTATATTGTTAAGCACGGAACCTGCTGTTGTTTTGCAGGTTTTGAGAAATGTGTATAGCAATACTTTGCATTTAAACACAATTAAGGACCGCCAGTCTTTCTAAGCAAATATTTTGCATATTTAATTAACTCAACCACTCAATTTCAATGGTAACACATGTATTGCCACACATCTCTTCCCATACGGTATTTATAAATTGTAACTATGGAAAATATACATGCATGTGCTCATGAATAATGTGCAAACTATAGTTCCTGTTTTTGTTATGCTTACTGCAACTGAATTTGAAACCGTTACCCTCCCCTCCCCCCCCCCCCCCCCCCTCTACTGGTTGGTTTCTGCTACTTTTTGTCTTTGATTGTATGTTATGTGAATATTATGTGAAAAGCATCAAAATAATGATATGTTTCTCACATATATGTTTCTTACAAGGGGGAAATTAACCCCCCCCCCCCTCTGCTGTTTGGTTTCTGCTATTTTTTGTCGTTGATTGTATATGATGTGAAAATCATCAACATTGTGATATGTTTCTCACAGGTGGGGAAATCCTCCCCCCCCCCTCTACTGGTTGGTTTCTGCTACTTTTTGTCGTTGATTGTATGTTATGTGAATTTTATGTGAAAAACATCAAAATTGTGATATGTTTCTCACAGGGATGGGGGTGGGGGGGAATTTCCCACCATCCACTGGTTGGTTTCTGCTACTTTTTGTCGTTGATTTTATGTTATGTGAATATTATGTGACAAGCATCAAACATGTGATATTTTTATGACACGGGGGAGGGGAGAATTTTCCCCCCTCCACTTGTTGGTCTCTGCTACTTTCTGTCAGTGATTGTATGTTATGTGAAAAGCATCAACATTGTGATATTTTTCTCATAGGGGTGGTAATTTCCCCCCTCCACTGGTTGGTTTCTGCTACTTTTCGTCGTTGATTGTGTGTTATGTGAAAAGCATAACAATTGTGATTTGTTTCTCACATGGTGGGGGTGAATTTCCTCCCCCCCCCCCTCCGCTGGTTGGTTTCGGCTACTTTTTGTCGTTGTTTATATGTTATGTGAAAAGCATCAAAATTGAGGTATGTTTCTCATAGGGGATGAAATTTTCCCCCTCCTCTCGTTGGTTTCTTCTACTTTGTGTCGTTCATTGTATACTATGTGAATATTATGTGAAAATCATCAAAATTGTGATATGTTTCTCACAGGGGGGGGGGAGGGTGGGGGGGGGGATTTTATGTTATGTGAATTTTATGTGAAAAGCATCAAACTTGTGATTCCCCCCCCCCCCCCCCATTTATCTACTTGGTTTCTGCTACATTTTGTCGTGGATTGAATATTATGTGAAAGCAAGCAAATTGTGATGTGTTTCTCACAGGTGGTGAAATCCCCCCCCCCCCCCCCTCTACTGTTGGAGGTTTCTGCTACTTGTTTTCTTTGATTGTATGTTATGTGATATGTGAAAAGAAAAACATCAAAATAGTGATATGTTTCTCACATATGTTTTTCAAAGGGGGGAAATGTCCCCCCCCCCCCCCCCCCCTCCTCTGGTTGGCTTCTGCTACTTGTTGTCGTTCATTGTATTTTATGTGAATTTTATGTGAAAAACATCAAAATTGTGATATGTTTCCCACAAGGGGGGAAATTTCCCCTCCCCCCCCTCCGTTGGTTGGTTTCTGTTACTGTTGTCGTTGATTGTATGTTATGTGAATATTATGTGAAAAACATCAAACTTGTTATAGGTTTCTCACAGGAAGGGGAAATTCTCCCCCGCCCCCCGTCTGCTGGTTGGTTTCTGCTACTTTTTGTCGTTGATTGTATAGTATGTGAAAAGCATCGAAATTGTGATATGTTTTCTCACATGGGTGGGTGAATTGCCTCCCACCCACCCCCCACCACCACCCCCCCCCCCCCCCCCACCCCTCAGCTGGTTGGTTTCTGCTACTTTGTGTTGTTCATTGTATACTATGTGAATAGTATGTGAATATCATCAAAAGTTTGACATGTTTCTCACAGGGGGGCAAATTCCCCTCCACTCCTCTGGTTGGTTTCTGCCTCTTTTTGTCGTTGGTTGTATGTATATTGTGTGAACATTTGATATTTCGTGTTTGTACATTATATATAGACCCATATTCATATATTTATTAAATTAAATGATTTTTCTTTCCATTTTCTTTCTTTCAATTATGTACGTTATCCCGATTGAATGCGAATGGATTGGTTGAGGGGGGGAAGTTATCCCCCCTCCTTATATATATAAGTGTAATTTTTGTGTTGATAAAATCACTACATATGTGTGGAAATCTGCACCCTGGGGGTCCAGAAATGGAAGAAATAGAGCAATAAAAAATGAAAATCTGCCTCCGAAAATGAGGAATATTAGTATAATTTCCTCTTTTGGAACAAAGCCAATTCAATGCATATGTCTGCATTCAGTCGCCACTGATCTAGAACTACTCCGTTGCTATTCACGTAGACTCCTTGACATTAATCGTGTAGACTTCCGGCCCACTATCGCCAAGTAACCACACAGTGGTAATCGTTGATTTGATACATAAGCGGTCATTATGGATTACGCACATGGACGTGTATTATATAACCGCATTATATAATATACGCGTAATATTTATAGGAACTATTTCTTAACTGGCGAACCGATATGCAGTCGTGGAACTGATGGCAAAAACCAAACGGTAGGTGCTAAACATACTGATTTAAAGGAGTGATTATTTAATATGCTACTGACATGTTTACAATTAATAGTTTCTTTACTTGGATGATCTATAGACGAGGCTGTGCCGAGTTATTATGAAGCCATCAACAAGTTTAATATATATAACCTGCATTTTATATCAGTTTTCAGTTGATTGAATATGATATTTGCTAGACAAGTTTACTGATTGCATAACATTTGAGGATATACCGAGTTTCTTATGAAATCAATGAGCGTGTTTAATAAATGCCATTTTAAATCAATACACATAAATGAATGCTGTACTAGTACAGATCATTTAGGCCGTTTTCGATAATGGTCTCATTCACATAAACACATGTGTAACTTTATACATTATTTTAAGGGTATATGCCGACTCAGTAGGCACAAAATGTTATTAATAGGAATTAAACAAGTGTATAATTGTGTCACTATTCCACCAGTTCTAAATATGACGAGTACCCGCTATACATATATAATCATTTAGTAATATTTATTTTACTGATTGTGACGCGCGGTGGTATCAGGCTGTTTTTATATGCAAATGAGACATGATATTTTTTTATTTATTTATACTAATTAAATGCGACACCTGAACAAATAATATTTTCGACAGATTATAAAGAATGATCATTGCACATCAAAAATAAAATACAGAGAATAAATATTAATGTCCGTTAACATTTTAATGAAACACGGTTATCGCCCTTGATATCAGTGTGGAAATGTACGTCTGATAGTAAATAATGCTATTCAATACGTGGGCTAATGGTGAATGAATGATTATTTCGCCAGAAAATGTGTCAGATGATGTCTCTGATATAAAAAAAACAGTTTGTGCCTACTGAGTGGGCATGTACCTTTAAAGACACTATTTTTATTAAATTTTCGACCACATGGTCTTTATCAAAATATTTGATAAAGACCATGTTGTCGAACATTTAATAAAAAAAATGATTCTAAAAAACAATGTGTATTAAATTTGCTTCCCTTCGGAGGTTATTGGAAATTACTGTAACATTATTATAAGAATGAATGGCCTTTTTGTGGAATTTATCGGGGTATAAACTTGGAAAAGTCGCGGGAATACTGGACGAAGGCCGGAAGGCCTCGTCCAGTATTCCCGCGACTTTTACAAGTTTATATCCCCGATAAATTCCACAAAAAGGCCATTCATTCCTTATAATTCCAGCATTTAAAATAAATTCATCAAGAAAATGTGTTTATTTTCCGTTTTCTTAAGAATTATTTTAACTGCGCCTGACAGTTACGGAAAGTAGTTCGGCATGGGAGTTTACTGGGATATAAATTTTGGACACAGACTTGCTATGGACCAATCAAATGTTAGGGAATTGTGTAAATAGTTTTGTGCTGGAATTATATATTTGTGTTATTACGTCCAGCTTATACAATAACATTGTGCATAAGCATATGAGACACGCCATCAGATTTTGTACCTTCGGACATCTGCATAATTTCATTAAATACGTGTACAAAATAGTTTTCATATAATTCCGCATGTACTCTGAACATTTGTCAAACTTTGACGCCATTTGCGGAAAATATTGTAAATTTTGTAAACGTATTTCCTGAAATTACGCAGATGTCCGAAGGTACACAATCACATGGCGTGTCTCAATTATTGAATCTTTCCATTTGATTGTTCGGTTTTAGTGACGATTGTCTGTGCAGCAAGTTGAAGTATGTCTTGATGTGTGAATGTACAAACATTTTTTGTTTGCTTATCATCTTTCTCTTTAGACTGACGTGTATCAATGTATTTACCTGCATATGCAGAAATTGTAAACGGGCCGCCCTCTTACAGTTGCGGGAAGTACCTTTGCATGTTACAGCATATACGTGTATGTACATGTACGGCTGTCTGTTGCACATGTTTCTGCCGGCGAACTTTTGACTATTAAACGCATTAAATCTAAAATATATTTAAATGCAAGTAGTTTCTTATCAATAACAAAAATGTCACCCTACCCCTACCCCACCCACCCCACCCAAAAAGAACCAACAATATTTGTTGAAATTCCATCAAATATTGATTTTATTGCGATACAAATGTTTTCCTATGTGAATTTAACATGGGGGCTAAACATAGATTGTCTAAAATAATTGTTGAATGTATGGGCCGAGATGCAAAATGTAACTTTGGTTTTCTTAGTTACATCATTTCATCATTTCCAATCTATCTTGTCAGATTTCGGTGTTAATTTCCATTTTCATTTTTCGTTTTCCGACTCTCACCGTCACTTTTCATTTCTAATTTTGCTCTATGTTAAATTCCCATGCAAGAAAATCAATATTTGCTTGGGGAGTGTGATTTGTTTTATTGATGAAAATGTACTTACAACTAAATATTTCTGAGATTTAATGTGTTTAATGGTCAAAAGTTCGTTGGCAGGGCAGCAAAACGTAGAACAGACAGTAGGCGCCCCCATGCCTTGAATACACATATGCGTGCCATTGCATGCGTGCGTTGAGCTTCGCGGAGACACAGCTCGTTCTGTGCATTTATTTGAGAGCATACATTTTGGAGAATGTTCTCAAACATATTAAAACAGTTACTCTAGAACTTTCGAAACTTTTTTCCCGATTTGTTTTTCAATGTGGTTTGACCGAAATAAAACAATGATTATAGTCGGTGGTTTCCATAGCGATGAGAGAGGGCGCACTACAGACATCGGTTGTTCTTTGCATTGAATGTATTGTTTGTAAGTAGTTACTAGCAGTGCATTAACTAGTGTTGTTGTTTGCTTTGGGCCAGTTTCACTAAGCTTCGAGCTATACAAATGTTCTTCAGACTATATTATAAGTTATTGTGATTCTACACAGGCTATATGGTGTAATATTGCCCGTCTGGAGGTATGTTCACCCGAGGCGACATGCTGTGAATGTTGCATTGTTTATGATTATTGACCTGCAGCCTCGTTCTGATTCGCTAGTTTCCTTAAAGCTAGTTCGGGTTTGTACTATAGTTGAACTATAGTAGATGCATTGCGTATATCTAGTAGATAATTACCATGTAAATTACCCGCTCTCTAGAACTTTTTACCTATTCACCGCCATCTTGAAACAGGATGAACCGGCGTATTTTGGCTAGTCGAACAATAGTAGATGTATGACGTCAGTCTGGTCGAACCAGTCTGCGTTCGCGGTTGTTTAGTTGAACTATAGTTCAACTATAGTAACCATAGTTTAAGCTCAAACTCGCTCTTAGTGATTACTAAAGGCGATTTTATTTCGCAATACCATTCAAATTCTTTCATCTATGTTTATGAAATAAAGCCTGAATAATTCAATTCATGAAAGTGCACAGTAAACATTACCGGTAGTATTCTAATGTATTTATGTTAATGTTTAATATTCGCGATTTCCTGATTTCGAATATTTAACCATGTAACCGGAGATAACAGTACCCGGATTTCCATTTTTATTTAGTTTTTGTGTTAAGAGACCATTGTTCTAAGGGACCATGTTTGGTGTCTCCCTTGGGTGGTTGCTTCATGCTTCATTATCAATTATTATAATTATTTTAAATAACATATTTTGCCAAACCGTAATATATTTGCGTATTGCGTGCTAAATTGATAGATCCTGTGCCAGCAACTAAGCAGGAAGTTGACAACTTAAAACGGAGTACAGCGATATCAACTTAAATCTACATATATTTTGGAAATTGTAGCTGTGGCATTTTCGAATATGTATATGGTGTAAGTTGACGCGTAGTTCCGACGGTTTCATAGAGATTTAATTATTAACATTTCGAATGTCTCAAATTACAATGCTGTAGTAAAATAGCAAATCACGCATTATTGTTATTAAGGTTATTGTGAAACATTTATCAATGCAAAATGGCTGTTTTCCAAGATGGCCACCGAAACGCCGAAACAAATACATATACTGACACTATGAGTTCACATATTAATGTTTTGAATTGAAAACGTTGCAGTTACATTTTACGATATCAGTATTTCGTTTCTATGCGATATTGACCGTATAGGGCTGTACAACTAAACAAGAATGACCGCCGTTACTAAGCCTATTTGATTACACTGCTTATTGCTTAGTTAAGGTATGTTTATTGCTTCTATATTTCTCTACATTTGAAAAAGAGCAACCTAGAAAACACTTTAAAGTGCACATTTGCTGTCTGTTTAACGAAACCTGTCCAAAGTTTACGGATATATCCGCAATGTAAACACAATATTCTTTTTTCGATTATATTACATTTTAGCAAAAGTTAAGAATGAGCTTTCTTTTTATTTCGTGAAATTTGGTCAAATAATTGATTTTATTACGAAAATGTATTTCTCTGGGACTTTAACATGGTAGTCAGGTTGTCAGAAAACTATACCAATGCACAGTCTGTGAAAGGTTAATTCTCACTGAATTCTACATATTTAGGACCTCTATATTAAATAGTAGGCGGATATCAAGAGGATATCTTTGATCAATTCGAGAACTCCAAGATGGCCGCCAATTTTGGCCGCCGATGACTGTGACAAATTAAATATTCAAACAGTAAGCAGAGAACCACAAGTGATGCGACTTTTACAGGTAAGTGTGGCATAAGGAATCCACTTTTGAAGTTATTAGTTTAAGTTGGTGTCAATAATAGGTCAAATTTCACATTCCAGGTACATGGAAAATCACAGTATACCAGCAACTTCGGATTTCATGAACATATTAGTTTGATTTTATTTTCATTTATGAGGATATCAATTACAGTAACGCATCATTACAGATAATGGCAATACATTATGGCCATATTCAATAGTCATGCACACTGACACATGCAATGTTCTAACAAAGCCAGGTTTATTTCATTACAATGTTATTTTCTTACATGTCGGATTAGTTTTCCATTCGCCATCACAAACTGATAAAGCACTCATTGCTGCTGTAATAAACGTACTATGATTGGCGTGCTTTAGACATGTTAGAGGTTAGCGCTCATTGTGATTCGGCTCAGCTATGTCAGTAGTTGCTAGAAAGTTGAGGATTTGTTAGCTATTCTACAAAATCTATTATCAAATGTAAGATAGTGTAGATTATAATACCTAGACCATGCAATGTATGGTGTGTCTAGGGATGTGGCTTTGCTTTACATACGATCCACGTCCAACTGTCCAAGGTCAAGGTCACTGAGGACGTATGTTCACTATGTGTGTAAGGCAAATATTACAAATATGTGTTTGTTTATTATTATCAAGGCTGCTAGCGAGGGGATTATATTAGTGATAAGGCTGCCCTTGTTTAATTTGCGGAACCGTACAGCGCTAGTCACAGAGTGTGCATCGGGAGCATTCCATGATTCTAACAGGGAAATATATTATGTTTCATAATATGTTTTTACTATAGCCTAGATCTACCGAACATATTTTAATATGTGCACTGTCCTTCAATTCATAATTGAAATGCCCATTCAATGTATTGCGTTTATATCTAAGTACATTACATTAGTCCCACCTGACGTCGCGCGACGTTGTTGATTCGGTCAAGTTTGTTTGCGGTCATTAAAATGAATGACCTTCTTCGGCGTTGTCAATAACGTGACGCTATTGAAGGGCAACGTCGCTGTTATATGAATTTCGATAAAATGACGTAATAACAAAAAATAACATGAACATATCCGAAAAAGCAATGTAAATATATAAAGTAACAAAATCAGCGTTTACTGTAGTATGAAAAATGTTTGGTCAATTTAAAGTGTGCGAGGAGTGCTTCGGACTCAACGCACTTTAAACGGACCAAATGTTTTTCATACTACTTCAAATGCAACAACACGTTACTTAATTACTTCAATGCAAAAGGGCCAACTTTAGATGTATCATGTTCTGACCATACCGGTATTTGATGGTAAAGAAACCATTAAATAAACCATATGTTCACTATGTGTGTAAGGCAAATTATTGTGTAAGCCATATGTGGCTGTGCCTGGTGAAATGTAGACCCTGATCAGCCTGTGTGTCCGTAAAGTCTAATCAGGATCTGCACTGTTCGTCATTTCATCAATGAAACACCCACAATGCTACAATATATATTGTTATCAGGCTACATGAGGGTGCTATTTAATCAGGAGTTACACTGGTCAGAAATTCCATAAGCTTTATTTCTCCAGTCACAGCCACATACACCAACACATGCACACGACTTTCGAGCTTCAGTTACACGGTACTGCATGTACTATGAATGTAAACAATATCGCCTTTGTGTTAAACGTGTTACATGGCTTACCAAGGTCAAAGTGCGCTGCCGAATATTAACATTAGCATTGAGATATGTCAGTGCAGTATTCTTTGAAATTATATATGAGTAACAGGAAGACCAAACGATAGCGTTACCGTGCAGTTGATAATGGTCCATATTTAAACATTAAAGTGATCGCAGGAGCGCCAATTCGATGCATTATGTGTTCTATTCTGTTATATAGAGAATGCTAGGCTAGTGACTTTTAGGTCTGCTCGGAAACGGTAGGATTTATTATTATGTTGTTTAAAACTATGCCCATTCACAATAATGTACCTTTCCTAACAATTATACCATCGCCCGTTTCGTACTTTTTCGAGTGTGATGGTGAAACTCATATTGCATTCGCACATGCATTATTGTTTCAAATGTCCACTCCAGGTTTCCCTCTCGGATATATGTGTGACTGCAGATGGACACAATCTGGGCCGGACGCTGCATGAACACAGATACGACATATTAGGATGTATACTTTCCCCACCGTCCGTTGCACTTTGAGCATTAATCCATTTTTCACAATTTGCATACTAATGTAAAACACATACTGTTAATCAATGTGACTGTTATATTGATGTACTCGTATACTGTTATTACATGTATACCATGACTGTTAAGATATGGTATGTGCTGGTCGCTGGAATGTGGATGGGATTCGCTACTTATGGCACGTTTGTTAGCATGTACGGTCGATAATCCGCTCGCTAAGGCTAGCGGATTGTCTCCCAGTGCAGGTTGCCGAACGTGTTATAAATAGTACCTATAGGGAGATTACACTGGGCGCACATGTTTAATAATAACTTTAACATGTTTGTTTTTCTCTAGCTCGATGGCCCTTACATTTGAGACTGTAATGTATTGCAATAGGAGATCGTGGCTGGTTGTCTCCCTTTGGGGATATTTATAGAAACCCGTTCCAAATTGTATAATTTAGGGTCTGAATGCTTGTAACAATGGTGAATGTAGCATGAATTATTGTGAAAAGGAATTATTCTAGTGTTTTTGACTAGTGTTGATAAATATCATCCCATGTATCTACGTAATCTGATCCAGGACTGCATTGTTCAGATTCATATGTTCACACTTATTAATGTTATTGTAATCTGTGTACTCATATTAGACTGCACATATGGGCAGTCTGATCTGGGTCTACTCTGCTCGCAAAACTATTTGCTTTGTTCTACTTTTCAATAATAAATAAACGCTGAAATACAGTATATTGTACATGTAAGACCGGATGTCTGTAAATTGATTTGCAGAGGGGGATAACTAGCTACGATCCCTCATTTATGTCCCATCTACAGGGTAATCTTAAACAAACATATTGTTTGTGCATTAGTATGAAATATTGTATGTGTATATGCATAAGAAATTGTGTATCATTAAATTGCGTTGGCTGTCGGTTGGAGAAAGGTACCCTACAGCATTTACACAAATCATAGATACTGACCCATTTTGCACAATCACTTAGTCGGATTTGGATCTGTATCATTTGGCTGACATAGACATTAACGACATTCCATTCAACGTGAACAGAGTAGGGCAATATCAGACTGCACGGCCGATCAGACACGCATTTTAAATGTCCTATTTTAGTGTACACAATCTAACAATATAACATATTGATAGTTTGACTTTTCAAACAGCATCCGTGGTTCTGTAACTTAAAGATGATTTCATATTAAAAACTTTGAGTATATTTTATATTATAAAGCGATATTGTATTGATTATTTTAACTATTTTTAGCACATGGAACACTAAGTGAAATACAAAAGCAGGGAATAGTCACATTAATAACAAAAAAAAGACAGTGACTTATCAATACTCACAAACTGGAGACCAATATCATTACTCAATGTACACTACAAAATTGCATGCAAAGCCATAGCAAATAGAATTTAAAAAAAGCATTACCATCTATAATTGATTTGTCCCAAACGGGATAAAAAAATTGTGTTACAAACAATGGTTACTTATCAGAATTATTTTCAATAAATACAGGCGTGCGCCAAGGCTGTTCATTTTCACCTTACCTCTTCAATATTGCCTTTGAAATATTATCTAGAAAAATTATTAACGAAAACGAAAGAACTGGAGTGAAAATCGGTGATATAGAATTGAAAAACACGATGTTTACTAACGATGCAAATTTTATGACGGATGATACACAGAAATCTTTTGAAAAATTAATTTACATAATAGACGAATACAGTAAAATATCAGGCCTCAAGCTTAGCACAAAAACAATATATTGCAATGAGAGTGGGTGCTTTAAAAAATACTAATGTGTCATACTGCCCCAATAAGAATTGTAAATAGACTTCAAACAGTGCAAAAACTTTAGAGTTCGAACAGTGCCTTGAGAAATGGAAATAAAGAAAGTTAAGTTTACTAGGAAACTTTACTGTCACTAAAATATTTGCTGCTCCAAAATTGATATGCCTTTTAACAGTGTTACACGATTTTCCTGACAATATGATTAAGCAAAATAAAAATAATGTATTTAACATTTTATGTGACAATAAGCGGGCTACAATTAAAGCAAACACCATACTTCAACAATTTGAAAATGGGGGTTTAAAAATGCTGGACATAGATAGTTCTATGACTTCAATAAGAGCATCGTGGTGAAACTGATATGGGACTCAACAAATATAGGTTAATGGAAATCAATTTATGACAAACTACTTGGGAGATATGGTGGAACATTCAGTTTATTTTTGAAAGTAATTTAAAACCAGAAGATGTTAAACATATCGCAGAAGAAAATAAGTTATTAAATAATGTCATGAAAGCGTTGGCACATGTTAACTATTCCCAAAACAATGAAATAGTTTCGAAGGAAATAATTTGGAACAACTCAAATTTAAAACACCAAAATAAAACAAAATTTTGTTTAAGGATTGGTATGATAAGGGCATAAAGTATATTGAACATATATTGATTATCGGGTAAGTAAATTACTACGATTTACTGATTTGTCAGCAATATTCAACATAAGAAATGAAGATTTTATAAAATATCAAGGTATATTAAACAGTATAAGTCCATTATGGATAGAAAATATAAAAACAGAACATTTTAACACACAACCAAGATCGGAAGCTCTTATATATAGAGTAACTACAAGTAAATATGTAAATAAAATACTATATGTAATATAGACAGCTCGAAAAAATGTGGAAGAAATAAAATCTCAACACAAATGGACAAGCGAGTTTTCAGATGATACTCTATGTTGGCAACACATTTGCACGTTAAGTGTCAATTGTACTATATATTCCACATTACGAAACTTCCAATACAAATATCTGATGCGAATTCTGGGGATTACATATTACATTATCGCTGCAATAGTATGAGTAGTAACCTATGTGATTTTTGTTCTATCTATGTTGAAAGTATAAAACACTTATTCTCAGACTGGGAATGTACTCATGTGCAACATTTTTGGTCTCAGCTAAGAATATATCGAAATGATAAGGGTATAGCATGTATAGTGAACTTTAAAAACATTTCTATAGAAACAAATGATATTACACTTTTGGCACAACGATCTAATTTCATCGCTATTCTAGGAAAATATTTCATTTTCAAATGCAAACATGAAAAACGCGATATAACGTTCGAATCATTCATACATCATTTGAAGAACAGAACTGAGATAGAGCAGGAAATAGTCACAGAAAAGTGATACACGAGGACAGCACATTATCAAGGGGAGTAGGTTTAATGTCTAATAAGTTGCAAGCACTTCAAGACAACGCAGGTCTACTTGATATGAACACAAATGGAAATTTGTCTTTCCATCTTTTTTCTCTCTGCATTAACTCCCATAACTTTACACTCTTCAAAACACTACTTTCTAATACATGTTGTATGTAACTGGTCTAGTATAATTAGCTACTATTATCATGATTATGTTCAATTACTATACAATGTAGATGATGTATTTAAAAGTGAAAATAAGATAATTAATCATAAAATAAAGGAATTTCTCTGCGAGACCAGTCTTGCCAGATAAACTCGATATCAACAGACACTAGGCTGGCATTATAGGTTATAACATATCAAATGGCTTTACCATACATGTATGCCAGCCTGCAACCGCATGTAGGTTTTCTCATACACATGCTTCGTTTGCCATCTTAGGTCACTGACAGTTGTTACTTTCAATCGTGGTCATAATGACATTAATAGCCAATTATATTTTATCCTATTGTCTATGGCTTAGAGAAAACCCGGCATTCGTGGCTTTGTCTCGTCTCTTGTTCATAAATGGACTGGTCAGAAAATAATTTTGTGACCATTGGATTGGTTGCAAAATTAAGATATCAAATTACAGTCCAGTTACTTATGGGTGAGCAGGTGAAAAATGGGCTTGTGTAAATGTGCCAAGTCGTACCCTTGTCCAATTATATACATGTATACTATTAGTTTTAAATGTTCTTCTTTTATCATATTTTATTACCATCGTTGAGTCACTTCATGATTTCTTTTCGTGAGGGGGGTATGGGACTTTGATGAAGTTGGTGCTTTTAAGAAGCATTCGTTGTTCTATTTTTGTATTTAATTTATGATGTAATCCGTGCCTTTGTATTACCCCCTCACATATAGACAATATGGGATATGGCGTTATGGGATATGTGCGTGCGTACGTACGTGCGTTTGTGCTTGCGTACGTGCGTGCTTACGTCAGTAACACCTTTCATTTTTTAATAACTCATGAACCGTTCACCGATTTTGATACTATTTTGCCACAGTGTGTGTCATGGGATGGTGTTTCGCTATGCATACGACCTACGTCCGATCGTCCAAGGTCAAGGGCACTGAGAACTTATGTTGACCGTGTTTGTAATGAAAATGCGTTTAACTATTTTTGTTTATTCGCTCGATTTTGATAATATTTGACCACCATGTGTGTCCAATGATGTAGCATTGTTTCACCTACGACCCACGTCCAACCGTCCAGGTCAAGGTCACTAAGGACGTATGTTCAACATGTGTGTAAGGCAAATGCGTTAAATATTGTTTGTTTATTCAATAACTTGTTTTATTATCAAGGCTGCTAGCGAGGGGATTATATTAGTGATAAGGATGCCCTTGTTTAATTTACGGAACCGTACATAATTATAGGTTAGAACACACGAAATGGCTTTACTATGTAATCGAATCCCATCCAATAAGGCCGTTCTTTCCTACTTTCACTATTCATATGGATGACATATCAATATTGTTTACATTAGTTAACCACGGAAACTATGGTTACATCACGTGACCAACAGGTTAAGTGCTTTCTTTTAAATGCTACAAATATGCTGAAAATTCATATTAAAAATATCCCAACATGTTCCTCAAGTGCAACGTGGTAGTAATGGTAGTTACCTCCCTACTTAATGATCGTTTGACACCATTTGTAGATTGTAACATATTATCAGAGACACAAGCTGGCTTTAGACATGCGACAAGGAGAAGATTTATCACCATTATTATTTTCGTTATACATGTACCTAAACGTCATTGAGACAACTATCGCGCAAGAAAATATAGGTATTGAACTTTTTCATAACGAACAGGATACATTTTTAAAATTCTTTTTCATTCTTTATGCAGACGATACTATTCTCCTTACATATTCTGCTACAAGCTTGCACAATGTGTTGCTTTCATGTCTTGACTCTTGTACAGACTCGAAGCTCAAAGTTAATGCCACAAAAACAAAAATTGTTATATTTGGAAATAGAACAAATAGGAATCATATTTTCAAATATAATGACACAGAAATTGAAATATTAAAACAGCTTAAATATCTTGATGAGACTTTCAGCAGAAACGTTCATTTTGCCGATACCAAAAAGTATATATGTGCACAAGCTAGGAAAGCATTACACGTATTATATATATATATAAACATAATAAATCTTAATCTCCCAGTTGATTTTCAGATTGAATTGTTTGACCAGACTGTCATGCCTATACTATTGTATGGTTGTGAAGTATGAGGTTTTGAAGATCAATCTATACTTGAAAATGTACATAGTGATTTTTTTAAATGTAATATTACATGTAAAGAAATATACATCGCATGCCATGATATATGGTGAACTGGGGAGGTTTGTTTCCCATTGATTTTCTAGTTAAAACAAGAATGGCTAAATACTGGGCTAGCATAATTCAACAACACAATAATAAATTCACGAACATGCTGTAGAATATAATATCAGAGGATTTTATCTTAAATGATAAGAATGAATTCAATTAATTAGTTGAATAGGGTTAAATCAATATTTGAAGAAACCGGTTGAAACCACTGTGTGAGAAAACACCACTATGTACTTCCAACCAGCATAGTTGTTACTGACAAGACTAGTGTCTGTGAAAACAGAATTTCTAAATGTGTTTTGAATCGTAATGTACATATTTATATGCATTGCAACTGCAACCGCTGAACATACATGTAGGATTCTTAATTGTAACACGAACAGTCTCTACTAATTAGTGTGCATGTAATAATAATAATAATATTATTATTATTATTATTATTATTTGTATATCAATGTATGTTTATTACTTGTTTTATTATTCAGTTGTAAAAACAAAGAAATAAAGAATATGACGTAATCCTGGCAGTATCAACCCCAACATGACGTCCGCTCGGATGACCAGAATGATTCCATTTGCGTTTTTATTTCCGGTTTATGTTCTCAACACATGGTACTTTATATCTGGTAAGTTCATTTTAGGAAGAGTATTGCTAATTACAAAGTAAATGTTTCTTCTATGTAATATCTGGAACATATATAACTTTATACATGTACATGTATACCTTATATTACATTTTAAGACATAATATTACGCCTAGTGTGACTACATATTACATGTTACATGTAACACAGACGACCTGGTAATTGTCACGTGCTGTTGTCCATGTATATTCAGGTATAGAATATATCAACTATAGTTATTGAAAACAACACAATTTATTCCACTACTGTCAGCTTCACGAAACCTGCCAAGTACAGGTAAATATTACGACTATGTACACGATGCAACAACAATATACTTTCGACACGTTTGGATCTTAGCAACATGTAAGTGATTGAGCCTTCCTATTATTACTAGCAATAGTGAAATCAACTTTACGCGCCCATAGCAACAATCGGATTCTGACACTCTCTCTGGATCTAGGACTAAATATGAAAGAAAGAGTGTATGTATGGTCGCTGTTCGGATACAGTGCGAAATAAACAACACGATTATGACTAATATTCATTTTTGAACGTGATTGCCATGTCGGCATCACTCACAACAAGCTAAATTTTATTTTAGATAGGGTTTACTTCGGACAGACGTTGTGACGGTTGTACTGTGTCAGAAACGCTTACCAGTTGCCCTTTGACATACATTGACACATGATCGCAGAAGTGAACTTGCGCATGCGCATTAATTTATATGGATATCCTCAGAAGACACGATGAAATTCCTTAATGAAATCCGATATTTAAGCCACTTTTCGACATTGACAAGTACAGATGGCAGTAAATACAAATGTGTGATGTGTCAATTTAAAGAAATAAATGCATATGACGTGTTTTTCTATATGAATTGTATGGGCTTTGCACTGGACCACTAATCTTACCAGTAGGTCTAACAGATATACATCTCTGAATTAAACACACATATGTTGGCCAATGAATGACCTATTTACTTGGGAATGGTCTTGTTACGGGGTATACACATTCCTCTATATGTCGGTTTAAATAATGTGTGCATTTAAAGTGTAAATTGTGTATATGAAGACACATTATAATCGTTGAGACCGGTTCTTGGGGTCTTAGCAGGCCGGTACACTACATCGCATAACTCCCAATATCAATTAGATTTATTGCATAAATACATCATCATACATTGAAGTTGTACCGACTGTCAAACACGTTTTATGCACGTTTTTGTATTACCCTAGATTATTGTATGATTGTTTAAAGTACTAAAGTGGGAATTTTACTTAGAGTCACAGCCTAACCGCGGTACATTGACTATGGCAAGCCAAATGCACACTACTTCATTAAACCATGGTTTGGAGCTTAAACCCTAGTTCATGATCCTCAATCCCTAGTTTGGGCTCGCCAAATGCAAAATAATTCACTAAACCCCAGTTTCAGAGTCTAAACCATGGTTTAGGCTCTCAAACCCCAGTTTCAGATTAAACCACGGTTTGAGCTCAAACCCCAGTTTAGACTGCCCAAACCATAGTTTAGGCTCGCCAAATGCACAATAATTCATTAAACCACAGTTTGAGAGTCTAAACCATGGTTTACGCTCCCAAACCCCAGTTTGAGCGATTATTGTGCATTTGGCTAGAAATTGCCGTTTGAGATCGTAATCCAATAAAAAACCTAAACCCTTGTTTGGACCCAAACCATAGTATAAGAAAAGAAATTCCAATCGTGATCCCAAACGGTAGTACACCCTGGTTTGGGCAATTATTGTGCACTTGGCGGCTGAAACCACCGATAAGACTCTGAAACTAGAGTTTATGATAGAGTTTATGATGAAAATGACAACATGGACAAAACCCCCTTCATGAGTTTGACAGGGTGGACAAAACCCCCTCCATGATTTTTACAGGGTGGACAAAACCCCTTTAATTTGAATGAATCTTTGCAAAAATTGTTTGATATATATGATTTTTACAATGAACAACATAATCATTTTACAACCCTTTCATGTATGTCAATTATTTAATTTAAAGCCAAGTGTGTGGCTTTAATTCTCTCAACAGTTACCACCTATTAATGGACACTTTTATGCTTGCCAGTAATTGATGGTAATTATTGGTGAGTGATCATAATGTTATTTAATATTATATATATACACATTCATTAAGTGTAATGTACACGAGTTGGACTGGTTAATGATGTGTAATGGTATAGTGTGTTATATTGCCAAATATTATAACTGAAATTAGTAGTGCTGGTTGTTGATATGTACTGATATTAGTACTTGATAGTTGAAATGTGCTCAACTCAGTCTGATTAGACTACCGGCAATAAGTACATCAGTGTACTCCCTAATCAGTCTGGATATAATTGATATGGCGATATTTTGCAACATTTATGCTCGGTTTGTAATTAGAGTTTTCAACTAGCTGAATAAGATAATTCAAATAGTATGCAAATTTAAGATCGTCTGTAAATTTCAATTTATGGATTTACATTTATTGAGCATAGGCTGCATATGCAGCCTATGCTCAATAAATGTGAATCCATTAATTATTTACAAGAAAACATTGTTAATGTGAAATTTACAGACTATCATAATGTTGCACTTACGAACAGTTAGTCGTACGAAGTTTAGTGAAACGGCCCCCTGGTCTCCGTTCAGGATTCCGGTAAGGATGAATTCCGATCGTTAAAATACCCATCGCATGCTCCCACCTGTTTTGTTTATAGTTCTCTATTCCCAGGTTCCCTAGTCTGTCGATATGCTATAAGACTTAACAAGTTACATTTTTTGGCGTTCAGCAAAATATTGTTTTGTGTAAATTCAGCAGTAATTGCCAATATAAATTAAACAGATGCTTAATTACTCTCTGCAACAAACGAGAAGAACATCATTAAAATTATGCTCGGTTTGTAAGATTTGAGTCTTCACAAAGAAAATAGTTGTCGGCCGGTGTAGCATTAAATTTTGACCCTCGTTGAAAACTGACCCGCCGGGTCACTTTTCAACGTTAAGAACTGACCCAGGGTCACTTTTCAACTGATTTTCTCCCATATTTCACTCGTTGAAAATTTTGATCAGATCCCGTCTAAACATCTGACTAGTGCTAGATCATTATTATAGTGACACATTATGGAACTTTCGGAAATGGTACTAAACTATAGGATTTATAACGTATTGCACTATGTGTTCATGCGTGTGTGAGAAGTACTATATGCAGCATGCTGGGAACGGAAAATGTCGATAGTTGATGCTCTTTCAATGTTGTTCAATAGGTGGCACCAATGTTAAAAATGGGCGTGGGGGGGGGGGGCTCAAATTACTTTTTTTATATACCAAATCGAAGATATTGATGTCTAGATCACTCTGTCATCATTATTATTAAAGTCAAGTTGTTTCATCATCCAATATGACTGCCGAAATGTCAAAAGGTCATAATTTTATCATATTTTAAAACGACTTCTCCCAATCTGCTTCATCGATTGTCTCCATACTTGTCGCACATTGTACTTAATTTGTAGTTGGGGCAAGCTTTTCCGAGTGGGATCTACCAGGCAAAAAAAGTTTTCGTATGGACCCATTATATACCTGACCATCGTTTGATTCAACGATAATTGCTTCATAAATGTGATGGTATATGTGAACATTGCCTCGTTACTATATCCTATACGGCACATGGAATGATGAACTCGGCATATGTGTGTGTCCAAGCCATCAGCCACTTTCACCTCTTCTGGCGTTTGACACAAAGCATAAAATGTGAAGTAGAAAATATGATATAATGTAGCTAATCACATGTAGAAAACACAAGAGAAAGGAATTTATCAATTTCATTACAACAAACTGCAAAATATGTCAGTTTTATGGACAGGTTTGTGCCTGTGTTTTTAACAACATGAACCACCATTATAAATAGCCTTATACACATAATTCCGCACTGTGTATAACGTTTACCAGGCAAACCACACAACAAATACAAGATATACCCACTACTGTACACTGTTATTAGCTATCAAATCCAGTGAAATGTAAGCAGCTACCTGAGTGTATTGTCCCTGGTGTCTACTGACCTACTATGCGAATAAATATTGTTTTACCTATGGGTAACGTCTACACTAACAATAGGCTGTGCTTCATATTGATGGGAGAAATGCTCAGATATCTCGTCGTTTGTATAGTCTGCTGGCATAATGTTTATAGCACGCCATTGTCATATCAGTCTATGATGTATTGCACTAAATATTATTTGGTTTACTGTCATATTATTTGCTGTATGTGTCAAACGCACGAAGTGGTGAAACTGTACGATGGCTTGTACATACAAAGAAGGTGGTGATGGCAACTCAATTAACCAAATAGTATACAGTAACAAGACAATATTTATATATGTTATGTTCACATACATGTATCACATCACTCTTATGATGCAATTATAATTGAAGCCAATTGTATCTATCTATGACCTACAGATACATGCACACTCAGTAGGCACAAACATTTATTTATAGGAATTAAATAAGTGTATAATTGTGTCAACATTCCAACAGTTCTAAAAATTACGACTGCAAACTATACAGATAAAATCATTTAGTAATATTTGTTTTACTGATAGTGACTCTTGGTGGTGTTAGGCAATGTTCATATGCAAATGAGCCATGATAGTTTTTAATTATTTATACTAATTAAATGCGTCACCCGAACAAATAATATTTTCGACAGATGATAAAGTATATATCTCAGGTGATTTATCTTATATAAAGGACATTTTGTGCTTACTGAGTGGGAATGTACCTTTAAAGTCCAGAAAGTGTGACAAGAACGAAATTTTCCAATCCGAATTGGGTTTCATGTAGCAGTTTATACTTGTATACATACTCCTTTAGGTGTTTTGTTTTTCAAATATTGAAGGTCGTGAACAAAATAACACAGAAGTGTAGTGTGTCTTATTTTGATGTTAATTTCAACTAAAAATAGTTTATTTCATTAAAATTCGTTCAGATGTTTGGCTATCCGGATGCGGATCCTGTAATGCTAGACGATATTATTCATACTAAAACGGAATTGGAAACGTGCATTAATTTTGTCTCGGTCACCAGGTGCCCTGAGACAACAATATCCGTATAGTCACGCGGGAGCTGAATGGTGACGACATTGAACATTCCTTTAATAATAATTTATAAACGATCAACTGAACTGGCATTAGCGTCCAATTCGTGGGTGCAAACTTAATTAGTTTTAACCCATTTGTTGACATGGCGAACACGTTGGACAAAAGTCGCACAAACGGAGTGATCAAATAGCACTGAAACAAATATGATTGCGACATTTGTCATTCGAAAATAAACTTTACTTGAAGTTGAACTGGTTTACTCGGTGAACCAGAGTTAAAGGTGCGTGCCCACTCAGTAGACACAAAATGTTATTTATATCAGAGGCATCATCTGAGACATTTTCAGGCATAATAAACATTCATTCACCATTACCCCACTTATTGATTGGCATTGATTTCATATCAGGCGTAAATTTACATACTGATATCATGGGCGATAACCGTGTTTCCTTAAACTGTTAACGGACATTACTATTTATTCTCTATATTTAGTTTCGCATGTGCAATGATCATACTTTATAATCTGTCGAAAATATTATTTTGTTCAGGTAACCCATTTAGTTAGTACATGTACAAATAATTTAAAAAAAGATCATGCCTCATTTGCATATGAAAATAACCTGATACCACCGTGCGTCACTATCATTAAAATAAACATTACTACATTTGTATATCTGTATAGCAGGAACTTTGTAGAACTGGTGGAATAGTGACACAATTATACACATATTTAATTTATATAATGAAAATGGTGTGCCTACTGAGTGGGCATGTACCTTTAAGGACCAACTATATACCTGATCATCGTTTGATTCAAAGATAATTGCTTCGCAAATGTGATGGAATATATGTATAACATATATGTGAACATTGCCTTTTTACTGTATCGTATACGACACCTGGGGTGGCCAAGTAGGCCATCGTTGTGTGTTCCAGTCATCATCCAGTTTCAGCCGTTCTTCCGTTTGACAAGGAACTGAACATGTGAAGAAGAACGTATGGTATAATGTAGCTAATCACATGTAGAACAGCAAGGAGAACGGACTCAATTATATACACCAAACTGTAAAATATGTCAGTTTTCAGGACAGGTTTGTGCCTGTGTTTTTAGCAACATGAATCACCATTATAAACAGTTTCATACACATAAAATGCCACAGAGTTTAACCAGAGACGGACCGTACGGGAGTAAATTGCAAGAGTTACCTTCGCAACTAGACAATATTCGCATGTGTTATATTCGTATATCAGATCACTCTTATGAAGAAATTATAATTGAAGTCAAGTATATCTATGACCTAATACCTTCGAAAGTTTCCAACAAGATTGTGCAGACACAGGTTATCCAACTCATAACGAGCCGTGTCATCGGCATCTGCTATGTTTGTCAGTAATTTTAGATATTATAATAAATACTCGTAAGTGTTGTGCGTGCGTGCGTGCGTGCGTGCGTGCGTGTGTGTGTGTGTGTGTGTGTGTGTGTGTGTGTGTGTGTGTGTGTGTGAACCCTGCCTCCTCGTTTTTGGCTTCCTGGTTACGGCCCTGACATTTGGGATCGTACAACGTACATTATAGTTATAATGTTGAAGAAAATGTCATTAACAAGCTATACTCCCCGACATTTGTCCCATTTAATTACCGAAAACATATAGGCCAGAACACTAATGTGAGCCGATCTCGATCTACACTGTTTGACGCTCCATGAATAAATAAAAGTACTGAAAGTACTGAAATATGTTATATCCACAAAACCTGATCGCTTGCGGAACTAGAGACTGAATGTTGTATATTTTCTCAAGCGTCATCCAGGGCAAATGCAATGTGATGGTGTAAACCCATTCCGATCCATACGTTTTCTCTAGAATAAATTACTGTTTGAAACTCCCAGAAAAAAGTGTACGAAACTGGCGGCTAACTGGTCAGTCACTGCTACCTAACTGTGAGAACTAAATATAATAGCTGCTTTATTCATACGCACGAAATGTATTTCCCAGAATTTTCCTGATATGAGCCCAACAACTGTGAAAAATAGTATAGAGAATAGTATATGTACAGTCAGACAAACCAAAATGCCAAAGGATAACTTGGCACAGGGCACTAATTTCTCGTTCGTACTCGTCGTTTAGGTGTAGCGCGTCAATATGGCTGCCCCGATAGAAATGTGCGTGACATAATATGCTATTTCAAGGGAGATAACATATAAAAATGGCACATGTATAGCGACTACATGTATGACGCATCAACACATCAAGTTTCGTGTCCCTTAGTAAAATAGTATGGGAGATATGGAGTGGAAGTGAAGTTCCAATTGTGGTCAAAGGCATTTGAACAGTTGACCTACTTTTTGTACGCAACATACCTTTGGGTTATGATGCATCCACACATCAATGTTCGTGTTCCTAGATCAAATATTATGGGAGATAGTGAGCTGAAGTAAAGTTTTTACCAAATGCGGTCAAGCGTGATAAATAGGTCGCGGTGACATACTTTCGGTACACGACACACCTTTGGGTTATGACCCATGCGCACATTATGTTTCTTGTCACTAGGCCAAATAGTATGGGAGATATGGAGCGGAAGCGAATTTGGAACCAAATGTATGCAAGCGTGAAAAGTAGGTCGCGGTGACTTACTTTCGGTACGCGACACACCTTTGGGTTATGAAGCATCAACACATCAGGTTTCGTGCCAAATAGTATGGAGCGGGAGCGGAAGGGAATTTTGAACAATGCGGTAAATCGTTAAAAGTAGGTCCTGGTGACCTACTTGCAGTACGCGACACACTTGTGGATCCACGCATCATGTTTCGTATCACTAGGTCAAATAGTATGGGAGATATTGAGCGGAAGCGAATTTTGGATCAAGTGCCGTCAAACTTGAAATGTAGCTGGCGGTGACCTACTTTGTGTACGCTACACGCCTCTCGGATATGATACATGCACACATCAAGTTTCGTTTCCCTATCTTAAATAGATTGGAATATATGGACAGGAAGGGAATTTTGGACCAAATGCGTTCAAGCGTGACAAGTAGGTCGCCGTGACCTACTTCCGATACGCGACACACTTTTGGGTTATGATGTATCACACATCAAGTTTTAAGTCCCTGTGTCAAATAGTATCGAAGATATGGAGCGGAAGAGAATTTCCAACAGACCGACCGATAGACCGACATACAAGTTGACTCATATATACCCCACCCTCCTAAACTTCGTTTGTGGGGGTATTGTAATTAGCTGGTATATTGATAAGGTCTAAAACTGACGATATTGTCGCAATGTGAAATATTGACCCCAGGGTCAATTTTCAAAGTTGTTAATTGACCCCGGGTCAGCTTTAGCTGGGTGTCATAATTTCACGCGTGTGGTCAAATCGTCACGTGTGGGATGGGTCGTTATTTATTGATCCGGGGTCAGTTTACAACGTTGAACTTTGATCAGAATCCGTGAAATGACCCGGCGGGTCAGTTTTCAACGAGGGTCACAATTTAATGCTACACCTGCATAGTAAATAATTAATTTTTATGAATGCGATATTTTGCAAAAAAATATGCCTGGTTTGTAAGATTTGAGACTTCACAAATGAAATAGTTGTCGGCCGGCATATTAAATAATTAGATTTTTTATAAATATTTAGTGACTAGAAACCAATTTGATGCATAACTAGTGTTTTTGACCAATTAAATTCAGTTGTTGCCTAATTAATTCAAACTGTTGCTTAATTAGAGTTTTAGAGAAGTTGAATAAGATAATTAAATCTTCTGCAAATATAATATTTATTATGCTCGGTCGGTATTCTATGATACTCAAGTTCACAAGTTACATTGTTTTGTGGTCAGCAAAAATAATGATCTTTCATGTAAATTCAGCAGTTCGATACTCGGCCTGGGCAGTATGTGAGATGGTATGGTGGTCGCCAGATCGGACAAGTGGGTTTCCTCCGGGTACTGCGGTTTCCTCCCACATTAATGACCACCCTTATGCATTTATCTGTGCCAACGAAAGAATTTGTATAAGTGCTCTCGCGCTTGTTTGTAATCGTTGTGAAATAAATAAAGTTTAAACGTTTTTTTTTAATTCAGCAGTTTGCCAATATAAACTAAGTAAATGCCCGAGCCATCCTCCGCAACCTACCAGGTGGTCAGTCACTACGCGTGGACGCCAACGGACGTATGAAACAACGCGATCAACATCATCTCATCGAGGTCCCCGCCAGCAGCAGCAGCAGCGCGATCATCGACAACGTGACCAATAGGAAATACACCGACCCATTGACGATGTCAACATTCAAATGGCCCATATTAACGTGTGTGGATGGACCACTGATAACAATGCATTGCGAGTTAGTCTAGTTAAATCATTGGATGTAGATATCATCTCTATTTGTGAGACACATTTAGCTGGTCAAGACGTGATTAGTGTCCCAGAGTACACATGGTTCGGATTTAATAGGCTTGAGATTCACAGAAATGCTCCGAAAGCATCCGGTAGAGTTGGTTTACTAGTGAAAAACTGCATACTGGATAGTTATGAACCACTTATCGTTTACAAATCACTTGATGGCGTTTTGGGTGTCGAGTTTTCACATAAATCGCATGATTATCAGTTCATTGTGTTCGCATGTTATCTGCCCCCAGACAACTCCGCCAGAGGTCGTAACGCTCAAACGCTTTTCGCTCACATTTTGGCACAAATATATATACATAATGAATGTGACAGTATTTTCATCGGAGCATACTTTAATGCGCGAATAGGTTCCCTTTCCGATACTCTGGTTTACCTAGACGCAATCCCGCACAGAGTATACATTGACAAAACAATCAACCAACACGGGCATGAGCTACTGGATCTCTTGAATGACTCAAAGTTTTGTGTATTAAATGGCCGGTTTTGTCCTGGTGATGACAATTTTACGTCGATTTCCCGCAAAGGCAGATCTGTAGTGGACTACATAATTATGTGTTTCTCATGACGTGTTCAGTAAATGTGCACGATTTAAAGTATTACCTGTCCAGTCCATTGTTGACCAATATAATCTACACGGACTACTTGGCGAGCGATCACGACTTCCCGACCACTCAGTGTTAGTGACCGAGTTTACCGTTTCTCAGGCCGGCACGAACCGTTATCGGACCAAGAGACCAGACGCCCACGGTATAATTTTAACAGCATACCGGCGGATTGCATGGAAAGTGATTTAACCAGAATAGCATTAGTAGACATAATAACGCAAATCGAAAGGAGCCGAGAAACATAAGGGGAAATCGATGCCATATACGAACAATTACAAGAGACGATAATCACGGAAATGAACAATAAAATCCCGAAAGTGAACTGTTCTAACAGGACAAATAAACGTCAACTAAATAGAAAACCCTACTGGAATGAAACCTTGACCAACCTATGGAATGACATGCGTACCAAAGAAAACACGTTCTTGGCATGCTCCAATAACAGACGTGTGAAGACGGCACTACGGCACGAATACATACAAGCCAGAAACTACTTTGACAGAACATTAAAACAAACGGAAATAACATATAGACAAATGACGGCCGATGAAATAGAGTCAATGTCGACTAACAATCTTAATGAATTCTGGTATAAAATACGTAAACTCGGACCTAGAAGTGACAAGGGTATACCAATTGAAATTGTGGACAATTCGGGACACAGAGTGCGAAATGAAAGTGATGTATTCGAAAAATGGCGTCAATATTTCAAGAACTTATATAACGGTGTGGATTATACCGATTTTGACGGCGTACATTATACTCAAGCGAAAATACACAAAAATTTACTTGAGGACAGGAATAGTGACCCACTATATACCACGAATGCAATGCTAAATTGTAAGATTCACGTGGATGAAATACGCAATATAATACTGCGCGTAAAATCACGCTCAACCTTTAGCTACGATCAAATCCGTTACAGTGTGGTCAAATTCGCACAGGTGATTGTAACATTACACCAATTATTCCAGTTAATATTGTATCCGATCCTCAAAGACAGTGCCAGTGACCCACGTATTCCAAGAACTATAGAGGAATTAGTCTATTGTCATGTGTGAGCAAACTGCACAGTGCATATATTAACAAACGATTGACACAGTATTTAGAGAGAAATGGGATGTTGGCGGATGAGCAAAATGGGTTGTGCGAATCAATCCTTCAGTATTTGCCGCATATATAGATCTCCGTAAATGTTTTGACTTCATAGACCGAGACATGATGCTGTACAAACTGCTCCTGAACAACATTGATGGGAAAATATACGACTCGATCAAAAGCATATAGACATACTACGTCGTGTGTACGGATAAATGACAAACTAACGGAATGGTTTGACTGCAAGGCCGGTGTCAAGCAAGGTGACAGCCTGTCTCCAACACTGTTCTCCATATTTGCAAATGACCTTGTCAAAGAGGTAAATGACCTTGATCTTGGATGCCAACTGGATGACAATACATTGTCTATCTTACTATACGCGGACGATATTGTGCTACTTGCGAAGTCAGAAACGGATCTCCAACTCATGCTGAACAAGCTCCACGACTAGTGCAAATGATGGAGAGTGCTCATAAACACTAACAAATCCAAATGCATGCATTTTAGAAAAGGACGCGCTCCCCAAACCAACCACATTTTTAGAATAGGACAACACATCCTGGAAACAGTCGATACATACAAATATCTGGGTATAACATTCCATTATAAGTGCAATTTTACGCTTAAAGCAGATACGTTATCGAAAGGCGCCGGCAGAGCTCTTGGGAAAATTATCTCGAAAATACATTATATTAAAGAGTTCGGCCTTAAATCATTTGAAAAGGTATACGAATCGTGTGTGATACCCATTCTGAATTACTCATCAGGTGTGTGGGGCTACAAATCTTACCAATCAATATACAACGTTCAAAATAGAGCCATACGTTATTACATGGGAGTCCACCGATTCGCACCAATTGTGGCAATCACCGAAGTCATTGGTTCGCTCCTAAGTAACTACCGCCGATGGATATCCATGATCCGTTACTGGAACAGATTGAATAAATTCGATGACAATAGAATAACAAAACGTGCATTCAAAAGATATTATATACTTTGTGAAAACAATTGGTGCAGTGAATTGCGTGAAGTGTTTACCAAATTGAATTTGACAAACTACTATGACAACACAAGGGTGGTAAATCTCACTGTTGCAAAGACACATATCACAAAATATTACTCGAATATTTGGCAACAAAGCGTGACTAACGTTACTAAACTAAGAACATATATTACATACAAAACATGCTTCGAACAAGAACGGTACCTGCAGCTCTCCATGAAGAAATATGAACGGTCATTACTGGCACAATTCCGGTGCGGTATACTCCCGCTAAGAATCGAAACAGGACGATATATAGGTGAAACCCCCGACCAGCGGCTATGCAGATTTTGTGATATGCAGGCAGTAGAGAGTGACACTCACTTCATTATACACTGTGAACTGTATACAGACATAAGAACAAACCTTTTTAATTACCTAAATACACCAGTTAACTTCACGACTCTAAGTGATACAGATACATTTCGCTTTCTTATTCAGAACTGTGCTAGAGAAATAAGCACATATATTGTGAAAGCATATCTGAGACGCCGACACATCATTTACAACTAAATCCTACAATCGTTGATCAAACTAACCATCTTAAATCAATAATATCAACTCCAAAATGAGGCTACCATACAATAGGGCAACCAATGTAGACCCGGACCAGCCAGCGTGCCAGTGCGGATTGGTATATATTGTAGGCCAACATATCGCATCGCATCGGTCTGGTGTTTATGTGTTATATTTATTGAGCAGTTTATTTCCTGACTGCGGTGTTCCGTATGCTGATAAGCATATACACTGTTCACAAATAAACCCTTAATTTGAAAAAAATAAGTACATGTACACTAGCACACGTGAAAGTCGTCAAATGCTATGTGATTAACTCGGATGACACACATTTACTCACCAGTTATTATTTCACAATACCTCACACAGCGACTGACGTTTACACCTATTTCTTTCCTTTGTGACCAGAGTAAATCCAGATTATGCTGATTAGTAACACGGTATGATTGAACTTTGATCTGTTTAATCATACTAGCCAATTGACAGTTAAGCTTAGAACCGAACTGCGCATACACGCATATCGATTAGAAACTACACTGGTCATCGATAAGCCAAATTGTATTATTCGGTCGCATGTATTTGCTGGAAATCCCGAGCCTGCTAATCCACCTGCTAACGCATTTGTACACAATACGGTCGCATTAAGACATCAATGCGGTCAGTATTGATGAGTAAAATGCGACCGTAAGCTGTTGTGACCGTGGGTCGGGGGCTAAGCGTTGGTCCGGTCATTGTCCGGCAAATGCATCCAACTAGAAACTCTTGATCTGCCAGACATTATTTGAATCAAGTGAAACATTTATGTTGCAACAAGGTGACATATAGGTCCAATGGGCCGGGTGTAATTAGTATGATTATGAATGTTATATTTATTCTTGTACGTTTACACATGTCACTATAATAAACAAATTACTTACTTTACTTACTTATAAATTAAACAAATGCTTAGTAGCTTGAATTACTCTCTGCAAGAAACCACTGACAAGAAGATCATTAATTATTTCGCAAATATTATGCTCGGTTTGTAAGATTTGAGACTTCACAAATGAAATATTTTGTCGGCCGGCATACATAATTAATGTTTCAGTTATGAATGCGATAATTTTGCAAACAAATATGCTCGTTTTTTAATAATTGAGTGTTCACAAATAAATATTTTGTCGGCCGACATCAATCATTAATTGTTATGAATGCGATATTTTGCAAAAATTATTGTCGGTTTGCAAGATTTTAGACTTCACAATTAAAATATATTGCTGGCTGCATGCGCATGAATGGTTAATTTCTATGAACAATTTGAATGCGATATTTTGCAAAACTTATGCTCGGTTTGTAAGATTTGAGACTTCACAATAAAATATTTTGCCGGCCGGCATCAATAATACGTTTTTTATGAATTTGGTATTCGGCTAGTCATAATTAAATGTGTTCAAATTTAATTATGCTCGGTCGGTATGATATGAGATTTTGCAACTGATTTATCTTTTTTTTGCAGTCAGCAAAAATAAGTAATTTTTGGGAATGCTAACTTAAAATTCAAGTTAATTCAATTAATTATTCAGCTGTATTCAAATTAAATTATGTTTGGTCGGTATATAATGAGATTTTGCAAGTTATATTTTTTGGCGGTCAGCATAATTAAGTAATTATTGGGACTGCTAACTTGAAATTCAAGTTAATTCAATTTAATTATTCTATCAATTTAAATTAATCTTTATTCCAATTTAATTATGCTCGGTCTGTATGATATGAGATTCCGCAAGTTCCCTTAGGCAACATAAGTACTTGTTAGGACTGCTAACTTGAAATTCAAGTTAATTCCATATGCTATAAGTTCAGGTGTATTAAAATTTAATTATGCTCGGTCGCTACGATATGAGATTTCAAGTTCGCAAGTTAAATTTTTTGTCAGTCAGCCTGAGCGAAACTAAGTAATTGTTAGAAATGCTAATTTTAGTTAAATCAATTAATTATGCTATAAATTCAGCTGTATTCCAATGTATTTATGCTCGGTCGGTATGATAGGAGATTTCGCAAGTTAAATATTCATGCTATCAGAAACCCTAGTTTGAGAGTATAATCGGTGGTTTCTGCCGCCAAATGCACAATAATTGCTCAAACCAGGGTTTGAGAAAATACCGTTTGGAATCACGATTGACAGATTTTTCTTAAACTATGGTTTGTGTCCAAACTAGGGTTTAGGCTTTTTTATTGAATTACGATCGCAAATTACAGTTTCTGGCCAAATGGACAATGCTTGCTCAAACTGTGGTTTGGGAGCATAAACCATGGTTTATACTCTCAGACTGGGTATTAGCGAATCATTGTGCATTTGGCGAGCCTAAGCTACGGTTTTGACAGTGCAAACTGGGTTTAAGCTCAAACCGTGGCTTAGACTATCAGAATCCCTAGTCTGAGAGTCTAAACGGTGATTTCTGCCGCCAAGTGCACACTAATTGCTCAAACCAGGGTTTAAGAAAACTTCCGTTTTGGATCACGATTGGCCTTTTTTTCTTAAACTATGGTTTGGATCCAAACTAGGGTTTAGGCTATTTATTGAATTGCTATCGCAAATGGCAGTTTCTGGCCAAATGCACAATAATTGCGCAAACTGGGGTTTGGGAACCTAAACCATGGTTTATACTCTCAAACTGGTGTTTAGAGAATTACTGTGCATTTGGCGAGCCTAAACTAGGGTTTGGGCAGTCTAAACTGGGGTTTAAGCTCAAACCGTGGTTTAGGCTATCATAAACCCTAGTTTGAGAGTCTAAACGGTGGTTTGAGCCGCCAAGTGCACAATAAATGCCCAAACCAGGGTTTAAGAAAACTATCATTTGGAATCTCAAATGGCAGTTTAAGCCCAAACTAGGGTTTGAGGAGCCTAAGCTAGGGTTTAAGCTCCAAACAATGGTTTAGGGAATTATTGTGCATTTGGCTTGCCATAATCATCTGAAAACTCGCTTGTCCATTTTTGTTGAGATTTTATTTATTCCACATGTTTTCGAGCTGTCTGTAATGAACACAGTATTTTATTTCCATATTTACTTTTATTTACTTTATATATAAGACCTTCCGATTTTGGCTGTGTTCTGTATCCTTTCTATCCATGATGGACTTATACTGTTTAATATACTTTGATATTTTATAAAAATAATGTATTATGCTGATATTGCTGAACAATCAGTAAATCGTATTACTTTTCTTACACGATAATCATATATATTTGTATTATACTTTATGCCCTTAACATACCAATCCTTAACAAATATTGTTTCAGTTTGGTGTTTTAAATTTGAGTTGTTCCAAATTGTTTCCTTCGAAACTATTTAATTGTTTTGGAAATAGTTAACATGTGCCCACGCTTTCATGATATTATTTAAAAACTTAATTTCTTCTGCGAAATTTTAACATATTCTGGTTTTAAATTACATTCAAAAATAAATTTTCCACCATATCTTCCAAGTATTTGTTCATAAATTAATTTCCATTTACCTATTTTTGTTGAGTCACATATGCGTTTCACCCAAGATGCTCTTATTGAAGTTATAAAACTATCAATGCGCAGCAGTTTTACCCCCCTCCCCCCCGCCCCCGTTTCATATTGTTGAAGTGTTTCTTTTAACTTTATCCGGCTTATTATCCCATACAAAGTTGAATAACTTATTTTTAATTCGTTTAATCGTATTGTCAGGAGGATCGTGTAACACTGTTAAAGGGTATATCAAGTTTGGAGCAGCAAAAGTTTTAATGACAGTAATTTTTCCTAGTAAACTTAACTTTCTTTGTTTCCATTTCTCAAGGGACTGTTCGAACTCTATTATTTTTGGCATACTATTGTATTCATGAATAGCTGTATTGTCATTTAAAAAACAATCCCAAAAGGGTTTGCACTGATTAAAGTCCATTTACAATTCTTATTGGGGCAGTATGACACATGTGTATTTATTAAAGCACCCACTTGCATTACAATATATATTTGTTTGTGTTAAGCTTGAGGCCTGATATTTTACTGAATTCGTCTATTATGTAAATTAAATTTTCAAAAGATTAGTGTACCATCCGTCATAAAAGTTGCATCGTCAGCAAACATCGTGTTTTTAAATTCGATATCACAGATTTTCGCACCCGTTATATCGTTTTCGCTAATAATTTATCTAGATAATATTTCAATGGCAATAATGAAAGGGCATGGTGATAATGGACAGCCTTGGCGCACGCGTCTACTTATTGAAAATAAGTCTGATAAGTAACTATTGTGTGTACACAGCTTTCTGCGTCAGAATAAAACAATTTAATCCAATTAAAAATAAAATGGTCCATAACATTCCTAAGAAATGGATCTTCCACGGCATCGAATGCCTTTTCAAAGTTTGCGAAAAATAATAAGCCTGGTGTGTCAGTTTCGTTTAAATAGTCCATTGATTCATAAAGTGTTCTTATACTTTCCCCTACATGTACCTACCCTTAAGAAATCCCATTTGTGAATAATCAATTATAGATGATAATACTTTTTTAATTTTATTTGCTATGTCTTTGGATGCAATTTTGTAGTCTATATTGAGTAATGATATTGGTTTCCAGTTTGTAAGTATTGATATGTCACTTTTGTGTAGGTATTAATGTGATTTTTCCCTGCTTTTGCATTTAACTTAGTGTTCCATGTGTTAAAGAATACTTAAAATAATCAATACAATATCGTTTTATATAATTCCAAAAGATCTTATAAAACTCACAGTTTGACCATCTGAACCCGGGATTGTATTGTTATTCATTTATTTTAAGGACATACTGCATTCGTATTCAGAGAAATTGCTTTCACAAATTTGTTTATTGTCATCTGATAGTTTATTAATGTTGTTATTATCTGCAAAGAAATTATGATGTGTACGTTGGATCTCTTTTTGAGTATATCATTTATTATTACATTATTTTTCTTCTTGTAGTAGTTTGTCATTGCTTGTTGTACAATGTCCATTTACATTTAACCTAGTTATAGTTATATTTTCCGACCTTTTACTTTCTAAATTCGCGAAATATTTGGTATTCTCTTTCCACCCTCTATCCATTCGGCTTTTGATCTTAGCATAATCCCTTTAGCTTTATTTTCATGTAGATCTTGTAAATTGTCTTTTGTTAGTGTTTAATTCATTTAAAATACTTTCTGACCTATTATTTGAATACTCAGCTTGATGCTAGTTCTGCATGTATTGATAGCAATCTAATCTAATCAGAGTTCAACATCTGGTGGAAAAGTCAAACTATCAACATGTTATTTGTTATATTGTGTTCACTAAAATCATGTAGGCCCCCGGTTGATGAAATGTATGCCACGACACCTGGTTTCTCCATGAAACCAGCTTGATGATATACATCCGAATCCGACTACGCGATTGTGCAAAATGGGTCAGTATCTACGATTTGTGTAAACTATGTAGGGTACCTTTCTCCAACAGGCAGGCAATGTCATAAACCCAATTTAATAATACAAAACAGATAAACGAATTATCGACCGTACATGCTGACAACCGTGCCGTACGTAGCGAATCCCATCCACATTCCAGCAACCAGCACATAACAGTTCTTAACAATCACGGTATACATGTAATAACAGTATACGAGTACATAAATATAACAGTCACAGTGTTTGATAGTATGTGTTTTTCAGTAGTATACATATTGTGAACAATGGATTTATTATCAAAGTGCAACAGACGGTGGGAAAACACTCCAACAAAAAGTATGCATCTAATTTGTCGTATCCGTGTTCATTCAGCGTCCGTTCATTATGAATATTGTGTTATACCCATAATTTCCTACTTTTACCTATATCACATGATAGGGAATTCAATTATGAATCCATTTAAAACAGAAATACACCGGTTGAGTCTCATCTAAGTTTTGTCAGGCTTATATACTGATACCTTCGTCCTTGTCATCTAGTTGCCAAGGACATTTATAATAACCTGTCTGGGATATACTACGAGTCATCCCATTGGTGGAGCGTGGAAATTAAACATTTTTGGTAATTATTTTTGTAAGCCGCTACCACATTGGCTGAATATCTGTCTTCCGATTTCGACTCATAGATGGAACATTCGACACTTCATAGGATGCTTGCTATCAGGTCCGATGTGAAATTGGGGATGTTTATTCTCCGGTCGGATGTCGCTAAATATATATAAACCATTGCCATCAGTGAAATCACCATTCTTGTTTCGACCAGCGTAACAACAAGATGCCTTTATTGGATTGTCTCGCGGAGTTGTCGAAATTAGTATCGCCGCTGATGAAAGGATGCGCCGACAAGCATCTCTACCGAGTGCACAGTGGACACAACACCTTCACCCTCGAAGTGAACGGAACAAGGCGTATTTCCTTCGAATGCGGGGAAAAAGGAGAAGACAAAGGCGAGCGGCGGATATTGCAAAGCGGTCGGCCAGTAGGCCGAGGGGAAACCCAGCCGCTGAGCAAACTCCTTTTGTTCCTGCCATGGACTCCGAACCACCAGGAAGGACTACACCGATCCCTATGCCACGGAGGTCGCTTAACACTGCAGTGACGACACCGGGGACGGACAGATCGTGGATGACCGGCAGCTCGGAAGATATGTACACTTCTGTGGGGTATTCACCTGCAGATTGGAATGGTGCGAGAAACTGCCTGGCGGATTCATCCATTCGCTGGACTTCAACCACGACTAGGGTGAAGAAGGGTCGAATATATATCTGAGCCAAGCACAGAACCAGAAAGAAGCGGACCACATCATCGCTGCCTTCAAGATCCTCTTCACAGCATCGGATGGGTATATAATTGCACACGGCTACATCACATCAATGGGACCAGAACTTCGACCAGACGACATACCGTACACCTGCTTCACAATGACATACGATGAGGCAATGGCTACGGAGGAATGGTTGCGATCGTCGTCAGGAGTGACCGGGAGATCACGAGGATGAATAACCACAAATCACTGCTCTACTGTCGGATGATTGGATTCAACACGATTGCTGCTCTACGACAAGCGGTGTACATCATTACATAGAGAGCGAGCCCTGTGCCAAATGCGATGTCACTTGATGACTCCAGCAGGAGTGAGGGGAGAGTCTGGTTCTACCCAGGAACCCCTTTCTAACCCGGGGCGACCCGAGTGAGATAAACAAACCGCCCTTTCCACTTAGGCGCATAGGCATGAACCCGTTCTAGGTCACGAATTGTAGCCGACAGGGTTGACCTACTTTAACGTGCACCTGGCAATTTTACTTTGGATTTTTTATGACACCTTAAATGATTTTTTCAAAATTCGGCCTCTTTCTTGTGTTAAATACCCGCAGAAATTATAGGCGACACGAATCAAATCGATTTCATAGAATGAAATAAATATTTGCGTTAACGTTTACCAGATTCAAATGAAGGTAAGCGTGAAGTAGACACTCAACATACAGGCGGTCGAGCAGAGCCGAAATGAAAAATACCTAGTCGGCTGTGCTTGGCCACCCGCCCCATTGTAACGTTACTAGAGGTTTACAGACCGGAGGCGTACCGAATACTGGTCAGACTGCTGATGCTGATCTGGCCATTCTGGGTCTTCACTGGCAAAAAATACATAGCAGCTTTGTAAGATTATTGTACGGACATAGTTTTGTGATCTAATGTAGGTAAATGTTGTTTACACAAACAATGTTTCACTAATTGCTAAATAACCCAGGTGGCCGAGTTGACCCGATAAAACGACCAAGCACAGTCGATAACGGCCGGATTTACACGACTCTACCTATGCCCAGTAATGTTGAATGGTTGTCAAATGTATATGCAGAATACGGCAAATGACTGGTCAAAATATGTAACACAGTCTAATCTATTTATTGGAAAATCCAAAAATCGGAACTGGGTTTGTAAAGCGTGTATGTTTACGTCTTAGACGGCCGAAAACACCCAACCCCGATCTGTAGATTATTCCTCAATGTAAGCCTGTTTAGCCAGTGATGGGCGGACTCTTGTTGCATGCATTAGTGTTGGCCTTCCTTCTGACGACACAAGCCAGACTACTTCTGGTATTTTAATCGAACTGCAACACTAGTGTGAGTAGTGAGATTGTACATATATGCATAGACGTACTTGTATATATAATCCATGTAAATATATAGATCGCGCGCCGTCTGATAACAAAATATACTGGACTCACAGAGATTGACACTGGACCGGACATACAAAGCCCAAACTGCTACTGATCTCCGCGAAACTCCAGGACGGCTGGTGTCGTGAGTATATCGTTGTCGGGAACCATAAAGTAGCCCTGACATATCAGCCCCTATGGCGGCCATCTTCGAATAATGTTGTTTTTTTGCGGCTATTCCATATGCATACTTCCAATAAATAAAGTGGGATTGTTTCCATTTTTTCCGATAACTGGTATGACGGATATTTGGTTTTCAAAAGGGCCGCTATATCAATATTATGTTGTGTGTGTCCACTATTAATTGTCGTTGAAAATGTTAGACGTGTGTAAAGTTTGGATTGCCAGGAAGCTATCAGCGAAAGCGGTACACAAACTATATAGCATGTACTTGATTGAATGTAATCGTGTAGAAATCTTAAGATGTCAAAAACATATTTGTTTATAGAAAATTGATTAGTGAATTGAAGATAAAAATGACGTTGTCTCAATAGTTAACCACGTTATTGTTGGTGGGAAAACACAAAATGAACATGACCTAAATCTTCACGACGCATGCCTGATAGACATAATTATAACAAGTTCGATTACGGTGTCACTAAAGTTACATGTGTTGGACATATATTGACTGCACACGGTCTTAGGGCAGACCAAACATTAGTCTTCAATCAAAGAGCTGGTCCCGCTGCGTAATCGTGCAGAATAGGAAACACTCCTGGAGATGATGAATTATTTCTCCAAAATTGCCCCGAATCTCGCTGAGATTACACACAATCACCTTGCGCATATTACATGCAAATAAGGTGTTTCTCATTCTCATTTTATGACTTTCCAAAGCCAGTGAAACTTTACACGACACTTCTAGTCTGGATTAGGTTGTGTTATGAAGGCAAGCCAATGGCTTATGTTTCCTAATCATTGACTCCCGCAGAAGCCAGATACGCCTTGACTGAACTTTATATTTTCCGCCTGAAACGGTTTCATCAGTATGTATACGAACATACTGTTCAAGTGTAATCGGATCCATTATGAAAAACTCCCAGATTTCAGCGTATTATACTGCAGCTGAAGTAATATGACATATCAGTGAACGTGTTTCTGTTGCTTAAACGCTATCCCGTAAGTCAGTACCAGACACATATCTCAACCGTATTAAAGGTATCAATCCACATGTACACGTAGTATTTGCGAACTTTCCTCGCAAGATTCAAATTGATTCTGCTCAAAGAAAGGGATGGTCGACGTCCCCATGAAATGGAGGCGTTTTGGAATAACAGAGATGACCTGACAATATCAGATACTCTGATCCTGAAAGGATTCATGCTCATAATTCCAACTGCACTCCAGTCCATGCTGTTTCAATCCATGCACATTGACCATCGGGGTATTCAGGAATATCTCAGACGAGCGCGAGATAATATGCTCTGGCCAAACATATCGGTAGATATCGCTAAATGGTAGAAATGTGTTAAATTGTACATAAAGACCCAAGCGCCAAATAAACTTTGATATCACATGACGTACCACGCCACCCATGGAAAACCGGTGTTATCGACATTTCACTGACAATAACAAGTACTATCTGGTAACTGTTGACTATGCAGTCGTTAGTTTTGGGTCAGCTGAACGAACTTAGGCATTTTCAGAAAAACAAAAGCTGCAGGTACAGGCCCATATTTGGGTATACTCACATAACAGAAATATAATGGTTACCAACACAGTTGTTGATGTGACGGCGGCTTCGATTCAATTGACATGCCACTTGTGAACATCTATTGTCCAAACATGTTTATGTTCGCTTTAAAATTAAAAAAGCTAATCACTGGTGATGCTGTTAGTCTCCATGAACAGAAATAAAACACACACTGAAAATCAGAAGTTCAAGTCCGCAAAAGCAATGTCTGATCCTACATTGTACAGACTGCAGATGGTGCAACCTATTGTCGTAAAATACGCTTTCTCGTGAAACAAGTGAGAATACCATTATTTGCGTTTGCAATGCAATATACAAGACATTCATGTAAGGTTTATTAGACAACATGTATGATTTGCCATATTCATTACCTCTTGTCATAAGCAAAACACACGTGCCGATCAATATATAATTTGAAGGAACATAAAAATTCAACAACAATGCTACAATGCGCAATACATATAACTCTTTAAAGTAGGGATATATGACATATATTTTTTTCAACGGCCATTTTGAAGATAATGATGGCTGGTATCACAGTATTAGTAAACAATAATATCTGCGTTCAATATTAGATGGCCAAATTTAAAATGGCGGTTATTTTGAAAACCAACATTGCCACAATCTCAACATATGGGCCGCGTCATGCGAAAACCGGGCTTAATGACAAAACAATCATGTTTCACTTTTTTGCATATTCTGAATACCGCATCTTTTAAAAGTCATATACCACAAAAACTATCACTGTATCTCAATTATTTTTCATGTTACATGTATTTTTGTAACACGTGGTAGAATCGCAAACGACCTTTTAGCTCAATGACTTCGCAATTACGACGTTAACACTAACGGGCGACTTCAACGTCAATAAGAACGTTTAAGCGTAATGGAGTAGTAAACGAATAGGCCTGCCATGTAGGTTGATTTTAAGTAGTGTATGTATAATTTTATACTATTAGTGAATAATTGACAAACGACACGTAACCTTGGGCAAAGTCAACATTATCTTGTGTGTACTTTTTGCACAACTACGAACGCCAAAAATATATGAGCCGCGCAGTGCGAAACCCGCGCTTAATGACAACATTTTCAGTTTTTACTTTTTCGCGTATTCTGAATTGTACATCTTTTAAAAGCCATATTCCGCCAAAATGATCAATGTATCCCAATTATGTTTCATTTTAAAAGTAGTTTTATGACGCGTGGTAAAAACTTATATGACGTTTTAGATCAATGACGTCGAAATTACGACGTTTTTATCAACGGCGTATACATGGGGTGTTTGGTCCGGACAAGTCCTATATATTTGTCATCTTTGATCGCATGTCAACCAAATTTGGATATCTCGTAGCCTGGCCAAGTGTCTCCCATTAGGCCAAGACAAAAGTATGAAAATAATGTTTATGGCTCGTGTTGCAGTTGCTAATGTAACGTTATGTTTTGGATTGCGGCCCAAGTAACGTAATTTCGTATGAATAAGTTTCAAATAAGGCATAGTGAGGCGTTTCCCTGTTGTTTGCTGCTGTCTGAAATAATTTTGGGGAATAATAGCGACATCATTTAACATTTCGTATGCGACGACATATTTTAAAGTAGACAGTAGGCCGCTTATAACATTAACTTTGTGATAAAACACGATACCGGGCAGATTTGGTAGCGGGATACCTTATAATTGTCGCCGTGTCTTTCTTGAGGCACCGCCTGGTCTACATTAGTATGCAGTCAAGTGATAAACTGATGATTTGATACTACACAAGCACTTTCGACTACAAAAGCAATTTTATGACAATCACATTTCCAATTAATATGTTGATGCATTTATTTTAAATTCAATACAAACCCCGGATATTTATGTCATTATATAGCTGCGTGTCTACCTCCATTTATGATAAAATGAGTGGCATTAAATGGCATATCATTCGCTAAGTACTGGATATAATTGTTCAAAAGTCTCAATTTAACAAGATAATAGATGATAATATCGTTGGCATACACTAGTTTGTTCATATTTAAGATTATTTAGGAATCAAAGTGCAGTGTAAGCGAATACTGATATGTAGCCAGTTAAATGATGAGTTCACCATTTTGAATTCATAAGGACAACCGACGAAAAAGAGTAAAAATGTCAAAGAACGACAGTTATGCGACAATGTACAGCGCCTGAAGTATTTCTAAGTCATTGATGCTGCGAGGAACTCGTGCAAGTATCCTTGCTATAATATTTTGTCACGATACCATGGCCATAACGTTAAACATGTATTCACGTCCAATGAGGTCACAAGTACGTGACGTCAAGTCATGACGTCATAATATGTGTACCGAGGTACAAGGTATCGCATCTCATATTAGTGAAAGTTTCAGTAAGTTATCATGTTCCGTTTTCTGTTCACACTTAATGTTAACTAACACCAGTAAACGTAAATGGGAGGGCAAACTGTGAACTTTTAAGGCGACGCTAGACAATTTGAAACGTCGTTTTTCCGACGTCGTTTACCGCTTTTCATGACGTTGTCATTAAGCCCGGTTTTCGTATGGCGCGGCCCATATATAGAAACAAAAGTAGACCCTGGTCACTCATGTGTTAATAATTGTTGTAAATATTCCCAGGTGTCACTCCACCGTCGATGAACATATAGTGTGTATGTGCTGCCCGTGCACGCCATGCATGATCTAGTCTAGAAACAAAATTGCTACCCCGCTCCATACCAGTCGCGAGGGCAATTTAACCCCATCTCTTTACTGTAACAAATGAGAGAGTGATGTTTTGTTTTTCCAATCCGTTATCCGGCGTGATTGATATGTTAGCGATATAAAAGCTGTATCAATAAATTATTCATAAAGAACATACACATGCAGAAATTGGTTAGTTAACCTTGTCAATGTGTTTATCTGACATTTATATGATCCGCGCCGTGCGAAAACCGAGCTTAATGACAACATTTTCAGTTTTTACTTTTTCGCGTATTCTGAATTGTACATCTTTTAAAAGCCATATGCCGCCAAAATTATCAATGTATCCCAATTATGTTTCATTTAAGAAGTAGTTTTATGACGCGTGGTAACAACTTATATGACGTTTTAGATCAATGACGTCGAAATTACGACGTTTTTATCAACGGCGTATACAAGGGGCGTTGATCCGGACACGTCCTATAGATTTGTCATCTTTTATCGCATGTCAACCAAATTTGGATATCCCGTAGCGTGGCCGAGTGTCTCCCATTAGGCCAAGACAATGTATGAAAATAATGTGTATTGCTCGTGTTGCAGTTGCTAATGTAACGTCATGTTTTGGATTGCGGCCCAAGTAACGTAATTTCGTATGAATAATTTTCAAATAAGGCAGAGTGAGGCGTTTCCCTGTTGTTTGCTGCTGTCTGAAATAACTTTGGGGAATAATAGCGACATCATTTAACATTTCGTATGCGACGACATATTTTAAAGTAGGCAGTAGGCCGCTTATAACATTAACTAAGTGACAAAAACACTATAGTGGGAATATTTGGTAGCGTGATATATTATAATTGTCGCCGTGTGTCTTTCTTCAGGATCGCATTACCATCGCGTGATGTACATTATTATGCAGTCAATTGATATGTTAATGCATTTATTTTAAATGCACCCTGTTCGAAAGTCTCAATTTACTAAGATAATATATGGTAATATCGTTGGCATACACTAGGTTGTTCATATTTAAAATTATTTAGGAATAAAAATGCTGTGTAAGCGAATACATCGCTGATATGTAGCCAGTTAAATTATGCGTTCACCATTTTGAATTCATAAGGACAACCGACGAAAGAGAGTAAAAATGTCAAAGAACTACAGTTAGGCGACAATGTACAGTGCCTGAAGCATTTCTAAGTCATTGATGCTGCGAGGAACTCGTGCAAGTATCCTTGCTATAATATTTTGTCACGACACCATGGCCATAACGTCAAACATGTATTCACGTTCAATGACGTCACAATTACGTGACGTCAAGTCATGACGTCATAATAAGTGTACCGAGGTACAAGGTATCGCGTCTCACATTAGTGAAAGTTTCAGTAAGTTATCATTTTCCGCTTTCTGTTCACACTTAATGTTAACTGACACCAGTAAATGTCAATGGGAGGGCAAACTGTCAACTTTTACGGCGACGCTAGACAATTTGAAACGTCGTTTTTCCGACGTCGTTTATCGCTTTTCATGACGTTGTCATTAAGCCCGGTTTTCGTATGGCGCGGCCCATATATTGAAATCATTCTGCCAATATGTGTTATCCAGTTTAATGTGTTTTTGGGTGAAAAAGAAACACCAACATAATGACTTTTGCGTGACGTATACATTTCAATGGAGGTCATTTTGAATTTCAAATGGCGCATAAAAATGGAACTGACTCCAGTTTTGATTTGTGTCGTCTATGGATGATGATATGTCTCCAAGTAAAAAGACACGTGCCGATAAAAATATTGTAAAGAAAGAACATAACTAAAGCCACAACACACTTATATTTGGCGGTCATTTTGAAGATAAAGATTGCTGGTACAACAGCAATTCTTAGCAATAATTCCAGCAGTCTGTGTTCGTGGTAAATTGATTATAACCAGCAGGAACATACAAAATATCACCATGGTGCTCAAAACGTGCAATACATACTGGATATCCACGTTTGAAGTGGCGGCAATTTTGAAGACCAAAATGGCTGCCATTTAAAAATATGTTAAACTCATTCTGTCATTATTACTTGTTCATAATAATGTGTTTCACTGCAAATACACCACACATACTGACTTTGACGTGAAACTATAACTGTCAATGGTGACCGTTTTGAATTTCAATATGGCGGTCATACGGCTCATAGAAAAAAATGGAACCAATCCCAGTTGTGTTGTATATGGTCTATAGCTGAAAACAAACCTGGGTTCAAACAATGTAGCAAAGTTTTCACAAGACCTCAAATAACGACATCGCAGTATACACTATATTTAGCACACGATGCAATGTAATTAAATAACCGCATAACCGCGGTATTTGTCACTCTAAGTAGATTCCCCACTGTATGATACTATAATGCGGAATGTCATTATATTCACTAAATCGTGATTGCAGTCGGAGCGGTGTGTCCAGATTCATACCGAACCCTGAAAACCACATGCTACAGACTGTCTGCCGATAGCAAGAACTGGACGGACGCCAAGAAGCTTTGTCAATCCAAAGGAGGCCATCTGCTGAAGTTTGATAATCAAACATTTGATCCAATAGTGACCTATCTGTTATCACAAAGTGAGTACATACACGTACATGTATAGTAAAAGATTATTGCTGGTCCATGAAACTCTGCATTGGTAATAAAGAATAGCAATCTAGTGACATTCGGTATCAAGTTTTATCAAACAAAGTCAGAAATCGCTCCCCTGGCTTAGGCTGGCATTCTATATATCGGGTAACGTCTTATTTTTGCCGATGTTCAAATATAAAACATATTTTGATGAAAAGAAGACTTGATTATTTTGCGTCATTAAACTGGTGTCATTCGGTAACGTCATGTGACGACGTTCGACCAACATAGCGTCAGTTTTCAATTTGTTGTAAGCCATATATTCGTATCAGGTCAATACATAATACAATATTATGTTATCAGTCAATACGTATTGGGCCAATATAAAGCTAGTTACCTGATGCATGCACCTTAAGCTCATTGTCAGCATTAGTAAGGCTATTTGATGTTATTTGCTCTTTGGCAAACTCAGTCGCAAATCAAATATTGATATTCTTTTGTAACAGACACAATGATAACGCTTAATAGTTATGTTCCATCACAAACATGGTGAAACATAACACTATATACAACAACAAAAATAAACAATATTAGCATAGATAGCTCGTGTATTTGTTCAGTGTGGTCACATCAACATTGAACGCAGGACGCTATCTGTTTGACGTCTCCGTTCACGATAGCACGGGCTGGAAACGGCTCGACGTGACCGATGACATCTAAGCAAGAAAAACATCAAAACTGCAAATATAACTTGTTATCAGATCTCGCAGTCTCAACTGCATTGTGGCAATTTAATGAAAACCTTCACTATTTGTAATTAATGTTATTTGACATAATTTTTATTTTGAACAAAAATTTGATATATAAAATTACTTAGTTAGTGGACTTAACTAAAACTAATAAAAGTATGCACATTTTTGAAAATATGCAAATACTGTATCTATTTATATTTCACATTAAATATATGAAAAACAACTGAAAGTTTAAAATAAACGTGTACACACCCTATGTCGTAATGGAAAGTATCGACAATTCTGGAAATAGGGTGGGTGGGTTTACCCTTTACAAAGACGACCACAATCTTTGAACAGGAAAGCTCGAATGCCAGCGAACCGACAAAATATCAGAAACCCGCACATTTTCACGTATTATCACGAGGAACCACACATGCACGCAAACTGAACGCAATATCAAATTGCACTGACCTCTCCAACTAGAAAATGTGGTATGTCGACGAACTGAGGGTCCATAATTTAGAAACTCTTACAAAATGCCTTTAACAAATTAAACAGACAGAGGGACGGAGGATAGTGGTGAGGATAATTTTAAAATACACAAATCATCAAATTTATTTTTAAAACGTGTCAGTACGAAAATATCTGCTGGAAACGCGCATGCCTGTTTCCATTCAACATTGGGAATCGTGTCTTTTCCAACATATATATTGAAAACCCACACGCATGTTTCCATTCCACTTCGGGAACAGTGTCCCTTCCAACATATATACTGAAAACCCACACGCATGGTTCCATTCCACTTTAGGAACCGTGTCCCTTCCAACATATATACTGAAAATCCACACGCATGTTTCCATTCCACTTTGGGAACCGTGTCCCATCCAATATATCCACTGGACATCCACCTGTCTGTTTCCATTCAACACTTCCACTAGAAACCCACATGCATGTTTACATTCTACTTCTGTCAAGGTCATTACCAAGTGTCAGTGAATACCTTGCTATAATAAGCTGCTCCCTATATTTGGCTACCACTCCAAACATGCTCAGTACACGTAGAATAACTCCACGATGACATGCCATATACAACACTTCACGGAGAAGACGCACAATGTAGGCCCAGATTACAATGTGCTACGTGACTCCGACTGATCTCAAAGGTAAAGGATCACCATTATACACTAAAAACCACCCACGTCGCCGCACTGAAACGCTGCAATGAAAATAGGCGTAAATGCCCAGGTTACCATCCCGATTTCATTGTAATTTACCGAGCGAGCATGAAATAACACTACGAACTTTTACGTCATTTTAGCTTGCCCCGTCGGACACAATATCTAGAACAGCGCCGATCTACGTCAAATATATAGTAGCTATACACTGACCTTAAATATACAAATACCTTTATCTCCTGGGGAAACATAGCAAGCTTACCAATAGAGTCGAACGATAATTGTCCACTAGCATGGATAAAGGGTTTATCCTACTTGCTAACCAATACTGTATTACCCGACGATCAGTATCTGCGTTTTGAGCGTAAGGCAAATATGTCTGCAACCCGATATTGCACCGCTAATAACATGTACATGTGATTAACTCCGCATGTGACACGAACGAGAGTTTCTACAAATGCATGATAATGGTATCCGACATCCGAAATGTTACGACGGAACACCGCAAAAACGGGCATCCTGAATACGAATATAACACACTACTATTCAATACAGTATAATACACCACAAACACGATGATACATGAATCAATAATCTACAAGAAATCCCATGTGACGCGACAACTTCAGAGAACCGTGTCCCCTCAAATAAATTCACTGGAAACCCACATGCATGTTTCCATTCAACTTTGGGAACTGTGTCCTTTCCTAACATATATACTGGAAACCCACGTGCATGTTTCCATTCAACTTTGAGAACCGTCTCCTTTCCAACATATCGACTGGAAACCCATATGTATGTTTCCATTAAACAAATATACTGAAAACCCATTCCACTGGAACTCACATGCATGTTTCCATTCAACTTTTGGAACCGTGTCCAATACTAGTATATCTACTGGAAACCCACCTGCATGTTTCCATTAAACACACATACTGCAAACTCATATGCATGTTTCCATTCAACACGTCCACTGGAAACCCACACCCATGTTTCCATTCAACTTCGGGAACCGTGTCCCTTCTAAAATCCACTGGAAACACGCATGCATGTTTCCATCTCACCGTGTCACTTCTGAAAAGAACACTGGAAGCCGACATGCATGTTTCCATTCTACTCATTTACCGGAATCCCCCTTGCATGTTTCCATTCAACACGTCTACTAGAGAACCAACATATATGTTTCAATTTAACAAATCAACTGGAAACCCGCATTCCATTCATCTAAGGACATCTTAATCATGATCTTTCGAATGTATATATAAATAAACATGCAACGTTACTAGCAAAACAAAGGTAACTAAAACATAAATAAGTTAAGAAACTACGTGTACTTAACAACCAAACGAAAATTACCTGACTTTCGGTATATCTCGTCGTCATTAGAAGGTACACATTGCATACCGATTCAGTACATTTACACAAATATCACCGAAATTTCAAGTGCACGTTGAAAGTCAAGAACCATCTTGAATGAGTACTATAGGTTACTTCCCTTTGACCTTATGCACATTTGTATAACATATAGTTTTAAAGTTGTTGTGTTTAAGATGCTACCTCCAACTTGTTCTTGGTCATAAACATGCGTTTTTCAGTTAATTATCTGATTTGCATATTCATTCGAGGAAATTCCATGCTCAGTTTAACTTGGCAATATCTACAAAAAAAAATATAATGACGCAATTCTTTCTCCGATCAATCGAAAAAAAAACGGAGCAGTTTTAATTCCTTGTGTTACCACTGACTACCGCTTCGCTGCAGATAAGACAACATATAAACTTGTTTGAAAATGCTTCAATAGCTGTATTACAATATATGGTCAGCATTGCACACGTTTATAAAATCGTCATTGTCACTAATTGTAGCCGATTGTCTTCTTTACCATCCAATATGTGTAATACGGATCACAGAATACTAGTATAGAGCACAATAATCGAATAATCTGGTAATGACTATCGAATAGGTCTTCGTGTGTGAAATATCGCTCCCGTGAAATGCACTGCTGGAGAGAATAGCGCTTTATCCGAAACCGTGCACGGACCACCAGTATTGGATTTTGCACCGGTTATATCTGGGTGATTTACACTGTTTATGCAGACTTGGATGCTAGCCTGAATACCGAGTAGGTCATATCTACTGATGCCTGAAATATTTCAGATTAATTCGTCAGATTTCTCAGGAGCTAGACTGACTATTAGAACATTAGTCCACTTACGCAAAAGTGTAAGCAAACTGTTGGCACGGAGTTCTTATATTGACAGGCGGGAATTAGAAGAAACTTATGCACTATAGTATGTATATAAACTATCACAAACTTATTCTAGCTGTCGGACATTCAAACATTCTTGTGAACACTTTGGGTCACAAGCCTGCACTGGGAACTGGTAAGTACATATGTTTATTATTTACTTTCAAATGCTGCCAATTACGTCTGAATCCTGCCAAGACCGGCAATTCACCGCATTATTATCGTATCCACCATAATACTACCCTATTTCATTTACCTGAGTTATTTGGACCCATTTCAACCAGATGCTTGGTCAATCAAAGCCGTATGGCATGTATCCGCTGGTGTAGATTATCTCCCTTGATCAAACCGAACTGAATCATTAATAATTCGTGTCTTCGTGTAAATGATAACGATTACAGGTTTTGCATGTGGGAGCATTCCGTGAGTATTGTAATGGCATAGTATTCTCATGTGTTTTGTGCATGTCACTCCGACTAATTGCAGTAGCAATTTATTCTATTGTAAACGAAGGGCGAACACTATTGAAATGTTTACTAAAATGTTGCTATGCATTTTATATTACTATTCAGTCCAATATCAACCATGCGCCCTGTACTATACATGAGAATATTGCCAATTTTAACTTGTAACAAATTTAACGTGAATTTTCTGGACGACTTTCATTTACTCTATGTAAAATAAAAACTCCAAACAGATCAGACAGTTCTGCTCTAAATGCACTGATTTATACGTCAGTAAGCTGTAGTAAGGACATGATGTGAAGTATAATTTATTTCAATGACTGATGCTTTAGGTCAGCCTGTGAAATCATACAGTATGATAAGAGTCTTCAGTGTTTATCATTAGTAATGTAATACTGTGAGTCTGCACAGGAAAATACTTGGCATAGTTACCCTTTATTAAATTAGCGCAGTTGGCCACCGGCAGTCTGATGAGGGTAAGGCCAGTCGCAATTAACGGACCGAGGTCTATAAATACATTAACACACGATGTACGCGCATGGTCATAACAAAATAAGTAAACCTAATTAGAAATGCGATAAATGAATGTTATCGGTAACGTAGTTGCTGACATATAGTCTACTAAGTGTGAGCACATCAGTGGGAAATATGAATTACAGCAAAAATAGAGTCACTAACGCTAGTTATTTCTTTCTCAGATCAGTCACAGGGGCACATATATTCCGGAATTAAATACAAATCTTCAGTTAAATGTTGTTTTCCTAACTCAATACCCCACTTTCCATCCTCATCTGAGACATAGTGCCTTTACAATCTTCCAACATGTATTTTCCCACTCGTTATTTGTATTTATGTAGTAATTTATAATAGCTAATTTGGTGACCATCGCTCGGAACTTATTACTGATGCAACTCTCACGCATCTCTCTCATCTCTCCGACCATGTTGATATGTAGTACAGCCTTGAATTGTAGAACGATGACTTAATGTGCTTGATACAATGGACGATAAATAAAATTACATGGATTTAAAAATTGGAAGCTTTATTGTTAAGGGCATGGGGTAAAAACACTTTTTCAATGGAAACAAGATAACAAATACAGTATATGTTTTATTCAAGAGGCACATTTTACTTCGGATAACAGAGAGCAATGGCTAGAAGAATGGGGAGGTGATGTTTTTTTTAGTTTAGATTCCAGTAATAAAGAAGGTATATGCATACTAATAAAACGAGGTCTCGACTATGATGTTAAACAGTATGCAAACGTTAGGACTGATCGATTGTAAGTACTTACAATAAGTATAGCTCACAAAGAGTATACATTAATTAATATATACAGAGTAAACGAAAACACTCTTCAATTCTACCAAGAGTTAGACACACATATTGAATCAGTAGAACTTGACACATTAATAATAGGGGGTGACTTTAATACAGTTTTAGATCCTGATTTAGATAAGAAAAATGGTAGAACAGATACAAATAAACGAACAAAGGAAAAATACTGTCAATTATGAATAAATATAATTTATATGATATATAGAGAATGTGAAACCCTAATGCACGGACAATTACATGGCATTGGAATACTAAGCATCCAATATTCTGTCGCCTAGATTATTTTCTAATATCTGAAAATGTAATCAATCGTGCAACGAAAAGAAACATTACTACAGGTTTAAAGTCGGATCATTCAAATGGTTTATTTTTGTTTACAAACACAATGCGACGAAAGAGGTCCAAGTTATTTTCAATTAAACAATAGTCTACTTTTACAACAAGAATACCAAGAAATAATTACACAACATAGCTACAATTGTTGAAATTAATCAAAAATATGATTGCGAAATGGAAGATAATAAAAGGAACAGTTAGAAATGAAACTATAAAATATGCATCCAATGAAAAAAAAAAAGAGATGAACTTAGAAAAAAGGTTAATATGGGAAAAAGGTCAATTAGAATCAGACTATGCAAATACAATGTCAGAAAATACTTGAACGGAACTAAGTACTAAAACAGTGGCATTACATAACTTACATGAAAAGAAAGTTAAAGGAAGTATGCTAATATCCAAAGCGGAATGGATAGAGAGTGGATACAAAATACAATTGTTTTTGCAAACCTTGAAAAAACAAGAGCGGACATTAAAACGACAATCAGATTAAATGTGAATGGTCATAGCATTACGAAAAATGAAGATATATTACGCAATGAAAAGGAATATTATAAAAGAAAGTACAATAAGAAAGGTGTTCAAAATTATAACAATAGGTTCTTCTCAAATAAAAACACCGAATCCATATTATCAGAACAAAATAAATTACAATGTCAAGGAGACCTGTCCGAATATGAATGTAGTATTGCTTTAAATGAAAAGGAATATTATAAAAGAAAGTACAATAAGAAAGGTGTTCAAAATTATAACAATAGGTTCTTCTCAAATAAAAACACCGAATCCATATTATCAGAACAAAATAAATTACAATGTCAAGGAGACCTGTCCGAATATGAATGTAGTATTGCTTTAAAGAAAATGAAAAACAATAAGAGTCCAGGTTCGGACGGTCTAACTGTTGAGTTCTATAACATATTTTGGAATTACATAAAACGATACTATATATAGTTCAATTAAGCGCGCATGCGCGGATGTAAAGTAAGCAGTGTGAATTTGTGATAGAATATTCAGAATTATGGAAATTATATAAGATATAAAGTGACATTTTTTCGATAGGAATGTGTATCAATGTGAACGGAACAGACTCGTATACTCGGATCCGGTGAAAGCTTTCTATTCGACATTTGTGTCTTGAATCTTTTGTCTATTATACATTGAATTATTTATAACACCGCTCATAGCTGGCTTTTCCCCACTAACATACCCTCGGGTCACAGTACTTAGTCATCTTGTGAATAGATTAAAACGGTACTATTATATGACAAACTCATTGTCAAAAATTCGTCGCGGTCTGCTAGTCACATAATAACTTGTATACATGTGCCCTTGGCTATCGACGCATGAGGGGGAATAACTCCGTATAACATTGAATTAGACACTCCATAATGGGCGACGTGGCATCAATACTGCAGTTCTAGTGACATACAGCCTAATAATATCCACGGATAAATCATTGACTTCCATCACGGATGTAGATGCAGCCGACAGAAAACGCAAGGGGAGCACTACCGAATCGGACACAAGCATCAATATAAGTAATAAAAGTACAGAAAGTAATGGAAGGAAAACGAAAGAACTGAAAGGGAAGAAGAAAACGAAAGTAGCGACCGACACTGACAATGACCAATAGGCTGCAAAATCTGACCCAATATAATCCATTCATACACAGTTGAAAGAGATGAACACCAAACTGGACAATATGATATCAAAAGCAGAAATACAGGACATATTTAAAACCATGTTTGAAAAAAAGAAAGATGAAATAGCCTCAAAATTAAAAGAAGAAGTGTATAAATCAGTTACACATAGACTAGACATCGTCGAAGGCAAGCTACATATTGCAGAAGTAGCAAAAGTTGCACTAAGACGTGAAATGAAGTCCTTACAAAACGCAACATACGGAAAGGAGGAAACCATTCAGCGTCCACAATATAAACTGGAGCTGACGCAACAAGTAGTATAGAGGGAGTCAAAATGATAACAGCAACAATTATGCTGTTATTGAGAGGTATTGTAACTTCCAACACCAACAAAAAGTTGGTGGTGGTATTTGAATGAGAGAGTGGTCTTGTAGTCCCAATTATATTGGAGATTGGGATATTAAAATCCGTCCCCGATTTGCAAAGGTTTCAACTACCATGTTTCAACTACCCCACCTATCGGAGCTCCAAATACTAGTGTAAAATCCGTCCCAAAAGTATGGAGGTTTTCGGCTACCTTGTTTCAGCTACCCAACGAAATAGCCGAAATCGCACTAGCCTCGACGAAATATGCGCCTTCTATAGGTGTTTTGGAGAAAATATTTTCTCCCAAGTGTGAGTTAAAATGATACCACCAACCTACACACCACTCCTACGCTCCATCTACAGTCCCACACCCCTCGAATTTGTGTATAAACTGAATAGACAAAAGGTGCGGACCACCTATAGAATACAGAGCCAAGTTAGACAAATGTGTACTTCTAAAACGGGTCGTCCTTGTCAGAGTTGTCTCTCTTATGCAATACATTTCCACCAACAAAGGTTTGGTTTATATACGAGAAATAAACACAGTTAAATGTCGGGACGCCGGCAATAATATCTCAGCGCTGAGACAGGTTTCGCCACATGTATTTCACTCTGGCTGCTCTACGCATTCTAGCGGATGGAGATAACGAGGAGGAGGGGTCTGCGGTAACAGTCCAATGATGGGGTGGAGGAGATGTGAGTGTGACACATCCCACTAAGCCTAAAAAAGAGAAGAGAAGAGATTTAAAGCGAAGGCTTAGTGGGATGGGCCCAGAAGGGTTTTGCTGGCGCGGGTTCGAGGCTCGGTGGGACCTAAAACTTTTTTTTTTTAAATTGTTTATTATTATTAATAAATTGTTTACTACACAAAAATAATTAATTTTATAATTTTAAGAAAAGTTTTTAAATTATTGTTTAAAAATTATTTACTAAAATATCACAATTTCCAGGATGGTGGTGCTGTAACATTTCCTCCGACATTATCTCCAAGTTTTACCCTCAATTTATCCCAATCAGTACTCTCAATCTTGGGCATGGTGGCGCGCACTTTGATTCTAATATCATTTTTTAATTCTTCATATCTCCTCATTTCTTCCACAACGGATTCAAACTCTAAATTTGATATTTCATTATCGGCCAACGCTTTGGACACTATAATGTCGATGCTATTTTTCTTAGACCTGGCGAGAACGGATATTCTATCATGTTTTCTACATTTTTTCTCGAGTTTTCCACCCGCCGCCCTAATTAAGTTGCAAAGTATTCCAGATACAACTGTAATTCCACTCAAAACCCCAGCAATTGGAACTGTTGCAATTGTAGATAGCGTTGCGGCAGTCCCCGCACCACTCATTACAGATAAACTTGCCAAAACCGTACTAGATGCCTCTGCTAAATTTGCAACATCTTTCGCGAATTGGATACAGTGTTGATGGATTGGTATTGACAATTGGCAGCGGTGATTCGTTCATGATTTTCAATATATTAGTACCTTACAAATTAAGTTCAATTAACAATGAGACAATAGTGGAAGAACTCGCTGGGTTAGCGATTTTCGTAACAAAGTTAATAATGCTACATTCGGAAAGTCTAATTGTATCGTCACCAGCGAACAAAACCACCGATTAAATATCTCCAGCGAGTCTATTGACTCCAATTGCCTGTTCTTTCCCATCCAGTACGATATTTATCATGACCTCGCCCACAGGTTTACCATTAGCATTAACCGAGCAGACCGCCATTCGGAGAAGTGTACCTGGAGCTGTCATGGCGTATCCCCCACATTTATTACTCGCTTTGGCACCGAACGAATATTCATAGAGCCCCTCAACCAATGGGCCCCGCTTCTCAGCCCAAACTGTGATGACACGTTTTTGCGTTTTCATTGTTTTCAACAGTCCGGCAAGCCCCCAGATAGAGGTATGGGCCTCAGCACGAATCTTTTCAGAGGTCTCCTCAAGCGCTTTGGTCGCGGCTCTACGAACATGTTTCAGTTTATCGAAAACTTTGGTTATTTTCCCGTCTGGTTCAGTAAGTGCCGCTTCTCTGATGAGAGAGTCCTCTGAGCGCAACACCCCATAAGCCTCCGTAATGGTCACCTGGTGGTCTTCTAGGGCTTTTTAAACACCCAACCGGGCCTCTTTTTGAAATTCAGTTATTTTTCCGTCTAGTTCAGCAACCGCCACTTCTCTGTTGAGAGAGTCTTCTAAGCGAAACACCCCATAAGCCTCCGCAAGGGCCGCCTTGTGGTCTTCTCGGACTTTATCAATACCCGTTCGGACTACCTCAACCCCCAACCGGGCCTCTTCCCGAAATTCTGTTATGTTTTCGTCTAGTCCAGTAAGTGCTGCTTCTCTGTTGAGAGAGCCTTCTAAGCGAAACACCCTATAAGCCTCCATAAGGGCCGCCTGGTGGTCTTCTTTGAGTCCCTCAACAACAAACCGGGTCTGTTTTTGAAATTCTGTTATTTTTCGTCTGGTTTAGTAAGTGCTGCTTCTCTGATGAGAGAGTCCTCTGAGCGCGACACCCTATAAGCCTCCGTAAGGGCCGCCTGGTGGTCTTCTCGGGCTTTCTCAATACCCGTTCGGACTCCCTCAATCCCCAACCGGGCCTTTTTTCGAAATTTGGTTATTTTTTCACCTAGTTCAGTAAGTGCTGCTTCTCTGTTGGGAGAGTCCTCTGATCGCAACACCCTATACGCCTCCATAAGGGCCGCCTGCTCTTTCTCAATATCCGTTCGGACTCTCTCAATTTTCGCCCGGGCCTCTTCCCCAACTTGTGCAGTCGCCGTTAGCACTTTTACTCTAACATCTGCTATACTCCTGTGAATCCCCTGTGTGGCCTTCGATATAGTTTTATTGATCAGGGCCTTGGTTTTTCCGGTAGTTAAAAAGTCATTCTCGGTCGGGACGAATCCCCCTTCTGCTGGTTCCAAATTCTTTGAATCTGTCACCCAATCCCGATTGGAATTGGAAGAACTACCTGGTCAGTATATACTCATTTTCAATAATATTGATAATTCTATTACGAACATGCGTTTAATTAATTGGAAATTTCGAGAACGACCGAAATCGGGTAATAGTTATTCAACTTTCTCGCTTGAACATCGAGAATAGAGACCGTAAATTCGTGGATATGTCCCGATTCCAAAACTTTCATCTCGGGGCATGGGAAGTCTAAGGTCACCGTATCCCCAAAGAAACAGTCTCTGGCTTGCACGGTTTTCAGTAATGTGCTGGGGGATCCGTCTACCGTGTTGTACGATGTGTTCACCCGATCCAGGTGCACCCTGAGAGATTTCGTAAAGGCGAAGTCCACCGGGTTATCACCGACGTACTCACCCGGGGTAAACACTCCTTTATTTGCGGAGTATGTCTCTCTAAAACCGAGTTGAATACCCAACCCCGGGGAGACCACTACCTTATTATCAGGGCTGATGGTCATTGTTGCGAGCCCGGTAGCCTTCGATACTGTGAGGTTGATTATACCGTCAAGCTCTGAGTTGACAAAATCTTTGAGCTGCCTTATTCCCCACAGTCCGTGAGGCAGTTTTACACCGAATTGTTGTTCATCCTTCACGTAGTAAAACCCGTCATTCTTTCCCACATTCTGCCATCCAACCGTGAAGGTGATTGATCTGAGGCCCACCCGGCGTTTTCCGCAGCAGTTGTCGATTGACTTCTGAAGTTCACAACTCTCTTTTTGAACATTAGTGATAGTAGCAAACATAATACTATATTTCAATGGATACCAAGGCATTTAGCTTTAATTCAAATGCAATGTACGCGGTCGGTGGGGTATAGAGACACTAAGGATCCCCGGCTGGTGCACCCCACTATCCTTGTTAGTGGTGGAAAAGGCATTCAAACCAACTTTCCAGACATCTTTGAACAATATAGGCTGCCCAAGATTACTACCATGGAGGCCGTGAACGGGTGGAAAGCAACATCGATGAAGCTTTGGCAGAAAAGCTCAACTTCACCGTATGGTGCGCAATAGCCCCGGGTGCAGGGTTTCCTCTCAGGACCATCTGGCCGAGGAGGATCCCTTCTTGAGGGCCGTTTACAACTTTCACGCGTATTACACTATTAGGAGGATTCTCAAAGAACAGAAAATCTCTCTGCCGCAGGACGACGGCTGGAATCCCATTTCCAACGCATACGACCGTAGGGCGTTCGAAAGAATTTGTAACGAATTTAGGGCCCCAAAAGACGCGGACTGGCACCAGAAAGAGTCCTGGTACACTTTTGGTTTAGGTAACGTTTACATAACGGGTATGGGGTTTCTGAAGCACCCAAAGGATCCACCAATAAAAATAAATAATACCGAATTCGTGCCACCAGTACCATGGTCTTTCTAATCGGCCTACGTCGATTTCATTCAGCAACCTGCGTGGGTAAATAGCGCGTGGGGATCATTTATGTTAGATAAGGGTCTGGGGTTCACGGAGGCCGGGGTTATTCGTCTCAACGACTCCATTCGCACATACGTCTGGGCCATCCTCGGCGCACAGTCGCAAGTGCGCAGTTCTATAATAGGAACCGGGACGGCGTTCGATAGTCAGAAACAGTTCTTGGCAAATGTCGAGGACGCAATAAACAAACCAGTGGACCTCCCGGCGGCGATCCAGCGGTATCAAGACGTTTTGCAGTATGCCGGCACCCCAGTAGACAATGTATTTGGAATAGGTGTGTATATGGCGCCAAGCAATATGATACTACGAGACGACCGGGTTGACGGTTGCAATAATCAGATCGTAATAGCCACCGTCAAACAAAAGATCGGCCATAACGGGAACGTGAACGCGGATATCATCAAGCGCACCGCGCATGGAACTGATTTCATAAAACCGCAAGCACCCACCCGAGTACAAAGCACCTCATCAAGTTCCCCCAATTCACGAATTGGAATATGAGCGGGAACTAGTGTCACAGCAAGTTCCACCGTTGTTCCAACGGCTGCAATATGACTTGATGCACCAGCAAGTTCCTTCGGAACTACAACCCACGAGGATGAAAAATTAGGGCTCGTCGTCGCCCTCGTGGCGATCGGACTATTTGCGCTTTGGTTTTAGGAACTCTCGGGCGGAGAATAGTAGGAGACCGGCGATCGCCACGATTAAGGCCAGAGCATTCTCGGCGAGCCATCCGGCCGTTTTTGATAATATAGATAGCACGAAGGAGATGAGACCTCCGATCAACACAGGCAGCGCGACAGCCGCCTTTCCGGCTAATTTAGCCAGGAGACTGGCGAGGGCTTTTAGTTGTTTTTTCACCCACTCCTTGGCTCCACCGGATGGCGCGGGTGCTGGCGCGGGTGGTGGTGCGGGTGCCGCCGCCGCACCGCCAGTGAAAGCTAGAACTATAGTAGATATAGTCATACCGAGAGCCACGAGGATGCTTGCTATCGTGATGCCCTGCTCTCTGAACAGAGTGCGAAGACGCTCACCGAGTGTCGTGTCCTCGTGCAAAACCCTCGAGAATGTTTCGTGGATCCGACTTGTTTGGGTGCGGAGAGCCTCACGGTTAGTCGAGGCAGCCTCCAAACGAGCTGCTCTTTCATCCCGCAACGACCGCAGGCGTTCGGTGATTCGCTTGGTAGATTCTCTATCGCCACGGGCTTCCTCCAGTTTCCTTTCTTCTAGCGTTATATGTTTATCCAGTTCCGTGAGTTTGGCGATGTTATGGACCAGTTCGCCCCGGATAGTTTGCATAGCCTTATCGAGTCCCCGGAGTTCGCGAAGAGGTAACGGGGGGTCATCCATCATGCTGTGTAACTCGCTGAACGTGGTCTCCATCGTGGTAATAGCGTCGGTGGCTACACGAGGGAGCTCGCTGAGCTCGACTGTTTCTATCGCGGAGGCCGTCTTCACCAGAGTTTCGTCGGTAGACTGTATACCCACCTTAAGCTTCTCCTCAACCTTTTTCAGCTCGTCTAGCGGAATAGGCCCAGGCTCTCTCTTACCGAAATACTTAGCACTCATCTCTCTGGCTTGGGCGGTACACCTGTCTGGGTAAGCCCCGTCGTGAATGGCCAGGCACCTGAATAGACACAGCTCATGGTTGTATTTGTCTAACGAGTACATACCTTTCTTATTCCTCAACCAGTCTGGGAGAGGTCCACAAGCCGCGTGTTTGGAAGTCAGCCCGAGATCTACTCGTCGTGTTCCCTGCACTAGTTTTATATAAACCTGCTCCCACCTCACGAACGTCCATTTCGTGTTGGGCCTCTCGACTTTATCTATATCCATCCTCTTTTTCTCGTTATCTTTCGCCCATTTCTCCACTTCACCTAAGGAGTCCATCCACCTACTCCCCCCAAGATTCTTATTAAATATTATCGTCTTTGCGCGACCTCGGTGATCTTTTTCCTCAATGTGTTGTAGTTTGTAGGAGTATGAATATCTTAGGTGGAAGCTTGTTGTCAGATGAGAAGTTAATTTCTCCACTATCCTATCAGGTATTTCACTTTCTCCATCTCTTCGTCTCTAACCCCTAGAATAGCCTCGCCTTCGTCAGCTATTGCGTGTAGGAGGGTGGTTTTAAGTTTAAGCTTTGGTTTAACTAAGGCGGGGGAAGCCGGCAGGGCGGCCGTTCTCATTCCAATTATACTCTCTACTTGTAGTCGTTTTCCTATTTGAGTGGTTAACTGCTGAGACCCCAAGACGGTATTTGTGAAGGCACCGCTGGAGTATGCCCTACCTACTCGACGTGTAAACGCCTCATTCTTTATGGCGTTTATCAGCTTTGTCAACCCCCTAACTCTCAACCGCTTACCATAAGTAATCCCTAGAGATTCGGCTTCTCTTCTCAAACTTTCTATTTCTGCTCTAGTTTCTGGCGTTATCATATTTTCTGTATATACTTTTGTTATAACCTATGAAATTTATCTGTTCAATTGGACGTGACAAATTTACATCATGTTTTTTTCACGTCCAATTGAATATAAACATATACATATACATATATAATGGAGTGTGTGACTTGTTGTAAGACTTTTGCGTGTAAAGACTATCTACGAAGGCATCTATCGAGACGTAGAAAATTTCCTTGTGTCGCCCCACAATTCCAATGCCCCAGATGCCCTTGTAAATTCGTTAGTGCCCAAACTCGTTGTAGACATAAGCGACTGCGCTGCCAGGTGGCTAAAGGTGAACGTGGTAGACTAGAGTTGGTAGAATTAGTTGCTGATCTACGGAATAAATTAGCTATATTGGAGGTGTTGGAATATAATATATCCCAATCTCCAATATAATTGGGACTACAAAACAACTTTCTCATTCAAATACCACCACCAACTTTGTGTTGGTGGTGGAAGTTGCAATACCTCTCAATAACAGCATAATGGTTGCTGTTATCATTTTGACTCCCTCTATACTACTCAACAAGACAACGTGGAGCGGGCCGAATAACTCGAACAATATACGAGACGTAATTGTGTACGTCTCAACGGACCAGATCTACCAATGGAACAACCAATTGAATACGAAACCTCGGAGAAGACCGTAGAAACCGTGTTGGACATTATGAACCAGAAAATTGGTCTACATATCGCACAAAATGACATAGATATCGCTCATAGAATGGGGAAGAAGATACAACAAAGACCAAGAAGCATAATCGTGAATTTAGTGTCCAAACGGAAAAAAAGTACAACATTAAAATACAAAAAAGACAAAACTCCATGGGACAGGCATATGCATCCAAGAAGATTTGACTACATTAAAAGCTAGAGTTCTAAAAGTGACAAATGAAAGCCCAGAAGTAGAAACATCGTGGAACGTGAACGGAAATATATTTGTGAAACTTAGAGCGAACCAAAAAGTGGAAAAGGTTCTATTTAAGGACTACGAACATTGGTTAAACTAGGAAACACATGCTAGAGTGTCACAAAACGTAAAAACACAAGTAAAACATATACATAGTACATGTAGCAAATGTACCTACCACAGTATAGAACAACAGACAGTCTCATTTGAAATCATGACTCACGAAAACAATATTTAAAAATAGTACACCGTCAAATTGAACATACATACAAACGTGCAAAATTATGCTAAATTATGCTACATGTGTATATGTTGGGAGACACCTATGTGAATGTTAAATCAATATAGCAACCTGTACATTCAAATACATTATAAATAGCTGTACATCCGAGTTAGCGTGCGCATGCATCTATATACATGCGAAATAAATATAATTGTTTATTGTAACCAAGTGGCGAGCAGAGTTAGCCCCTGAACGAATTGCGCAGGTGCGCGTGCTGAACTGCCACTACGAAGGCCGCAACCGTCGTGGTATTCTCATTTGTCATCCGATAGCCAAAATATGTTTCTCTATCGTATTTGCTGGACATATTAATGATCTACAGAACAGCCTGTGACCTCCCACAAGCATGCATATATATCTGTATCGTATTTTGTAATTGACAGATGGCAACCTTCATCGCTCGTGCCGGCCAATAGTCAACGAGCGACTAATGCGAACATGCATTATGACCCGCAGCAAAATGTATTATTGAACGAATGTTGAAGAAGCATACATCGTTTTTTGCGACGAGTGTATCCTCGGATTGGCTTGCGCGGCCGCGCAAACGGATCATGGCACACACTGGTTTTTTTTAATCTATATTTAGTCCAATATCCTTATATTGAACGGTAACCGAAATGCAACTGTTTTTTTATATAATATGTGGTCAACAGACATTACATATTGCAATAGTATTGCAGCCTTCAATCTGTCAATATCCAATTTCCGTCAATTCGGTCAGTATCCGATTCTGGTAACACTGGTTAAGGTATGGCAACGCGATGCGTACGCTGCATATATATTATTGACCGTTCATAGCGTCTGTTGATATAAATGATACATTTACATGATTATTACATGCAACATCCAGACGCTTACGCTCGTGCATTATGTGGACCCCCGACATGGAAATGGTAACTTGTGGCTTGTGCGAACAACGTAGGCCCATATATATTTGCGCAGTCCGATTGAGGTATACATTGAGTGCAGTTCAATCATGCTGATGTTACATGTACTGCTATTCCTGACTAACAGTTCTGACCAGTCCATTCACTTTTTGATCCCGAAAGCAGTCCAAGACATACGTTTGCCTCATATGTATTGGGATATTATCTGTCGGCCGTACGTACGTGTGGTATGTGAATCCTCGACTTAAAAATAATATATTTTGACAGGTGGGACCGGCGTGGACCAAACTCAGTCTGGTTGGGGACTGTATTTATTTGCAATCAAACTGATGTTATTAATGTTCTCGATTTTTTTCTTACCAGTCCATTCACTATATGATCCCCAAACCACACAATAACCACACACTGACCAAATGTATCTTAGGAGATTATTGTTCAGTCGGTGGCACACATACCGTACAGTTGCCAGACATTTTCCACATGTCACGTGTTCCAATTCCTTGAAACCATACCGTTTTAAGAATTATGATTTATACCTGTACCTCATTGATAATGTGGTGCGGCATGTAAGAACGGCGCCTGTTGTATATTGCGACCAGAGGAACGCACACACACTTAAGCCGCTTAGCCATTACCTATAGCGCAAGTTTTTGATAAATAAACTATTTTATATCTTGCAATGAATATTCAGTCATACATCTCTGGCATACCGAAACCTATAATGGTTTTAACTGACATGGATCCGTTCTTACTCTGACGCATCACATACATTGTAACATAATGCATAATGTAAAAACCTGACTTCAAATGCAACGCATACCGAGGGGAGACAATACATGTATGGCATACCAGTGAAAACGGGTGTAGACCCAGATGAGCACGTGGATGTAAACCGTCTGATTCCGATCTACCTTATACAGTATCGATTAATTAATGTATCACAAATCATTTAGTTATATAATTATTATACGCATACTGATCTGGATCTACAATGTTTGAGATGCTCCTCCTACATGGCCGTGTAAATTAAAGTGTATCGCTTTGATAAGAACATGTATATACTGTAATTATGCCCATGCAATACAAATTAGCTTACATGTACGCTACGTAGACAAATGCATCTCGTTGAAAATATTTTTGATACACTATTGGATGTACATACAGACTAATCCGGTCTACATTGTTCGTCCAGCAAATATGCCTGTCCTCCTGATATGTTAATGTTTGTTTCCAAAAGAAAAGAATACACGTGGACACGTATCAAGACGATGTACTACTGTATATATTCATCACCTTAAAATACATTCTTCCTCACCATAGCATTTGATCAATGAGTCAGCACGCTGTTGAATACATATTACGCTGACTGATTAAGGATCTACACTGATCATTGATTAAGCTGACTGATTAAGGATCTACACTGTTCATTGATGATGTATCATAGTGTTTACCGAGCAAACACATATTTTCTACTCAATGACCTGCACTACAAGAGGCGGTGTGTGGAAGCAGGGCTTATCATCATGGACAGCATGAACCAGATCTGCCTGCACATTGGGCGCAGCCTAGTCGGGTTCACACTGTCCACTATTAGTAAGTAAAATATATCCGTTTTAGCAACATATTCGACTCTTATTCACAGGCAGGTAATTATAATTATTGCTGATTTGGAAATATAATAATAAACCATATACTTAAGAACTGTTCCCAAACCACGCCCCCATGCTTATTGCTAACATGTATACTGTATTTATGCACTCATGTACCTGTACATTTAATAGTCGGTTATTGTACAACTAACTGAATAGCGAACAACTATGTGACTAGAGCGGAAGTATCGTGGTCACACACCGTTGGAAACTTTATGAACACCTTTATTTCTCCATATGATCGATATGACTCATCGAATATATTGTATCATCACAGAAACGCAGTACCGCATATCAACTATATGAAGCTGTTCTCCCGCATTAACATTTCCATTACAGAAAGTCTAAAATTATACATGCATCTATTATTAATACTATTATATCTAAAATGCAGTTAATTTGAAATGAGAAAATACTATGATCAATGGAAAAACCAGTGGGGCAATGAACTATTTTTAGTGGAAATAGCTCAAATAGCACAGGCATTGGTATATTTCTTAATGTATCGGCAACATACGAAATCATAGATTATAAATAAATAATTTCTGGGCGACTTCAAATGCTTAAAATAAAAGTTTCAGACTCGGAATATACATTAATAAACATATATGGACCTAACACAGATGATATCACCTTTTTCAAAACAGTTGAGAAACTTGTATCGGATAACAACAGCGAAACACTAATAATTGGTGGCGATTTGAATAACGTTATCAATGTTGATATATATAAATAGAATGGAAGAACCGATACAAACAAAAAATGTTCCGAAAAAATAAATGATATAATAGCTAATAATGAACTATACGATATATATAGAATACAATACCCAGAGTCTAAACGATTTACCTGGCACTCAAACCACAGACCATCAATATTTTGTAGACTAGATTATTTTTTAATATCTTCGAATGTATTAAACACAGTAACCAGATGCAATATAATACCAGGTTTCTTATCAGATCATTCTGCAATTACACTCGATTTAAACCTAAGCAATGCAATAAGGAGACCGGGACACTATCAAATTAATAACACTATTTTACTGCACGATTCATATAAAACAAATGTAACGAAGGCCATTCAAGACGGAGTTCAAGATAATAGAGGATACAATCCAAACACTATGTGGGAATTAATAAAATGATCCATAAGAAATGAATCAATAAGATATTCAAGTAAACTAAAAGAACAACGTAGCAACGAAAATAAAATAACAATGGAAATTAAAAATCGAGGAAAGAAGATAGTACAAAACCCAATGAACCAAGATTCTGTAGATCAGTTAAAAATCGAAAAAAGAAACTTGATGAAATAAATGAAGAACAACGAGAGGAATTGTACTTAGATCAAAAGCAGAATGGGTTGAAGGGGCCACAAAAAAACACAAAATACTTCTCCACTTTAGAAAAAAAGCGATCCAAAGAACGTACAATGCAACAATTAATGATCGACAACAATATTGATATGGATCAAAATAATATCCATAAATACGAACAAATATATGGTAAAGATATTAATCTAGATCATGATGGTAACTCTTTTTTTCAAATCGCAAATAACCTACTAAATAATAATGACAAAGAATCATGCGAATGTATTATTACCGAATATGAATGTAAAACAGCGTTAAAAGATGTGAAAAACAAGAAAAGCCCGGGCTCAGACGGGCTTACTGCATAATTTACAAATTATACTGGAATAACATAAACTAATAATATATTGAATATATTAACTACTCGTACGCACATGGCTCACTATCAGAACTACTAACTCAATGAATTATAACACTTACACCAAAGAAAGACAAAGATACACTATCCATTAACAACTGGAGACCCATTTCACTTTTAAATGTAGATTATAAGATAGCAACTAAAGTACTAGCAAATAGAATGAAGAAAGTATTATATTCTTTAACAAATCCAAATCAAACTGGTTTTTTAAAAGGTGGATATATCGGAGAAAACGTAAGCATTCTATTAGAAATAACTGATGATGCTAACGATAGTACAACACCAGGTCTTATATTTTTCGCGGATTTTCAAAAAGCTTTTGATAGCATTGATCATAAATGTATAATTAAATGTCTGAAGTACTTCAATTTCGGAGATTATTTTATATTTTATTTGTGTATCTCTTCTATATAAAGACGCAACAAGTTGCATTTCAAATAACAGCAATTTTTCAGATTTCTTCAAAATTGAAGGTGGTGTAAGACAAGGCTGTCCTTTTTCATCAGATATTTTTATTTTATGTATAAAAATAATATCTCGAAAGAAGACGAAATCTTGGTGGCAGCCATATACAACAAACACTTTTTGCAGATGACGCCAGCTTTATACTTAACGGTTCCTAAAAATCAGTAAATGAATTAGTAAAAATCTTAGATTATTTTGCAGTTATATCCGGCCTAAAACTAAATAAATCAAAATGAACAATGCTAAAAATAGGATCTATTAAAAATAATGCAAATGCGTGGTGCAACAGTAAACACTACAGATGGACATCAAATCAAGCCTCCACTTTAGGAATAACTATTATAAACACGAAATCAGAACCGCATGGGCTAAATTTAGATAAAAAAATAGAATCGTTCCAACATGTGTTAAACAACTGGAAAAAATGGAACATTACACTAATCGGGAAAATAGCAGTTCTTAAAACTTTCGCTTTCCGAAAGCTTGTATATCCTTTAACAGTCCTCACACAACCACCAGACAAAACAATATCCGAAATAAATAACATAATGTTCGATTTTTTTATGGGATGGAAAACCAGACAAAGTATCAAGAAAAACTATTATTCAACACCACAAGGATTACGGTTTAAACATGATTGATATACACTCATTTGTTCATTCACTAAAAGCCTCCTGGATAAAGCGTATTCAAGAATGACACAGCAATTGGAGCAAAGCCCATAAGGCCGAACTAAATGAATACGGCGGAGAATTACTCTTTAAATGAAACATTAATCAGTACCATGCAAAACATATGTGTAGAAATACTTTTTTAAATGAAATAATTATTTCATGGAGTAAAATCAACTTTAAAATGTTATCTGAAGATTCGCATCAATCAAATGAAATTATATGGAATAATTCAAATATAAAGAATTCAAGCGGAAATACCATATTGTATAATGATTAGTTTAGCAAATGAATAATGTACATTAAAAATATATATGATTACAGAAAAAAAGACTTTTACACATTTCAAGAAATAAAACAATTGTTCAATACCGGTGATTTCCTAAAATATTATTCGCTACTAGGAAGCATTAAACATGATTGGAAAACTAAAATTAAGTCAGAAACAATAGATTGCAATACACCGAACTTCCGTTTTCAAATAATAACATCAAAGGAGAAAATAAGTAAAGTATTATACAAAAAGCTAATATAACAATATAAAACAACAACTAATAAACCTCTCGTTAAATGGAAAAATGAGCTTAACAATCAAAATATACAATGGAAACAGATATTCACCATACCTTTTAAATATGCCATAAGCACAAAACTTAGAGCATGTCAGCAAAAATATTTAATGCGAATTATTCCAAACAACGCATTTCTATTTAAATGTAAAATGAAACCATCAAATTTGTGTGAATTTTGCAATATGTCTATTGATTCAAACAAGCATATGTTCTGGCAATACATACACATACAAGCTTTCAGGTCAGATTTAAACGAATTGCTAAACCGAACAATACAGTATAATACTTTATAAACATATTTAATTCTATATTATTCAGAACACATGTAGGAAGAAAATACCAATTATTGGTTCATTATTCTTTCTGCAAAATAATTTATTTTAAAATGTAAATGTAACACACCTGTAACACTAATCCAATCTTTTAAATTATATATCAAAAACGCAATCAAAATAGAAGAACCAATTGCCTTTATGAAGAATAAAATTAATATATTCAACCAGAAATGGAATGATTTTATATTAACTATATAATACTATCAGTACATTATTACATAGTCATTAACATACATTTTTTAAGAACCATAGACTTAAGTTGCAATGGTGCAATTACCCTGATAGTCAGGAACTTTTAGAAATATTTAATCGTACAACTCGGACCTACTTGAATAATATACTGGCGTTGTAATTAACATCGTTATGTTCTACCTACAACTATGATTCAAACAAAATACATCACTCCATTCATCTGTCTCCATTATCTCCATGTATCTGCTATGATTTTCTTGCATTGAATCACATTCCCAACACACCATTGATGCATGAACTATATTGTCATGAAACCGGTGTAGATTTTGATATCATTTAGTTTAGTCTTGTGATATGATACTTTGTTCGGACATATCACCTCAAAATAGCAAATTATATTTCTAGTATTTTCTTTTGCACAATTAAATCAGTAGGTGAAATTTTACAAAGGATCTACTTTACGTTTATCATTCAAGTGCACTCTTATTTGTGTTGATATTATGTGACAATACAAAGCATGTTCTTTAATATATGTCCGACAACATATCCATTTATGCTTGACATTTGTTCATGTATATCGTGTATATTTCCTGTTATTTGTGATATGATACATGTATACATGAACAAATATGGAAATGGAAAAACAAATCCTTTCAAATACTCTTTATCACACGGAACTCTAAGCGAATTGCAAAAACAAGGATTAATAACGTTAATTCCGAAGAAAGGCAGTGCTTTATCAATATTAACAAACTGGAGACCAATATCATTACTTATCGTACATTATAATATAGCATCTAAGGCTATCGCAAATCGAATAATGCAATATTAATTGTGACAGCCAAATAAATATATTTTGGGACAGTAAACAATTATTAAAATCACAAAATTAATGGAAACAAAAAATACCAACTCGAGGTTTGAACCACCGACCCTTTCGGGAATCGGTAATTCAATCATAAATGTCGGCGACCTTAACCTCATGACTATTGTACCATTTACGATGATTGCATTTGTACAGAAGTACTATCAGTATTATGCAAACATTTTAACGTAATAATTATTAAATTAAGTGCAACTCCGTCTACAACGATACCTTTACAGCGATACGCTATTGAAATAACATGTATTAGTACCCATCACATAGCACAGTAATGTATCATTATACATCACAGGAGATAGATTAAAACTATATAAACTAATGCAAATAGTTCCCATACGTGGTGTATATTGATTATCTCCCTTGCCGAAGTAGTTCAGTTATTTATTAATTCCAAATAAGACGTGTTTGCGTAATGACAAATGAGCAACTGAATTTCCAGACGCTAATTTATGCTGGCAGCATATTTACTTATTACCGTTAGCATGCACAATAGACTCAAAACTTCGGAATTTTCAATACAGTATATAATGTGAAGTCTGGGGACAAATAAATTGCTTTATCGTTGTAATTTCGTAAGAAGCACACTGTGGAATATTTGTTCCATGTATACTGAAAATATAAAACATCTATGTTGGGAATGTACTCATGTTCAACACTTTTGGGTACAGCTTAGACCGTTTATAAACAGCAAAGATATGAATTATACATTGAATTTTCAGATCATCTCTCTAGGACGAAATGACAAATCGCAGTTGGCACAAAATTTTAATTTTATAATTATATTGGCAATATTCTTCATTATTAAAAGCGAATATGAACATCGTGACACATAATTTGAACAATGTTTAATCTACTTAAAGTACAGAATAGCCTTAGAAGAAGAAATATCCAATAACAAAGATAAAATAGAACAACATAATATTAAGTGGGGTATGTTTGACAATTACTATGTTTATAGCACCATATAACAATCAAGTGCATTGTTTACACACTCATGTAATACAGTAATCATGCTAAGTTGTATACCAGGTATCTACATAGGGAGGGATATCTTTATTTCCTTTCATTCTAATATACATTTCTGACTATTTATCTAAATAAAATCACTCGAAAATACACTATGTACTTCATGTAATGTCAAATGTTTTGTGCTATGTATGCATCTGAAAACATATGAGTGTACATGTTGTATTTAAACGTGAATAAAATGTAATGACAAAAAAGAAAGGCGCAGCTGACAATCGTAGACAAATCAAAGTTCCGACTGAATGACATGATGTATAACCTTGGGAATAAGGAAGACCGGCGGTACTAACCAATTGTGTTCAGATTTCCAATTCTGAGCCAAAGCATCTATTGCTTCATGTCAAGGACACGCAAAAAGAGAATTAAACCTATGCCACTGTCTTTTCTCGTCGTTTGCGAAACGATCAATATAATGCGGCCGCAACACTACCATCTGAAAAAAACTACTCTCTGTTCCACGTTTTGTTGCCGACGAATATTTGACTATTAAACACATTCAATCTAAAAAATATTTAAAAGTTAGTACTTTTTCATCAATAACACAAAAGTCACCCTTCCCCCTCTCCCCAAAAATATATTTTTTTTAAATATATTTTTTATTTGTGGACCGATTTTCAAAATATTTTGTTTTCTTAGTTACATCATGTTCAAGCTATCTCGCCAGGTTTTCGGAGGCAATTTCCAATGTTTCGTTTTTTTATCCTTCAGGGTCAAAAAACGAAAAGTTTTGGAAATCGACTCCCCATGTTAAATTCCCATAGGAAATCGTTTTTTCGCAATAAATCAATATTTGATGGAATTTCATCAAATACTTTTTTCAGTGAGGGTTACTTTTTTGTTATTGATGAAAAAGTACTTATTTTTAAACATTTAATGTGCTTAATAGCCAAATGTTCGTCGGCAGCAAAACGTGACCATCCCCCCCCCCCCCCCCCAACACACACACACCCCTAATCATCAATGTCTTTATATCTGCTGATAATCTGCCCGAACATTAGTGTCTCTGGAAATCCACTGGATATCAATGGAAATGCAATTGTTCAAGCAATATGAAAATATTTCCACGCAATATTTTGTAACTCAGACTAACAATGCTTCCTCAGGTTCCTCAGTTAACAATGCTCAGGTTCCTCAGTTAACAATGCTAACACGTACAGTGTTGATTGTAAACCAACGAACTTAATTTCCTTTGAGTGGCTTAGCGAAACTTTTTAAACAAAAAGCTGATGGCTGTAAACTCCCTCCACGCATAACGCTGACTTCAATACTTCTGACCTCAGTTTGCTTGAAAGATATTCATCAACGGCAGAAATGTAACCGCCACACGCTACGTTAGAAGCGTCAGAAAACACTAGTTGTGAAAGCAAACTGAAATCGAATGATTTTCGACATGTGTCAATGACAAAAGGTGACACCATCTAAACATTCTGCATAGCTTGAAAAATCCATAATATATTCCTAATTCTTGTTTACGGTTATCGATAAACGCTACGCGGACACAAAATCTGCAAACATTACCAACACCTGGCATAAAATAAATTACTTTTCCCTCGCCCGGTGTCAACCTTCGTGCTGATACGAATGGTAAATCATTGATCAAAGATAAGAAACATGAACAGCGCTAATGATTTTTTCTGTGATGTGCATAAAACAAACTTCAGATCCCACGTAACAGCTAACCAATCCATAGTTTGAGAAGGAATAAATGATGATTTTTCAGTATTTACCGCTAATCCCGCTTTTGATAATGCTTCGGAATTAGCCTGACAATCCCGGTTCACGTCCCACCCATCGTCAATACATATCACTGTACGAAGCCCTGACGATCGCCAATATTTTACCAAAGACCTAATGCATTTTGTTGAAACAAACTATGTCGAACTAAGGCCGAACGGTAGTACAGAACACACGAGGTACTTCGGTTTCCTCTCACCTTCAAATGTCCAAGAAAACCCCAACAACGTATGCTGAGAAGCAGCAACGGAACTATTATGGTATCCGCTGGTAAGATCGAATTTGTACAGGAACCCGTTATCTTTAGCCTCCTTCCAGTATTCGAGTTATACGCGTTTGTATGTAACTACATGTACGTGGTTTACGAAGCTTAGATCAAATATCAAACGTATTTTACCTGCAATATTCTCTGCTACATATAATGGATTAATGACATGAGGAACAAATGGAACTCCTACAACGCAATTCTTCCTCAAAAGCTCCTTGATAGCGGACGAAACGAAATCAGAATTTGTCAAAGCACTTCTATTGTTGTTTTTTTAAATAAGCTTTGGAAGAAAAGGATTGAATGGAATACCATCACCAAATTCTATAATATCAAACACACATTTTGGTGCTTCTAACGTATATTTTTCCTTACATTTACTTTAACGTGACTGTGTCTCAGATGGTACCTCCAAAGAAGCAATTCACAAAACAGTCGATCTATATCAATGGATATTATATGAATACAGACGCAACTTGTCATAGATCATAAGCATGTGTTTATCGGCTAATTATCGCCATTTGAATATTAAGTCGAGGAAATTCCATGCTTAATGTAACTTGACAGTATCGGGAAAAAAAACACCAATAGTGACACACATCTTTCTCCGATCTATAAATATATGGTCACCATTGCACACTTCTATATAATCGCCATATTAACACTGTAATACCTTAACACACGCTGTAGGCGCATGGTCATAAATTAACCGAATTTACAAATGTGAGAACTGAATGTTATCGGAGACGTAGCGTCTTGTCAAAGCATAGCACGTGGCGTAGCACGTGAGCGCATCATTAACGCTAGTTATCTTTTGGATATGTTTTTTTCATTTTTGTGTTACTTTCTCAGATCAATCACAGGGGCAAATATATTCAGGAATCAAATATAAATCTTCAGTTAAATGCTTTCTTCCTAACTCAATATCTCACTTTCCAACCTCATCTGAGACACAGTACATTTAACAGAATGCTCAATAATTGCTATGTTCGTTTCTTGAAATTCGAAATACTTTGCTTGCAAACTAATGTAAATATTTGACAAGTCTGTGATCAAATAAGTACTAAATAAATACTTATCATAATTGCTGTCGCTCGTGCACTGACATCCTGCATTGTCGTTACTTTCCGACGTTTGTTTGTCCCTCACCTGCGTCCTGTTCGTGCTTGGGGATTGCCTGTGTGCTAAAGATTCATGTTGTGTTGAACAACCGAGCCGATTCCATGACGGATTTTGTTCGTAGTTCCTGCATGCATTCCCCAGCCATGTGTCCGATTCCTCCGCACGCATAGCATATGACGGGACGCCGTCTGCCAAAGTATTCTTAAATTTCTGTACCATGTTGTCAAAGCCCTGGCTGGTGTGGTTTCCGTAACCTTGAGCCGTGTTTAAGCCTTGAGTACTACGCTCCACGACGGGTTGTCCCATGTATGGTATGTAATGATTGCTCCGAAATGACTCAGGATCAGGGGTTAATTAAAGAGGACCATTATAAGTGCGTTTCGTGCTCCAATAGTCATGCTTTATGATAGCGCGCGCCCCAGCACGCCTACTTTTACAGTTGTCATCACTATCGCTAGCGACGTGACGTTTTGAAAACTAGGTAGCAGTTAGCCACCCCGCTTCAGATTTGTCAGCAATAACAATCAACGTATTACGGTCTTTTATAGCCAATGCAGCCTGCTTGACAACGCTATAAACCTCGTCTGAATCTCGCCTGTCCACCGCCTTTGTATGCTAACCAAATAATCAGTCAGGTGCGTGTCGAACACAAATTGCCTTTTGTTACCTTCTTTTTGGAAGTCCCGCACATTTTGGATCCGTATTTTTTCAGTCTCATGTCGCTAGTACAAATGACACGCCCTCGCCTTGGTAAGCAACTTGAACACCTCTGTAGACAAAATTAAAGTTTGCATCTATATGCAAACCTGGGCACGAAAAAGTCGTGCGTCACGGCAAACCACACACGTTATGTGTCTATGGCCATTACGTGAATTGATAGCTTGACACAAGGAACACCGGCTTAGAAAAGCGGTCTTACGATGGATAGTGTAGCCAGGATCGGTCTGCGCATCCGCGCAGTTTGATCATTGCATGTGTTGGTCGGCATTCGATCAATGCCATTTCCGATCTTTACTACATGTCACCAGTGTAGCAGTTGTTGATGTTTTGCAATCAGCGGAATGATTACATGTACAACATACAACGCTAATTTGGATGGTGAATGATGATAAAGGTACACATATTCGCCTTACAAATGCTGCAAGGTCATTCTCCGTGCCAGTGACGCATATGTAATCACAAATCGTGTCAATGCCGTGGACAGATGTATAAACAAAAATATATATACAGACGGACGGCATAAATGTCTAAACTATAATGTAAACATTTTTGAAATACTTTAAATAAAAGCTTACCTGGTGAATCTCTCACAGTATATTTCTGTTTACGTATAGTTTAGCACGTGGAAAGACACTTGTCAACGACAAAAATAGGGATATCATTGAGGCGCGTTCAGTAAGTGACAGAAAGTGTTATAAACCTACACCCACTCGTGAAGTGGCATATCTTATCAGGTCTCAAAAACAGTGCTATATATAGAGAGAGAGAATCTTACTTGCGTGATGATACTTTGATATTTATTAATAAGTTTACTGATATCATAAGAGGCTATGCTGAGTTTCTTTATAAATCAGCGAAGGAGCTTTAATTATGTTAATAAATATAATATTACATCAACACAAATGTTAGATTTGCTTTATTGCAGGAGCACAGCATCATACATATACTGATCACCTAATGTGTTTTATTGTACCCGTCTGAGTTGCACATTTATTTCACTAGTGTATAATGATATTGAATATAAACTAGTGCCGGCCTTTTAGGACATACGAGTCGAACTTAAGCTATGCTTATTGATAACTTGTGATCAGTGCATATTTAAGATACAATAAAATAGATGTAACGCTTTTTTTGGCTCGAGAACATTGTTCACTTGATCCCAATTATACAAAAATAGGACATATTATGTTTTACGCCATCTACGAAAGTCAAATTTATGAATAATAAAATGCATGTACACGTGAACTGGCACACAACTATGATATATTCTGTAGTTTGACTGAGAATAGTTTTGTTAACGTAAAGATGGGCATGTTTCATTGTTGAATGACAACTGCATCAGTCACTTAAGTTCAATCACTTACGTTGGTTTATTACTGCAGCTGCATGTGAAAATACAGTGGCTAAACATATGAAGGATTAAATTGTTAAGATGTGCACTCTACAGAGACCCAGCTGATGATATATGACAAAAGAGATGTCCTAACGTATTTTAAAGAAACAGTGTATCACATGATGTTTCAGATGTTGTCGAAGATATTCAATATTCCTTTAATTTTCGCATTATTGAATCCAAATGCCATATATAAGGAATGTGTGTTTTGTTATATACAATGTACTACAATTGACTCTGATGAAGAGAGGAGATAAGTTGGTAACGCACTTCCGTTCGCTATTTCAGTACCAGGAAGCACATTTTGTGAAACATAACATTTTGTTTAGTTTTAAATCAATATACTGTTCCACACATATATTATGTTGCTATTTATAGACACATGTGAAATTACTTCAACTAAATACAAATACATGTAGTACCATCGACTGTCAACAAAACTAGCGTTCGCAACGTTATTTATGATTTGGTATAATAAACATATTTTACCAAGACGACTTATAGGCACGATTTGGTTAATACAGTCCATGTAAATTTACCATTATATTATTAGTTACTAAGTTAAACATGTTTCATCACTTTCTGCACATACATAATACAACGTATCTTTAAATGTAATTGTTGTTGTAAGTATGCCAATAGTTTTCATTCATTAAATTAATGTCATTTCATTTTATTGGGATCATGTATGTGTTGGGAAATTAATTGTTGAACACCCCTCGTAAATGACTTTTATAACTGACCACCCAATAATAGATATACGCATGCATATGCAAAACATGCAGGTACAGTTGTACGTACTGCACCAGGCGATGAGAAACCCTTCAATTACAAATATATTCTACATGGCCGGGTGCTTATCACTTCGTCGATGTTTTGATAGAGAACTGCTGAACGTAAACGTGGTGGGCTATGTATACACGTGTAAACCGGACATCCTGGGGACCCCATTGCGTTTAATTTATATGGCATTGATTGTAGTTCGTTCATAGACAAGAAGGGATATAGCGGTAGTCCATGTACTGCGTACGTACGTACATGCATAGTAACACCTTCCATTTTTCAAAAACTCATGAACCACTTCATCAATTTTGATAATATTTGGCCACAATGTGATCGTGCTTTGTTATGCATGCTACCCACATCCGACCGCCCAAGGTCAAGGTCACCGAGGACCTATGTTCACCTTGTTTGCAATACGACCAATTGTTAATGCAATACTGTTAAAGTCCTTATTTAATTATCAAGGCTGCCAGTACGACCGCCCAGGGTAAAGGTCACAGAGGACTTGTGCTTTTTTATTGTCAAGGCAGACAGCGAGGGCATAAGCTTCGCTTAGCGCTGCCATTTATTGTAACAGTTGTACCTATCTAAGTTGGACACCCTGCGAACGACGTCACATGACGTTACCGAACTACGTCAGACTAATCAGACATAAGCTTGATTATTGGCTAGCATAAAACGTTACCTGATAAAATAAAATCTAGTCTAATGTCTAATGTCGATATCACGATAATGAGGCGCGGCTCGGAAACGGCCAAGTCTTGCCTGATAAACTGGTATTTCAAACTACACTAGCCTGGTATTCTCTGTGAATTAGTATGATTTATGCAAGCATGTTCCCATGCATATTATACAGTATATTGAGTGCTTGCTTCGCATACGTATACGTTAGACGTCAAACACAAATACTAATGAGAAATGTGTCAATGGGACACGTATAATACCACTGGCAGCATGCGTCAATTGATGTTATTGATCGACTGTCATAACTGTAGAGACAGTTCCTTTAATGTCAAATGGAAATTCAAAATCTCTAGCCAACGGTAGTCAGTAAGTAGATGTGTAAGTCAGTTACTGCCCTAATCGAGGTGTCCATGTTTTTAAACAACCTACATGTGCCCATGTGTTCCATGGGCACATGTAGGTTGTTCAAACACATGAACACCTCGATTAGGGCAGTAACTATTACGTATTTCGCTGTCCAACCGATCGATCTGCAGATATGCCCCTTTTTCGACTCTGAAATTATTTTCCTTGACCGGCGAACTACTTATACAGTGTTTGACCGATTCAATTCATATTCGGTATACATACCAAACATCAAGTGCAAGTGAGTGTGACGTAAAATGTTCACTGTCCCATCGATCTATCCGCAGTTATATCCCTTTGTCGACTCTGAAAATATTTGTTTTCTTGTCCCGTCACCCACTCAAAGAATGCTGGTGTATTCATGAATTCTCAACAGCGGTGGCATTATGTTTTACAAACACAGTTTTAGTTATTATAGTACTTTCTCCGCGAGCCTCGGTGCCAGGTGCCAGAAAAAAAACAAGCGATACTATCTAGTTTCTAATATAAATGAAAATGTCAGTAACGCTGAGAAACACGCACCTTTTTCAAACCCGTTAAAATGATAGAAATTGTTAGCTTACCATAGCATTTCATGATGAATATTTGTAAAAAGACATCGTTCAGCATCACAGTGTCATTTAGCAGGTTAAACAGTACTTGGTGTCTGTTGTACAGCACTATTTGTCCACATAATCTTCCCCACAAAAAGTCGTCGAAATCGATGGTCCCCAGGAACAGCGAAGCGCGTTCCGATTGGCTCTTTCTGGAAATGACGTCACGTCACGCAAGTTTTTCTGTAACAGTGACAGCCAAATTGTTTTCGACAGTACATGTTAATTCGCAGATTTATTCACTGTTATTCGGTACAACGAAGTTGGAATTGTGCACATTCCATTCTAGATATATTAATCTACGTACATAATATAGATATAGTGTGGACAATGCCATGGGAGACTGAAAATACCACGAAATACCTGCTATCTGTATAAATTATTAATATTTTCAGCGGCCATCGAATTCAACGAATTTTTATGGAGAGAACGGGGTGACAAAACTAATGCTATATCACATGCACAGTGTACTTTTCAACCCGATAAACAACACTATGGCGCTGGATGCTGTATGTTTATACATATTCCATGGAACTTGTTATAGTCACCTACCGACTCCTGTCATTTTAACGGGTTTGAAATATGTTTTACTACGTTGCTGACCTTGCACTTATACTAAAATTGATACTGATATGCGATGTTTTTCTGTCACCTGTGTCTTGTTAGATATGCTTTATCTCAAAAGAAAGGAGCATTGTATGCTCGATATAATCATTACTCTTCGAAAGCGTTTGTAATTTGGACTACCCCAATGGTACGTGCCACTAATGAACTAGTGCAATAAAACCGCAATATCATTAACCAAAGAAATGTCCATTATTGTTTGCCCTAGACAGCAATTCGTCTCAATTTAATCGCATACTGCGACGATTTCGTCAATAACTATTAAGTCAAACATTAAATGTTGCAATACTTGCAAAGTTATATTTATAACTAGATGTTCCGCCTTGTTGACGTAATTTCCTGTGACGCGCATCATGTCAGCGTGTGTACATGATGGATTCGTTGTAAACCCGCTAATAATGTAATAGTATCGGGATTTGCAAGCGTGTAGGGGGCGGCGCTCCGTAACGTGATCATGCGATGGTGCGTGGCAAACAATAAGTTAGTTATTGTTCACATATTGATTTTTTAATAAATTAATTTTATTGCTCGCTAGCGCTCGCTACGAAATAAATGTATTAAAAAGTAAATATGTGAACTACACCTATTACATACAACGAATTCATACGTTATGTGTGGCTAGTTTGAAATATCAACCTCGCTATAATCCCTCGGTAACTTCATATCAGCCTTCGACCTTCAGCCTGCTATCAAGTTATCTCACACTGATAACTATGGTTATCTGGCACTAATCACATAATCATCCTGCAATATTATTATCATTTAATCGTTTTTGGCGATGTTCCATAATCTCGTGATAATGTATGGTTTAGACATATTTTATTTGAAAAAAAATACAAGTAAGGCATCGATAGCAGTAAATACATACTTATACAAATAGGATTGGACTGAAAGCAAGCTTATGTTCCCAGGGCGTCCGATATAGAGATATTCCACTGTAAATCAGTCATATTCACTCCAATACATGTTTTCATGCTTTGCAATAACGAACGGACCGTACCATCAGATATAAATGAAAATAAAACCGATCAGAATTACCCACTATATACATGTAACGTCGTACCATTGTGACAACTACAGGTTCGATACGCCTCAAAGGATATTGGATCGGGGCCAAGAGAGTGAATAGACGACTGAAGTGGCTGGATGGGTCTGATGCCCTAGAACCGTCAAGATTTTGGGGCGATGGTGAGCCGTCACCTGAATCGTATTATGAAAGCTGCGTGGATATTAGATATGACAGGCGCCTAAATGAAACTCGCCTATATGAAAATGACTGCGAACAAACAAGGCAGTATATTTGTCAGTCGAATCGTAAGTATACGTCGATAAACCTGATAAAAAGTAACATGTATTAAACCGATTGTGCGATTGTGTAATAAGACTACTTAATACTTAAATTGCTACTGGTGAAGTGTAATGAATTGATCAGTATGTGTGGACATGAGAAAGGCATATAAAACATACATGAATAACCGACAATTCTGGCTCTCAAAGCAATATATTTTTCGTGCGTGCGTGCTGCGTGCGTGCGTGCGTGCGTGCGTGCGTGCGTGCGTGCGTGCGTGCGTGCGTGCGTGCGTGCGTGCGTGCGTGCGTGCGTGAAGGTCACTGACGACTTAAGTTAAACTGGTTTGCAAGAAAATCAAATGAAAGTTTATTTTCTGTTTTAAATAACTCATGAACCGCTTCACCGATTTTGATAATGTTTGTCCACAATGTGTGTATATGGATGCTGCTTTGTTTTGCATACTACCCACGTCCTCCGGCCCGAGGTCAAGGTCACTGAGGACTTGAATTATTTGTTTACGGCTGCCAGCTTGGGGATTAGCTTCGTTTAACGATGCCAGTTCTTGTTTGTTCAATGTTTCTTCTACCCACATACCTTTCGCTATGAAACACACTGAATCTAATAAGAAAGGCTGTTTTCAAAAAGTTGATAGCAACCGGATTGATTGAACATGTGTGTCGATTGACACGGGCACACTATATTTATGTAGTATGACTTTTCTTGTTTAATTAGTTAACTTAGAGAATATGTCAATGACAAGAGTGCATTATGTAAATAATTAATTGTTCTGTTTTATTCTATGATGTACACTTGGTGAACCGTAAATAAATTATCGATCTATCTCGATTGGCGTAAGGACCCGTTGTGCACATGTCCATCATATGATTGAAACATATACACATGTATCCCATCACATTTAGGACACAATTATGTTTAAATCATATGACAGGGATGGGCAGTCTACTAGGGGATATGACATTAGACTTCAATACTGGACGCTGCGAATTCAATCTGACCTTAGGCATAAAAATACTAACACAGTATATCAATCCCACTGCTCTTTCTGACTGTTGTCCCGTTTCAATATTACCTCAGCTGTTGCTGGGACGTTAAGCACTTTCACATTCACTTTACATTATATGATGAGCATGTGTCCAGCGGGTTCTTAAATTGTGGTTAATAGTCCAATAAACGTCTGTGTAAGACAGTTTACAATTCTGTTGCACAACTATCTGGTAGTTATTTCATAGGGGTAGCTGGTAACTTCCCTGTCATGTTGGGATTACTAGGAAATAATCACCTATACACGACGATTGCCAGTGAGTATACAGTTTACTTTTTGGTAAAGATTCAACGAACATAAGATATAGACATACATCAATGATTTACTGGATGAGACTTACATTTTGAATAAACCGCACCACTAGTCTATAATGTAAAGGCATGAAAAGGGGGGAGATCTGCGTTTTCGTGATGAAAGCAAGAAACTTTGCATACAACCATTTTGAAGTATTCTGAATCCAAAAAAAAAAGGAGCCTAGAACATACTGAAAATGAGGCCCCAAAAGGGGCCCAAGTTTTTTTATTGAAAAAATCACATTACCAGGTAATGTGTTATATAATATAATAAAAACATGTGATTCTAGTATGATTCATGTACAGTTTGTTTGCTCAGTGCATATTTAATATTATTTTTAATGGTTTGCTAAAAAAAAGATGGGTTTTATTACCAAAATATTACTATTTTTTAAAAACAATAGTTGTTTAAGTTAGTAAGATAACGCATGAAATTAGACGATTAGTGAGTTTTGTGATATCCACTCATTGCGTAGAACCATTTTGATGTATGCTTAATCCAGGACGCACTCTCTATCTCGCATATAACATGCCAAAAACCGAGGCCCCTAAAGGAGGAGACGAATTTAGAAAATTGTAAAATAAGACTTGATGTGAACATTTACAATATTTCAGGAGTGATAATGTTTATGGTTTAGTATTGAAATTGGGTCTATTTTTTAAAAAACATATTTCTTTCATTTTTATCAATATGTTTGGTGAAAAGAGACCCATAAAGGGTTATTTAGAAACAAATAGTAAAGTATACTCGGATATACAGTATATGTATTGGACATAATTATATATTCAACATTATGTCACTAAAATTATTAATTTATTAGGTTCATCCTAGTTCATCACATTTTCCTTTATTTTAAATTTTGCCATACATACAATGTGAGGCCCCTTAAGGTAAAGATGTGAATTACATATGTGGAGAAACCTAATAGGCCTTACATAGTATCTGAATAAATTAGAATATTAATTCTAACATTATCCGGCTACTTAATGCAAAAGAAACATACTGGTGCCGAATTATGCTGAAGAGCTACTGCTTGAGTGCAGCCAATGGCATGCACATATACATGTACAGGATCCATGTGATTAGCATGTTCAGGGTTATTTCACCTTTCAACTATTTTTGGTTGTGGAGTCAGATACATCACAGACCGAGTGGCTGAATCATGTATCCACATTATGTGACACTGAGCTGCTAGAGCCTAACCAACAGGTATCGTGGTCAGCATATTTTGCGGGCCAACAAGTTACAGAAACCATTACACCAGCTATATGTGTTACCACTGTTTCGTGAAAATGCACACTCTGCAGCAATGGTCAAGCATGGCATGAACATTATCAAACAACCAACACAGTATAAGCATCCATCACAAACACCAGTCCTCACTGTGGATAAGCCCTTGTACGCTATAGCAAAACGGATTCAATGGTCATGGCCGGATGTCTATGGAGATAACAAGTATTTTGTTATGATGGGAGGCTTGCACATTGAAATGGCTTTTCCAAAGGTTATTGGTGAATGGTTGGAAAAGAGTGGTTGATTATCAGCTTTAACAACTGCTGGTGTCACAACACCAGGAAGGGCGGACAGCATTCAGAAAGGCGCACGCACTTCAAGATGCCAGTGGGCTCATCAAGTCATGGCTGCAGCACTGTTCATCCTAATGAAGAAGTCATACACTGAATACACAGAGAGCTGCACTGCAGACGACTCACGTTCGATGACTGGTGTAATTCCATGGACAATGCCAACCTCCATCCACAGTTCTTCTACTGGCACAAGACTCTGGTGTTAGAATCTTTGTTGCTCCAGTTTCTGAAGTCACAACGGGAAGCCAACTTCGGTATGTATGTTGAGTGCCTTGTCCGCATTGTTCCCTAGTTCTTTGGTCTAGATCATATTAATGATGCACATTGGCTTTCTGTCCACACATATGATCTACTCTGTGTTTGAAGAGTTTGTTCGTCGTCATTTTGGTACGCATAATACACATAATATCTTTTCAGCAATGGCACACGACCAGGTGCACGAACAACAGAACCCAGTCATCAAGGGGGACGGCGGATTTGTGGGCATCACATAAAATACAGATACTCTTCGGAGATGGATAGTTTCCATCCCAGAAGTAATACGAATTATCAAGGAGGCGGATTCTTCTGATACTGACAAATAGCACAGTAAACACCATGAAGAAAACGACGGCACGCAAAAAATATTTCATTCACAGGTGCGCCAGTTGGTAGATGTCATCGACGAACTGGGTAACCCATTTTCAGAGTGCTCTTCCGACCTACTGTCTTTGGATACGAAGGTTATTATGTCGAAAGAAGTCGTTTCGTCAATAGAAACTATTGAGCGCATTGGACAATCACAATATGAAACACTAGTAGATGAACGTATTCGAGGTAATTCTAGACCAATCAATGATCCAATCGCCAAGAACAATTTTCCTTTGTTCAGTTCTGACCTAAGGAAGTCGTCAGGGAAGAGTAGCAAGATAAACTCTATGAAAAGTGACATACAATTGTTCTCAAGACTGTACATCTCGTGTCAAAATCGTGCTGGAGATTTAGATGGATTGTTTGAACACGAGAATCATGCTTGGCCACCGTTATTATCTGAAAACAACGTGATGAGAGCTTGCAACAAATCAGAACTGTTGAAATGTCAAGAACAAACAAATGGAGAGCCAGTTGATCAGCCAAATGTGACCTTGAAGATATTAGACCGAGCCGCCATAGTGAAATATATTGATCCAAAGAAAACTAACAAGAATCTCAAAAAATTTGAAGACTATGCAGGCAAGTTGTTTTTGTCATTTCTGCTTAAACAGCTGGAATCGGTGGATCGTCTGGATGTTGTTTGGGATGTATATCGCCCTGATAGTCTGAAAGCCTTCACAAGACAATGCTGTGGTACGGGAGACGTGTTGAGAGTAACTAGAACCACCAATCTTCCTACAAACTGGAAAACGTTTCTTCGCGTCGATGGGAACAAAACGGCATTGTTCGAGTTCTTGGCTTTGGCAATAGAACATGTGCAAATTTCCCCCAGAAAACAAATGCTTACAACTTTTCGCGACGGTATTCTTTCGAACTCATCTGTTGAAAATGTTGACTACTCAGGGCTCCAGCCATGTTCGCATGAAGAGGTCGACTCTCGCATGATATTGCATGCAAGCGATGCATTTAGACACGGATTCACGGATGTAATGATACAAGCAACCGACACCGATGTTGTAGTTCTGGCTGTTGCTGCTGTTAGCGTTGTTCCTGGTTGTAAATTGTGGGTGGCATTCGGACATTCAAAATCTTACAGGTATATTCAAGCACATTCCATTGCAACGCGGCTTGGTCCTGATGCATCTTGTGGTCTTTTGTTCCTGCATGCGGTGTCCGGGTGCGATACAGTCTCTGCCTTTTATGGTGTGGATAAGAAGACCGCATTTACAGTATGGATCTCACAGCCCCATCTTCTACCCTTGTTCAAATCTGTAGCCAGTGCTCCGGAATTCGTCTCTGATGATGTCATTGATTTGCTTGAGAGGTTTGTTGTGCTACTCTACAGTAGAACATTGTCATGCGAAATGGTCAATCTTGCCAGGAAGCAATTATCTGCGCATGGAAATAGGCAAATTTCCAACATCCCTCCAACCAGATCTGCCCTGGACCAACACATTAAAAGAGCTGCTTATCCATGTATGGGGGCAGGCTTTGCTCTCGGATCCCAAACTTCCCGACCCTTCTGACTGGGGATAGGCCATGTATGATGGAGTGTGGAAGCCAGTTTGGAGTAAATTGCCAGAGGCTTCCAAATCTTGTTCAGAGCTGGTCAAATGCAGCTGCAGGGCTGCTTGTATGGGACGGTGTAAGTGCATAAATGCAAATCTATCTTGTACTCAACTATGTCATTGCCGAGGTCTGTGTGATAGAGAATGATATGCAAGAATGTGTTGGCAGTTGGCGTAAAATGTGTAATTGCTATGAAATTATCATAGAGCAGAACAGGAGGTGACTAATTGTGTGTTTATGACATATGAACTAGAGTAGTATATGATCTAGATAACTTTGTACATACGGTACTAGTGTTATGAACTCCACATCACATGCGGAGAAGTGGATTATGTGAATAATTATGTGTTTACGAATGAACTCAACATCAGATGTGACAAAACACTTGATGTGATTAATTCCGTGCTAATGAGAGTAGTACATGTGTATATGAACTTGAGAACATATGCTGAACAATATACATATATAATGTAGATAATTCCGCGGCTATCGAACATATACTAGTATGCATATGAACGCAACACCATGATCCGAGTATTACTTGAGGTGGATAAGTGTGTGTATAGCATACACATACTTGTATATGAACTCAACAGTATGGGACACGTATTTTATGATGTGGATAAGTATGTGCTTTAATAACATGATGCCAATAATTCAGTGAGTGTATTATGAACTTAACTGCATATCCCACGTCAGCAATTATCCTGAGACATGTTTGGCTTTGTATATATTTTGATACATTGTTGTATGTGGCATTGACTGGAGAAATGGGGCCTATGCGACCAGCGTACTCCCAGATCAGCATGCGCATCCGCGCAGTCTGATCAGGGAAAACACTGTTTGACATTCAGTCAGTGAAACATCCACTATCCCAATCAAACTGCAAGTGTGCTAGCGGACCACGAGTAATCCCATAAGCACCATTTAAAAACTGCCATAAGCCAAAATTTCTCCAGTCACGGCAACACAAATATGTGTGTCCATGTACATGTACGTATAAAATTCATAGAAAATACTCAGTGCAATCACTTTTTTATATTTATATTTTTGCTTAAAAATGCTCTTTTTTGTTATAAAACCCCATTTGGGGGCCTGTTTTTTGTCAGAAAATGCAATTAACACACATGCAGTGAATCAGAAAATGCAAATACTATTTTATTAATACAAGAATGACATGACGTTTCACATCCTACGAATAAAAGCTATTTTTTCTAGGATTTAAGCTAAATAATACAATTTTCAGTAATAAAACCCCTTTTGGGGCCTCTTGATGCCTCCTTTTTAACCAATAATGAAAAATAATAAAAGCGATGCCTTGCAAGCTACAAACAAAACATGATGTACATTAGAATCGCATGTATTTGTTCAACTATATAACGCATTACCTGGTAATGTGAATATTTCAATAACAATTTTAGGGGCCCTTTTGGGGCCTCATTTTCAGCATGTTCTAGGCAAAATCGAGACTGTCTACTTTTTTTTCTTTGATTCAGCATACTTCAAAATGGTTATATACAAAGTTTGTTGCTTTCATCACAAAAATGCAAATATTTTACCTCTAAATTATAGACTACACCCCCAACGTGGGTGAGACAAAAATGACCTGAATATTGAATCAAGTGAAATGATGTCAATGTCAAAAGAAAGTAACACACAACTCAGGATTACCAGACCCAGCACCGAATATGAATTTCCCGGTCCCCGATATCAATAAAGTACACAAACAACGAAAGTACAAAATTGATCAGAACAAATTTAAATGTATTTTCAACATGTTTAAACATACAGTGTGACAATGAGTTCCATAATTAATAAACGGTTATGACAAAGACTGTGCCACAACATGCACGTGTGTCACTGCAAATGCTGACACCTGTGATAAAGTAAACGGGGCCTGTATACAGGTTAGAGGATACCAAATGTTGCGAAATCGCCCAGGGGTATGCACAAATAGTCCGGTATATACATGTATGATGTGGCTGTGACCGGAGAAATCTGGTTTATGTGTTTTGCGACCAGTGTAGATCCTAATCAGCGTGTGCATCCGCACATTCTCATCAGCGTCTGCAACATTCGTCAGTCCATAAATGAAACCCCAGTCAGGCTTCGAACAAGCAATACAGGGATCCTCTAGATTATCGGACAAACATGGCAGTTTTTTCACGATATTTTTCTTAAAATAGCAGCTACTGGCATAACATTTACACAGAACAATCGTCGGTTCTTGCTTTCTCAACGCATGCAAACTATTTAGCAAACTGAGCCATATTTCTCACTTAAAATTGGGTCAGATCATCAGTCGTAAGATTGCCCCAAAATTAACATCGACAATCAGGTATCCGGACAAATGTACAATCGTCTTATAACTTGTATTCTCACATTGACATCATAATTTTATCGCCTGAAAACCAGTGCAAACAGCATCGTGTATTTTTCCAGAAAAAAACAATTACCATTCGCTTCTTGGAAGGTAACGCTTATATAATGCAGTGTAACGAAATGTAATTAGAGCTATGTACTCGGAACTATATTATGTCTGACTGTACTTCCAATTCGCAGAGTTCCCTCAAAATGAATAAACTTAATCACAGTACAAACAAGTCGAATACACATCTGTCCGAAATTAGGTGACATAATTTCAGGCTGCAAGAGATATACATACAGCCTGTACCATAAAGGGAAGATAAATAAATGTATACCGCAACCATTGCTCCATGTAGCATAATAAAGGGGGTTGAAATGCTGTTTCTATCTGAAGTAACCTAATATACATAAAGTAGCTTAATAAACACGAAGTGCCGATTTTGCCTTTATTTGTTCACCTTTGACCCCTAATCGTGGTCATTCTCAAAAGCAAATTCAAGATGGCGGCGGATTTTAAAGTCTAAATCGCTGTCAATTCAGCTGAATTGTGTCCATTTGTACAGTGTATGCGGACGTTCCTACAAATAGATACTTATATGTGGCTTTTCTTTTGTTTAAAGTAGCCACGTAAGAGAAAAATATAGCCACGTAAGAGAACGGAATGAATAGCATTTACAGTTACCCATTGTTCTCCAGCCACATAAGTACCTCGCCGTGTGTGCGACATAACCAACGACACGGACATGTCCGTCACCAAATTAATGCTTATTATGACAAATGTGGAGACTAAAGCCAGCCAATATTATGGTGTTGTGTATTTTCCAGTTCAGTGCATTCCGGCTTTTATTACATATGTAATTTTCCGGGATCAGGCTGTGATATGGAGAAATCGGGCTCAAGTTCAATGCAACCAGTGTAGACTTGGGCCTGCTCAACCGCCCAGTCCGATAAGGGTCTGCATTGTAGGCGATTTAATCAGCTTCAAATAATGTTTTAATGTTAATAAGCAATGGCTGTACTTTTTAGTATCCAGCTGGCCACCCTTCCTCCAACTCTTGCAATATAAATATTCCCTCACTTGTTTCTTTTTATTTGATGTTTAGTTCTGATGTATTAAGGAACAACTGTATAACAGACATTCGTTTGATTCAAAGATAATTGCTTCGTAAATGTGATGGAATATATGTATAACATATATGTGAACACTGAATTTTACAGTGTCCTATACGGCATATTTAGTGGCCAATTCGGTCATCTTTGTGTGTGCCAGCCATCAGCCAGTTGCTCCTGTTCTGTCGTTTGACAAATAACTCAAAATGTGAAGTAGAACATATGATATAATGTAGCTTATGTGAATATTATGTGAGAAGCATCAAAATTGTGATATGTTCCTCCCGCTTTCTGTGATGTAAAATTTAATTCCGAGACTCAGGAATGGACAGTCGGTTTGTAATCTGTTTAAAACTCCCCGGGGTGTACGACTACCCTCTAGACCCCATCGAGCGCTGAAGTCATTGATATGTGCAGCCATTTGCCTCTCCAATTGTATCCAAATTATGGTCATTCATTTCTACAGTAAACAATTGCATCTGTTTCAATCACCGACACGATGTGCATATAAGTTACAATTTCAAACACCAGGAATGTCGGTTATTTATTTGGTCTATGGTGAGTGACGTACTGTCTACATCAATAATTGACGTCACAATTAACTGTAATGTAAATGACGTCAATTAGATTCTGAACTAAATTCTGAAATAATTACAATGTATCTTTCTGACGGTATATGTATATGCATACACTAATTATGGTGGCATATTACGAAGTCACAGGTCGGCTAATTGTAGATTTAAAATCGATAGCGGTGCGTTTGTTTTGTTCACTACATGTGCATATCATAGTGTTATTCTGTTCAATGTTTGATAGTATACCTACTAACACTTGTATATACATTTAGTGTAACTTATCAGCAAATACAGTTTACATAACGCACAGTCAATGAGTCTATCAATACGCATTTCTAACTTAGGATGTTGTGTTGCATTGTACAAACGTCGGCGTTTCAATAACGTCATTTTCTCGTTACGATTATTTCCGTGCGCGATTCACATGATGCTACAAAAAAGTGAGATAAAACGAAAACTATAAAACATATTTGCATTTTCTTTTCAGCATATTGTTTTTGAAAGGTGTCCGCATCGAAAAAAAGAAAGGTCCATATCGAAAACGTTGTTATTACGGCTGGTTTTCACAGAGCGCGGCCCATATATTTTTTAAAATGGTAAACCCATTATCAAAAATTCAAACCCACAAAAATATAAAAATACTGTAATGGATAATATTGCTCTGAATGTTCTGTTGGCCACTTTTGACAACTATACATTCCATTTTGTAAATAAATGCGCATGCTGTCGCGCGGGAATCGGTTACATAAACAACGAACATGTGAAGGAATATACATAGTACGGTTGATAAATTAGAACATTTATAAACTTTGAAGAAACATTTTAAAAATAAATCAGTACCGGCAGTAAATTCATAGACAGCTTCGAGACGGGTAGTCCGTACACAAACTTTTTTAAGCGAACACCCCCTAACAATATCTTCCATCGGTGTGTAGGGGTGGGGGCAGTGGTGGCGGTGGGCACCCGAGGGAGTGGTGGTCAGTGCATCATTTTCCCATATACCTGCTAGTACGGGATACATGTACATTCGCCCGTCCGTCAGTCATATTGACTACACAGGAAACCGTTCCTCCCGCTTTCTGAGATGTAAATTTAATTCCGAGAGTCGGGAATTGACAGTCGATTTTTAATTTGTTTAAAAATCCCTTGGAGTGTACGACTACCCTCTAGACCCCATCGGGCGCTGAAGTCATTGAATGGATATGTGCAGCCATAGGCCTATCCAAATTATATCCACATTCTGGTCATTCACTTCTACATAAAACATGCATTTGCTTCAATCACCGATACGATGTGCATATATAAATAATTTACAATTTCAAACACCAGGAATGCCCGTTAATCTTTTGGTCTTTGGTGACATAATGTCTACATCAATAAATGACGTCATAAATTCGGAAGTAATTGCAATGTATCGTTCTGATGACACATGCATGTATGCATACTCTATTATGGTGATGTGGCAAATTACGAAGCCACAGGTCGGCTAATTATAGATTTAAAATTGATAGTGGTGCGTTTGTTTTGTTCACTACATGTACATATCATATATCTATTATGTTCAATGTTTGATAATGTACATACTAACACTTGTAGATATAGTTAGTGTAACGTATCAGCAAATACAGTTTACAACAAGCACAGTTAATGAGTCTATGAACACTCATTTCTACTGTAGGCTGTTGAGTTGCATTGTACAATTGTGTCAACCGTCGCAGTTTCAATAACGTCATTTTCTCGATGACGTTACGTTTTTTTCCGTGTGTGTTTCACATCGTGCTACAAAAATGAGCTAAAACAAAACTATGAAACATATTTGCATTTTCTTTTCAGCATATCGTTTTTGAAAGATGTCCGCATCAAGAAATGCAAATATTGTGTCATTAACGCTGGTTTTCACAGAGCGCGGTCCATATATATATATATATATATATATTGCTCGCATACGGTTCGCCATTTAGTTTGAGAAACCATTAGCTGTACCTCCAACGAACATTTCGTACCATTCTAGTTGTAGACGTGTGATAGATGCAAATGCCCTAGATGCATACTCACAATAAGCCACTTTCTGCTAGTTTAAGCCCGATTGGCAAAGAGGAAAGAGGACGAACTATGCATGTTTCTATCACAGATACTTCTGACCTCACTGCATCAGATATATTCACGGCGATGATTGTTATCTGCATTATCTGCGTTATCCTGTGCGGCTGCATCCCCTACCTAATCAAGCGTGGTAGGTAGAAGATCATGCATGTGTCATGTGTGCAGCGATTTCAATATATCCAGTAGTATAGTCTGATTGTTCCGCCGTCCGTCAACTTGTCTGTACCCCCGCCGCGCAAAATGTAACGTAGTCGATTAAGGCATTATGAATTCGGTTTGCCATAAGACTACTTCGGATATTTCACACATGTTTTCGTCAAATGGTTATCTGTCGTGTGAGTGATGCACGACCCTGCAACACCCGTTAGCCCCAGGTCAAGGCAATATACTTAATACAGTATCAAACCTGAAATACTTGTTGTTGTTGTTGCTGTTCACAGAAAATATTGATGTGCACACAGACGTTCCTGTCCTGGTTATGTAGCATGTTCTGACAATGTTTCTCTGACTTTGCCCAATGCCAAGGTCACAGTCGTTTTCATGCTCAAATGTTGACAGCAGGGTTACTTTCATATATTGTCTGTTTCAATTAACATAACAGTTTGCTATTTCACACATGTATACATTGCTCTAGTTATGTTATATCATGGTATGTCACTTTGTTCATGTTATGATCCAGGAATCACATATGTTTGCACCGGGACACACACGGGGGACTTCCGTAAGCCGCTCTCTGTAATTACTGGTTACCGCTACATGTAATACTATCACAATATACTATTGCATGATAACAATGACTGTTACGCAAACCTGTTGTTAAATGAATGCTGACACACAATGTACATGTATTATAGCTGTAACTCATTTATCTAACTATTGACAACAGTACAGGTATTCAAGGATACATGTATATCGATATTGCACACGAATACTGTTTCAGTTAGTGGATAATTTTGGTATTTATGTGTTTGCCTGTTATTTTACAGTTCGGACGCAATACACCTGCAGGTAAGATCATTGTACGTGACTGTTGTATCCAATGTGTGTGTAATATCGGGTGAATGTGACTGCTAAAATTCAGGTTTTAGTAGTAAATGTGTTCGTCATTCAATTAATGGGTCAGTGGCATAAGGCAGCGTACTCCCGTATGAACACAAGCGGCATACAATGTTAACGAGAACATAAACATCATCCATTGGTCATTATTTCGGTGGATTGTGCATCATGGGTATCTAACTCACAGTTACTACCATATTGTGTTCGTATGTAAAATACACTTGTAATACATCAGTACGCCATGATTTATGTAAGCTGTTTGTTTCCATGGACATTACAGTGAGGAAACCTGCAGGAACTACATGGAAGCGGCACTACGCAGTAAGTATATCCTTTGTTTAAATGTGTGTATTGGCTATGACACGAACATACTTCAGCCAAGACATTAATTATTGTTGGTCCCAGATGCAAGGGAAACTCGGATCGATGGCGATTATAAACACGTTGACAACGGTCTGGTTGTTGTGGTGGGAGTTAAGATCCATTTATTCACAGGGTACTCAGGATCGTCAGCACGTGTTACACTCATTGATACAACATAAGTATTTCAATGGTCACTCAGCTGGACTAACGAGTCATTATTACTTAGATTTTCCTCATTTCCTCAATTGTCACAAGGTCATCTCGTCGTGACATCTCGAGGTGTAAGTTGTTATCTGTTGTCAGCGGCTTCATTGACCGTTATACTATCGTTACATTGATTGTATACATATATGTTCCCTATTTCTTAAGCTCAACTGAATGTGGACTGTTCCTGCACTGTCAAACATATGCAAATCCTCACGAACGAAACACACAATGCATTAAACTCAACGTATGTTTCTTTTACCGTATACACTGCCACATCGTTTGTCATCATGCTTCCGTGAGTTTCTATACATCACTAGGTACGGTCGGTGAAGTCATCGGAATACGTTTCTATCATATACTTAGACTATCTGAGAATATTGATTGAGTATATAAGTGTCGCCATTTGAACGGACAGTGATAATCGTAATCATATTTACAAAACATGTTGTAGAGTTCATTGCTTTGTGACAGGACGTCGGTTGTATCGAGTGGACTATGTTGACCCCTTCATGGTTTGACGCTAGACCGAACTTACTTGTACTATCACCAACTGTACCTGGAACATCCACCACACTGGACGATCATTTAGCCATGTAAATTGTGAGCCGCCTTCTTGTCAGCCCAGGATAGGGTCGTGGGACTATGGGCGCCATTTTTCTACTTATTCAGTATACATCTATTTATTTAAACATGTAAAATGTAGCGGAAACATCCACCATACGAGCATTTAGCCATGCAAACGGTAGCTGGAACATTTATAATACGATCGTTTACCCATGTAAGCTGTATCTGGAACATCCACCATGCAATCGTTTAGCCATGCAAACTGTCGATGGAACATCCACCATACAATAATTTAGTCATGTAAACTGTGAACCGTCATCTTGTCAGTCCAGGATCGAGTACCGGGGACTATGGGCGCCATTTTGCTACTTGTTCAGTATGCATATGTGTATTTAAACATGACTGTAAAATATAGCGGGACCATCCACCATACGAACATTTAGCCATGCAAACGGTAGCTTGAAAATTTACAATACGATCGATTAGCCATGTAAACAGTAGCTGGAACATCCACCCTACAATCATTTAGCCTTATCAACTGTAGCAAGAACATCCACAATACGATCACTTAGCCATGTAAACTTTAGAGGGAACATCCACCATACGATGGTTTAGCCATGTAAACTGTAGCTGGAACAGCCGCCATTCAATCATTTAGCCATGCAAACTGTAGCTGGAACATCCACCATACGACCATTTAGCCAACAAAGGTGACCATTGTTTATTCCTTGTCAAGTAGTCATCTAGCTCATGTATTATCGTCAATACTATTAGTAGGGAGGCAAGCACCCATACACATGATTTATGTTCAACCCTAGTGAGCAAAAGCAACGAATACTTTAAATCAATGCATTATATCATAATGAAAACGAATCCGGTGTCGGTCAATCAAATCAGGTGGGACAAGTTCATTTTTGGGGCCATTAAGTGCACATGGGTGAAATGAGTGCAAAGCTCACTCTATTTTGATAATACAACATGTACTTGCATAACATTACAGAACAATCCGAAAAAGTATGTGTTATTGGTGATTATTGTTGTATGCGGCATATACAAAGCATTTCGGTTTGCTCGGACGTCTCTATCGTTGAGAGTATCAACATATTCAATATGGCCGCCAAGCATCAATATTTAGCCTGAAAGGTGTATTTATTTGATGAATGAAAACAAATAGGCACTTGGATCTTGATCGGACGGACGCAGAAAACCCTTTGGACACCATGCATTAATTGTAAACCTGGATTGAGGCTATCAAATCCATATGAATCCAAGATGAAATCCAAATATTCATCAAGATCAGGCAGAATTATCTACACTATGGTTGACCATATCTTGGTAAGCTAGATATGAACATATTAGTTTGCTTTTCATCTGAGATACGATATTAAAAATATAGATCAATATGTATGCTCTTCATTAAAGAGCGTGTTTAATTCAAAATAGCCGCCATATTTTCTAAAAACTCGAAAGTTATTGAATATAATGTTTACTTTTACTTTACTAATGTATACATGTACTACTGCATTTTGTTAGGCGGTTAAATGTGTAACTTGGACACACTTGATTTTGAAGTCATTTGTAATTGTGTTTATTCAAAATGGTCGCCTGATTTAGGCTATTTTAATATAGTGTGGTACTGGCAATTGCGCGTTTCTTTTCATTTACAGCTGAATCTCGTTATCTCGATATCATTTATCTCGATATACATGCTTATCTCGATATACGTCCCAGGTCCCGGCAGAATTCCCGATACAGATCATATATTTTACTCCTGATAACTCGATATCGGATGTGTGGATATATCGGTTTAGTCGAAGTGGAAATTGAGTCCCGATAGTATGTTTCCATCAGATTTGTATTCTGATATATCGATGCAAAAAGTAAGCGCCCGGCGCTGCCAAGTCTGAATCAGCTTGATTATCTCAGGTAAGTTTGCACACGTCTGTATAAACCAAAGACACCGCCGCAGCTAAAATGCGTTTAAAGTTGCATGACCAATTCAAGCAATTCACTTAAAACCATAATTAATCAATTAAACTTAATATGATATCAAATTTCATTTAACAGAAAAATGAATTAAACGGTGCTATAATAAGTAAAGCGTCTGTTAATTACGAAAACAGCTTAGAATAAGCTCTAGCCGCAATTTATAAAAAAAACGAAAGTAAAGAGGCATTTTTGAAGCGATTTTGTTCGGTTTATTTCCCGATATATTTGGCGAATTGTTATCCCGAAGTTCGGATATGTCGATATATTTTCATCAGTCCATTCGACTTCGAGATAACGAGAGTGACCTGCACTTTTAAATTTCGTTATATGACAGATTCACACGTGTTCAGACTAGTAGATCGCTATATATATACTAGTAGATTGTATATGCCCCATAATACACTTGGTGATGCTCGAATTATGTTACACTATTATAGACTCAGAATATAAAAATATAAGTACTGTTTGTTTTAAATATTGTATTTTATTGAGTCTTACGTAATCATATACGTTGTAAATTGCACTGTAATGCCATATATGTATACACTACGTATTGCGATTGGTCCATATGCTATAGTTCGGCCATGTTCGCATTACAGTCAGATATCGAACTGTTATATGCTGGTGTGAGGCTGCGTACCATGACATTTCAATCACATTAGACTTAATTATAACCAATATGAAACAATTCATGTAAAATACAACACTAAATAGTATGTATTACAGTTTCTATTTCCATGAATATCCATACATTCACAAGTGGATATACCCATATGCATAAACTTAGATTACACTGAAATATATTATAATTGTCCCATATAACAATACGTCTGTATAAGGCAGATCAGCATATTCTATTTCAGCAAATCTTTCCGCATTACTGCTTGTATAATAATCGCTGATACATGGAAATATGTTCTCAATTAACATATATTCTCATCAACAAAAGTCCCGTGTCCTGCACTGAAATCCATATTGACACCGTCTATGCGTGTCATATATATAAAACATAATATGCTGTAGCGAATGCTCATGATTTAGAGGCCTCATATCAGCTATGTGTCAATGTTTAGCTTTACACGTTTCGCTTCCAGGTTAGCTCAAACCCGGTTAGTTGAAATTCCAGTCACGGGAATTGGGGTGTTGTACTGAAAAGTGGTTGTTTGGTTGCTTTGTGTACATTATGTATCCATGAATCGCAATTGCAACTACCCACATACGTGAAATAAGTGTCTCTGTTTGATCTCTTACGATCTTAAGTATATGTCGTATGTTGGTGTGTATCGACACGGACGGTGGAAACTTTTTGATATAATTCTGGATTAGCATAATAACCATGTTCATTTTAAGGCATTTAAAGTAATATATTATAGTACACATATGGTTGTGATATTACAATACACAGCTATGACACTTACACATACCATGTAAGGACATTATATGACTACAACCTATATGATAGCAGTGTATGGTATTCCCCAGAAACAATTTCCTTCATAATTGTGATACATATACATACATATACATACATATGCATTCAATATACATGTAGATTGTATTATGACCGCATAATTCATTTTTATAATTTTTATTCTTTCCATGTACCAAACAATCTCATGAATGACCTCAACATACGTTTCATCGCGAATTCACAACATATTGATCTCGATCGCATTATAGTTTAATATCCATACTTATGTGACTCACAAATACAGACTCATTACATCTTTCCTATGTACATAGTACATGCCTACCTGTATATGTCTTATTGATAGTATAGGTCATCCCAACGCGATTGTATTGTTAATAAACGCAGCATATGCCGTTTATGAACTGAGATGTAATGGTCTGGATAACACCTTGCATTGAATTCGTAGAATAGAGAGTAATGTGAATATGGCTCACACATACTGGTTATTTATTCATGCATGTACGTACATGGCCCAGCATATGGCTACCGGGATATGACTACTTAAATGAGTACTTACTACTTTATATTAGTTCAATAACAACATCATATGTCGTATATAAACAGAGATTCGATGACCCTGATCACACCATTGACTCTACATATATACGATATGTATATGTTATATAATTCCCCAATTTCAAGTAATTGATTATGTATCTTGCTACACCGACAAGCACACACGCCGTGTCCATGTGCAGTGTTTCCAAGTTATTGGTATTCCATGTTCACGTTACTGTCGTCAATATTACGACTTTGTTAAAATAATAAATGTGTCGATAAATACTTTTCAGGTATAAATGGTGGGAATATAACGTTTGAAAATGCAATTCAGTGTCTTCTATTGTGCACTAATGTGGACATTAGCATAATACTTATACAGCTCAAGATGCGATGGCTTGGTTTTCGTTTTTATATCCAAAAAGCTATGCATACTTCTTCGCTATGAAAACACGCTGCTTTCATTATGTGGGAAGTGACTAATGGTAGTTGTTACGTAGCCAGTCAAGTTCAGAATGCATCAACTTCCCTTTGATATGTCAATCGCTGTGCCTACCGTGCCGTGTACCGCATTAATACATTGATTATCGTTTTTCATAGATAGATAGTAGGCTGCGTTATAATGGAAAATGACACGATAGCCGCATCCGCATGGAATGTACCGGTATCTCATGCTTTCGATGTATGCAACAACAGGCACCGGCGACGAACCAGAAATACATAGTGGCAGGAGTAGAGACAGGAGCAGGGGCAGAGGGCGTTATCACCACCGTGGAAGAGACAGAGGACGCACATTTTCCCCACCTATAGATCAGGGTAATTGTTGTATTGTAGAGGACAACCAGACCAAAGATGGCGGTGAAATCACTATGATATGCGCAGGTAAGGAAGTTGACCGAAGGTTACAGGATATAAATTTTCCAGTACGAAATTGCCAGTGGCAGAAGGTTTGTTAAATGGGAAAGTGGTGATACAGGTTGCACGGGCGTAGTAGTGAGAACGGAACTAGTACATCCTGATCAGTTTCTTAGGAGAGTGGTCACATGTATGCTAGTAGACAAGAGACGCTTGAGTGAAGTCCCTGTAGCGAGAATCACCATTAACTCGCCATTTTTCAAAGGAGAGACCGAAGCGTTATGCATGGAAGAAACTATGTACGATGTAGCGATAGGGAACATTGATGGGTCACAACTTCCTGTACTAAATGATTTCAAAGGCGCGACCACGTTAGCAGTTGAAACGCGTTCACAGGTTTTGAAACGCGATGAATCTTACCGGAAACTGCGGGTACCGGAAGCCGTATCGCACGTTTCGCGTACTGAGTTCAAAGAAAAACAAACAAGCGTCGTTACGTTAACGTCATTACATACTAACGCAAAAAAACGGAAACGTGAAACATTCTAAGAAGGGTAACGTTACGTCATTCCAGTACCGAAAAGATTTACTATATCGACAGTTTGAGACGACAGGTAACAAAAGAAAATACTATAAATTAGTCGTTCCGGAAAACAGACCGTGTTAAAGGTGGCACATGAATCTATTATGTCAGGGCACTTTGGAGTAAAGAAAACAACAAATCGCGTTTTGGCAGAATTGTTCTGGCATGGCGTGTCAGGTGACGTAACACGATACTGCAGGTCATGCGACATTTGTCAACGAACATTCTCGAAGGGTCATGCAATAAAGGCACCGCTGGGCAACATGCCACTGATTGACAGGTCATTCAAACGCGTAGCCGTAAACATCGTAGAACCGATTTATCCAGCAACGGATAATAAAAATCGGTATATTCTAACGCTAGTAGATTACGCCACACGATATCTAGAGGCAGTACCATTACCGAGTATCGAAGCAGAACGAGTAGCTGAGGCACTCGTAGACATGTTCAGTCGATTAAGAATTCTGAGGAATTATTGACCAATTGCGGATCTCAATTTACGTCGAATGTAATGCGGGAGGTCAGAAGGCTATTATCATTGAGATAACTTACTACTACTCACTACCATCCTATGTGCAACGGGTTGGTGGAGATATTCAACGGTACATTGAAGCAGATGCTTAAACGCGAGCAAGCATCCCAAAGATTGGGATAAGTACATTAACGCGTTGTTGTCCGCGTATCGCGAGTTTCCACAGGAGAGTCTAGCATTCTCCCCATTCGAACTACTCTATGGGAGAACAGTCAGAGGGCCCATGAGTGTTCTCAAGGATCTGTAATCTGAGAAGGAACTTGACGAAAACATGAAAACTACATACCAGTACGTACTGGATCTCAGACAGAAATTCGAGCAAACCTGTGAAATCGCGAGAGAAAATCTCAAGAAATTGAGTAAGCGGTACGCGAAGTACTATGCCAGGAAAGCGCGTGACCGGAAGTATAAGGAGAGTGACCGGGTGTTGGTACTACTCCCCACTGATAGGAACAAACTGTTACTCCAATGGAAAGGTCCATACCCAATAGTGGAGGTACTAAATGACTGGGATTATAAGATCGACATGAAGGGGAAACTGAAAATATTCCATGTGAACATGTTGAAACGCTATGAAGAGCGTACGCATCAAAGCCCAGGGAAGGGGATACTAGCCGTCATAAACACGGCGGTAATTGACGACATAATTGACTGGAATTCGGGTACAGGGGAGTGTAGTGTCGATGAGTACATGACGTGTCCAATGGGGACACATGAATCGATAGACAGGGTGGACTTAGCCCCAGGGATGTCCAAGGACCAAAAAGTACAAGTACAAAGGGTGATTAAGGAGTGTGAGCACGTACTGACTGATAGACCAGGGCGCACCCATGTAGAGATTCATGACATTACATTGTCTACCTCAGACCCATTGCGGATAAAAGGTTATCCCATCCCGTACAAAGTTCGTGACATAGACAGATATGAGGCAGAAGACATTTGACAGTTAGGAGTATTCGAAACTTCTAATTATCCATGTCCATACACAGTCGTGCGAGTTAGGAAGAAGAACACAGAGAGAAGACGGAATTTATTTCATAGATGGACAAATAGCAATCGGAGCCATCAGTAGATCAGACAATGTGGGTGCAGATTATTTGAGTAGGATCTAATTAAGTCATAGTCCACACACCATAGCCGAGATCCTGGGGTTCAAAATGTAAAAGTCCTGTAGGATGTGTATATATGTATGTAGGTAAACAATATCGGTACAACTCGTGATTACCGTTAATTGTTTCACACTTTTATTTAGGGGGAGTATTGTCACGAATCGTAGCCGACTATTTTCATCATCATCCATTATTTGTAACACGGGTCGCACAATACTAGACTAGAGCACAATACTCGAATATTCTAGTACAGACGATCGAATCGGTATTCATGTGTGAAATATCGCTCCCGTGGAATACACCGCTGGAGAGAATAGCGTTTTATCCGAAACCGTGCACGGACCACCAGTATTGGATTTTGCGCTGGTTATATCTGGGTGATTTACACTGTTTATGCATACTTGGTTGCTAGCCTAATTACCTAGTAGGTCATATCTACTTATGACTGAAGTATTTCAGATTAATTCGCCAGATATCTCATGAGCTAGACTGACTGTTAGAACATTAGTCCACTTACGCTAAATTGTAAGACAAATGTTGGCACATATATTTTATATTGACAGGCAGACTTATGAGGAAAGTTGTGCGCTAGGGTGGGCATATATATTTGATCTAAAACCATATTCTATCAGTTGGAGACTCAATTACGTTATTGTGAAACATTGGATCGCAAGCTATCACTGGGAATTTGTGAGTACATATGTTTTAGTTGCTTTCTAATGCTGCCATTTAAATCTGAATCTTGCCAAGACCGGCAATTCTCCGCATTGTTATCGTATCCTCGATAATACTGCACTATTTCATTTACCTGAGTTATTTGGACACGTTTCGACCAAATGCTTGGTCAATAAAAGCCGTATGGCATGTATCCGCTGATGTAGATTATCTCCCTTAATCAAATCGTATTGATTCATTAATTCGTCGTGTTTAAATGTAAATGATAACGATTACAGGACTGGCATGTGGGAAAATTCCGTGAGTATTTTAATGGCATATTATTCTCATGTGTTTTTGTTGCATGTCACTCCGACTAATTGCATTAGCAATTTATTCTATTTGTAAACGAAGGGCGAACTCGAATGAAATGTTCACTAACATTAGCTATGCATTTTATATTACGATTCCGTCCAATATCAGTTCTGCGCCCTGTACAATACATGAGAATATTGCCAATTTTAACATGTCACAATTGTAAAGTGAATTTTCTGGACGACTTTCATTTACTCTATGGGGGACACATGTAAACTCCTAACCCAGTCGTCTGTACATTCATTGTATTAAGTCATATACGTTCACAGTGTATTGTAAATATTGTAAATATTGTAAATGCCATTGCGACCATGATAAACCAGATCAGACAGTTCTGCTCTAAATGCACTGATTTATAAGTCAGTAAGCTGCAAAAAGGACACGATGTGAAGTATAATTTATTGAAATCACTGATGCTTTGGGTCAGCCTTGGAATCCTACAGTCTGATTATAGTATACAACGTTTATCATTAGTAATGTAATACTGTGAGTCTGCACAGGAAACTACTTGGCACAGTTGCTCTATATTAAGCTAGCGCAGTTGGCCACGGGCTGTGTTATCAGGGTAAGGCCTGTCGCAACCAAATGTTTGTTTACTAAATGTAAATAACTGTGAATAACGTCTGTATTCACATGTACGGCTGTGAAGATATACATCGTTGGGTACACTATATATAGTGGTTGTTCATTAATGTGTTATATCGCATTTTCCGACTTATAAATTCCATCAGCCCCCTTCTTCCAATTAGTTAAAATATATGTTTACATTGCAATTTATCATGTTTCATCATTGTAATATATGATGTTGTTTAGTATTGCCATGCAATCATAATATTGATTTCATGTGCACTACTGTGACAATTATTGAGACTATAACACGTTAAATTCTGGTAACAACACCGTTGGTGTTAAGTAGTCCCAGCCAGTACACAAGCCAGGCAGTCAGCAACCACCATGCTATGTGTATGAGTAGAACCAGTATGCAACACCTATTTATTCTGGAGTCCACATCACGACACCGTGTACCAACGGTGACTGTGCTCCGCGTGAACCAAGGGCGTATCGAGTGGGACATCATTCCGGTGACGTCATTCCGTCCAAGGACGAGATGGATCTCTAAGGATGTTCACCTATGTGTTATTGGCCCCATCCGGCCAGGTAGGCTCTGTATCTTATAGTTACAAGTAACTTTACGACGTCATTAGAACGTCACTACCATTATTAACGGAAATCTAACATTGGATCTTGATCCTGATCATGATGACGTATACTGTTGAACTATACCTACCTGAGGTGGAGGTGCCCTGGTTGTGCGAGTGCCTTGGCGGTTACAACTAGGGTACGTTGTCCGTTTTGACATTACCATCCATTGTTTTTGCATATCAATATATGTACATACATCATCATAAAATATACCTTGTTGTCTCTGTCCACAGCGTGCTTGGTGTTCCATCCCTTCAGTAAACTATCCCGGTGTCACCCTGGCGTGACAAATGGAACATACCCGTAACCAGACATTTATGAAGCAATGAGTCTTTTCGATGGATTGAATGGCCCGAGGCAGCTATGGGGTTGCATGCTCTCCCAGACAATTGTGAAATCCAGATGGTCTGAAATACCATTTTATATATTATCAGCAAAAACTGAGCACAAACATGTAATACGACTCTCCTGGTTGCATCAATATTATAAAATTACTACGTATTTACAATAATTCTTATTTTAATGCATGAAAGAGTGGACATCAAGGCACGACGAGGGAGGTTGGGGAGGGGGTCGTCCGACCGCACTTAATATAGATGTGTCAGAATTGTATCCATGTTGGCGGTCATCTTTGATTTACGTTTGTTTGCGGCGAAAGATAATTCGGTACAGTTTGGAACACAAACTCGCACTTTTAAAATATTACAAATATGATTTCCAATTATGTTTCATTTCTTTACTACTTTGTCGATCAACAGCGCCTAAGAGCTTAAGCGATGCTTAGCGGCCATCTTGAATATTCCAACATGGTCAAATAATAAGTATATTAGATTGAATCATTCAATTTTGCAAAGAACACATTCAATAATAACAAAAAAGGCAAATAACTGAAATATAAATGTGCATGAAAATGTAGCTATGTATTTTTGTTATTCCACACACATTTACTGCACGTCTGTGTAAATATTTGGCAGCCATCTTATATGTATATGAATTTGTCAGTGGTGAATTGTTTTTATGAGTTATGAAAACGTATTTATATGTATGTAAACGCATAATGTAAGTACCAAACGCCATATAATAATCAAGTCAGAAAATATTTAAGACAAAATGTTGATACCTGGCGGCCATCTAGAAAATCGCAAAATACACACCGGTTTGAACCACCATAAAACGAAGCGTCTCATATATGTCCTAAGGAAGAATATTCAACAATTTAAACAACTTTATCTGATATGTGAAGCATAATATGCACGTACATGTCCACCTACTGATATACAATATGTTTTTTTAACTCATTTGACCTCTTTGCACTTAATGACCTCAAACATGACATTGTCCCACCTAATTTGATTGACCGACACCGGATTCATGTTCAGGAATATATGATGTATCAATCTAGCATAGTCGTTGCTTTTGCTCTCTTGGGTTGAACAGAAATCGTGTTTAAGCCATTTCACTTCAAGGTGCCCCTCCACTATATGGGTCAGCAGCGTCTGTAAGTCGGCACATCCGTTCTCATCAATGACATGGCTCAAATTTGGTGGGCCTGCTTCACAACCGGTCATCGGTATACTATAATGATACACCCTATTGACCGTAGACCCGAGTCTATAATCGTAAGTGTGTTTTGTTGAAATAAAACACATGATAGTGCAGCAGATTTGGCACGGAAGTGTGTAGCTATTAGTTTGAAGGCGTGTGGCTATAATGTGTGTCCGCGTCAAGATTAGTTTAATGATATGGGGATTCATAACACATAATGAGATTGACACGTTGGCTGTCGTAGATGAACATGTAATTGCTAGGGATTGTATGCAATAAATATTGCTTATGGCACGATACTGTAAACTAATAAAATGTGCACGGATCATCATTTAAAAAGTTATATCAAATTTATCCTGCCAATATGTACACCATGCTTGATACAGTGATTATAGATAACTATGGTATGATACTGCATATGTATAAAGTTCACATGTGACGATAGCAAAGAGTCAGGTCATATGGTTGAATCTTGTACACCGCAACATCCATCACCATGTTTGAAATCCCACCACCATGATAGATATCAGCAAGCATAAGATCATAGAGAGAAGAAATAGTAAATGTAAAAAGTACATGTTTTGTCCGGAAAATTCACAACCCTCTGAGAACTCTAGTATGTTTACGGCACCCAATAATAGTATTCAATTACATAATGTCTAGGAAATGTTTGTGAAACCATTGATGTTTATGAAATTCAATGTTAATTACTCCTGTATTAAAGCAATTAAATTTGGCACAACGTATGGGCTGCTGTAGTAATACAATACCAATTTACATTATTGCCAGTATGTGGTTTATCAGATTATACACCAGGTTTATTATAACACTAAACCAGAAAGGGTGAAGTTGATACATTCCTGTCCGTTATCAGACTATACATCATGTTTATTATAACAATCAACAAAAAGTGTTAAGTTGATACAGTCATGTCCGTTATGAGAGAATACACCAGGTTTATTATAACAATCAACAGAAAGGGTGAAGTTGATACTGTCATGTCCGTTCGTTAAAATATGTTGGCAATACAGATAGCGATGATATCAATGGAATGAAAGTGAAATCAAATATCTCCGTACGTTATACAATCCACCTCCGAGAAGACATTTGTTTGACGAACAAAATATCCATATGTACATTATGGTACACAGTGTAATAATCGAAGAAGATACAAACCTACTTGGTCCAATATGTAACAGACATATACAGGGTGGTTCAATATATATGTCCCCACTTTGGGACCAATATATTACAAGTTGATGATAATAATCATCGTGATTTATGTATCAGAATAAAATATAATCATTCACCATTTTTTTTCTCAGTTTATAAAAACATAGATTATTTGCTTTATACATGGTCTTCAAAAAACATACCCATTTTTTACATAACGTAGCAATAGCCGGTCTTTGAACAATCTGATTTCCACACAAAACGTGTCTCCTTAATCGTTTATTTTTTCACTGATAGGATGACTGCTTGCCTTTCTCAAGATGTGCACATGTAAATACTAAACTAGACTAGTTCTGATCTGGAAAATGAGGGATTCATTCTATGCGTGTTCACAAGAATACAAGTTTTAGGGATATTGATAATCTGGTTTCGAAGACCATCTACAGTTGATTTACATATAGTTCGTCTATGATGAAACAATACCACATTACATACTTATCTCATCATATGGTAATTTTGTATTTCTTGGCCTTCAGAATAGAGAATAATTGCCATTACATATATGTAAATGATAAATGTTTACATTATATACATTTTTCAAAGAAATATAACACAATCAACCAATTTGGTTACATAACATGTAACAACACATCCAATTCACTGTAGAATATATGTGTATTGGTTTATGTGTATTTCATTGTCATGTTCCGATGCAATCGATCGCGTTTCAACATTCGTAACACTTTTCGACCAAGTTTCATTAATTCTTTGAAATACCAGTAATATCATAAATTGAATATTGTGACGTCATATCATAAATGTAGTGAAGTCATTAGTTAAAAAGCTACAATATATTACTTTGTTATAAACTTTAGTTTGAATGATTATCTTGCTTAGACCACTAGTTATGTCTATTTAAAGTGGGGACATGCATTTTGAACCACCTTGGAGTTGGAACTATGTTATTGACCCCAACATGTGCTTCAACTTTCTTGAAAAGAAATACCAAATATGAAAACATATTCCGGAGAATACATTTTTGACGGACACATTTTATTATGGAAACATTGAGATTTTCATGAAAATAAAATGAGTTTCTTACTGAATTTGTTTTATCGTCATTACAAAACCCATCGGATATGCGAAATAATGCCTGCATTCCCCATTGCTTCATGAACATGTTTAATATTGGTGGAATTACTAGTATATGACAAAGAAATGAGACACTCAATTGTCAAAAAAAACACAACCATTTAATGGTCATTTCGTCAAAATTTGAGATTTTTCCATAAAACAAACTGCTTTTCACGATTGTACATACGGCCCTTACTTCCAAAACGATATAATCAAATAGCATGCATACCTAAGTTATCCATACTAGCTTCCTTTATGCAATAATTCAAAAGGTAACCCTGCTTGTGTAATTCCACTGACGTAATCCGGTAATGTCATATGACTATGATATTTGTTGTAACCCGGATATTGGTATCAGGTCAATGTGAGATGTTATCACTCAGTACCGGTACGTATTCAGCCAATTGTGTTACCTGATAAATGAACGTACACGTACATGTACGTGCCCTACTAAAGATATTCAAAACAGTGAACTAAGTGTGACTTGTGTTTCAGTCCAGGCTGCGTCCACGGCACAACATGAAGGGTAAGTAAACCAATATGTGGCTACGACTGGAGAAATTACGCATATGGGATTGTGACGAGTGTAGCTCCTGATCAAATATCACAGCTCCTGTAGCCTGATATTTATACGATATAGATTGCTTGTTAGAAGCATACCTGGTGTTTCCTTGTTGGAATTACTGCTCAGTTCAGCCAATGCAGATACTTGATTGCGAGCTGAGATTGCCATAGACGTTCAGAAAGTTGACAACAATGTTAGATTAACGCAAGCAGTTGTGTAGTCACGAGTTGAACATTATACTCACCGAGTGTTGCCCAGTGTCAAATCAGACATACATACAGTGTACATGTAGTATATCACACAACCTATATACATGTAGCATATCAAACATTATATATACATGTAGCATATCATACATCCAATATACATGTGTTATACCACACATGATATATACATGTAGTATATCACACAGCATATATGCATGTAGTATATAACAAATCCTATATACAAGTAGTATATCACACATCCTATATGCATGTAGTATACCACAAGGCCTATATCCATGTAGTATATCACACAACTTGCATACATGTAGTATATCACACATCCTATATACATATAGTATATCATACATCCTATATGCATGTAGTATATCACACATCCTATATACAATGTACATGTAGTATATCACACATCCTATATACAATGTGCATGTAGTATATCACACATCCTATATACAATGTACATGTAGTATATCACAAAGCCTATATGCATGTAGGATATCACCCAGCCTTTTCCCGTGTAATATATCACTTATCACACATACATGTCGTATATCACACGCATTCTCTATTCTGTTTCAGCCAAGCTGCCAGTTTACCATGCCAGTATGTGTCCCCCACACGTGTGACGACTAGGACAACTTACGATAAGCTTAATGTTTCTGGTATGTTGTAACCCCCATTTATCAGGTACTGACCTGAGTTTTGCATTTGCCAAATTTATATTGACTGAAAACAAATAGCCATATTTTGCACGGACAACCCATATTCGGGTCACAAATGGTTCAAAGTTGACGTTTCATTGTTTGAATTTATTCACAGGAAAGTATGGGTTATATTACAGGAAATCAACCTTGTTTTTTCTTATTATGTGTGAAAAAACTGATTAATAGAACACCGTCCTCTTGTCTGTTTATATGTTTCATTCGACCACCGGGTGATAGATTATCTGCCCACTTTTGGACTTGCGTTTTTCCGAAAGCGGTAGGTGGGACTGCCGTGTTCCATAACACATTTTCTAGTTTCTGTATCTTCTGTTTCTAAACAATGACATTGAGAACACCATGCTCGTGTATTATGATATCATGTTCACCTGGCACGACTAGGATACGCGTAGGAATTCCTACATTTTTCGAGTCGAGTATGATAAACTCGATATCAAACATACACTAGCATGTGTTATACATATCGTGTAACGTTTTACGCTACAAAATTAGCAATGGTGACGCAGGTTTCTTTGAAACGAATGCGGACTTGGTTATGTTGCGTCATTACACAGATGTCATTCGGTAAAGTCATGTGACCTCGTTCGACCAACGGAACGTCAATTTTCAATTCCTTGTAACCCGGATATTCGTATCGGTTAACTGCCTGATACGACATTATGTTATGAGTCAATACGTATTATGTCAATACAGAGCTCGTTACCTGATGATTGCTTTGACAGCATAGGCAATGTCATGTTCACAACATACTGTTATTGGAACATATTGAAACTATGAAAAACAGATAAGGACTAAATTTCAGCGGTATATTCATTAAGCCTGACATTCGTTATATATGTTTCTATTTCAGAGACAGCCCAGTCTGTTAATGCGTGGGGAGGAAGGTAAGTACCAGTATGGGGTTCGTTATCGGTCGGTATCGGGCCTGGTCATCTAGCACCGTGACTGGAAATCTGAGATTTATGGCATGTGTGTATATTCATCCTGTTGATCCGCTAGCGCACTCCTGATAGCCTGATAAGGGAAAACTATTATTTGGCAGACTAATTACGGGTGTTTCACGGTCTGTAATGCATAGTGTGCACACTGGTCAGATTGCAAGGAGGCATCGTCACAACATTGGTCACACATTCAAGCATAAACCCCATATCTCGAGTCACATCCACACTTCACTACATATAGCCAGGTGTCCGAGTGGGCTTTGTCCCATGCAAATGCATGTAACCTAAATCCTTGTCAAATGTTAAATTATAATAGCAATTGTTTTGTGGTGTTTGTTTGCAAAATAAAATCAACATTTTATAAAATTTCTTTAAATAGCAAACAATGGTGAGGATGACATTTGTTTGCTATAGATGTACAGAACGTCCTTATAATTAGATATGCGGTTTTATATAATGTGTTAAATAGCCAAAGGTAAGTCGGCAGAATAATGGGTATGGAACAGTAGTGTCAATCAACGTACGTCGATCCATACACGACGACGACAACACTACAACAGCAGCTTTATACAATATATATCACCAACTGTCGATCCATACTCGACAACAACAAAACTATAACAGCGGCATTATAAACTATACATATCACCAACTGCCGGTCCATACTCGACAACCACAAAACTACAACGGCGGCATTATAAACTAAACATATCGCCAACTGTCGATCCATACACGACAACCACAACACTACACCAGCGCCATTGTAAACTATACATATTACCAAATGTCGGTCCATACTCGACAACCACAAAAGTACAACGGCGGTATAATAAACTAAACATATCACCAACTGTCGATCCATAAACGACAACCACAACACAACACCAGCGGAATTATACACTATGCATATCACCAACTGTCGTCCATAATTGACAACCACAACATTACAACAGCGGCATTATAAACTATACATATCACCAACTTTCGATCCATACTCGAAAACAACAACACTTCACCAGCGGCATTATAAACTATGCACATCACCAACTGTCGATCCTAACTCGACAACTACAACACTACACCAGCGGCATTATACACTATACATATCAACAACTGTAGATCCATACTCGACAACCACAAAACTAACAGCGGCATTATAAACAATGCATATCACCAAAGGCAGATCCATTCTCGACAACCACAACTCTACAACGGCGGCATTATAAACTAAAGATATCACCAACTGTTGATCCATACTCGACAACCACAACACTAGACCAGCGACATCGGCATTGTACACTATACATATCACCAACTGTCGATCCAAACTCTACAACCACAAAAATAAACAGCGGAATTGTAAACTATACATATCACCAATTGTCGATCCATACTCGACAACCACAAAACTACAACGGCGACATTATAAAATATACATATCACCAACTGTCGATCCGCACTCGAAAAGGACAAAACTACAACGGCGACATTATAAACTAAACATATCACCAACTGTCGTTCCATACACGAGAACCACAACACTACAACAACGACATTATAAACATACTCGACAACCTCAACGCTACAACTGTGGCATTATAAACTAAACATATCGCGAACTGTCGATCCACACTCGAAAACCACAAAACTACACCAGCGGCATTATAAACTATGCATATCACCAACTGTCGATCCACACTCGACAACCACAAAACTACACCAAATGCATTATACACTATACATATCGCCAACTGTCGATCCATACTCGACAACCACAAAACTAAAACAGGGGCATTATAAACTATACATATTACCAACTGTCAATCCACACTTGACAACCACAAAACAATAACAGCGGCATTATATACTTTTCATATGACCAGCTGTCGATCCACACTCCACACTCGACAACCACAAAACTACACCAGCGGCATTATAAACTATGCATATCACCAACTGTCGATCCATACTCGACAACCACAAAACTAAAACAGCGGCATTACAAACTATACATATCACCCACTGTAAATCCACACTTGACAACCACAACACAACAACTACATCATTCTTCAATTTTACAAAAAATGAAAGAACTATTTGATGTTAGTAATAACGATTACCTAAAATGCTTCAAACTGATTTTGTGCATTCCTCAAGACTGGAGAACACGAATTAAAAATGAAAGAATAAACAGGATCAATACAAAGATATTATTAATAGAACAAATAAAAACAACGACCAAATGTAATAAGAAGCTATATAACATGTTTCTTAATCAACAGAAACCGATTGTGCATAAAGCCAAGACAAAATGGGATGACGAATTCGCGGATAAACAATAAATAGTCTACACAAATCATTTTACAAACACTATAAGTTCTAAACTTAGGAATTTTCAGTACAAATTTTTGATGAGAATTGTAGCTACAAACGATTATTTACTTAAGTGTAACATTGTCAACTCCAATTTGTGTGATTTTTGCGCCATGGCTCCAGAAACAAATAAGCACCTTTTTTGGGAATGTACTATAAGCAAACATTTTTGGTCACAGCTGAATAACTTTTTAAACAATAATAATATTGTATGTAATTTTGATTGGCACACTGTTTGCTTCGGGCAATATGAGCAAGTTTTTCAACTTTTGTATCATACTAGAAAAATACTTTATATATACATGTAAATTACGAAACACGGAACCTAAATTTCCAGAGTTTATGTCTTACCTAAAGGCAACACAAAATATTTAAAAAGAAATTGCAATGAATAGAAATAAGCTCATAGTTCATGAACGACAATGGAATGTTATCCAATTAGACTAACACTCATTTAGAGATACACGAACCTTCTGATTATACATACAAATATTACAGTTAGGTATAACAGCATATACCGTAATAGTATAGTATCGTGATGTGTTGCTCAATTATTATTTACTAAACCTAGTTCACCATGTCTCATTTTCAACTTTATTCTCTCATCTAAATAACATTCTTAAATAAATCCAACCTAACCATGTATGAACAATATATTATAATCTATAATTATTTACAATACATGTACTCATAGATGATTGTAAACAATGAGTGTAACCTATAAATGCATGTTGTTAAACTGCTTGTAACTCATTTATTGTTTGTATATGACTATGTATGGAAATAAAAAACTTAAAACTGAACAGCAGCGGCATTATATAATATACATATCACCAACTGTCGATCCACACTCGACAACCACAAAACTAAAACAGCGACATTATAAAATATACATATCACCAACTGTCGATCCATACTCGACAACCAAAACAATACAACAGTGGCATTATACACTATAAATATCACCAACTTTCGACAACCACAATACTACACCAGTGGCATTATAAACTATACATATCACCAACTGTCGATACATACTCGACAACCACAATACTACAACAGTAGCATTATACAATATACATATCACCAACCATCGATCCATACTCGACAACCACAACACTACAACAGTGGCATTATACACTATACATATCCATACTCGACAACCACAAAGCTAAAACAGCGGCATGATAAACTATACATATCACCAACTGTCAATCCATACTTGACAACCACAACACTACAACAGCGGCATTATAAACAATACATATCACCAACTGTCGATACATACTCGACAACCACAAAACTAAAACCGGGGCATTATAAACTATACATATCACCAACTTTCGATCCATACTCGACAAACACAACACTAAAACAGCTGCATTATCAACTATACATATCACCAACTATCAATCCACAATTGACAACCACAACACTACAACAGCGGCATTATACACTATATCTATCACAATTGTCAATCAACACTCGAAAACCACAATACTACAACAGCGGCATTATCAACTATGCATATCACCAACTGTCGATCCATACTCGACAACTACAAAACTAAAACAGGGGAATTATAAACTATACATATCACCAACTTTCTATCCATACTCGACAACCACAATACTACAACAGTGGCATCATAAACTGTACATATCACCAACTTTCTATCCAAACTCGACAACCACAATACTAATACAAGAATGGCATTATAAACTATACATATCACCAACTTTCGATCCACACTCGAAAACCACAATACTACAAAGGCGGCATTGTAAACTATACATATCAACAAGTGTCGATGCATACTCGACAACCACAAAACTAAAACAGCGGCATTATAAACTATACATATCACCAACTTTCGATCCATACTCGACAATCACAATGATACAACAGTGGCATTATAAACTGTATATATCACCAAAAGTCAATCCACACTCGACAACCGCAAAACTACAACAGCGGCATTATGAACTATGCATGTCACCAATTGTCGATCCACACTCAACAACCACAATACTACAACAGTGGCATTATAAACTATACAAATCACCAACTGTCGATCCATATTCGATAACCACAAAACTACAACAGCGGCATTATAAACTGCACACATCACCAACTGTCGATCCACATTCGACAACCACAATACTACAACAGCGCATTATAAACTATACATATCACGATCTGTCAATCCATACCTGACAACCACAACACTATAACAGTGGCATTATACACTATATATATCACCAACTGTCGATGCACACTCGACAACCACAAAACTAAAACAGCGGCATTATAAACTATACATATCACCAACTATCAATCCACACTCGTCAACCACAAAACTACAACAGCGGCATTATAAACTATACACATCACCAACTTTCGATCCACACTCGAAAACCACAATACTATAAAGGCGGCATTGTAAACTATACATATCAACAAGTGTCGATGCATACTCGACAACCACAAAACTAAAACAGCGGCATTATAAACTATACATATCACCAACTTTCGATCCATACTCGACAATCACAATGCTAAAACAGTGGCATTATAACCTGTATATATCACCAAAAGTCAATCCACACTCGACAACCGCAAAACTACAACAGCGGCATTATAAACTATACATGTCACCAATTGTCGATCCACACTCAACAACCACAATACTACAACAGTGGCATTATAAACTATGCAAATCACCAACTGTCGATCCATACTCGACAACCACAAATCTACAACAGCGGCATTATAAACTGTACAAAACACCAACTGTAGATCCATACTCGACAACCACAAAACTACAACAACGGCATCATAAACTATACATATCACCATCTGTCAATCCATACTTGACAACCACAACACTATAACAGTGGCATTATACACTATACGTATCACCAACTGTCGATCCACACTCGACAACCACAATACTACAACAGCGCTTTATAAACTATACATATCAACAACTGTTGATCCACACTCGACAACCACAACTCTACAACAGTGGCATTATAAACTATACATATCACCAACTTTCGATCCATACTCGAAAACCACAATACTAAAACTATGACATTATAAACTATATATATCACCAACTGTCGATTCATACTCGACAATCACCAAACTATAACAGCGGCATTATAAACTGTACATATCACCAACTGTCGATCCATACTCGACAACCACAACACCACAACAGTGGCATTATAAACTGTACATATCACCAACTTTCGATCCATACTCGACAACCACAATACTACAACAGTGGCATTATAAACTATACATATCACCAACTGTCGATCCATACTCGAAATCCACAAAACTACAACAGCAGCATTATACACTATACACATCACCAACTGTCGATCCATTCTGGAAAACGACACAACTACAACAGCGGCATTATAAACTATACATCTCAACAACTGTCGATCCATACTCGACAACCACAACATTACAACTGCGGCATTGTACACTTTATATATCACAAACTGTTGATCCACACTCCACAACCACAAAACTAAAACAGCGGCATTATAAACTTTACATATCCACCAACTGTCGATCCACACTCGATATCCACATTACTACAACAGCGGAATTATAATATATACATATCACCAACTGCCGATCTATACTCCACAACCACAAAACTAAAACAGCGGCATTAAAAACTACACATATAACCAACTGTCGATCCACACTCGACAACCACAATACTACAACAGCGGCATTATAAAATATACATCTCAACAACTGTCGATCCATACTCGACAACCACAACACTACAACAGCGGCATTATACACTATGCATATCACCAACAGACGATCCATACTCGAAAAGGACAAAGCAACAACAGCGGCATTATAAAATATACATATCACCAACTGTGGATCCACACTCGACAACCACACAACTACTACAGCGGAATTATAAACAATACATATCACCAACTGTCAATCCACACTCGACAACCACAACACTACAACAGTGGCATTATAAACTATACATATCACCAACTGTCAATCCATACTCGACAACCACAATACTACAACGGTGGCATTATTAAATATACATATCACAAACAGTCGATCCACTCTCGACAACCACAACACTACAACAGTGGCATTATAAACTATACATATCACCAACTTTCGATCCATACTCGACAACCACAATACTACAACGGTGGCATTATTAAATATACATATCACCAACTGTCGATCCATACTCGACAATCACCAAACTATAACAGCGGCATTATACACTGTATATATCAATCGCCAACTGTCGATAAATACTCGACAACCACAATACTACAACATTGGCATTATAAACTATAAATTTGACCATCTGTCGATCCATACTCAACAACCACAATACTACAACATGGGCATTATAGACTATACATATCACCAACTTTCGATCCATACTCGACAAATACAATACTACAACAGCGGCATTATAAACTATACATATCACCAACTGTCGATCCACACTCGACAACCACAATACTACAACAGCGGCATTATAAACTATACATATCACCAACAGTCGATCCATACTCGACAACCACAACACTACAACAGTGGCATTGTAAACTATACATATCACCAACTGTCGGTCCATACTCGACAACCACAACACTACAACAGCGGCATTATAAACTATATATACCACCAACTGTCGATCCATACTAAACGACCACAATACTACAGCAGTGCCATTATAAACTATACATATCACCAACAGTCGATCCATTGTGGACAACCACAACACTACAACAGTGGCATTATAAACTATACATATCACCAACAGTCGATCCACTCTCGACAACCATAACACTACAACAGTGGCATTATAAACTATACATATCACCAACAGTCGATCCACTCTCGACAACCACAACACTACAACAGTGGCATTATAAAATAATACATATCACCAACAGTCCATCCACTCTCGACAACCACAACACTACAACAGTGGCACTATAAAATATACATATCACGAACTGTCGATCCATACTCGAAAAGACACAATACTACAACAGTGGCATTATAAAATATACATATCACCTACAGTCGATCCACTCTCGACAACCACAACACTACAACAGCGGCATTATAAACTATACATATCACCAACAGTCGATCCACTCTCGACAACCACAACACTACAAGAGCGGCATTATAAACTATGCATATCACAAACAGTCGATCCACACTCGAAAACCACAACACTACAACAGCGGCATTATAAACTATACATATCACCAACTGTCGATCGATACTCGACAACCACAATACTACAACAGTGGCATTATAAATTATACATATCACCAACAGTCGATCCACTCTCGACAACCACAACACTACAACAGTGGCATTATAAACTATACATATCACCAACTGTCGATCCATACTCGACAACCACAACACTACAACATCGGTATTATAAACTATATATATCACCAACTTTCGTCCATACTCGACAACCACAAGACTACACCAACAGCATTATAAACTATGCATATCACCAACTGTCAATCCACACTCGACAACCATAACAATACAACAGCGGCATTATAAACTATGCATATTACCAACTGTCAATCCACACTCGACAACCACAATACTAGAACAGCTGCATTATAAACTATACATATCACCAACTGTCAATCCATACTCGACATCCACAACACTACAACAGCGGCATTATAAACTATACATATCACCAACTTTCGATCCACACTCGACAACCACAACACTAGAACATCGGCATTATAAACTATACATATCACCAACTGTCAATCCACACTCGACAACCACAATAATACAACAGCGGCATTATAAACTATGCATATTACCAACTGTCAATCCACACTCGACAACCACAACACTAGAACAGCTGCATTATAAACTATACATATCACCAACTGTCAATCCATACTCGACAACCACAACACTACAACAGCGGCATTATAAACTATAAATATCACCAACTTTCGATCCACACTCGACAACCACAACACTAGAACATCGGCATTATAAACTATGCATATCACCAACTGTCGATCCATACTCGACAATTACAAAACTGCAACAGCGGCATTATAAGCTGTACATATCATCAACTGCGATACCCTAATGTTCGCATAACTATGTTATATTTTTGCTACATCATTACAATTGTAATTAACGTATTTCTTTTGGCGGAATTCCGTTTCAGTGGAGCAGGGCCGTATAAATCACAGAAACCGAGACGGGACGAGAAGGCCTCTACTTACAATGAATTAACACCGCATTGTAAGTAGGCTAAGTTCATTACAGGCGCCGTGTGCCACACCGATAACATTGTGCACAGCGTGCACCGAATGTGTTGTCTGAACTACTAACCTCCTGGTCAAGCTTCAGCTCCTTTTTTCGCCATGTTATCTTCCCATAGATCATTTCGACGGATGAATGCAGAAATGTGCCAACAGTTAATTTGGTCAAAAGTCACTGTTTGTCATAAATTAATGCCAATATGTTCCTACACATCGTGTGAAAATGCTGAACTTTTGTTGTGGGATGAGTGAAACAACAAGACGTGTTTACTGCTTGGATACATTACTAAGACTAAAGATAGTAACGACTCAGTGGCCGTTGCAGTCACACAGATATAAACAGAGCATGCACACAGGATGCTGGGGTTCAAGGTGAATACATGGAGATAGCGTCAATTATATACAGGGTGTTGCCATAAGTATGTTTGTTAAACTACTACATCTCCTCAGTTTTCCAAATAGGAAAAAAATAGAAAAACATTTAATGATACTTGTAAGTTTCCTGTTATTCTAACAGTTAAATATCTGTTACGTTCTGAAAAAGCTTCTTAGTAATCTAGAGTTATACTGTAATAATCTTTATGACACCCTGGATATGCAGTCTGGAAAAAGGCATGAACAATTGTGTATTTTCGCAGGTTTGTTCACACAGTTAATTGCGGTTATATAGAACATTTATACATACATATCATCCATACAACATGCGCATGATCATCTCAATGTTCAACTCATTTTGTCCACTGGTCTCCAGTGTACAATGTGTTTGGTTGGGATACTCTTCCTGATCGCGTCTTATACGGGGTCACAGTGGGCAATGTTTTCCGGGAAATTGTGTCATTAACCGGGGATGTCCGACCAAGCTTATCAGCAGGACATGGATGGTCAGTTTGGAAATCACTGAAGTTGTTATTCTGTTGCTGACCTGCATTGTCCTTGTGCAAGATAACGGAAGGTAGGAGTTCATTGACATTATCCGCTGGTTCCCGTTCTTTATTTAGGTAGCGTTTATTTTGACGATAAACACCACATTGCTGCGTGCGGACGCTGTATGACCTATCAAGGTGTTTCAAGGTAAGGATGGCTGGTTCCCATACCTTGCCAAACTGTACTCTGACGCGGTCACGAATGGAACAGATTTTTCGCGTGGATTTTGTGCTTACGGCACGCGGTTCTAAATGCTTGTTTGTCGATGGAAGGATTGATCTGAGGCGTCTGCCTTGCAGCAATTGCGAAGGTGACAACTCACATTTTAGCGGCGTATTTCTGTATTCTAACAGCGGAATATATGGGTCCCGTCCATCTTGCTTTGCTTTCTGCAAAATGCGTTTTGCAATCGATACATATTTCTCGCTGAGGCCGTTCGATGCTGGATAATTCGGACTTGACGTTTCATGAATGAAATTCCACTCCTTAGCGAAATTCGCGAATAGCTCAGAGGAGAATTGCGGTCCAATATCTGATTTTAAACGCTCAGGAATACCAAGTCGCCCGAAATGAACCTTGAGTTTCTGTATGACCGTAATACATTTCGTGTCTGGCAGCAAGTCTACTTCGAAATGTCTGCTGTATGCGTCAACAATGACCAAGAAATATTTACCGTCCCAGGTAAATAGGTCACATGCTGCCAAGGCCTCTGGGGCACGTCATGGGGTTTTAGTGGCTATTTAGCATTAGAGTTCATGTGGTGTAAACAAATACGGCAAGTGAGGACATGCTCCGTAATCTCGGCTGTCATTGTAGGCCAAAACATAATGTCCCTCGCACGTCTCACATTATTTTCCGTGCCCATATGTCCAATGTTCACAGCGTCAATCATTTCCTGTCGTAAGGACTTTGGAATGACAAGTGTATGACCCTTGAATATAATGTCGTTTTCACAGGATAGTTCATCTCTGTGATTCCAGTACTCCAGTACAAATTTAGGACATTCACGTCTGTTGCTAGGCCAACCAAACAAAATGGCATGTTTCAGCGTTTGTAGCTGTGCGTTGTCTTGTGTTGCAAGTCTTACCAGCTGTGACTTCTGGTCACTAATTGGGAGACCTGTCAGAACAGTATGTACGTACATGTCCAACCCTTTGATCAAGTCTGGGTAAGTGTTGTCAGAGTAAATCCTTGACAATGTGTCTGCTAACGGAATATTCTTAACAGGTACGTGCACGGCGTCAATGTCATACGGCTAGACGGATTATTTGCAGACTGGATGGACAGCTATGTAGGAGTTTCTTCATGATTGACACGATTGGCTTGTGATCTCACTCGACTATTGTACGTCTGCCAAAAACTCCTTCTCGATTTGACTAAAGTTCACCTCTGTCTGTGTCAGCATTTTTGAGGCAAACGCGATTGGTTTCCCGTCTTAGAGACATGCAACCTCCAACACCTTTGACGATGCGTCGACTTGTAGCTTCAGGGGTTTCGTTGGGTCAAAGTAAGTCAGTACTGGGGCTCGAGTAATGACGGATTTTACCTTGACAAAGGCTATGTCCTGTGCTCAGTCCCAGACAAATGCTGCGTCCTTTTTCAATTAGGCACGCATGTGAATAGTCAGTGCTGCTAGATTTGGTGCCAATTTTGTCAAGTACGTTATCATGCAGAGTAACGTCTCGAGTTCCGACCGAGTTTCCGGTGTTTTCATGGCTTGTATCGCGGAGATTTTTTCTGGATCTGGCTTCAGACCCTCGGAGCTAATGATGTGTCCAAATTATTTGACTTCCGGCAAACCAATGGCACACTTGTCGGGGTTAAACCTAATGCGCTTTTCGCGAGCACGTTGAAGTACGTTTCTCAAACTTTCGTCATGCTCGGCTTTTGTTCCAAGACGTCATCGACAATTGACGTCACACCGGGCATGTCGCCAACTAATTCGTCTATCTTTCTTTGGAACACGTCTTGCGAACTGAGTAAACCCATCGGTAATCTCAAATATCGGTAACGTCTAGCGGAGTCATAAATGTTGTGAGTTTGGACGCTGCTTCCGTTAATTTGATTGCGTAATAGCTCTTTGTGGCGTCAAGAACACTGAAGTATTTGGCGACCGTTAATTGGCTAATTACGTCATATAACGTACGCATAGGATAATGAGGACGTCGTATGTTGTCGTTCAATGCCTTGGGTCTAAACAAATCCGTAATTTCACCGTTTTCGGCTTTTCGACGCAAACTAACGCGTTTACCCATTCGGTGGGCTCCGTTACTTTCTTTATTATTTGCTTCTTCTCCATTGATTGAAACTATTTTTTGAGTCGGTCTTGCAATGCAATGGGAACTCCTCACGGTGGACAAACCACGGGAACGGCATCTGGTGTGAGATGCAGAGCGCATGTGCCCGGAAATAGGCAAATGCCTTTGAATAAGTCGAGGAAAACCTCTGTCGTTGTTTGGACGGCCCTGGTGTCGGTTTTCTGGACTCGGATTAACAATCTTTATTTTTTGTCCATTGCGTGGTGTACATCACCAATCCAACTTCTGTTTTTATAAGCCTTGTTCCATGCTATAGTTTGACAAAGTATAACTATATAAACAAATACTCAAGCATATCCACCTTCTTGCTGTGAAAGCTCAAGTAGGTCAAGGACAAATTCCGTTTTACCACTTTCAGTTTGACCACAGATAATAGCACTATGTGCATACTTTGGTAAATCAATACAACGCAGATACAAATCTTCCATTTTCTATATTTAGTTGGGCGTCTTGAATTATAAATAAATATATATTTGTTGTACCTGCAATTTCAGTTGCTTTAGAAATCTGAATTGTAATACCTTCACTCGCATTTTCTATTCTCCGTCCATTCCCATATACACTATTATCATCTGTCTTTCATAGTTTCAAGCCAGAGTGCATATTGTTTTGTAAGATATTTGCCAATTTTCAAACTGGCCGCATGCAATTCTTTACTGACAACGTTCACTATCGGATCATTATTATCTCCGCCGGCAATGTGTTTTCGTATTTCATCCCACATATAATATGCTTTCATTATTTGACTGTATAGTTGATTAGGCACACCCTCAATTGTTACTACATTATTTATTTTTGGATTATAGAATGTTTCACATTCTCTTGCAAAAGGTGTTGATTGCTCCTCTAATAACATTAAAATTCCCTTCATGGATTTAGCAGGTGTATTCAAATTTATATTCCATATAGAATCACTTTTATTTTAGTTATCTTTCGGTGACGAATAATTCTATCATATAGTATTGACATTTGCCCCATATATTGATTTTTTACCATTGTCGCTAAATTAGGCTCTGTGGCCATATCAAATTCTAAACATATATTATTAATTGCATAATTAGCATTCAAATCACCTGAGGCTATTATTACCCTTGAATAATCATTAAATGTAAGTTCATATTCGAGTCGATCATCCAAACCAGATTGATAATATGACATATGAGCTTCAAGAAGTATAACATATAATGGTATATATAATCGATTACCAAATGTGTCTGAGATAGCCTTATATTCAGTGTTTGTAGAACTATCATTTGCTGCTCCAGTTCTTAATTGTGTTACATTTGAATCTGTACTAGTATCTATACCTTGATCAACCATATTACCTCGCTCTGGAGGTGTTTTCCATAGATCGAGATAGATGTAATACACATCTGAATCGTCAACTGACATAATTTCATTACCAGGTATTTTGATAGTTGTTTTCTTGACTATCGCACGTCCAATATTTTGAATCACTCTGCGATCGTCATCAGTGGATGTTAATGCAATTGTAAAAGCTAAACGAGCTGTTCCAGGTACGATTACATCATTTGAGCCTAAATTTGGGAACAGCACTAAAAGCTGCTGATTTTGATTAATTGTAAATGGTTTATTTGTTATTGTAATTTATTGTCTTATTCTTTTACTCCGAGTGGTTCTCTTAAATGCCTGTAGGGGTTAAGTTTTCTTCCGTATGATGTCATGTTTAATTATGTTATTTATGAATTATTTACTTCAATAAAAATATAAATAATATCCGAAGGTGGAGAAGGACTTTGTGCATTATTATAATGAGACTTATGACCCTGATATTGACACAGGCGCCAGTGAAACTATGATAGACCCGCCACCTGTTCAAATGGAAGAATCGACTTCCGAGACAGAACGGCCCCAACGGATAAGGGTACTAGAACTTTTTAAAGACCAATTTAAAAAACAGTTTGGAATATCAGATCAGAATGTTATGTTAATGAGCCCAGACCTGCACACTGTCAACAAAACACTGTACTGGAAGGGTATACGAATAAGCCAAAAATGTAAATCAGGTAAATTATTAAACACTTTTACTGGTAAAGGGGCGACAGAATTAAAATAGCTGTTGGGTTTACAAAAGGCCAAGGTGCCAATAGAGGCAAAACATCGCTAAAATACAAACTTTAGAAAACGAAATTCCAAATGTCGAAAATATAGAAATGACTGAATTAACAAATACAGTTAATGACGCAGAAACATCAGTAAAATAAATCATTGACACATTATCAAAAGACACATTACCATTGAGAGAGCTTAAATCTTTAAACAAAGCATTACAACAAACGAAGGGCTCTCTCGCTAATAATATAGCGGCACTTTATGAACTTGATAAAAATAAGAAAGCAGCTGTATTAAAGTTGTTAGCCGTAATAACATTTGATGATGATACCCAGAGGCACAACAAACATAAAAAAAAAATGCAGATATTGTATCTTTGCGTGAAGCTCGTATTGAGGTTATATCAAATGATAAGGAAACATTAAGAACCCAAATAAATAGAATGAAAAGTACAATCGAAAGATTATTACACAAAGATACAACATTAAAGTTCAAACTAAAAACACTCTTCAAAGAACAGGGAATAACACTAGTTTCAGTTATAACTGCTGTTGGATTTATAATTTCCACTTTAATTTTAAGTATTACTGGTGCAAGTGGTGCTGCAAATATTCCAAAACCACCAGGAAAAGGAGGAGCTAAAGAATGGATTAAGAAACAATTAAAACATCTTGGCTCATTACTGGGAATGTTAGCGGGTTAAGCAGCAGCTGCACTACCCGGAATAATTGTATCAATTGTAGCTTGGTTGCTAAAAACTGCAGAGAAAGCCGTTGGTTGGATAGCAAATAATGTATGGGCTTTAATAATAGCAATTGCAGGACTTCTATATATGTTTGCTAAAGATTATATTTAGTCTCGATAATAAAATAATAATACAACTAACCCAAATATAATACTACAGGTAACTAGAGCAGTTTTATATTTGTTTATGATTATCTGCTTCTAGTATTTCAGGTATTGACATTTTAGAAATTGGAGATGCCGCTATAATGTTATGTTTAGAAATTGGAGATGATGCAAGGGGCATAACAATACTTATTTCTTGTGTTTGTGCAGGTGATGGAACTGTCATACTATTTGCATTATCATTAAAACCAACTTATTGATCGCCAGTAGCTATTACTATGAAATTGTTATAATTTTGAATACTTCCTATCTGCAAATACATGTCGCTTGGTGCCATATGAATATATTGTTGTAGTACCAGTTATACATCAGATGTTTTGATAAGTCTAAGACAGACTTGCCAACATAGATTAGCTTGTTTAGTGTTAGTTTTGCATGCAGATAATTCATTTGAGAATTTAACACGTCTGTTGAAATTTGGTTTGGCTATGAATGTTCTTAGTTTCTCATTTTCACTGCCGTCTGTTCTGAAAAGTTGTATGTCCACTCGTTTGCGATTATTCTCCATTGTCTTGCCAAACACAGAGTTGTTCATTACTTTGTAGACATCTTTTTCAAATGCAGACTTTGCATTTTTACGGAACGCTGTGTTGAGACGAATGTATGGTTCCATCCATGGCTTCTCATTGAATTATAATATTCTGTGTATTTTCTTGACTTTCATGCCAAGGGATTTTATACAGTTGTACATTTCTGTAATGCACCACATATTTCTTCTTGTCCATCAACTTGGGGACATGTTTCTCTACATTTATCATGCTGTTATTTTCTAGCAGTTCTGTTTGGTATTCTGAGAGCCATTCTTTCTTCACTGCTAATTTTTCTGTAGCAAGTGGATAGTCATTGTGTGATTTGTGTAGTTATTTGGGATATTCTAAATCAACCTCGAGTATATAACCTTTTCCTTTCTCCGCTTTTATCACATTTTCCCCGTCGCTATTTCTGGTTCTCCACTTGAATCCAGAGTATGGGAGTGCCGACTAATTGCCCAGCCGTAAAGATTATTTGCATCATATTACATGATGTAGTTTTCTTCCTTGTCAGGACTGTAATCTGCAACATGTGGATTGTTTGCTTTGGCAAGTCTTTTTGACACCACCACGCGTACCTTTCTCAGTGAATAAATGCATATCAATATCAGTTAATAAGTCTAAGTCTATCTTTGTGTGCTTTAGTAGTGCATCCCATGATAAACCAGGAGCAGTGTAATAATGTAGAGGATCAAGGTTATATGCGGTTATATGCGTTCATACAAGTTTTTCTGAATGTCTGCAATACATCAGGAAGTAGAGTGATGTCAGTTTTGACATATAAATCATGATAATCACCAAGTGTTTTACAGTTGAATTATTTCCATACCTTTTGTGCATGCTTATAATATTGTTCGCTTATGCCTTCATTGGTTAAACTGCTGTATAACTCCTATATGGGTGGTAGTTCTGTTTTTTTAAACATATCAAAGCTATTCTTGTATTCGTACGGATAAACGCATTTTCTAAGTAATAACTCAATATCCGGTGTGGGCTCGGGTTGTGCGTTTGTTTGTAATTCATACCCTCATCTATTTCTTTAACAGTAAACACAATATCGGCACCTATATTTTCATTGACACGTTTGGAACAACCCACGAGTACCTCATCAATATTTACATTTTCATTATCAATCATTAACCCATCAAATAGAAGTAAAGCAACCTCTATTTCTTGCTCTGTAAGATAGTCTACAGCCGCCATTAAAGCTTTATTTTCCAATTTGCACATCAACAGGTTAACGGCTGATCCGTCAATATTGTAAGTTGTGTTCCTCTCCATTTTCCGTTGTGTAGCTAGTTCATATAGGGTGGGATTTAGATTAACAACACGATCAATAATTGTTCTCATTCCTTTATAATAATCAACAAACCAATGCGGTTGATTAGTTATTTCAATCTGGCGGCCGTTTAGTATAGCAAGTACTCGTAAATCTTTATTGGCATCATCACGTGATAGATTATACAAGGTTCTGTATTCAGCAATTAGTTCATCGCGTTTGTTTATATAATTATCAATGCGGTACATGGTATATTGTTCTCATGGCAATAGAAAGCTAGGAGCGTTGGGTGTGCATTTTTTTATATCAATATCTAGCATCTTGTATTTGCAAATTGTATGTCTAATTTTACGACTTATGTTTTTGTAAACCAATATTTTCGGATGTCCAATAGCAGCCAAATCCATTTATTTGGTGATAACTCATTGCACGCCCCCCCCCCCCACCCCCTCCATATGTGTTTGTGTACGACAAATGCTCTTTAAGTAAAGAAAGTTGCGAGTCATTATCTATATTTTCCCCCTAATAAACGGAGTAAATAAACTCAAAGTCATCGGGGTGAGATACAATATATTCAAGATTTTATTTGTCAATACACTCGCGCAATGTAATATCGCGGTCATCTTCTGAGTTGAACTTACCAATTTTAAAAAGTTCTTTTTTTAGTGGCTTATCCTCAATTACCTCTCTCGTTATTTTGAATTTATCTGGTGGCGTTGACTCAACTAACTTTTCCAAAGAAGAAGCCATAAACTGAAAACTATATAAGAATTTAAGCAGCCCAAGAGTAAATGATATGTAATCTTCCGTGTTATTTGGAATGCACGTTATGTTACCTGACACTTTGGTTATCTGTTGCATCATATCCTCTAATATTGTAGAATACCATAGGGGTTGGTGTTTTGTATGGTTTTATTGCAAGTCGTAGATTACATTTGTTGTGTGCTAGCCCTCTGTATTCACCTGTTATATGGCTGTGGTCACGAACTTTATCATTATAGAAATGTGTTCCTTTACAAATCCAGCATTTAGTTGCAGCCTGGAATTCTTTTTATTATGCACTGTCATTTGTAGTTTTTTTGGTATGCTAAATATTTTATTTATCATATACTGCGCTTTTTTGAGAGATTTCAGGAGTTTGTCTGTCGCATTCTCACCTCTGTATATTACTGGTTCAATGTCGGCGTATATGGTATATGGGACGGGCATTTGGTTTTGATGGTTCTTGAATTTGATGTGGTTTTTATCTTTTGGGGAATTTCTATTTTTGTTGCAGTTTTGTTAATGCCTTCACAATATTATTTATGCTTGAGTAGTAAGTCTTCTTTAATACAACCGTAAAACCGTAAAGACAGCGGTCGCAGAAATATGTTTCTTTCCGTATGCTTGTTTTGATCAACAAGTAATCTGTTTAGATTTGTAATCCAACAATAATGATATTACGTTTCATTTCTTTTGTTCTTCAGGATGGAACGCATCAGGGTTATAATTTTCATCTATTATTCCTTCTTCAACTTCTTCATCAACATCATCTGTATCAACTTCTACATCTTGTGATATCAAAAGTAAATTAATTATTTGCATTTCTTTTGGTTGGTCTGATATGCTTATTTTCTCTGTCTTCTTTGTTATTGAATATCCATACACATTAATAGCTAGATTGTTTTGATTGTTCCACTTTTGGTATTTGAGATATGGGCGTTGGAAAATCGATGCACTTCAAGTTCAATTTGTCTTTACATTTTGTATAGCTGTATACATTATTAAAGTTACTTTTTGCGGGGCATATAGCGGATGTCAGAGCCCATCTCAAACATTCATTATCATCATTATTTACATTAATTATTGCTTTGTTGTTTGCCAATGCTTTGGGTAAAGGCATATATGAAGAGCCTTTCAGTGGTTCATATTTTGCAATGTTTAAGTACAGCTTAGCCCAGTGTTCAATCTCTAAACCTGATGCTGTATGTGTAAATGTCTCAATCCAAGTTTGCAAATAAGAACTTTGGTTATTGTACAATTCATCAGCTTTATTTCCATCAAGAACAGCACTTTGTTCTCCATTGGTTTGTCCGATGACATATTTTCTTTCTCCACCGCTTTCATCTTTGAAGAATGTTATAGAAATGCCAATTGAAAACTTTATGCCATTATATTATTTTATATCTTGATTGATTTGATGTATTATAGGGGACTTTTTATCATCAAACAGAATATTAGAGTCTTTATATTTATGTGCATCTATTTCATATGACTTGAAATAATCACACCATGGCCTGTCGACCAATTTTAATTCTGTTTTTTTGTTATCTTTGGGACCCTGCTTAGGTTCATTTATAACATTTTGTTTTGGTTCAACGTATGCCCGTTTTTGCCGCCTCCTTTTATTTTTCCTACGACGCCTTTCCCGCAGATTTTCTAATACAGATGGGTTGACTTCGACCTTAGGCTCTTCTTTGGTCTCGATCGTATTCTCTGAAACCTTCAGAGCATTATTTTTATTTATTTAATAGCAATAATTAATTATATAAATACAAAATGGAAGAAATAAACATGTGTCAATACAGAAATATCCATTCAGATAAGCCATTCACAATAAAGCCAGTAAAAACCTCAATATACTGTGCAGTGCATACATTTAGAGTAAAAAGGAATTGCCTTGTGAAACCATGCTTATTATGTGGAAGGTGCACTTGTGCTATGTATCAAGTATGTACTAAATGCGGTGCTAATATAATTTGGACATTAAATATGTATTATAAAATCGAACGAGATTACAGATTTGAAGTAAGACGATTGAGAAAAATAACATATATATAGAGGCAAAGAAAAAAATAAAATTCATGTTAGTCCTATCTGTGTTCATACAAAAAACCTATATAATTTTGTACAGCAAGCATTATTTTGGTAAATTCCTAGTCCCAATAGCTGAGAAGCCTAAAACAGTAAATGGTTTTACATGTTTATACAAAAGTACAAAACTACTATAGAGTTATGTACCAACGCGTATACTTATATATAAACTTCTAACCACAGAGACTGGGAAAGCTAAAACGGTGATTATATTGCAGGAACCCCAGTTTCTATATATATGATCCAGGAACAACACTTATAGCAAATGGATTAATATTCATTTTTCACCCGGCATGGGAGGGAATATACAACCAGGTAAAGCTATGTTTCCATATTATTATGGTGCAAATAGTGACATGAGCCAGACATGTGCTGTTTACAGTTGCCAAGTTGTACATTGTGCATGTCCGTAATCATTAGTTTGGCATTAGTATATGACATTAAAAGGTCAAGATGAGCGAGACAGTATATTTTGGCGAAGTAGAACTGGTTCTGCCAGGACATTCTGTGTTCATCGGAAAGTTTTTTAAATCAATACAGTACTTCGAGTTGTCGTGATAATCATGCACACAGAGTTTGGTTACGTCAAGTATAACTCTAGTTATTGCGTGGACAAGCTGTGCCCGCCCGCCCGTACAAAGTGGAGACAAAATACGTCGCGTTTTTCAAACGTGCGTGTAAACAACCCAATCAATGTTGAATACATAGTATTGCTAACTTCTAGAATAATATCAAAATCCTCCTCCAAACGGACTAGTGTTAACATGTTGTCTGTATCCCGAATGGGTGGAAATGTATGGCAGTTTAGGACCTTATCATAGTATGAATGGCTGACCTATTGCCGATTATGGTAACAAAATTGTGGCCTTAGGGTGAAAAGCTATGTGTTGAGTTTTCCGTAATAAAATGTGCCAAATAGCCCAGCTACTAGAGGTCTAGTGTCCAGTATCCAGTAATTTCTCGCTTTCGTTAACCCTGTCTACGCTGAATTAAATGTTATCGTCTGCTGGAAATGTTTTATCGTTTCCAGTGGAGACGATTCTCATGTACTGTCAAAATCAGGTTTTTGTTAAGAATTAAAGCAAAAATGAAAAACAGCAGACGGCAATTTCCTTCAACAGCGTAGGAAGAGTTAATATGTTGTCTGTATCCCGAATGGGTGGAAATGTATGGCAGTTTAGGACCTTATCATAGTATGAATGGCTGACCTATTGACGATTATGGTAACCATTTTGGATTCAATAATAAACTGGTATACATGTTCCAAGTGGTTGAAACAATGGGACTGAACACCAAAATTAAATATTTATCTACTGGGATCAATTTGTTGTAGAACAAAAAACCTGCATATGTTTTCCAATTCAAAAATCATTTTGCTTTGTGTATATGTATGTTTTCCAGATCACGGAGCAGGGATTACAAAATCGTGTGTCGACGATGGAAAACTGGTGAAGAAAGTTCAAGGTCATGTTGATGGCGGTATGACTGTGTTCACAATTATTACATGTATCAAGTGTACATATGTTGTAATGCTTACATGTCCAAATATTGAAGCAATACTTCAAGTAATATTAACGTGATAAAATAATGAAGAAACTGTTACAACATTGTTGTCGTAACAGATGGCTTCCACAACCACCTGAAGGTGAAAAGTGGAAGGTTATATTAATGGGGAGAATACCTGTGTTCCATATGCTCACATGTATCACGTGTCCAAATATTGAAGCAACTGGTACACAATATTAAAGTTATATGGTGATGAAGAAAGTTGTACAACCCGCAAAAGAAATAACTAAGTGTTTCCACACAAAATGTGATGGTACGAACGGTCAATGTCATGTTAATGGCAGTAGGAGTTCACATGTAGCAAGTGTCCACATATTGAAGCAATTCGTAAAAACATATTAAAGTTATATGATGTGTATTTATGTTTTCCAGACCACGGAGCAGGAATTACAGAATCGTGTGTCGACGATGGAAACCTGGAGAAAAAAGGTCAAGGTCATGTTGATGGCGGTATGACTGTGTTCAAAATTCTTACATGTATCAAGTGTACACATATTGTAATGCTTACATGTCGAAATATTGAAATATACATAAAGTAATATTAAAGTTATATAATAATGTAGAAACTGTTACACATTTTTTGTCGTAATAGATGGCTTCCACAACCACCTGAAGGTCAAAAGTGAAGGTTATATTAATGGGGGGTATACCTGTGTTCCATATGCTCACATGTAGCACGTGTCCAAATATTGAAGCAACCCGAACATAATATTAAAGTTATATGGTGATGAAGAAAGTTGTACAACCCGCAAAATAAATAACTAAGTGTTTCCACACAAAATGTATAGGTACGAACGGTCAATGGCATGTAAATGGCGGTAGGACTTCACGTGTAGCAAGTGTCCAAATATTGAAGCAATCCGCACAGACATATAAAAGTTATATGATGTGTATTTATGTTTTCCAGACCACGGAGCAGGAATTACAGAATCGTGTGTCGACGATGGAAACCTGGAGAAAAAAGGTCAAGGTCATGTTGATGGCGGTATGACTGTGTTCAAAATTCTTACATGTATCAAGTGTACACATATTGTAATGCTTACATGTCGAAGGTAGGAACGGTCAATGTCATGTTAATTGCGGTAGGAGTTCACGTGTAGCTAGTTTCCAAATATTGAAGCAATCCGTACAGACATATTAAAGTTATATGATGAAGAAACTTTTACCACCTTTTTGACACTGTTGACGCGAACGACGACGACGCGGACAACGACAACAATGACGATAACAACGACGGAATAAGCGGCGACTATAGTCGTGCCTTCTGCTAAAGCAGGTGCGAAAAAAACTGTGATTCAGTGATGGAATGACGAACAGTGGAGCTCATGATCAGACTATGTGGATAGACTGGCTTATCTTGATCTACACTGATCGCACAAAAACTCATAAACCCCATTTCTCCAATGACAGACATATATCGATTAACCGCTTATATACGCAGTACACGTCATGTTTCTTTAGTTACCGAATATTGCTTTTTAAATCGTCTCAAAATTAATTCGTCGGGACAGTTCAGCAGCATTTCATTTTAACTGTCCCGGTGCATTAATTTCCATCAATGCTTCTAACAATGGATCAGGTTACATGAGTGTGCTATTTAATCTGGAGCTACACTGGTCACAAATCCCATAGACCCCATTTCTGCAGTCACGGCCTCATATGAGACACGTCATGTGATTGTGTACATACGAGCATGTCCGAGTTTTCATGAAATATATTTACAGAAACTGTGATATATTATGTACATGACATCGAAAGATGACTAAATGTTCATAGTAAATGCGGAATATATATACTACGTGCACATGGATAATGTCTTCAATGTGCCCTGTACAAGTTATCTATGTTTTATGTTGATACAGATACCAAGATGACAGAGTATGAAAATATGAGGATGTAGCCGACGTGATTCAAGAAGCTGAAGATGTTCGCACATCCGCGCCGACGGAAAGCCTCACATAGGAGACACGTCAAAAACTGCGATACGTTTTTGTAAATGACGTTGAAAGTTGGCAAAATTATTTCTCATACCAAATGCAGAATTCTATTGCGAATGTTGCGATGAAAATTTCCTCAACTTCCGAAGTCATTTACGAAATATATCGTAAATTGTGCACATAATTTTCATGGGATATCGCACATTTTCTTAGGTACAAAACGACATGGCATGTCTCATATGTCTGCTAATGGTGGCAGAAACGGACATAAACTGACGAAGTTCAATACATATAGATTTAGGACACATTTGACGTGTTTACGTGTACACACACATTGGCCTCATACCCTTCACATATCCCAATGGTGCATGGATGCAAATGTGATATGCACATTTGTATTGATATGCCCCACCACGACAGTCGATGGGACATTTAGTGTTACACTTGTCCGTCCGTCCCGCCCCGTCCCGTGCGTCCATCCCGTCCGTCCTTCCGTCCGTCCGTCACACAACTTTAACGCTCGGGTAAATGTCTGATAATTTCCGTTTCCTTTCACGGTGCGGCTTCATATTTCATGCAGTCAAACCTACAAGTTCTGGAGGATGAATATCATGCGTTTTTGCACTTTAATTTATACGACGACATCAGATTGATACACCTACCTGCTCATCTGTGTTCCAACAAATCTTTGGATGACCTTTATAGAATTTTGGGTTCAAATAATCATGAAACGATTTACACAATTTCCATATATGTTTACCATTTGTTAAACAAGCGCAACACATTATAATTCCATTATATATTCATTGATATTTGTTCAAATGCACATGTTATGGGCCAGAGGCCTACATCATCCAAATAAACTAACTAACTAACTAACTAACACGAATTGCGATAATGGTTATATATCGCGCTGTGACGAATGCACTTTCGTCACGCCCCCGCTGATCCACTGATCTTCTTCACCTTTCATTGATTTGACACTGAACCATGGATTATATACTTAGAAGTTTGCCTCCTTTACTATCAAATCGATATGTGGGGCATCCGTGCTCTATGGACACATTTTATAGTTGTCCATGTATTAATTAAAATCCATATAATTATATTGCTTAATTCGTGTACATGTATTTGTGTGCTATTCATAAACATCATGGGATTGTTTGGAAACATTACAATGTCAATGATCTATGCTTTAATTAGTATCATATTTAGCAGCATTTAAACATTTTAGAACTCTCGGGAAATGTCCATTTCATACAATTGTATTATTGGAAATTGTGGTAAAGTCTATTCTAGACTTATATAATAGTGTATTAAATGTTTTAGAACAATTCACAATGCCACATACTATTCTAGAACGTTATATGTGTTTACAAACCTTAGTATATAGAGGTCGGTACTATTGAGGCTAGAGTACAATTGAAACGCACATTATTCAAATAGTCGAGTGTCTAATGGCCTTTTTTGTGAAAAGTGGACTTAATAATTGTGTCTTCGGGATTTATATTAATTTAGCGAATTGGCGAAGATGTGACTGCTTTGATTAAAGGGTTAGGATTAGGTATTTTGATTAAAGTGTTTAAAGCATTGATTATTAACCGGACATTGTATTAGTATAATGATGTTATTGGAATTCTGAGCGGACATTGAAAGGTAAATATATTTTATTTGTTTGTGCAAAGTAATTTATATTGTTTTTGAGAATTATTGTGTAAATGTGTGTCTTTATAATTTATAAGACGTCTCGTAGTAGTGTGTATATATATGCTGTCCTGTCTGATTATGGTATAAATTGTTTACATTAACTACTTTCAGAGACTATACCGACCACAGTGACATTATCTCATACATCAACAAATTATTTTCTAACTAGTCATTCTCGATTATATTGTATTATTCTGATAGTCCTCCTCTTTGTATGAGCAGCCATGTCGTATCAACCCGTTTGTATTTGTGTTGGTATGAATATCATAGTATGATTAGAACATGCTCACTAGTATAAATACATACCATACGTAGATTATAATGGTGTGGGTTTGTATATGAGCCAGCGCTATTATTGGTATGATAATTAACATTTTCATATTTCATACCTTTACTACAGAAAAGAGCGATCGTATTGTAACGTACACGGTTATTAGGTTATTGTAATTTGTAATTACGACGAGCCTCTGAAAATATTGATAGTTTTGGTCTGTGCTATGTCAGCTTGTTTGTATTTTGGTTGTTTACCAGAATATTGGGCTGTGAGAGGATATGAACACTGTGATGCTTGTGCAATCAAACTGAGCAGTTAATTAATAACACGACTGTATCCGACACTCCGATGAAAAGAGGAACCTCGAATGATTTTAATACACCACCAGTGACTCCAAGAAAACAGACATATTACAAATTACCTTAGAGAAAGAACACATAGCAAAGTTAATATATACAAACAACGAAACGAATATTAGTAATTAGTGACAATTGCACGATGATTGCAGTAAATGTCGCTAAAAGTATGTATTTTTTTCATATCGCCATCAGGGATCAATGACAAATAAAAGTGGTATACACTTGCTAATAGTGGCAAACATATTCCAGCAAATAAAGCGGTAAATGAAAATACAGACTATGTGAAAAACATATTGAATCATTCCCTAGAATCGCATTACAAACGACGTGAAACGCAAATACAGTTTATTTTACAAGATCTTGAGTGCGAACAAAATATAGATATGGCCTATACAAAGATATATTTATTCACGAAACAACTAAATCGTGTGTTCAAAGAACGTGGATGCCTACGGTTTTGATAGTAAACAAGCTGAAACAAAAATTTAACCAAGGGAAATAACGATGTAAATATCACAATTGTAAGCCAATGTGACACGAATGCCATTTCATTCAAAGTGTGTTGTGGTGCAGATCACCAGCCATGATAGTGAGCAAGTATGGTGGCTGTAAGGCTAATACTATTGAAAATACAAGCTCAAACAAACAAAATAACCTTGTGACGAACAAGAATGACGGACTGAATGTTCCCTCCACTATCGTGGTGTGACATAAATATGTATGTGTTATAAGCTGTTTATCGGCATATACCGTGCACAACATTAAATATTTCATTTCACAGGCCGATGAAAGACAAGCGAAAATAAATGGTATTGTATAAGTGAAACAAGTACATGTGGCCTGTCGTCACACGAATGTCCCCGGTGATAGATTGGAGAAACTGTGGCAACATAAATACTGTAGTAAACCATCGGCCGCCGGAATTTATTTCTGAATATATATACATATACTCAAATGAAATGTGATGAAATGCATTCCGCCATAGAGCGTGTTAAGAAAGCGACATCCACGTTCATACCACATCAGTGGGGTACATTAGTATACATGACGAGAATAAATGAACCGTATGTTGTAATTACTAAGTATGATATTTCAGGATCTGGAAAATCACATGAAAACTGAGAAGCAATGCTTTACAGTGGACAGGATAGGTAACAGAGTAAATCTAGGTGCTGTGTGCGACTAAATCAGCGCCAGACTGTATATTCGTGAAGGAAAGCCAACACATTCGAGCAATAAAGCAAATAACACATTCTACCTGTAAGTATCAATCAATGCTCGGATAAAAACTGAGATATATATGCTTCAGGTGAATATTAATATTGTAAGATTATGGGTTAGGGTTAGGATAGGGGTTAGCATTCATTATAAATGCAAGTAATGATCTAATCCATTTACTAGCATTAGTAATTCGATATTACCGGAACTGAGTAGCGATCAGTGTATCATGAATCAGATTGAGTGAATATACAGGGGTGGTATCGGCTTACACTGTTAGTCATGTTCAGTGGGCACCCGTTCCCATGCATAATACTACCAGGTAATGGTAATGTGTGTGCTTCAATCGTAGTGTGTATGTCATAGCTATATATGAACTCTGATAACTTAAAGTTTGTAAACTGTACAAATAACCATTCATTTCTCGTCGAGCTCAGCTACAAAAGATTTCAAATTACGTCATAATGAAAGCCGCATGTGCATGACAGCGAAGGTATATAGTATATATATGCATATGTACATGTTTAAGATAAATGTTCAAGTGCATTAACCTGATTTTTAAATTCAATTGCCATATTTAAACTTTATTATCTCAAAATGTTAAAATGTGTCGATGAGCCCATATGGTTCAGATATGCCAAATATATCGCATTATACACAACAAGCATGCGTGTGTATTCATGTGTGTGCATTTAGACGCACACACATACACGCACAGGTACACACATACAAGCCTTGTAGCACACATCAGACAATAGTTTATTTACTTTCTACCGTAACAATTCCATTCATAAGCATGGTCCTTCTGCAGTGAAGCATGAAACAAACGTGGTTACTTTGTTATTTCTACCCTGCTGAACGTGTTGAACCGCTCTCTTTCATGACGTGGTGGACTGCCCGGCAACTGGCAATATATCACCGCATTCAGTATGTCGTCCCGTGATATGCTTTGCCAATGACACTCGCCAAAAGGCCATTCCAGCTCATTAACGCTATCAGTTGTCCTCTGTCTTCGAGTACTAGTAAGTGCTTTTCTTTTAGCGATGGCATGGGAGTGTCTCACCCACTACGAATTGGTCAAGGTACTTGAATGGCTTGGAAGACTCAGGGTGGTTCGCTATCAGTTTGAGGAAGCTACTATTTAACATTGGCAAACATCCCAATGACGTATCCGGAGATATGCAAATGATTGACGTACAATCAAGTTTTAATGGACGTAACCTATACTTCAAGGAAAGCAGGTCGAGGTCACATGAATGATCCAGAATATTGGCGAATATCCGACTAATGTATCAGGAAATATATGAAATTTGGATATACGTCCAAATGTTGACAGAGATAAGCTATACTTCGAGAAAAGGAGGTGAATGTCACCCAAATGACCCAGGTATCATGATCAATGTAAGGACGCTTCTCATGATATTTGGCGGGTCTGGACATGTACGAACATAATAACACTGATATGTTGAAAAGCATGTATAAAGAACAACTGAAAACGTATGGAAGAATGCTTATATTCGAATGTAATATTTAAAGATGAAGATACTTCATAAGCACAAATTTATAAATAGTATACTTACAGCATGTTTGAAAATACATTTCTCAGAAAACAGCAAAATTATTTCAAAATAAGTCATATAGAACAATTCAAACATTAAACATGAATCACAAACACTATTTTATAAAGCCTGGTATGAAAAAGCTATACAACATATAGAAAATGTCGATACAATTAAAATCTGTAAAGCTACAAACAAAACATACAACACTCAGATAGAGAGGGTCAAGACTGAAACCATAAAATCGGAACAAAAATGGGCAAATATACATTGCGCAAACACGTCTTTGGAATTAACAAATCAGCGAACTAGTTTCGGCAAGGGAGATAATCAATATGCACCACGTACGGGAACTATTTTCATACGAGCCAAGCGGATTGTTCTGTTTATTAGTTTATATAATTTTAATATATCTCCTGTGATATATAATGATACATTGCTTTGTTATATTATGGGTGCTAATACATGTTGTTCCAATAGCGTATCGCTGTAACGGTATCGTTGTAGACAGAGTTTCAACTAATTATAGTTATTACGTTCAAATGTTTGCGTAATACTGACAGTACTTCTGTACAAATGTAACCATCGTAAATGGTACGATAGTCGTGAGGTTAAGGTCGTTGACGTTTATGATTGAATTACGAATTACCGAAATGGTAGGGGGTTCAAACCTCGACTTGGCATATACATTTTTTCCATTAATTTTGTGATTTTAATATTTTCACAATTTTATGATTTTAATAAAAATAGCTGGAAACTGATAGAATCTTACCAACGATGAAAGTGTCCGTCTGTAAATAATATATACACCGACAGTTTGTTACTGATTTGTTTTAAGTTTGAGGTACTATGTACATCGTAAATTTTGTACTGTCCCAAAATATATTGTTTTGGCTGTCACAATTAACATTGCATTTAATTTTGGCTTTTTTAGAATAAGTTAAATTTTCGGACAGCAAACATTTTTTTATGTATATGAAATAATTAATGTCCTCCATCTGAGCATAACACTGTTCGAACTGCGCCTGTGGCTACCAAGACCATAATTCACTGGCTGCAAACACACTAGTCTTCGCCGTCTATTTATTAAATTAGTATTTTTTATTTGATTTGAATTCCGCGTGAGCGCTGAATTTTGTGTCAACACCATTTACGGAAAATATTGGTGATTTTCTAAACGAATATCGGCAAAATCCGACGATATATTTTGTGTCAATTTTCAACACCATTTACGGAAAATATTACTGATTATTTAAAACCATATCGGCAAAACTAAATACGGTGATATCGTATTTGTCAACTTTTCAACACCATTTTACGGAAAATATTACTGATTTTCTAAAAACAATATCAGCGGAGGTGTACTGAAAAACTTAAAATATGTCTGACGCTTTTAACATTCCGGCCTCCGAAAGTAGATTATTTTTAAATAACCAGCTGTCTAATAGATCTGCTTATAATCGAGAGTGTATCGTTAATTGGCACGTTGTCTCCGACAGCGAGATGTGCGGCACACAACAAAACGACGCGTAAGTTTCAAAATATTGCGTAGGGGTAAAAATGTACAGCTGTGTGATGTCATCAGATCAACAACTCGTCACACGGCTTCGCGTTATCGATTTTTTCCACACAAAGCGACACGTGTATTTATAATTATATCTGTGTAATGTGTCGGGTGTAGCCAAGGACCATACATAAATTCGTAATTAATCCCAGGTGTAGCCGATATTAAAATATAATCGATTTCTTTAAATTAAGTCCGGAAGTTGACAGATATTTCAGAGCAGACGTTATCGTATTTTGCAGTTATTTTGTTCCAAAATCAGTCATATATTCTGTAAATGACGCTGAAAGTTGACTATAAATTCAGACCAGATCAGTACGTTTAATATCTATCGACGACAAATGGCAATCAGATGAGAGAGTAATACCGTTTACACGCGTACTGTTAACTAAAAATCGTTTCGTAGTTTTTACCGAGAAATTCAAACCGTTTCCAATTATTGTTTGGGTACATCATGATTAGCACACCGTCTCACTAAGCGCGTGCTACTCAGGGAATGTGATCACGTGGTATATTGTTTACACTGGATTAATGGCGGCCCCCATGAGGTATCGGGAAAGTCTTAGTTGTATCAATACGACTGTGGTTTCTTGCTTGTAATGATGACCATGTTCCAACCGGTAACACTTATTTAGCAGCATTACCTATGTAGTTAGTCGGAACATTCTGCAGAGAATCGAACGTTATTTAAACTTGGTCCGGTTCAAATGCACAAGTCAAAATATGAACTGAAAATGACTCTTTGTGTGACATAAATCCGTACGCGGACGAATAAAAACATATTTTGTTATAAATATCACATATAGCGAAACTGCGATAGCATCTATTGTTTTAATAATATGCATACAAATTGTAATTAATGTTTAATAGCGATATACTTAGTACTATACTATAATAGTGTTTATACTCCAGCACTATGTTTTAAGGCTGTGTGATTTGACTCAAAATAAGCTCGATCAGTTAATACTAATTCATACGCTTTATGAGAACATCAGAACATTTAAAATATACAAATATTATTTAAAGGTGTGCCGATATGTTATATTTTAATAATAAAAATATTGAAAATACATACTACAATTGCTTACAACATAATTTATTGATCGAAAATAATCACTGAATCGTGGCCTATTTGACCGCATTACCTATTGCGCGGGTACCCCACTAGACGCCCTCTTTACGTTGGTCAGTGGGGGTGTTCTGGTGTGCGATCGCTAATACAATGTTTGCGTAATGTATTTGCGGACAAAATTATTAATTGGAAAACTTTCTATTTAATATCGATACATAGTACATAGTACAATATTAGTATGTATTGAGAGCTATAGGTACAAATAAACTAATGGCAATATGTAATGTAAGATAATCAACAATAAGTACACAAAAGCAAACACTAGTCTTTATTTGATCAATTTCTCAGATCAGCTCGTGGTATATATATATATGAGAGCAAGATGCGATATGCACAAGTACATGTATATTGTATAAGAGGTAACATGGCAAACTGTAACGATACACATGCATATAAAAAGTAATGTAGCGAACATGTGGTATTTTGTAATACTAGTGTGCTTTTTATGATTCAGTATATTCAGTAATGAATCCAGATCGCACCGTGACTCACAATTTATTATCATCTTAGTGAAATACTTATCTTCAAATGAAAGTACAAAACATCCTGGTTTTCAACAAGTTCATACATTGAAACACAGTATAGTAATTGAAAAAATTCAGAGCTCAAAGAAAGGGGAATATAGATTAACACAATATTAAATGGGGGGGGGGACATAGATATCTGATGTAATTATATAAGCAGACAGTATAGAGTTCAACAATATATATTGTTTTCATCCATGTTTCTCTTATGTTCACGTCGTTAGCACAAGGGGGACATGTACCATGTAACATTGATATGCTGCATTACAAAAACATAAATATAAGTACGTTATCATTTTGCATGTACATGTGTTTGTATGGTTTGAATGTTGCAGACCGGTGCCTACCTAGTTTCATATATATTTGTCTCCTATCAATAAACTTATTTAAAACTTTTATCAATCTCATTCACTATAGTTAGCTCTCCCCCTTTTTCCATGTTTATTTATTGTATATATTTATCCTCTAACACAAACCCCAATGTCAATGCCAATAACACATATATATGTATATGTGTATGAAATGTACATGCATTGCTATACTAAAATTTAATGACAAAACATTCCCGGGGGTGTTGTAGGTAGGGTGGGGTGTGGTGTAAGAGAGAGAGGGAGGAGGCTTGTTGCAGTGTGCTATATAATTATCACTTCTGGTGGAGTTTTTTATGCCCATCACGATAGTGGACGGGGCATTTATTGTTACCATTGTACGTCCGTCCGTACTGCTTCCTTATACTTTGTAGATGCACAAAATGAATTGCGATTGTTGACCGTTACCGCCTCTCCCCCTCCCCCCTCCCCCCACCCCCTCCCCCTCCCCCCCCCACCACCCCCACATGTCATGCACTCGCTCTTATAATTTTACAGTTGTAACTGACAACACGAAACACGTTTAAGCTGTAATAGGTGGATACCTGATACGTGGTATGTAGCTTCGTTATGGTGTGGAAATGCGGCGCAAAGAGGATTTTTATTCGACCCAGGGCTTATGGATTATCGGCATATACATAGGGGAGCGAAGATACAATGTCATATTCCTGTGAAAATTGCATACTTCTTACAACCTTATAAGTATGACCTCACTCGAAAACTGTACTGACACATAAACCCATATCAGAATTACCTCCCTTATCGAATCGCCGGTTTTCGCCGGTTTAGTCATTTCCACGAAGAACATTCTTTTCCGTAAATGACGGCGATAGTAGACATATAATCCAGAGTTCACGCTGAATTGATTGATGTTCGCATAAGATATGGCTATGTTTTGTTTGTAATGTGTTGACGTCAATTATATATAGATGTACATGCAAATACTACACATATGGACCTCCCGGCGAACCTCTCTGAACGGCCACCTCTCTACAACAACCACCTCTGTGTAACAGCCGAATCTTACAGCAAAAATCCGACAATTTCCTCTATATGTAACCTCCCTACAGCAGCCACCTATCTGCAACTAGCAGTGTTGTGTCTTCCGTTGGCTCTTATAGATGGGTTGCACTATAAGTCAATATCCCGGCTCATATTATAACATGCATACCATAGAAAGGAAGTGTGTGACTCGCCATGAGAAAGGGAACTAAATGCTTTCAGTTTGCGATCAACTTAGACTGAACGTTTACATACAGCCTCATCACACCGACTTCGCTCACAATGTATGCTATTTTGATGTAAGATTGGCGCATATGTGTGTAGAAAGCATGGCTTGCGTGTTGGAATTGCATTTTGCACATGCTTTCTACACACGCATGTGCAAAACCTATTTCCAAAAGCGGAAGGCGAGATCGCGAACATGCGATGCGAGATCGCGTGATGGCGAGACGAAATCGCGAGGTTGAGCATAATATAATCTCACGTTTTCGCCTTGCGATCTCGTGTTCTCCCATCGTGTGTTCGCGATCATGTAATAGGTCGAAATTGTGAGATTGGCAACATGGCCCTAACATGAAACCGTAGGAATCACAGAATCTAGCACATAGTATTCAAATTTCTCTATAATGAATAGAAACGTCATTGACGTGGAATTAATGGCACAACCAACATAAGATCATTTATATCGTAACTTTAGTTGAACCTATAGAAATGTACATGACGCACCATCGCAATATACCCACTTTTTCAACTTTCTATGTCATAAAGGGGAGATAATCCATGACGAGGGGGTCCAACAGAAAATTGAAATTCACTTTGCACACAGACATATCACACATAATCCACCTACTAAATATGAAGTCCAATTATTTAGGGGATAACCATGCTTTGTTTTTCGATTTGGAGCGGTATGTGGGAGGTTTTATGGTCTGTGAATCAGTTTTACGGCGACGCGTTAGCGGAGCCGTAAAACTGATTCACAGACCATAAAACCGCCACCACACTGAAGTCACGTTTGTCAGTCGTTCTTAGATTTTCTTTTCCGCTTTGGGTTGTACAGGTCAATATAGCAGAATGGATAACCGAAAATGTACCGAAATTAATTTGGAAATAATTACAAGCCCCGCAGCTGGCCATTGTTTACAAAAGCGCGTAGGGTTACATAAATCTGTCAAGTTGTAAAACACAGACTGGTAAAACGGAGATTTTATATGCTGTGATTTTTCATATTTTATAGGCTCTGATTTCAATTGACCAATCAGATGCGTGCTTTCTATTTTCGGTGCATTAGAATACGGTTTATAAGTGTTTCGTCTTACATTCAGTACCAAAGGGGGAGATAATCCAAGACCTTGAAGTCAAAAATCGAAATTTGCGTTGCACATCTACACACCATTAGGAAGCCGCATACCATATACATATATCAAGTCTCCATCTATTGCAGTTTAAAAGTTAAAAGAAACGTAACGGACTGACAGAAAAAAGCGTGACCAAAACAGTATACCCACTTTTCAAAAAGGGGGTATAGTAATACTAATGCAAATACCACTATTAATACGTGTACAATGGTAATCAAAATAAAACACATCTTACAATGTGCGTAACTCGGCAAAACAGCAATTTACGCGATGAAGCTGGCTCGGATGATGGCTATTTTGTATGTAATGAGAACGAACTGAATTGAGAGCGAATTGACTAGATACCTGGTAGCCTACTTATAAAGTTTGACATTGTAGCGACTCTTCAACTTTCAAATCAGACTAAACGAATCCTAAACCGTATGCCGAGAGTCGACCACACACTTTGCTTTTATTGATATGTTTGTATATTATTGGCGAACAATAGTCGATATAAAAAAAATGTTTTCGTCTGAATGCTCCTGTTTTTGTAGTACACCAGTTATCTTGTATTTTACCTAACCGTAACCGTAGCCAGTGGTATTATAACCGGTAACCGCGTCCATCGGTTCCATGAAGGTGGCAGGATTAGCTCAGTATGTAGAGCGTCGGACTGCGACCGGGAGACACCAGGTTCGATTCCTACATTGACCGCTGCGAATGGTCGATTCGGCTTAAATAGTCTGTTCCGATATGCAAGGTCATATAGCCAGTGCTGTCGTTAAATCAAAGCATTTAAATTTACATTTGTATCCATAACACTGTTAATCGGTTACACTATAGCGGTTCGTTTGCGGTTGAATTGCGGTTCGTTGAACCAGAAACACAGTTATGCGGACAATGTACCGCGGTTAGGATGTGACTCTAAGGAGACACCTCCATGTACACTGTACTGTGCATTGCGTTTTTAATGGTTTAATTACATATCGGCAAAACACCACATGAGTTTGATAAGATAATATTTCTTTACGTCGCATGTTACAACAAATAAACTTAAGCTTTTCAATCGACTACAAATACACTACATAGATGTGCATGTAATATATAAGCATCTACATGAGTGTAAAGGCCATACTAATTATTTGCACTATCACAGTAACGCTATCATGGTAATAAGTATAGGTTATCGTTCACATGTTGGATCGGTGTCAGGCTACAGGAGTGAGCTACTTGATCAGAGCTACACTGGTTATAAAACCCAGGTTGATATGGAACTACACTGGTCGCAAAACCCATAAGCCACATTCCTCCTGTCACAACCACATTTGATTTGTATGTGGTCATATACAGAGATCCGTAGCAACTAGAGGAATGCACTATCGTTGCGCAGCGGAACAGAGTGGAACATATTCAGATACATATCACATAATCTATTTATTGTATACGTACATCACTCGCAAGTATACAAGGATGATCTAAAAATACGTGCACTTTTGATATAGTTTGATTATTATAACGTACACAATTCTCACATTGTACACCAATGTAAACCTAACAATTGTGCACAAGTTGATGCAATTGCATTTAAAAAGGCTTGCACTGTGCACCTCATATGTGCATTTCTGTATCGCGAGGTACCGGTGCAACACAACTATTCAAATGTTGTGTTCTGCACTAGTTAATAGAAAATATAATATATGACCAGCAACTTCCACTGAAAATCATCTGCTGCTAGAGATCAGTCACACTAAAAGTTTATATTATTTTAGATGCCATGGTGCGTGTAGTAATAAATTGAACAGCGATTTGAAAACGGTCGCTAAATGTTATCACGTAGAAAACGTCGTAGTCAGAATGGCCAGCAACCAGTGTAGTGATATATTACAGTTATGCGTGGATCAATATTAAACCACAACGCAAACCTATTATCTGATGAAACATTTGAACAATACATCATCAGTGTGCAGATTGCTGGCATTTAAGTGGAATAAACGAATTTTAAACGGGCCGGAGGGGCTTGCGAACAGCGGAGGGAAGCGATGCAAACCAATTGTTAACGTAAAACTCGTAGCACCAACATGGGACTACAATGGAAACAACCGGCATTTCACCATAATAGGCGAGTATCAAAGTAGAGCGACGTCCATTACCAAACGGTTCAGAAGACATTGATTGAACAGTAACTAGGTATATGTCCGATGAGTTGCCATGTTACTGACTTATACAGAAATAAAATAATGAAAGTAACCTAAACAGTGCTCAACGTCGACCACTACAACGTTCACGTTGACGTTGCAACGACATGCATGAGACGCATTTTTGCAATACGTCAGTGTAAGATAACTACTTGCGTTTATTTTCATCCCCGTCGCTGGCGTCAGCGCAGTCTGATCTGATGTAGGGTAAGGGGCTACCCTGCTCGCCATTTATGACCTACGCTGTTCGCCACTCATTTTCGCTAATAACGTATACTATTGTGTGGACGCACGGACGGACAGACACCATCTTGAAACGTACGCTGAGAGCACGGACGAACGCCGTTGCAACGCGGTAATTATATGATAGGGATACCTACATATACTACGACCACCAGATAATCACTATGTACATGTAAAGGCTGATTACTGTGTTGTGAGAAAAAGCTTTGACCGAGAGGTCCAGTGCGCGAAAAGGTGTTATTGGTATATAATGCATACATATATATTAGACGAAGTACACGATAACTATCAGACGGATTTATGGACATCGTTCGGTGAAATTGGAGTTAATACTTGTAATACGAAGTGCATACCACTTGAAGTTAGTATTGATAACAACGGCACTTCAAATAAAGTGTGCGACATCCTGTCTAAACATGCTAAATGGGAAACGGATTTCCGTACATTGTTAAACCCAAGTTCAGACCAAGATGATATATTTTTGCCACGTGAACAAATTGTAACATATGACATTGTAGACCGACAAAGTTTCAATTTTAGATGTTAAAACTGCTATAGATAATGCCAGGAGAGGAAAGGCATGTCGCTTTGATAGTATTCCAATAGATGTGTTAAGGAATTGTACACCTGTATCCGTTCTACACGTACTCTTCAATATCTGCTTTGATACTGGCACAATTCCACCTGCATGTATATACCCAATAGCAAAGTCTTGTACTGTGGACCCAAGAGACCCACTTTCTTATAGAGGTATTTCGCTAGACTCAGCAATGTATACTCTCTATAGCTCTATTATAAATACACGTCTATCGTTCTGCTTGGAAACAAATGGCAAACTTCTTGACGAACAGAACGGTTTCAGGAAGAGGCGTAGTACAATAGATCATGTAGCATGTTTAACAAATATTGTTGAAACAAGAAGGAAACTATAAGTTGTCATCATTTTGTGCATTTATCGACTTTCGAAAAGCTTATGATTCCATTAATATATGCAAAGTATGGACTTGTATGAAGTGTTCACATACTAATATTGCAACAATCCATACTATTAAAGTAATATGATGATAATGAAACTTGTACAGACTTATTGACACTACATACCTGTGTTTGCAAGCAGTGTAAATCCAGTGAACATTCAGTTGAGCTAACTCGTAATGAGCCATCTCATCAAGATATGCACGTTTTGCAAGAAATTTTCATATTTTTAGGAAAAAAACACCCCATTTCATAAATGGACTAGCCTTAAATCATGTTGTGACGAGTAGAATGGTCGGAAAATTACCATGTCAATATTATTTAGGGATGACAGGGTTCGGAACATTCCTCATTTAACCACTGAAGGCATCAGCTACCTGTGACTTGGCTTATACATGTATATACAAGTGATCACAGGTTCCAAGAATGAAACAAAACAGAAACTTACACCATTATTTGTAGAAACGGGGGGACACTATTGGACCAACCCTCATTTAATAACTCAGACATTTTATTTTTTGGATCATGATTTGTGTCTTTATTTATACAAAGGGGATGTCTTTTTCTCTAAAAAAACTTACCTGCGAAAAGCGCATATCCTGAAAAGATGGCTCGCTTCAGCCGGCTCATCTGGATCTAGACTGCTTGCAAACACCGCTATATTTCTGTATATCCACCCGATATAGTAAAAATGTTGACAAAGAGATGAGAGTCATCTCCATTGACAAGAGAGCATAGGTCCGCCACTTTGTGCTGGCGCGTTGTTAGTATAAATAGTATTGTAAACAAAGGCTATTTTTTAAACTCAACATTCGTCGTAGGTGAAATGACGTTTGTTATTGTTATGATACAGGGCTGCCGAGTACATGAAAGTGATACGAAAGCTCTTTAAACAGATGATCCACTGGTATACTGGGTACATGTACACACGCCGCCGTTGAAACAGCGGGTTCCCAGTTCGATTCTCGCATCGGCAATGTTTGTTTATTTTTTTTAATAAATATAATAAAAATAAGAAAGACTAGACAGTATGTTATAAAACATGGATATGCCCCCGTTACGGGGCGCCATGCAGGACAGGTTAATTATGTGTACAAAATTGAGTTTTGTAACACTAAAAATCACAAAATTCAATTCTGTGTCACAAAATTCAATTCTGTCAATTCTGTGTCACAAAATTCAATTCTGTGTCACAAAATTCAATTCTGGATACGTTTCGTATACAAAATTCATTTTTGTTATAAAGGATTCAATTTTGTAAGACAGAATTGAGTTTTGTGAAGAAAATACAGTTTTGTGTGACAGAATTCATTTTTGTCCACAAAAATTAGTTTGCGTAGGATAGTCTATGTCATCTCTACGTTGATTGGTTGAGATCGGTCTTAGTCCATTTTACTAGATGGTGGAGTACACTTGCAGGTTTAAATATTTCAATGCGAAAATATAACCCAATATATCAATATTATACTTCTTTATGGACAGTTATTTTGGTTATATTATGATTACAAATGAGTGGTCACATCACATAAGCATATATACTTTGAAGGAGAAATAAGAAAAATATTCAGAATTTTCCCTCAATTATGTAAACAGGGTCAAACATAAAGTAGCCGGGACATAGCTAGACCTGAGAGCATGCCCATATATAGAGAATACCAGGCTAGTGTATTTTTATATCAAGTTTATCAGGCAAGGCTAGGAAACGCGTAGGAATTCCGAGGCTTGCCGAGGAATTTCTACCGTTTCCGAGCCGAGCCTGATAAACTTGATATTAAAATACACTAGCCTGGTATTCTATTTATCAGGTAACGTTTTATGCTCGAAAATGACATTAGATGACGTCGTATTCAAACAGTAGATCTAACCTTGTGAAACAAATGGTATTGGATCTGTGTCTACTAGTTGCGAAGTTACGTGTTCGCCACTATGTGTCTACATGCATTATTTACAGTATACACCATCTTAGTATCCATGGTATCTACACAAATACTACAAATGGTTTCCTCAAATGGCCCAATACACACATTCTGTTATAAACACAGACAGCAGTCAGAACACAGGCCACAGCGCGTGTATTATTGATTTAACTGGAGCAGATGTACCTTGCGATACACAATAAATGACGTCAGTACTCGCGGGAGATCTACATGTACATGAATTATGTGTACAATTATAACGCAAATGAGTTTAAATACGAATGGGTTTGTCAACGTTTGACTATTTGGAGATAGTTGAAGCAAAATGGCAGAATGAGAAATGAATCATCGGCAGAATGAGAAATGAATCATCGACATTGAATGTGTAGATCGGCGATCGTGACCCATTTCTCAAGTGCAGTTTCTGACCAATGGTAGTCCTTCTTACATGCGTGTGCAGAATTGAATTTTGTGACACAGAATTGAATTTTGTGACACAGAATTGAATTTTGTTACACAGAATTGACAGAATTGAATTTTGTGACACAGAATTGAATTTTGTTACACAGAATTGAATTGTGTGACACAGAATTGAATTGTGTGACACAGAATTGAATGTTGTTACACAAAAGTGAATTTTGTGGCACAAAAGTGAATTTTGTGACACAGAATTGAATTTTGTGACTTCTGTGGCACAAAAGTGAATTTTGTGACACAGAATTGAATTTTGTGGCACAAAAATGAATTTTGTTGACAAAATTGAGCCATGTCCCACTTGGCGCCCCGTACCCGTGGCATACTGGACTCTCTAACTGGAGAAACTATTACAAACCTATTGACGTAAATGTACACGGACGGACGTACGGAACCTCAAGAGCAACGCAATATGCCACCCCCTTGCTATCGCATAGGGGACATAAACATTGCAGGCTCTTTGAAATTTGGATTATTATAAAGCAACATAATCTTGAAATTCATTCCAAAATTTAGCTACGTGTCCAATTTTACATATCATTTGTGTTTTACTTCATAACACATAAGGAATTCACATGACAAATATCTAGCCTCCAGCAATTACGGTTAACTAAGTTTTACGTCTTACATGTACAAGCAACGTGACGGACGGATGCACAGACGGACAAACGAACAGACGAACGGACACATGTGACGAAAACGGTAACAATATATCTATTTTTCCCAAAATATCTTCGTCCGTTGTGAGATTCGAACCTGAGACGATTTATTCAGTGACAGCAGGTGCATAAGTCCCTTTATTATTTATCTCAGATTTTGTAAACAAAGACATTTACAAAGTGAAAGTGAATGTGAATGTGTTTAATGTCCAATCAACAGTTAAGGTCATATATAGACGGGACCACAGTTTCAAGTATCATCCAGTGGGATGGAACTACTATGTTAGTATTTTTCACGTCGAGGGAGAGGTTTGAACCCACAACCTCCGGAATGGAAGTCAGGTGTTCTAACCCTTAGGTCTCAACCCATCCCAATAAAGTCATGTAAACAACGCCAGAACAACGTGTTCGAATTATATTGTATTAGTTGGCAAAAACCCGGCTGTATTCAAGTTAAATTATACTGACATGCCAAGTGATTTTGTACCTAGATAGATGTGCGATATCTCATGAAACATATTGACAACATTTATGATATTTTCCGTAAATGACGTGGAAAGTTGACGAAATGTTTAGAGTAAATGCCGCAGTTGCTGTGAATATTTCACATGACAAATGCCACATGCCCTGAAAATCACCTGGCTCGTCTCAGAAGTACTATTGAGCGAGTAAACACGACCCATTGATATAGCAGCCACATATTTATTGTCCCATCACAATTCACACACATGAAAGGTACGAATAAGTCCGCATGCACGAAAATGTCAGCGGACATATTCGGGAGTGTCTAAGGCACGAATATCTCCGTAGGAAACGAGTATGTCCGCAGTGATTTAACGTCATATGCGAAATCGAAGGTATCGACGAGACGATCACTGTGGTGTGATGTTTGTCGAAAATCGGATGATTTCTTCATCCAAAAGCCAAAAGGTCATCCTTTTTGTCGCGCCAGCTTTAGCAAAATGCGCGACAATCGTCGTCACTTTTTCTGTTGTTGTCGTTGTTGTCCGCGTCGTCGTCGTCCACGTCAACAATGTCAACAAGTTTGTACAAGTTTCTTCATCATCATATAACTTTAGTATTTATTTACGGATTGCTTCAATATGTGGACACTTGATAAATGTGAACATATGGAACACACTCATACTGCCATTAACTTGACCTTGACATGTTTTACCTTCTTATTTTTGCGGAAACACTTTGCCTTTTTTTGGCCGATTGCTTCAATATTTAAACACTTGATACATGTGATAATTCGGAACACACTCATGCCTCCATTAGCATGGCCTTGATCTTTTTGACTTGATGTATTGCTTTTTACAATCAAATGCCTCTGCAGGTGCGACACCACTTTCGTGGCGGAATTATTGTATGAGAGATTTCAAGCCGCCGAAAGGTAAACAAATCATGTTTTTATGAGATATTTCAAGGGCGTTAAACACCAACCAAAGATATTCCCACGACCCACTTGGCCAGTAGTCAACACACGTTACCTGTATAGTCCTTATGTGAAGCCTTTCCAAAGGTGTTAATGTAAAGTTGCCCTGAAATCCAAGATGGCCGCCATCTCAAAATTGCACACATTCTTAAAAAATCATCTTCTCAAGAACAGATATGTCGATTTTAGCAAAACTGTGTAGCAATGATCGACCACTGATGCTCATTCCGATTTGTAAAAATGGTGACCCCGGGGTCAAAAATGGGAATGACCCGTGATTTCAAATTATACTTTTTACCAAATATGATCATGTCATATATCAAATTGAAGGTATCGAAGGTATCGACGAGACAATCATTTTGTTGAAATCGGATCATTACATCTTCCAAGATGGCCGCCGAAATTTCAAACCCGTCTGTACTAAACCTAGTTGGTGAGCATGACAATAAGCACTAATAAGACATACTTATAGCAACACTTCTGTCTATTCCACGTTTTGCTGCCGACAAACTTTTGGCTACTAAACACATTAAATGTAAAATATATTTAAATGTAAGTACTTTTTCATCACTAACAAAAATTAAAAACAATTGTTTGATGAAATTCCGTCAAATATTGATTTTGTTGCGAAAAAACGATTTTCCTCCGGAAATTTAACATGGGCTATCACTACTTTTTGTTATAAAAGTTTCTACTTTATCCCAACATTTTTTTCAGGATTGTCCACTTGACAGCCTGTGTTAGTAACATGTGAACGTTATGTGTGTAGATGATAATGTATACCTTCTTTTGAGTTGATCCGAAATCCAAGATGCCATATTGCCATGTTCGATTGGCTTGAAAATCTGTTTTCAACTTCTCTGAAACTGCCGACGGGAATAAGCTCATATTCACACGGAAGAGTAATACTTTCAAGGCCAAATGTGTTCCTTTCAAGTCTATACAAAATTCTGGATCGCCACCAAGACCATCGTGGATTTAAAAAAAATATATATATCCGCCCAACTGATTGCAACCTGTGATACAGATTCAGCATCCTGATGACTAGTAGACAGACACGCATTTGTTGTGATTTGTTCTGCCCAAACCAAAGTGGGCTATAATGTCATTGACTGTCTGTTTTAATTTATACCGGTTCTCCAAAAAGGAAAAGGAAAGCTACTTGTCTACAAAAGACCAACAGAACAGTTCAATAAGTGCTTGTGAATATCTTCGCTGTGAATATTGTCTTGGTTTTGTGCAAGACAAAATGATGTGGCTTCATGCAAACCGTTGTTATTTCCGATCTGGTTCTGTTAACACTGATAGTAATTATGCTAGTAACACTGCTAGTACCCGACAGGAATGATAGTAATTATGTCAGAAGTGGGAGAACATGGTCAGCAAGTAAGACCTGAACACGAGATGGAGGCTTTGGACATGGTTGTTATGAAAATGAAAGAAACGGCACACAATCATGGGCTGAAAAGTATTTGCTGTAAAGATTAGTTAATACGGGAATTTGGAAATTCTATTTTGGACAAACTTGGCACAGAAGAGGAGTAAATGAGGAAGGGTCAATACAATATCCGCACTAAAATGCGCTCTGTTGCAAGGTTGTTGAAGAAACTTAATGAAAACAAATTGAGACCCCTGCCACTAAGTGATTTTATGTGTGGAAGAGAGTTCATAAGTGTTGTTGCAGCAGTGAAAGAGCTGTCGTAGGAAGCGAATTCTCCAAATTGTGCTCTTAAATTAGGACATTGTGTATGCCCCTAACCTTTTAAACCGTCCAATCTCCCATAGATGTACTTAGGAAGTGGCTGATAAGTACAGCATGTACTTGTGAGCTTTTTACCCACTCATGAGGTGCATCTCACAAGTTAACCATTCCCAATAATTTCCAATGACCGAAAATATCACACAAGTTCATTTTCATTTCGCACCCCACGTCTACTTTCAAAATATCGCTACATCGTATGAACGCTGGGAACTAGACATGCACGTGTTTGTCGTAAGCCAATCGTAAGACGCAGCGGTGGTTCCATAGCTACTGGTGTAACAACAACAACAAGCCCGGCGAGGTCACCAGTCGCTGCAGTTATAACGCACAAGTACGAACTTTCAAGGTAAACGTTTAAATATGTTGTAACATTTTAAGTGGTTTGTATGTTCAATTATAAAATAAGGTAGGCCTATATAATTTCCTTTGCTAAGGGCGTTAACTATAAATGAAGATTGAAGATTGAAATAATTTCGCCAAAAATAATCGACTTTGACAGTGTATGGATATATGATCGCTACCTGAATACAACGTAAGCAAATTCCGAATGTTTTTGATACAAGCATTTGCATGCTGTAGACGTGTGGAAAATCATTATTGACTTAGGCAGCTAGAAAGGTGCCTCAATCCGACACCGCTAGTACCCGACAAAAAATGTTTGCCTAATTGTTTTGTCACGCAATCTTATATTTTGTAGCACACATATTCAGAGATGCAACAGGTGTTGTCACTAAAAGGACACATTGGCCATGTATGGAATGTCACATAATTATATTGTAGACAATAACTTCTTTATTTCTCCACCATGACTTTGTGTTTTGTTTTATTTAAGATGGTTTTAAAGACCAATACATTGGTATGACTCGTATTTAACTAGTCCGTAACGAGGGAACTTCCCAAAAACAGAACAAAATATTTAAAGGAAAAAATATATTTAGGTCCTGAAATTAGAATATCCTGACCTGTGTCAGGTCCAACCCTAAAAGTAATATGATCAGCACTAATACTATTACTATTTAATGGGCATAAGCGGATTCAGCTCTCAAGTATCAGAAGACCCAATATGTACATGAGGGCCAAACCATGTAAGTCGGCATTCCGGTAAGGATGAACCCCGATAGTTAAATGTCAGCTTAAGACAGGTTTGACTGCATTTATATATGTCGCTAAATGTGGTGTTTACATGTGAAAAATCACAAAATTGGACATGTGCAACTCATAAGCAAATAGTGATCGCACACAACTACCATGATAACTTCACACACATTGGAATGGGCAACTCATACAATAAACACAACAAACTCGTGTGAACACTATGGACAACATTTCCGAACATTTTCTAATTCGAGGGACTCGGTAAACTATCTATATAATTGTTTAAGCCATTTTTTTTGTCTTCGTGTACGGATCTGCCGACCCGAATTTTTGGAAATATGGACACAAATCCTATTTGTTATTGTTCACTTTCTACCGCCGATGACAGGATAAAGAAGATAAACAAACAATATTAGTAGTTGCATTCATTTCATAAACATCACAAAAGTGAACAAATGCAACTCATAACATAAGTACAAATACCACTCACAGCTATGGACAATATTCAGCTAGTGATAGTTACATACATTGTATAAAACATCATAAAAGTTGACAGTTGCAACTGACAAGGTAAGGACACATATCACGCTCAACTACATACACTATTCAGCTATTGATAGTTACATGCATTGTAAAAAACATCACAAAAGTGGACAAATACAAGTCACATGGAATTCATGGCACAACCAACATACGATCATTCATATCATAAATTTAATTTAATCTATAGAAATGTCTATGTTGCGCCATCGCAATATACCCCCTTTTCCAAATGTTCATGTCAGAAAAGGGGAGATAATCCATGACGAGGGGGTCGAATAAAAAAGGCATTTCACTTTGCACATCTACATATCATAGAGAAGCCATGTACCAAATATGAAGTCTCCAATTATTACGGTTTCAAAGAGTTTCGTCTTGCATTCAGTCCAAAAGGGGGAGATATTTCAAGACCTTGAAGTCAGAAATCGAAATTGACTGTGCACATCTACGCACCATTAGGAAGCCGCATACGCTATACCATATAGCAAGTCTCCATCTATTTCTGTTTGAAAGTTTTCCTGCTATTCCCTACAGTGAGGCCGTCACCGCCTACAGTTGGGCAGGTCGGTGATTCTCCATAACATTGACCCAGGTAGATCCCAGTGTTCATTGTCCCGCTATGCCCGACAGTGAGGCCGTCACCGCCTGCAGCGGAGCAGGCCGGTGATTCTCCATAACATTGATCCAGGTAGACCCTAGTTTTCATTATTCCGCTATTCCCTAAAGTGAGGCCGTCACGGCCCACAGTAGAGCATCCGTAACAATGACCCAGGTAGAACCTAGTGCTCATTGTCCCGCTATTGCCTACAGTGAGGCCGTCACCGTCCACATTGTAGCAGATCAGTGATTCTTAATAACATTTACCCAGGTAGACCCTAGCTGTCATTGACCTGCTATTTCCTATAATCAGGCCGTCACTGCCCACAGTGGAGCTGGTCGGCGATTCTCCATAGTACTGACCCAGGCATACGCAGTGTTCATTGTCCCGCTATTCCCGACAATGAGGCGGTGACCACCCACAGTGGAGCAGGTTTGTGATTCTCCATAACGCTGACCCAGGTAGACCCTGGTGTTTATTGTCATTCTATTCGCTACATTAAGGCCGTCACCGCCCACAGTGGAGCAGGTCGGTGATTCTCCAAAACATTGACAGTGTTCATGGTCCTGCTATTTCCTACAGTGAGAGCGTCACATCCCACAGTGGAGCAGGTCGGTTATTCTCCATAGTATTGACCCAGGTAGACGCTAGTGTTTATTGTCCCGCTATTCCCTACAGCGAGACCGTCACGGCACACAGTGGAGCATTGCGGCGATTCTCTATAACATGAACCCAGATAGACGCTTGTGTTCATTGTCCCGCTATTCCATAGAGTGAGGCAGTCACCGCCTACAGTGTAGCGGGTCAGTGATTCTGCATAACATTAACATATTAGGTAGACCCTAGTGTTCATTGTCCAACTATTCCCTACATTGAGGCCGTCACTGCACACAGTGGAACAGGTCAGTGATTCTCCTTCTTATTGACCCAGGTAGACCCTAGAGTTCATTGTTCTACTGTTCCCTACAGTGTGGCTGTCACAGCCCACAGTGTAGCAAGTCAGTGATTCTCCATAACTCTTACCCAGGTAGACCCTGGTGTTCATTGTCCTGCTATTCCCTACATTGGGGCCGTCACCGCCCACAGTGTAGCAGGTCCGTGATTCTCCATAACATTGACCCAGGTGGACACTACTGTTCAGTGCCCCACTATTTTCTACAGTTGGATCGTCACCGCCCACAGCGGTGCAGGTCGGTGATTCTACATATGATTGACCCAAGTAGACCCTAGTTTTCGTTGTCCTGCTATTCCATACTGTGAGGTCATCACCGCCCACATTGGATCAGGTCGGTGATTCTCCATAACAATTGACCCAGGTAGACCATACTGGTCATTGTCCTGCTATTCCCTACAGTGAGGCCGTCACCACCCACAGTGGAGCAGGTCGGGGACGCCGAGGCAGGATCCTCCGTGACTGTCCGGTGTATAACGTCCGGCTTCCGACCCGACGCCCGTATCGCCATGGCCTGGACATACAATGGCAGTCCGATCACACCTGTAGCGGCACCGTCCATCACCGGTACGGACACGTACACGGCGACGTCCACAATACGGTTACTTGTACAGAAGGCGAACAACGGAGGGGCGGCTCAGTGTACAGTGTCACACCCAACTACAATGGAGACGCCACTCACAGCATCAACTACCATTAACGTCCACTGTAAGTACATGTATATATTGTTGTAATGCAACGGTACATACACGTATACAGTGGTTCACTATACAGGGGGTGGACAATGGAGCAGATGTTTGTGGTCTTGAACATGGAATTATATTGACAGAATTAACATTGAATGTTTGAATGTGGCTTTGACTGGTGAAATGGGCCTTATGTGTTTTGCAACCAGTGTAGATCCAGACCACATATGCATCCACACAATGTTATCAGGATCTGCACTGTTCGCTATTACATCAATGGAACACCTGGCATGGTTCTAACAAGCACTACATATTGTTATCAGGCTAGGTAAGTGTGCTACATAGTGACTGCTGTAGTCAAAATAAAATCAAATGTAACTTCACAACGACTTGGCTTATTAGCTCAGAAATAATCCAATAAAATAAAATTTAAAATTTGAAAATAGGTCAACATATAATAAAATGTTTTAGACACCATGTTAAAATCCCATAGAGAAAAGTTTTTCACCGACCTACATTTTCTGCTTCAGTCATATAGTCATATTCATGTTAAGTGTTTGTGTTAAAGTCCGTTTCTCGCTCACAGCAACAGATACGACCACAACAAATAGACAATATCATCTGCTTGTGATGTGCACCAGAATCTACCGTACACAACACAATCTTTATTTGACACTTTCTAAGCATCAATTGTCAATCATTCATCATTTGTATGCCCCACTATAATAGTGGAGGGGGCATTTAGTGTTGCCCTTGTACGTCCGTCCCGTCCGTTCGGCCGTCACCAACTTTAGATACAGACCTGGAACTTGGTATGTAGCTTCCTTATGCTGAGTAGATGCGCACAATTTATTTAGATTTTTTTACTCAACACCCACGCCATGGATTATATCCCTATTTTCGAGCTGGTACATGATTAACGACGAGTATTGATGTATACATAGATAAATACAATGGATATACAGTATGTATATATTTTTAAAAGTACGCAGGATCATGCCACATAACTCATGCCTACATGTATGATCCACTTACAGCCGGCGGAGGAATCAACAATATGTCTCCCTGTATTACAGATGCTCCTGAATCGGTCAATGTGACCGGTAGTAGTCCATTCACAGCCAACGGGGTGAACCAGCTGACACTGAATTGTGCCTTTGTTACTGGTAACCCGGAGTTGACGTCCATCAGTTGGAGACGAACGTCCCGGACGGGTACAGTTACTCAGCCAGTGTCTACCCAGACCACCCTGAAGTTGACGCTCACGCGGGACGACGACAGTGACATCATCACGTGTACAGCGTACAACGGCGTCCGGGCGGTGACCAGTGGGCCGTTCACACTGGACATCCACTGTACGTATGGCTTATAGTATTCTCTATTTTAATGGAGAAATATAATGTTATATTGCATTGTCTTTTACCTGGGGAAGGGTATATAATTATTTTGTGATTTCCGGGTCACATTTTGAGTAGTTTAAACTATTTCGTGTAAATGCTCAGAAACTCCAAAATGCAGCTGATGCAGTAAATTATGTACTACCAATTATTTCATAGACGGGATTTTGCATTTCTAATTATACAACGGCGCCTTACCCACGACCCCCGTATAATTATATTGTGCAGATAGTCGACACACTGTTTGTCTGTCCGAGATTTGTGCTAAAAGTATTCGGTTACGTACGAGGGTAATCCAACCAATAGTGAAAATGAATATGTAAGTTCATAATTGTATAGTGTGTATTCGTCAATGACATCGCATTATAGTATGTCACTGCGTAATATGACGTCGTAGTGATATGACGTCATCATCTCATATGTAAAAATAATTTGTACTCCCTGTTCAAAATGACCTGAAAATGCATGCAGTTGAGGTCATTAGTGACGCCATATGTCTGGGACATTATATGTGACCCTCTTCATTATTTGGATTCGAAGCTTCATTATGCCGTGGGAGCTTGATGTGTCTCCTCCGGTTGTCTAGCAAATCAATTATGAACTAGATTGGTCAGAAAGCGAGGCTTACGGAATACCCCCGCGTGGGCCCAGGTACCCCTAAAACTAAATATGTCGATTTTTGGACGGCATGAAGTAGTATATAGGGTATCAGTACGTTACCGTTTTTGATATAACAAGATAATAGAGTGCAGCAAGCACACCACCCCTATAAACAAACCCGTTAAAACAGTGATAAAACAGCAGCGTACTAATTGTGTATATCTAGCGTTTGACACCTCTAGAGATGGAAAAAACCCGAGGTAAAATTTTTGCCGTCTACAACAAATAACGTGGTTTTAGATAGAAATATGTTTATGAAAACCCAAAATTATGTATATCAGTACGTTACCGTTTTTGATATAACAAGATAATAGAGTGCAGCAAGCACACCACCCCTATAACAAACCCGTTAAAACAGTGATAAAACAGCAGCGTACTAATTGTGTATATCTAGCGTTTGACACCTCTAGAGATGGAAAAAACCCGAGGTAAAATTTTTGCCGTCTACAACAAATAACGTGGTTTTAGATAGAAATATGTTTATGAAAACCCAAAATTATGTATATCAGTACGTTACCGTTTTTGATATAACAAGATAATAGAGTGCAGCAAGCACACCACCCCTATAACAAACCCGTTAAAACAGTGATAAAACAGCAGCGTACTAATTGTGTATATCTAGCGTTTGACACCTCTAGAGATGGAAAATACCCGAGGTAAAATTTTTGCCGTCTAACAAGTTAAAATCCGTCCCCAAATTGATGAGGTTTTCGGTTACCTTTTTCAGCTACTTTCGGCTGCCACACAGAATAGGTACTCGATGAACTTTGTAGAACTCCCACACAGAACATGCAAGAAATACCAACAAAGGCAAAACACAAGGAAATGCGGGTATCCATGCTGTCAGCTCTGTAGACTCCAACAACTATACATTTTCTTTTCAAAGGGCTACTGCATGTAGAAAGGATTGCGCCCTCCAGAGGGAGGGTGTACGGAGTCGTCATTTTTCCCATTCGGCGTACCGGACTGTTTTGCGGAGTGCACGAACTTGGTGTCGGGATCTGGTTTGTTCTTCCAGAGTCTACAAGCCTCTAGAGACACGAATGGAAACAATGGTTTGCAAACTGCATACACAGCGAAAGCAATTCCAAGACACCACTTTGCATTCTCCATCGTTTGCCAAATGTCGTGCACCTCCAAGTCTTTTTCGCATTTCGGTTCGCTAGGCTTGGGAGCGCTAGCCTCGGATACACTAGTCTCGGAACCAGTGTCCGAAAACGCGCTAGTTCCGACCTCCACCAAACGGTCTTCTAGAAACCCCAGACACGACTCCAAATCTGAGTATTGCTCAGTATTGCTCAGTAATTTTAATCATTGTTAAGCTTTGCTCAGTAATTTTTCTAATTTTATAAAAATTAATTGTTAAACATTACTCAGTATAAAATTATACAAAATCTAACTGACTTATTATGCGTTTTTACAAAAAAGATAAAGATTCTCAAAAGATGAATGAAGCTGAAGAAAAAATGTGGCATTATGTTCCTGGTAAACTTCATCAACTTAAATATGCTTCCGAAAACCCTGATAAAATATTAGGAATAAGGAGTATACCTAGAGAAGACTATATGCACTATGTTAGTTTACTAAGTTACTCTGCGCGGAAGTTTGGTTGTTGGGATGAGCCGTTTGGATAGCAAACTGTTGCTTACTCGAACACTACCGTGGTAAATAAATTTATAAATGATGGTGAACTTTGTAGAAATAATGAAAAGCTAAGGGGAGTAAAATCTCTGTGTAACTCCATATGGAGACTAGTTGAAATAGAAACTAAATGTATCGCGCTTAACTTTATAAAGGTGTGGTGTGAATACCATCTACATCCAATCTTCTCTTATCATAGTAGGCGGATAGCCCTAACTTCTTCTGGGTATAAGTTCTCATACACCCGTGTAGCATGCGGAAACCTCTATTAGCACCTACATCTTTATGGGTGAGATCAAGCGCTGCCTTATATCTATCCCAATATAGCTTGTTCTGCCTGGCGTTCAATCCCTTAGCTGAATGCTTGATACCTCCACCTTTTTTCTCAACTACGTAACACTTACTACTTAATGCGATAGCACGATCGCCTCTGAATTCGGTCTTGAAAAGTCCTGGCTCTCTGTTACTCCACTTATCCCAAGCAAGCCATTCTTTTTTATGTTCGTTAAAATCCTCTACAAGGTGCGGTTTGATCACATCTTCCAACGAATTCGGACCACTGATACCCATATACATACTATCCGTATCCATCTGTACTAACTCAAAGTCAGCTCTATCAACATACTTATCTAGAAAGTCGTAATAGAACTCTAACATTCTCAACTTAGCGTATTGAAATACGGCTATACCGCAGTGGAAGGGTCTCGTCATTGAAGCTGATGATTTCCTACTAGATATTTCGTACGCGTCTCCTATCTCTTCGATATCATCAAAATACGCGGATCTTAATGCTCTGTCAACACACGTCTCATCTTTAGTATAAGTAGTACACAGGTGTTTTTCGGGAGATTCTATCATTTTTCCGCAACACGAGTTTCCTAATAGTTTCATAATATCCGCAATCGGGGCGGCTTCAACGTTTATGTCACCTTCTCTACGCGCTGCAGTAACTTCTTTCACGAACCATTCGAACGGCTTGCCTGCTTTATAATTTATAATCCTATACACTCCTGTGATGATTAAACCATGTTTTAGATACCATTTCAATAGTGGTGCAAATAGTAAAACTTTCTCTGCACTCATAGCTCCAACTAACTTCTTACCATCTCCTCGATTGCGGTTCGTATCATCGAGATATTGCAACATATGATCTGGAACTTCATCTACCTCCACTACACGATTTATAAAGATAGGTGACATTTCTGAAAAGACGTCGTACAAGCTATCAGGAACACGGATGTCGACCTCCGCAAACCCAAACCAAGTACCACTCTTAACTCTGTTTGTGAAATCATCTATCCTAGTCTTATTAAATGGGGTTGAAGTCTTTGTTAAAACACCCTTACCACAAGGCATTTCCTTACCTAGCGTTGATAGATAAAGAGCGTTAGCATCCAATCCTAATACAGACTTACATTTTTTTCCGTTACCATCTGGAGTGGATCTTAATCTTGTAACATTCACCTCTTCATGTCTTGTAAATACTATAGAAGGTCCTCCAACTAGTGCACCTTTCAACATTTCATACTCTTCAGCTTCAGGCGCGAACAGTGGTGGACATATCTTGCGAACTTCTGCGCTTTCCTTAGTCTTGTAAGTTTTAACATGCTCCTTAATTGTTCCTCTCAATATATATTGCAATGCGACTCCTGGTAGGGTAACTGCATCCTTAAACATATCTATACCTTTGAGTGAATAAAAGTTAGACATCTTCTCTAGAGCTTCTAGAAATGGGGAGACATCTAGATCGTTGTAATATTCTAACCAATCTTTGAAACTTTTCATCCCTCTCGCTTTATAAGTTTCGACACACGCGGCTAACTCATCAGGTTTAATTGTATTACTAGGTGCTAGCCTATTAGTCCAACATTCGATAGGTGGTAACCCTTGGTAGTTTAACTTGTCATAATTATCAAACCACTCGTACGTAAAGAATGATTTATTACATTCACAACCGTATGCGCGTACCCATTTATCGTAGGACACCCCTGGAGATAGATACATTCTCACATCTAAAAACTTTAATTTTTGGAGTCATCAAATAAACGGTCGTATTTGTTTTCTTACCAACCATTACTTTCTCTGTAGTATCTGATAGAATCCCTACTAGATATCTCTTAATAAAATTCAAATCGTATGATCCACAGTTGAAACCTAATGTAGGAACCTGCGAAATCCATCTCGTAAGTTCTTTCTGCTGGACAGTTGGAAGTAGATCGAAATCGGTTGGAAAACCGTAGACCGAATTCTTACCAACTTCTTCTCTTATCTTATCTCCTCGCTTAGATACTTCGTCCATAAATCTCTTAACTAAGCTCTCTGGATCTGTATCACAAATGTGTACAACTTCTCTAGTTAGCGTATCACCCACACTTACACTTACCGGAATGTGAGTATCAATCACATCTAGATCTTTTACAGTCCTATCTGGATCACTCTTAACCAGTAAAGACTCAAAATCATACACTATCTTATATGGGTAAATTACTGTTGGAGGTGTTGGAAGCGGTGCGGTTACAGCTTGCTTTCTCTGTCGATCGTACTCACATTCCCAAATTGTAACTAAATTATATGAAGCTCTAATTATTATATCTCGTACAAGTGTGTTTGCATACTTATCTTGTCTATTCTTACTATGTCGTGGGCAACCGTGCCAATAACAGCCGTTTAACTTGATAAACTGTGTTGGTTTCAGAACAATATCCATCAACTGGTGCTTTCTTTATTACTCTTTCTCCACCATGTCCGCAAACTGCTGTGTGAATATGGTTATCTGTAAATGTATTCATCCACTCTATAGATTTCTTACTACAATGAGATTTAGGATAGAAAGCTTTCTCGAATGCAGATTGTGGCCTGTCTATTTCCTTACCCTTACAAGATACTTTAGTTAATCCGCGATTGCAAGTTTGCGCGTGTCTCGCAATGCAGTGAGACTGAGTGAATCGTTGTTGACAATTAGGACAACAGTAATTTTGTGTGGCTCTCTTCATGTCTGTTATAAGAAACGCGTGATTGTTGTAAAATACCTATCTTCATTTTCATAACCCCAACTTCATCATAATGTGCAGCTGTGTGTCTGATATACCAAGTGCCATTTTCTTCAGGCTCGTACGCTTCAATCCCAACTTTAAAACATTCTTCAACCAGCTTAAGCTCCTCAAAACTTATAGGACTATCTTTCCTGCGCTTCCCCACAATGAAATCTTGATACTTTTTGTTCAAAGATTTTATCTCTCTGATTGATCTATCCGCTCTCAATGATGTATCTTTACATAAAGCTAGACATCTGAACAGACATAAATTATCGTTGAAAGTATCTAGAGGTTTTATCCCCTTCTTTCTCAGCCAGTCAGGAAGCCTTCCACCTCCTAGTACATTTACTTGTGTATCTCCAGCTGTAACTTGAGTAGTATAAATAAGCTTAATTGTTGTGCTTAACCATCTTACGAACAACCATTTCGTGTTGGGTCTATCTATTTTACCAACGTCCAATCTATTTTCTTCCTGCATTTTAACCCATTGTCTTACACCCGCAGACCCTTCGAAAGTGGGGCTTCCTGAATTTTTTCTACCATATGTTATTGTGTTCGGCTTGCCCGCTTCATCAACCTCCTCAATATGTTGTAGCTTATACGCGTATGAATATCTTAAATAAAAGCTACCTGTCATCTGATTATCGAGCTGCTTCATGAGTCTTCTAGATGAGTTACGGTTAAGGTTTCTCTTTATTGTGACTGTTACAACTCGTCGCCCTCTCTCTATATTAATATCAAACCCGTCTGTATCTTCAAGTATTTCAGGTCCCTCATTCACTAGCTTCCTTACTAGTGAGGTGTTAATCTTACGCTTCGGTTTTTTATTAAGTCCAACACCTTTAGATAACAGTACAGCTTGCACTTTTGAGGCTATTGTATCTGATATTTTATTTATATCTTTCTTCTCAATATTTTTAAAAACCCCCTTAGCTGCGGCTCTCCGCATTCTATTCCATATTATATCATTCTTTCCCTCATTTATCAACCTTTGAAGTTTTTTTCTCTTTCATCTTCGCGCCAAAAGGTATCCCCATTTTTGTTAAATCCCTCTGCAAGTTATCAATGTTGCGTTGTCCTTCTATATCGTCAACAAGTTGTTGATATACTACAGGATTTTGTCGTCTCAGATTTCTCAAGTTCGCTTGTGTCATGTTTATTGTTGTTTATGATTATAGATAATTAATGTTCAATTGGAAAAAGAGAATTTTACTTCATTTTTATCAATACTTTTTATTGCGTTATTACCACTTTCTATCACTACCTCGCCTATATTTTAAAACCCCCGAACGTACCAAATTTTCTCCATATTTTCATAAACATATTTCTATCTAAAACCACGTTATTTGTTGTAGACGGCAAAAATTTTACCTCGGGTTTTTTCCATCTCTAGAGGTGTCAAACGCTAGATATACACAATTAGTACGCTGCTGTTTTATCACTGTTTTAACGGGTTTGTTATAGGGGTGGTGTGCTTGCTGCACTCTATTATCTTGTTATATCAAAAACGGTAACGTACTGATACCCTATATACTACTCATGATTCTGGTTCCGACATCGACGGAAAAGGTTTGAAATCTTTATATGTTAGAGTGATGGCTGATGAATAACTTTGGCCTGGGTGTCATTTTTGGAAGTTGTGCCAAAGGTATGAAATTCAAGATGGCTTCCAAGACGGCAGCAAATTTTGAGCATATGGCCGATAGCTAAAAATGGGTTTTTACAGAACTTGCCATTGAATTTGTTTTAACATTTTTGTATTTGACATAAAAACCACTATGATATCCAATATTCAAGGTCAAATTGCAAAACAAAGGAAAGATTTACAATTCTACCTCATAAACCGCGGTTAGCGGCGGGCGGCGGCTGCGGGCAGTACTGTAACACATATAACCACCATAATTGGTGCTATCACATACCACTATTCAACATGTGACCTTTTTTATATTCAATGTTAAAGTGTTCGTGTTTAAATCTGTTTCTACCTTACTATACCACCTAGTATTTGAAGGATTCCTTTAATAGTTGGACAGTTTATTGATCTGAACATGTGTGACGCAATCATACCACCAATGACATGACCTTGACCTTCTGACCTTCAAAATGGTGCTGAATCACTTTCATTTTCTTATGTCAAAAACTTTGCAATACTTTCTCAAATGACTTTGAATTGTTGTTATGCACACTGAGTCTCTCTAATTAGACTCCAGTATGGCCGTCAGGTTCTTTTAACAAATGCATGAATGCACACGACTAGGTATATCGAGATTATTTAGATGATTTGTTCTTATGTCTGTTAATATCTTATGACCACCACCATGCAATAGGGAAAGCAAATTAGATGATAAGTTCAAGGTGATCTGAATGTATCTAACCAAATAGTTTGGGACCGGATAATTGTTATCATTTAGCACATAATGGTTTGATTGCTTATCTCTGTTTCACCCATTTCTAATTCTAGTTATAGGTGTAATTCGCAGGAGTTGATGTAAATTGTATGTCGGTAACAATGAACCTAAACCACCAAATATACCGAAATAACCGATAAAACACCGACATATGTAGGTTAATTGTCGCATTTGTTTGTAACCTTTCGATGTCGTACACAGCCAGTCACGGAAATCCCATGATTGGCTATACCAAGCCACCTCAGGAATGAGTAGTGACGTAATACCATCCACCAACTCGTATACGAATACCTTGTTGTTTAATGTACGTCACAACGACAAACTCACCCGACTACTGCCCTGATGTGTACGGCCACCAGTATGATGTAGATATCACCGTGGTTACATTACAGACAGCCCTATGACATCGATCCGTGGTAGCGACGCCAAAGTAATGGAGGGCGCCCCGACTACTGTCCTGACATGTACGGCCACCAGTATAATTCAGATATCACCATGTACAGACAGCCCCGTGGCCGCGATGCCTGATTGAGACGTCACAGTAACGGAGGGCGATACGACTACTGCCCTGACGTGTACGGCCACCAGTATAATGTAGATATCACCGTGGTTAAATTACAGACAGCGCCGTGGCTTCAATCCCGGGTGGAGATGTCACAATAACAGAGGGCTCGCCGACTACTGCCCTGACGTGTACGGCCACCAGTAAGCCGGCCCCCACCTTCACATGGTACAAGGACGATAAGGCTACACTGGAGAGTGGACCGGGGACCGGGGCCGGCAACCAGTGGACATACACGTACAATATCCCGGATGTACATCGTGGTCAGGCCGGCCGTTACCTGTGCCTGGTCGATAACGGAGTCGGCTCAGCGAACAGCGCGTACATAGAGCTGATCGTGCAGTGTAAGTTACTGCCAACCTCTGCTAGCACAGTTGTGAGTCCGGCGTGTCTGCACAGGAATACATTACAGATTGTACTGAATTAACGTCGATACTGAATGATAGTCGAGTATCCACCGAATCACGCTAATTCTGTTTAAATAAATATAATATCTTTAATTGCATAGTCATATGAAAATGTTGGATTACGATTATTTGTTACAAATTGTGATTTGTTAACCAGACGTGCATTGGTCGCAGAATCTAATTACTTTCGTTTGTTACTACAATAGGCTTATCTATATGTAGCGTTTTGTGAATTGTCGTTGTTCTTTTGTTTGTTTATAATTGTCAGTTTTTAGTTGTGATCTATATACTCGTGTTGGGGATAATGTCTAATTCAGATCCCCCAGATATTGTAGCAACGACGACAGTGAATGGTCAGTATGTGGATCTGACGTGTTCGCGGTCCGGTGTTCCCAGCATCTACCTGTACTCACGCTGGGTGCAGTCGTGGCCGGGGTACGGGGAGATAACTCGGCCCATCCTGGAAGCCGCCACAACTCTCCGACTGTCCAACCTGACATATGCACATTCTGGTGTATACACATGCCGGGTCAGCAACGGGGTAGCACCGTATGGTACCAGTGAGCTCATCAGGACAGCTACTGCGGCTCTCACAATCAAATGTTCGTGTTGCACACTATTATACAATAATCATGTAATACATTATAACTACAACATACGATCACCTCAGTTTGCTTTTGAAGAATTTGCAAACATTTAAATAAACAATTCAAAAGAAGTATATGAATTGCCGCTCTACGGTCAGTAGAAATTCATAGACTGTGTCTTGCGTGATGATGAGCAGCCATTACATTGCATGACCAATACATATTAAAGCCGTACATGACACCACCGCCGCATATTTAATAGAAGAAAGCACGGTTCTAGAAGATAACAGTTTACGCAATGAAATACACACGACATGCCATGGAAACGCCTGATACGGTCAGAAAAGTAAATAATTTACAGGTATTTTTTAAGTATAGCTTGAGTGTAACTGGCCGATATATGGTCCATGATAACATGGCTCAGGTGGCAATGCAATGCTACAACAAGTGTAACAGGCCGATATATGGTTCAGGCTAACATGGCTCAGATGGCAATTCAATGCACAGTAGAGTATACACTAAGAATAACAGGGTCAGATACACTTATACAAATATTCAATCAAATTTTCGAAGCTAGTGTCTTCGAAACAACAGATGGCGTTCTTTGAAGTCATTCCTTAAGTCGTGAACATCATAACTTTACACAGGTTACGTTGTTTGACCACATGGGCGGATCGATCGTAAATTGGCACAGTATCTGCGATAGAGTTGTACTAGTTGTGGAATTGATACCAGTTGCGGGTTTGCGGGCCGAGCAGTCTATGGTCCGGGGATACGGGATGTGTAGCAGCTACATGTACTCTGCCATATTCTGCTTGTCGTGATAAACCCTAATCCTAACCCATCTAATTTACTAATACATACCAGGTGTATGTTTCAGCACGTCCAGTTATTATTACACCAAGCTGTTCGGTAAATGATATAAACAAGTTTGCTGTGAAGCAGGGCCACCCTGCCAGTGTCACCACCACATATTACTCACCGGCCACACCGACGCTGGTTATCTGCTACATAGTTATCGGCAACGTTCGACAACCTCCGCCGGTTGGTACCGTGACAACAGAGGCGACACAGATAAACCTGCCTGTATTCAGTAGCATGGTGCCGACAATGGGAACCAGATCAACTGTCACGTGGACAATTGTGACAGAGTCCGGACTGGGTGTCTACGACATTGTCGTAACCAACGCGATAGGCGAGGCGTCAGTTTTAATGGAAGCTGTTATGGAAGGTAAAAACCTTATCCATATCAGCCGTCTTAGAGGAGTGTGTATAAAGTTCCGATACGGATCTATTGCAGATATATGTGTTCAAATATGAAAGTCGTATATGTATGAGATGTGCAAGCAAGCAAGTAGTTGATTAATTTGTATTGGGTTGTGTAATCAACCTAAAATAATATACTCGTCTGTGACCAATGGGTGCACGAAACAACACAACATAAAACAGTTGTACACATCCCGACTTATTATTTCGTATACGGAAAACGGTCCCAAATGCAGAACAACGTCTAACAAAATGTATGCCCCATTGTTGACGGGATGTTTGTTATTGCATGTAATACATCATACTAATAAGTACACGCACATTAACGTTATGCCAACATACTTGAGTCTATATTCCTGAAATATTGCTAGCCCCCTTTAATGAGCACCTTTCACACGCTTTGATTAGAACAGTCTTATTGCTTGAATATATGTCCATGACATTCACTGTCAGCATCACTAGTGCATACAGTTGATTCTATGTAAGGTTGATATTTTCATTGATACTACATTCTTCATACGTTCAACTGGCCTCTCATGCAGGACCACCAGACAACCCAGAACATTTCAAAGTGTTAAACATCCAAACTACACGTGTTGATGTATCCTGGCAATCGGGTTTTCACGGGGGCTACCCACAGACAGCTGTGGTACAGTACAGCACGGACTGGATGACCTGGATCGACGGTCCCTCATTGGACACGGGTGTTAGTGTTAGCCGAGAGCTGAAACAAGTAACAGTAGCCTCGCTCAGTCCCGGGACTCACTACTACCTAAGGATAAATGCACACAACGAGCTGGGATCCAGTCCGTATACAGATATACATAACGTGACAACAGGTGGCACAAAGGACGGGTCATGGGCAGGTGTAGTATGATATACTTGTATATATGATATATGATATATTTGGACTTTGCTCAGTATCGGAACTAGAAAATAACAGTACCATTCTAATTTACAGCAATGTTTGTTGAAATTACATTTATTTTAGAAGTTCTACAATTTTGCGAAACTAAATTTATACGTGTATACTAGGAAGAGAATGCCATATAATCTAAGTATAGTATAATTTATTCAATAGCCGGCAAATAAAGCAATAAAAAGGTACGGTTCGCCATTTAGTTTGTGTACTCATTAGATGTCCCATTAGATGTCCCTAAAACAGTTTGTACCATTTTAGTTGCAGATGTGTGCTAGATGATAAGGCCCTAGATACGTAAAAAGCTAAAATAATATGCCACGTTCTGCTCATTTAAGCCCGATTGACAAAGATGACGAAATATTCATTTCTCTGTCCCAGATGCTTGTGGCGTGGCAGCGTCTTCCTTTGGTGAAGGGGCAGCCGCTGGAGTAGGTGCAGTGGCGGCGGCGGAGATTGTTGTCGGCATTATCGTGACAGGCGTCTTCTACAAAAAGGGATACCGAATCAGGAATGGTAGGTAGAATAACATGTATGTGTCATGTGTGCAGCGTTTACAACATATCCAGTAGTATAGTCTGATTGTTCCACCGTCCGTCATCTTGTCTGTCCCTCCGCCACAAAATGTAACGTAGTGGATTAAGGCCTTATGTATTCGGTTTCCCATAAGACTACTTCGGATATTTCACACATGTTTTCGTCAGATGGTCCTCTGTCAAGTGACGGATGCACGACACTGCACCACCCGCTAGCCCAAATTCAGGGAAATATACTTAATACTTTACCAAACCTGAACATTGGGGACATACTTGTTGTTGTTTCTGTTCACAGTCAATCTTGATATTGCACACAGACTTTCCTGTCTTGGTTATGTAACATGTTCTCGCTAACACACGATCATTTTACTCTGATTTTCAAAGGCACAGTCTAATCGTTCTCAAAGGTTTACAACAGGGTAGCTTTCATATAGTGTCTGTTTCAAATAACATTTTCTATGTCTCACATTGCTCTAATTATTTTCTATCACGCTGCGACACTTCATCCATTTCATCATCCAGAAATTATATATGTTTGCCCCAGGACACACGGGGACTTCCGCAAGCCGCTCTCAGTAAATAATAGTTACCGTTACACCTACATGCAATAATATCACAATATGCAATGATTTGATAACAATGAATGTTAGGCAACCCTGTTGCTAAATAAATGCTGAAACACAATATATTATCACTGTAACACCTTTATCTATCGACCGCTGTATATCCATGCAATGATTATTGTATAACTACATTGCACACGCACAATGTTTGAGTCAGTGGATACTTGGTATTTACGAGTTTACTTTTTATTTTACTTCCATAGGTAAAGATGAGACGAAATACACTGATGAGTGTACGTAGTGCTGTTGTATCCAACATGTGTGTAATATCGGGGGAATGTGAATACTAGAATGCAGGTTACTAGCAAAGATGGTCGTCATTAAATTAATGGGTAAGTGGAATAAAGGAGCGCACTCCCGTATGGAAATAGGCTTTATATAATGCTAACGAAAACATAAAGTTGTTAACATCACCCATTAGTAACTATTTCGGAGGATTGTAATACGTGCTTCATGTGTAACTAACTCACAGCTACTACGGTCCATAGTGTGTTCGTATATAAAGTACACTTGTAATACATCAGTACGCCATGAATTATGTAAGTTGTTTGTTTCCGTGGACATTACAGTGAGCAAACATACGAGAACGACACGATGATGGACGAGGTACAAGGACAACGCAGTAAGTATATCCGTTGTTTACATGTATGTATGTATGGGCTATAACACGAGACAGATTGTAGCCAAGACAGTAATCATTGCTGGTCCCAGGTGCAAGGGAAACTCGAATCGATGGACATTATAAACACAGTGACAACGGTATGGCTGTTGTGGTGGGGTTTAATATAGGGTTAACTGTATTGTAATTTTGAAATTTGCGGCGTATATCAGAAAATGATAGGTCAGAAAACATATTTAATTGCTCCGCTAGCGCGTCTCCATTAAACAGATTGTCCGACCTATCATGTTCTGATATACACCGCAAATTTCAAAATTACAATGTGGTTAACCTATTGCTAATGCACTCCTTTACTGTTTTGCAAACTTTATTTTCTCGTTGGAAAATCGTACCGGATTTCAAGCTGGTTGAGCAGGTCATACCGGACGGATCACACAAATAATATTTTCTACGAAGAAAATAGTTCCAACATAATTACAAGATATTAGCGATTTGTGCATGAATGTATATACGTTTATGTTTCTGATTTCATTATTTTTCAATAATAAAAGCTATAAATTCGTCGTTAGAATTATCATTGCCTTATTTACTACTTTTCGTTTTTAATGTCACTCCATTGCGATCTCTTACCAACAATTCGTCATTGGCGGCCACCAGTCAAACTTCCCTGATGTTGATAAATAGTGTGATAACTTGTCTAATCATTCGTTATAATCTACCATTTGAGATGCAAGATTACACAGGATACATACTTTCTGTTTGTGTGAACGATCTATTACTGCCAACAAATATGAAACGTGATCAACGGTTTGATATTTGTATTTTTTTCACCGTATGCTTCGGACCATGCAACTTTCGGACCAGGTCACCAGGACGTTTCGGACTAGGACGTTTCATATGCAAACCAGCTGTGTCTTTGCCAATAATACCAGAATACCACTTGGGACATTTTATGTGAGTTACCCCATGTTTTGGTCTGTCATTATGTGGCAGAGTAAATTGACCGACCTCAAACTTAGTATTGGCGTAGGAATACATATTGAAATAATTTGCGACCGTTCATCAATAATGATATACCTGTAATGTATGACCATCAGCCAATCAGATTGCGTGATATTTATAGAGTGCATTAGAAGATACATTTCTTCCCAGTGTACACAAGATCGTCAGCATCTCGCTACACACCAGTATACAACATAAATATGTCAATGTTCACTACGCTGTACTAACGCGGTTTCCAGAAACAAGTCATTATTACTTAGATTTTCCTCAATTGTCAGAAGGTCATCTCGTCGTGACATCTGGAGCTGTACGTTTATATTTGTAGTCAGCGGATTCATTGACGGTTATGATATCGTTACATTGATTGTTCCCTATTTTTTAAGCTCAACTGAATATGGACTGTTCCTGCACAGTCAAACATATGCAAATTCTCACGAAAGAAACAATGAATTAAAACCAACATATTCATCAGGAAAATTCCGTACGTTTATTTTACCGTAGAAACTGCCATATCGTTTGACATCATGCTTCAGTGAGCATGGTGAGTGATCATATACTTAGACTATCTTATACTAATGTTTGAGTATATAAGTGTCGCCCTTTGAACGTACAGCAGTGATGATCGTAATCATATTTACAAAACATGCTGTAGAGTGCATTGCTTTGTGACCGGACGTCGGTCGTATCGAGTGGACCATGTTGACCCCTTCATGGTTTGATACCAGACCGAACTCAGTTGTACTGACACCAACTGTAGCTGGAACATCCACCATGCTGAACCATCATTTAGCCATGTAAATTGTGAGCCGCCTTCTTGTCAGCCCAGGATGGGACTATGGGCGCCATTCTGCTACTTATTAAGTATGCAAATGTGTATTTAAACATGTAAAATGTAGCGGGAACATCCACCATACGATCATTTAGCCATGCAAACGGTAGCTGGAACATTTACAATACGATCGTTTAGGCATGTTAACTGTAGCTGGAACATCCACCATACAATCGTTTAGCCATGAAAACTGTAGCTGGCAGATCCACCTTGCAATCCTTTAGGAATGTAAACTGTGAGCCGCCAACTTGCCAGTCCGGGGTCGAGTCCCATGTACAAAGGGCGCCATTTTGCTACTTATTCAGTATACATATGTGTATTTAAATAATGTAAAATGTAGCGGGAACATCCACCATACGATCATTTAGCCATGCAAACTGTAGCTGGAACATTTACAATACGATCGTTTAGCAATGTAAACTGTAGTCGGAACATCCACCAGACAATCATTTAGTCATGCAAACTGTAGCTGGAACATGCACCATACGATCGTTTAGCCATGTAAACTGTAGCTGGAATATGCACCATATGATCGTTTAGCCATGTAAACTGTAGCTGGACCAACCAAGTCACAATCATTTAGTCATGTAAACTGTAGCTGCAACATCCACCTTACAATCATTTTGCCATGTAAACTGTAGCTGGAACATGCACCATACGATCGTTTAGCCATCTGAACTGTAGCTTGAACATGCACCATATTATCGTTTAGCCATGTGAACTGTAGCTGGACCAACCACGTTACAATCGTTTAGCCATGCAAACTGTAGCTGGAACATCCACCATACAATTGTTTAGCCATGTAAACTGTAGCTGGAACATCCACCATACAATTGTTTAGCCATGTGAACTGTAGCTGGAACATCCACCATACAATTGTTTAGTCATGTAAACTGTAGCTGGAACATCCACCATACAATCGCTTAGCCACGTAAGAAGTAGCTGGCACATCCACCTTACAATTGTTTAGCCATGTGAACTGTAGCTGGAACATCCACCATACAATTATTTAGCCATGTAAACTATAGCTGCAACATCCACCATACAATTGTTTAGCCATGTAAACTGTAGCTGGAACATCCACCATACAATTGTTTAGTCATGTAAACTGTAGCTGGAACATCCACTATACAATCGTTTAGCCACGTAAACTATAGCTGGAACATCCACCATACAATTGTTTAGCCATGTGAACTGTAGCTGGAACATCCACCATACAATCATTTAGCCATGTAAACTGTAAGCTGTAACATCCACCTTACAATCACTTAGCCATGTAAACTGTAGCTGGAACATCCACCATACAATCGTTTAGCCACGAAAACTGTAGCTGGAACATCCACCATACAATTGTTTAGCCATGTAAACTGTAGCTGGAACATCCACCATACAATCATTTAGCCATGTAAACTGTGGCTGGAACATTTACCATACGATCGTTTAGCCATGTAAACAGTAGCTGGAACATCCATCTTATGATCAGTTAGCCATACAAACTGTAGCTGGAACATCTATCTTATAATCAGTTAGCCATGCAAACTGTAGCTGGAACATCCACCTTACAATCAGATAGCCATGTAAACTATAGCTGGAACATATCCACCATACAATAATTTAGCCATGTAAACGGTAGCTGGAACATCCCTCTTATAATCAGTTAGCCATACTGTACCTGGAACATCTACCATTCGATCGTTTAGCCATGTAAACGGTAGCTGGAACATGCACCATACGATCGTTTAGCCATGTAAACTGTAGATGGAACATCCACCTTACAATAGTTTAGTCACGCATATGTAGCTGGAACATCCACCATACGATCGTTCAGCCATGCAAGAGTTGGCTGGAACATCCACCATACGATCTTTCAGCCATGCAAACCGTGAACAGCTATCTTGTTGCAAGTTTCGTTTCAATACGAGCTGTTCTTATTCAACGTCCACTTGGCCAGTGCTACTAAATTATGACGTACAACATCCGCAAGACAATCATGACAATATCTCGTCTCAAAAGGCGAAACATGCTCATTTGTGGAACACATGTCAAACATTTTTAGTTTGAACTCTGTGCATCGCTAAGACACACGATCACTACATATCCTGTCAGTGTACGACCAGTAACAACTCAACTCGGGTGATACATAATACTATAATGTAGTTAAATCAACCGGGATCACACCTGTAAGCAAACGCACACACAACATGCCAATACGGTATCAATGATATTCAGCCACTTCGTTGTACATGTTGTAAAGTAGATATGACATCGTTAATGATTCGTACATACCCTTGTCATATGTTTCAGGAATCGATTCAGCAATGTCGGAAAAATACATAGTCCCCAAAAGGTATTATCTCTCCGACTTTTGTCATGAGTGATTTGATGAGTCATGATAAGTATGTTTATTGTCACTGTCACAGAATAAATTATCGTTTGCCGACCCGTGTAGATGCCGATCCGCATCCACAGTCTGCCAGGAGCTGCATTATTCGCCATTCCATCAACGAAACACCCGTCATGCTTTTAGCAAGCAGCATAGATCGCTATGAGGCTACTTGAGTGTGCTATTCGATCAGGAACGATCCATGGTCACTGATTTCATAAGCCCTTTTTCCAAATTCACAACCACGTACAGGCGTTACAAGCGTATCCCATTGATGCGTGGACGGCTACTTTTCCCGTCACATCTATTTCATCTCTACCCCTCATTGGCAATATTCGACAGTTGAGTTTTTCCTACGGCATCCCAGGTCAATGGCTATCATAAAGTATTAGCATGTCTGGTAAAAACAATGTGAAACTGAATTTTGCTTGTCAGAATGTTGGCAAAACTAATAATCTGAATTCCACTACAATTTCAAAGTTATATCCAACCCAATGAATCATATGATGTGCAACTTGTAATTAAAACGCAACGCTATGTTTCTACTTCATGCACGTCTGGTTTCTATTCTTCTGTGAGAATCTATTTTCTAACTTCGAGAATGAAACTAGCGGCAGAAGCAACACGACAATCATGAATTATGTTACACTTCGTCCGTGGATGCCCACACTGACACCCGTGTACATATTTACAGAGACACCGCCCCCGCCACTTATGAAATGCTGGATTCCGCGGCGGGGACAGCCGACTCGGCGACTTACACTGATCTAGGATTGTATGGTGAGTCGAACATTGGTTTTATTGCAAACAATGAGTAAATATGTGAAGTTACCATGTATCAAAAACGATGCGGAGTAGCTGCAGCAGGAGACGTAAACGAAATGCTTTAGAAATCTACTATAATTTACTAGATCCTATTACCATTTAATGGTAAATATATTGATCTAAGAAACAAATAGAATTTCAAACTCCTACCACAAAATCTAAATATATTAAAATATAGTATCAAAAACGATGCAAGGAATGTATATGATAGAAATAAAGCCCGATTCCACTACGAAATTGTACTTTAAGGTATGCTTCCCAACCGGTTTCACCGCTTACAGAAGACCTTCAGGGGACTTGTGACGTTAGCAACGTGTCACGTTACGTGATGGGAGTTAATAGCAAGGGACATTACTCTCCATATATTGTTGATCTCCATGTTACACTCTCATAGAACCCGACGTGTGTTATTTATTTGTTTATTTTTCGCAATAAAACCAATATGTGACAAATTTGCGTCAAAAATATAATTTTTGTTAGAGTTGCGTTTAAGTTGATAATACATAATAATAAGTACATAGAAAACTAACTGCGCATTGTGTAGTTAATGTAACGTTCGACAATGTCCAGCCGTGGGTAAACGTTTGCTGTACTACGACGGAACAGTTAAACCCCCAAGGCCGCGGGTTCAAACAGTTCCCGAGTCCCACAGCAAACGCTTACCCACGGCCGGACATTGCCAAACGCATTCAAACATCTGATTTACGCATACGTGTTCCGGGGCCGCAGTACACGTCACGTGATGCAGCCGCATGAAATGCAAAATGTCATTGCGACCGTTGTAAACTGGTCTGGTGACATAATGACGCGTTCCGGAAATTTTTATTTGAATTAGGTTACCAGGTTTTTTGAGACCATGTAAATACTAATATGAGATATGCTGTCTTGATGCCGTAAATAACTATCTGCGATCATGGTGTGTATTTATATCCCTTAAGACTGATCTGGAAACCAGATATTTAGAGCATTTATATTTATTTTTCAGAATCAACAACTACGCAGCAACAGGAATACGAAAATATGAGGATATGAGTGTTTTCGAGTTGGTGTCTGAGAAGGTCTGAAGTGATAGCACTACGTCCGCGGGTGTAGTGATATACGCGGGTGAGCGTTGATTAGGGTACCTTTGTTACAGTAACTAATCAACGAAACATTGTGTAAATTAAATAACAGACGACTCATGTATATATCTTTGTATAAAATATGACTCTACATACATATACATTACAATTATCTGTTTTCCGTGGCATTGTCGAACTTTGTATTCTGAAGAAGGAGACAGTGATAGTGGGAACGGAAACGGATTTCAACAGGTGGCGCAAGTACAGACATTGATCATTCTGAATCCAATGTATCAATTGCACAGTTAAAATCTACGATGTCTGCTGAAAAGCTGGACACTATGTTTGCGTTTATACGTAACATGGACAATTCAAATTCCCGTATCCGTGCAGTTGAGAAGTTCACGGAGCACATGTCTGAAGATCTGCGCTATGCTACACGCCGCATAAAATGGCAGGACGTGATGAGTGGTAGCCGCCAAGAGACCAGGCAGAGGGATTTGATTGACTCGGGTGACAACATATCAGTATGCTCCAGTGACTCCAGCGTAACTCGTGGGGATCGACGCGGGCCAGCTGTTATCCAAGAAACTGGGCCGAATATCACCATAAGTTACCATAAGTTACCATAAGTCGACTTCTGGAAGTAGGCTATCCTCAGCCTCTGACTCCAGCTATTCGTTATTATTACTGTCGCGTCCGGTTGCGATTTGCTCATTATAATTATACAAAATTTCTTGATTTTTCCAAAATTTGTCCAAACGTCTCTCAAAGGAGGGTACTAAATTTTCACTGATAACACTGTTCGGGAGAGAATTCCATGTGTCTATCACTCTGTGAGTAAACGAGTATTTTCTAATATTTAGTCGTGCCCCCCTTGGTTTGAATAACTTCTGATTGTTTCCTCTGGTCGAATTGTTGTATCGTAAGTCAAACATTTTCTTAGGCGGAAAGTCGTATTTTTCATTCATGATTTTGAAAACTTCAATCATATCTCCTCTCAAACGTCTGTATGCAAGTGTTGGTATTTTCAGTGTTTTCAGTCTCTCAGTATATGTTAACTCTGATAATACGGGTACTAGTTTTGTCGTTCTTCTTTGAACATTTGCAATGGTTGTGATGTCTTTCTTTTCATAGGGATTCCATACTGGGTTTTGTTCATTCTAATGCACGCTATAAATAGCATGCAATATGATTGGCTGATGGTCATGCATTACAGGTATATCATTGTTGATGAACGGTCGCAAATTATTTCAATATGTATTCCTACGCCAGTAGTAAAGGAGTGCATTAGCATTAGGTTAACCGCATTGTAATTTTGATATTTGCGGCGTATATCAGAAAATGGTAGGTCGCAAAACATGTTTAATTACACAGATTTTCCGACCTATCATTTTCTGATATACGCCGCAAATTTGAAAATTACAATACAGTTAACATATGTAGTGTAGACAGTCTGCTGACGTGCACGACGACTAGTGCGACTATCAATCAGTAGTGGTGACGCGGTGTCTGCAGAGCGACATCCCATTTATGTCCTAGTTCAGGTTGGCGTGTACACACCAACCTCTGAACTAGGACATAAAGGGGAGGTCGACACAAATTGTAAACATTCCGGCATGCCCAAATACAGCGACTATAGGAAATAGTACATCTAAAACTAGAACTGGAAATACACATTTACTACGTAATACATATAATAATATACATGTACGTGTAGCAATACAACTACTAACATGATAATTGGCTCTTCAATGTGTGTGGTTTGAAGACTAGATTAAATTATCATACATTGTGTGACGAAATAAACTATGTTGGCATGTTCTGTGTACTTGAGACTAAGACTAACCAGTAAGACGTTATTTCCAGTCCGGGGTACGATTTCATTATGCAACAGCGTAAGCAAAAATACATCCGTAAATCTGGTGGAATTGGCGTTCTTGTTCAACACGATTTAGCAAAATACGTATACATTGTTAGTATATCAAACACCAGATAATTCCAGGCTTTATAATGATGATGAGGCTGACACCTTGAACTGAAAATACGCTCGATGTGCATTGAAAATGACTAAGTTTATTTATTTGGCGACTTTAATGGAAGGTTTTCCGACATGGATGCTTATACTGATATTGATGATTTCTTGCCCGAATACTTTGATATTGATGACTAGATAGTATATATGTTTTTCAACAAAGCATCGACTATTGATAAATTTGGTATGTCTAAAAAGCGTATATGTGAAGTACTTTGAAGTTCGTTTATATTGATGTTTTATACTCAGATGGTCATTAAATAGTTGTTACTGAGCTACTAGTCCCAGAACTTGGTCAACTTTATTTATACTTTTTGGCACACGGGTTCTGACGATGGTTTCCGTCTTGTCCCTGTATTGTTCCACCTCTCCATATGTGCACCAAAGACATATGTAGAGTACTCGTAGTTCCAAACATCCGTTCATACATCCATCCATAATTGACATGTACTTTAACATGCTTGCGATTATCCTCAAAATATTCATTTTGCGGTATGCCCATGCTGCCGCATGCTCAAGGTTGAATTACTTTGAAATTTGCATTAATGTTCTTGTCAAATTTGCTTTAAACGTTTGTAAGTACTGTACAAGTATAAGCCGTCTTATTGACTTGAAAATCCATAAGCATGTTTGCTATGCACCAAATGTTCTGTGTGAGGCATGTCCATGTTGTCAACATACCGGAGGTAATGTCATAGGTATTTTCTTTATCCGAATGTCATAATGAGGCTGTGGCGGCGGCAGGGGGTATACATGAACTTACTCGTTTACAGTCGGCACAATGGTTTGGGTGCGTCCGGATTTATGTTAAAGTTTGTTGGGTTTTTGTTTGCGTTAAGGTTTTGTATAAAGTACTATGACATGTCTCGTAGGATGCGACATGGCCATTGCGTCACTTTATTAAGATGAAATAAATATGACAATACGCAAACATAACATGATATTTCAAAAGTCTTTTAACACCACATGCCATACTATCAGTGTTTGTGAACAGGGTAGATCCATATGAGACAGGCGAGTTACAGATGATATTCCGTCAAATATTTATTTTATTGCGCAAAAAACAATTTCCTCCGGGAATTTAACATGGGGATATCTCTACTTTTTGATCTAAAAATCCTACTTTATCCCTACTAAAAAAAATCGTCCTACTTTTCACTAGTGTCCACTTGACAGGCTGTGTTAGCAACATGTGCACCTTCTGCGTTTAAATGATAATTTAGCAATTATACCTTCTTTTGAGTTGATCCGAAATCCAAGATGCCATAATGCCATCTTCGATTGCCGTGAAAATCTGTTTTCAACTTCTCTGAAATTGCTGACGGGAATGAGCTCATATTCACACGGAAGAGTACTAATTTCAAAGTCGATGTTTTGCTTTTCGAATCTATACACAATCTAGGATCGCCACGAAGACCATCTTGGATTTTCTTTACAAAAATTATCGATCCGCCCAATTGATTGCAACCTGTGATACAGATTCAGCATCCCGTTGACTAGTAGACAGACACGCATTTGTTGTGATTTGTTCTGCCCAGACCAGAGTGGCTAACAGTGTCATTGACTGTCTAATTTAATTTGTGAAGGTTCTCCAAAAAGGAAAATAAAAGCTTGTTGTCTACAGAAGACCAAAGAACAGTTTAATAAGTGCCTGTGAATATCTTCCATGGGAATATTGTCTTACTTTTGTGCATGAGAAGATGATGCAAATGTTGTTATTTCTAACCTGGTTCTGTTAACACTGATAGTAATTATGTCCGAAATGGGAGAACAATGTTAGCTCCGTTTGTGCAAGTAAGACTGAACACGAGATGGAAGCTTTGGACATGGTTGTTATTAAAATGAAGGAAACGGCACAAAATCCTGGGCTGAAAAATATTTGCTGTGAAGATCCGTTAATACGGGAATTTGGAAATTCTCTTTTGGTCAAACTTGGCACAAGGATCAATACAATATCCGTACTAAAATGCGCTCTGTTGTAAGTTGCTGCAGAAACTTAATGAAACCAAATTGAGACCTCTGCCACTGAGTGATATTATTTGTGGAAGAGAGTTCATAGTGTTGTTGCAGCAGTGAAAGAGCTGTCTCAGGAACCGAATTCTCCATATTTGGAACATTATGGCAAACAGATATGCCCGCTGAAGATAACTTTAGGAATACAGAAAGACGATATGAGACAGATAGATGACGCCAACACTTTTAATGAACTTCATGCTGTCCATTGGAACTCGAAGCTTTCGTGTGTTGCAAGTCGCAGAATGAGGTTACGGTGCTTAAACAAAACGGAGGAAATACCACTGACGGAGGATCTTGTTCAATTGAAAGATTACCTTGAAACAGGGATAAAGAGAGGACTGGAAATCAGTAACCCCAATTATGACCAGTACGCTGAATTGGCACATACAGTTCTCGCTCGCATCGCGATTTTTAACAAAAGAATAGTAGCAGAAGCAGCAGCCTATTTCGCCAAAATTGCAAAGTATACTTATTTAGCAAAGTATACTTTGAGGGAGACATTTTCAATTTAAAGATAAATTGATTAATTGTTATTATACTGAATTTATTACATTATCACAGCTATTTTTGCTGTGATAATGTAATAAATCCAGTATAATAATTCTGCATACTTTTAATCATCAACTATATGCAGTCGTTAGTTCTATATGACATAATGCATTTCATGAAAAATAAAGGATTACACACTCAAAGTATACTTTGCTAGATAAGTATACTTTGCAATTTTTATGAAATCGGATACAGATGAGCTGAAGATCAAGGACTTTGAAAACATGATGAAGGGGATGATAAGGACCATAGCTCAGAAATAGTTAATTCACGTTCATTCTCTGAGAGAACATTATTAACAAGGTTCGTATCATTGACCAGGTGTCAATGACCATATTGTATTATCCCCTCGCCGATAAGCAAGAGGGGATATAGCGTTAGTTCATGTTCGTACATACGTGCGTACGTACGTATGTACATACGTTTCTAACGCCAGCCCGCACGGCCGGCGGGCGGTTTAAGAGGTTAGAGGCGCAGCCTAACACAAAATATTCATTTGATTTATTTCGTAAGCTCATAAATTCTATTGATGTTTAGGGGGCTTTTTTTTATCTTCAAACAATGGAAATACCCAATAAGCCCAAAATGTTGGAACGTCCGTCCGTCCGTATGGCCCAACGTCTGGGGGTTTAAGAGGCTAGGGACGTGGCCTAACACAAAAGATTCCTTTGATTTATTCCGTAAGCTCATACATTCTATTGATGTTTATGGACTTTTTCTTTGATCTTCAAAGAATGGAAATACCCCATAGACCCAAATTGTTGGAACGTCCGTTCGTCCGTCCGTCCGTCCGAAATCTACGTTAAAGTAAATACCTTATATATCTGCAGTCCTAAGTCACCTTGACTAGAAACGTCATATGTTTATTAGTCATCATCCATATATTCATGCTGTATATTCCACTCATGCGGCCCTTTTGTCCAAGGTCAAAGTCAAATGAATTATAAGTTTGCGTTAAACTTTTCACATACGTACTAACTATGTAACCTTAAGTCAGATTTGCTTGAAACTTTGTATGCTTATTGGGCATCATCCATAATTTATATTCAGTCATTATTGTCATGCTCACCAAGTTTTTCCATACCTTATATCTCCACAATCGTTACTCAAATTTACTTCAAACTTTCAGTGGGTGGCAGGTGGGAGCAAGCGATGGGTAATTTAACGATCAGGGTTCATCATTACCGGAATCCAGACTGGAGACCTGGTTTGGCCTTCACATACGTCTTTGGCATTTTGTATGTGACAGTTGAATTTGGTTATACCCCTTATAAGAGTAATCCTACCGGTATTACTTTTTAATCGGAGAAGGGGCCAAGCGACTTTGGTGCGGTATGTACCTGGCACCAGGTCAGGTTAAACTAATTTCAGGGCCAGGGCTGAATATAGTTGTTCTCCATGCAAATATTCCGTTCTGATTTTTGAATACCCCCCCCCCCATCCCCAATGCGGCAGGTTAAATGCGGGATCGAACCCGTTGGCCGGGCCCTTAAATTACCTTAGCTGTTGCTAGGCCGTTAAACACCAATAAACAAAGAAACAAACTTAAAACTTCCAATAGTTCCTTTGCATCGTCCATAGTTTCATTGTATAGCCTGCCCATGTGGTCCACATGCCCAAGATCAAGGTCAAGTGACTTTAAAATTTGCGTTAAAGCTTTTACATACCTTATATCTCCACAACCCTTAATTCAAACTTAAAATAAATACACTCTGAGATCATCAAATGCCTAGGCGGGATCGACATGCGGGCCGCGGCCATCTGGTTAAAAATAATTGTGGAATATTGGACCGATTTTCAAAGTATTCTTAGTTACATCATTTCCAAGTTATCTATATAAGTTTCGGAGTTACAGCCCACCTTCCTTTTGCCGGATGTCAAATTGACATAGGAAAATCTTTTTTTCGCTATAAAATCAATATTTGTTGGAATTTCATCAAACAATTTTATGGGCGGCATTTTTTTTGTTATTGATGAAAAAGTACTGAAATTTAAATACTTTTTTAGATTTAATATGTTTACTCATGATGACCAACATTTCATCGGCAGCTTGTGTTAATGAGGCCAATTGTTCTATTTCAAAACGCTTGAATATTATGCTTTAAATCAAGCAGCTTGATTGATTGAGTCTGAGCTGTGCTACAGCTCAGTTCCAGCCAATCGAACTGCTTGATGGTGAGTTGAGATTGCCAATAGATATTCAGAAACGTAGACATCAGTAGCCGATTTCACCAACATTGCAAAGTATACTTTTTTAGTAAAGTATACTTTGAGGGAGTAATCATTTATTTTTCCCGAAAGGCATGATTTCATATAGAACTACCAACTGCATATAGTTGATGATTAAAAGTATGCAAAATAATTATTATACTGAATTTATTACATTATGACAGCCAAAATGGCAGTGATAATGTAATAAATTCAGTATAATAAAAATTAACAAATTTATCCTAAAGTTCAAAATTTCTCCCTCAAAGTATTCTTATGCTAGATAAGTATACTTTGCAATATTGGTGAAATAGGCTACATGTTTCAGCTAGCTACACCGTCATTTTTGGCAAACATTATTTAAATTGGTAAAGGAGTTAAGGAGTTATTGAGAAAACATAAACAACTTAAATGCATTTGCCTTACAACCACGGTGAGCATACGCCCCCACTGACATTCACCTTTGGTGTTCGGGCATGGGCTGTATGCATAACAAAACAATATCCCTAGACAGACATTGTGGGCAAATATGGTTGAAATTGGTGGAGGACCTTGATCCGTTACTTCAACCTGTAATACAGTTTAGACCGGAATTGGCCGCCCGTGGTACTCTGGATTAAACCGTCATTGACTGTGATATGCATAACATTGGTGAAGTCCAATATATATCCAGACACTTATGCTACAAACTCCATATTCAGAGACTATAGCAATCAGACAATACTCAACCAAATAGGCAAAACGCTCAAAAACGAGATGGAGGACACCGAATTAAGATTTCAGCTAGCTATAAGCCCTTTATTACGGAAGCCCATTAGGGCCATTTCACTTTTTTTTTATTTCCATTTATTCAAGATACTTTCTTGAATTTTCAAGATCTTTCAAGATTTTTTCTTGAATTTTTAAGTTCCTTTCTTGAATTTTCCAGATCGTAAAAGATCTTGAAAATTCAAGAAAATATGTTGAAAATTCAAGAAAGGATCTTGAAAATTCAATAAAATAACTTGAAAATTCAAGAAAAGATCTTGAATAAATGGAAATAAAAAAAGTGAAGTGGCCCTAATGGGCTTCCGTACTTTATATACCCGAATGTGACATTTGTAAATAATCGTGACAACCGTAACGACTGACCGGTGCTGCCGGGTACGCCTACGGAAGGCGGAATTTATCAACGAAGGAAAGAAAGATGTGATATGCATCATATGAAATCAAATGTTAACATTTCGGACCATAACCTGCGGTATCGTACGTGACCCTTGCTTTACCTATTCCACGAAACTGGGGGGGGGGGCGTTTCACTAAACTTCGTACGACTAAAATGTTCGTAAGTGCAAATTAAGGATCGTCTGGAAATTTAAAGTGATGGATTTCCATTTATTGAGCATAGGCTGCTTATGCAGCATATGCTCACAAATGTAAATGCAATACTCGTTTAGAAGAAAACAATGCTAATGTGAAATGTACAGACTATCATAAGTTTGCACTTGGGAACATTTAGTCGTACGAAATTTAGTGCCCCCTGTATGATGCAGGAGTTATCCCAGAAGGCTAAACAACTGCCAGTTTGACACACGCACACGCACACACGCACACCACGCACACCACGCACACGCACACGCACACGCGCACGCGTCGCTTACGGTAGCTACCTGAAACCGGAAAAACCGGTGAACACTATCTCCCTCCGGCAAGTTAAGACTACTTCACCAGTTCACATGTATGTATACATACGTCCGTGTAGAGGTGAAGGGCTACCGGGTGAACAATGTCAGCGTCTGACTGCCGGTCTAAAACGACATCAACAATTATAATACATTCTATAAATATCAAGCAATCTGATTGGCTGATGGTCATACTTTATCTGTTGGCTGATGGTCATACTTTACAGGTATATCATTGTTGATGGACGGTAGCAAATTATTAGGTTTGAGGCGGCTTTCAGCTGCGCCGAAAATCTATTGTTTTCGTTGGGTTTTTTTTTTTTTTTATTCAGCCGTTCAGTCTACAGCCCAAACCGATGGTCGGATCGACTTCAAATGTTGCATGCCGATTCGGATCAAGTGTGAGTCGAGACTTAGAGATTTTCAGAAATCTCTTAATGCGACTTTCCACGAAACCGGAAGAGACGTCATACTTTCTATAACTTCCTTATTTTCAAACCGATTTCAAAAATTATTTTTGCATTGGAAAGCTTCTCTATTCTCTATCTCGTACTTTGACAGTTCTCGGCTATCTGGTCAAATAAGAGAGCTATAGGCATTTGAAGTTGAAAAATGTACATACTTTTCAACGATTTTGCCGATTTTTTGCCGAATTTCGGCTGATAACGGGTGGTCTTTACAAACGTTTTCCAATTTGTACAGTAATGTTAGCAACATCATTTCTTGCCAGTGTGATAGGGGAGTGTCAGGCGCATAAAAGGTGATAATTTTCAGAGCTCTATCTTGACTACTTCCGGTTCTATTGGATATCAAAGATGAACGTCTTTTTTTCAAGTTTTCAAAATAGAGCAAACGGATGTGACGTCAGCTTCGTTATTTATCAATAGATTTCAAAATTTCTTGCTGCGGTCGATATTTCAGTCCTTTAGCTAAAACCTTCCCGCTTTGTGCCCAGCCTATGGTGAAAAACAAACGAAAACTTCACTGGCGGAATATTGCACATATTTAATTTCCGTTTTATTAGGTGAATTTACAAATCTGCAAATGGCGTAAACTGCAATTTAAGGGCGATAACTACCGAAAAATAATCATCCGCTGACTTACGGGCTCCCTCCATCTACACCAAACCGCTGGTTGGATCGACTTCCAATTTTGCATGCCGATTCGGATCAAGTGTGAGCAGAGACTCAGAGATTTTCAGATATCTTGTAATGCTACTTTCCACGAAAACGGAAGTGACGTCATACTTCCTATAACTTCCTTATTTTCTAACCGATTTCAAGAATTCTTTTTGCATTGGAAAGCTGACATAATTCTCTATCTCAGACTGACTGACTGTTTTCGGCTATCTGCTCAAATAAAAGAGCTATATGCATTTGAAGTTGAAAAATGTACATACTTTTCAACGATTTTGCCGAATTTCGGCTGATAACGGGTGGTCTTTACAAACGTTTTTCCAATTTGTACAGTACTGTCAGCAACATAATTTCTTGCCAGGGTGATAGGGGAGTGTCAGCCGCATGAAAGATGATAATTTTCAGAGCTATATCTTGACTACTTACGGCTCTATTCGATGTCAAAGATGAACGTATTTTTAAAGTTTTCAAATAGAGCAAACGGACGTGACGTCAGCTTCGTTATTTATCTTTCGATTTCAATTGTTTTTGCTGCAGTCGATATTTCAGTCCTTTAGCTAAAACTTTGGCTGAGGATCGAACCCGGTATCCCTCGCTCCGAGTTCATCGCTCTACCTCTAAGCTAACCGGCCCCACATCGGTGTGATGATGCGAACACAATAATGCTGGACTGTTCATTCTAAAACTTCAGAAATTCTTTTTGCAACCGATTGTTTACACCTTGGGCTAAAGCTTAGTTACACATGAAATCAATGTTTGAGGCTCAAACAGTTGATGCAGCTCAAGCTGCTCTAGTTTCAATATGTATTCCTACGCCAGTAGTAATTAAAGGAGTGCATTAGAAATAGGTTAACCATGTTAACCGCATTGTAATTTTGAAATTTGCGGCGTATATCAGAAAATGATAGGTCGCAAAACATGTTTAATGGCTCCGCTAGCGCGTCGCCATTAAACAGATTGTCCGACCTACCATTTTCTTATATACGCCGCAAATTTAAAAATTACAATACAGTTAACCCTACATTGATGCTCTGGCATTCGGCGCACCTTCCCGCTTGACGTCTGGTTACAACGCAATGAAAATAATAGAGTGTGTATACATATGTTTAATCAGGTATTGCTACATGACTGCCGTTGTTTAGTTTAGTTAAAGGTACATGCCCACTCAGTAGGCACAACATGTTCTTTATATCAGAGACCTCATCTGAGGCATGTTCTGGAAAAATAAACATTCATTCACCATTACCCCACGTATTGGTTGACATTATTATTCATTTTATATCAGACGTAAATGTCCACACTGATATCAGGGGCGATAACCGTATTTCCTTAAAATGTTAACTGACATTACTATTTATTCTCTGTATTTATTTTTGTTATGTGCAATGATCATACTTTATAATCAGTCGAAAATATTATTTGTTCAGCTGACACGTTTAATAAGAATAAATAATTTTAAAATGTCATGCCTCATTTGCATATGAAAATAGCCTGATACCACCGCGAGTCACTATCAGTAAAATAAATATTACTAAATGATTATATATGTATAGCGGGCACTCGTAATTTTTAGAACTGGTGGAATAGTGACAGGATTGTACACTTATTTAACTCATATAACGAACAGTTTGTGCCTACTGAGTGGGCATGCATGTACCTTTAATAATATACATAGCATAAACAAATGTCAACCTGCACATCCATTAAATTGCCAACAGTTGTCTGATGACTGGCTTTACACAAGTGCGTGAAGACACAACTAGTTGATAGCTTCATCATTGATTACAATATTAAATTGACTCACAATCCATTAACATAATGCAGTACGTGCCAGTATGAGGCTGGCCGCCGCCGGTGTTGTCGTCCCATGTGGCCGTGAAAAGCAATTTAACCAAAATAGTATACAAAATAATGCGCATACGCATTATTTTGGCTACTATTTTAGTTAAATTCACATGCATACCCACCACGCAGAAAGCCATATCTTCTACTAAGGATTATAGTCATATACATGTGTATACGGTTCGACAATGTACAGCCGTGGGTAAACGTTTGCCATGGCGCCCGGGAACTGTTTGAACCCATAGGCAGTCGGGTTTAAACAGTTCGCGAGTGCCACGTCAAACGTTTACCCACGGCTGGACATGGTCGAACGTAACTGTTACATTTCCGTCGGAAATATCGTGTAATTTGAGAATATATGCGGTACTTTCGGTAATTTGATAACCTAGCTGTTCCATTCAAACAGCTGATTTACACAAACATATATTCCGGGGCCATAGTACACGTCTCGTGATGCAGGTGCCCCATCCTCCCATCAATTTCAAAATTTCAGTGCGACCGTTGTGAACTGGTCTTGTGACGTAACATTGGCGCGTTCTAGTAACGTCATGAGACACATGCAGTACGTAGACCTGCGTTGGTTTGGCCCCGAAATGAGCATTGTCTACTGAGCCATGGTCAAACAGCATGCGCTGTACGTTTGAACAAGGCTGTGAGCGGTGTCAAACAAAGGCAGTCATGTAACAATAAGTAGTTGTGGATGGATTATCGTCAACCAAGGCTCTAGTGATGTCCGGTGGCCCGCAATGCTCAGTTCTAGGACCACTCGTTTTCCTAGCGTATATATAGATGACTTTCCAGCAGCAGATATAGATACAACGTTCGTCTCTTCGCTGATGACCGTGTAATCTATACTATAGATCGACAAATCAAATATGCATCAGATACATTCATTCTCCAGGACGACCTAAATAACTTGGCTGCATGGGAAAAGAAGTGGAAACTGTCGTTCAATATCGGGAATACCACATCATGCACTTCTCCAGAGCGCGAAATCCTCGGAAGACCATATATTCTGTGAATGACCAACCCATCGGCACGGCCAACCAGCAACGTACCTCGGTGTAGAACTCTATAATGACATATCATAGCCTCCACAATCCAACAAAGTCTACTCCAGTCAGAGCATGCAATTTATACAGAGAAATATTCACTTGACCCGTCCAGAAACGAAGACGGCAGCATGCAGGTTCATTGTACGCCCAACACTGGATTACCGCGCATTAGCCTGTGAGCATTACCTCCAGCGAGACATCCAGAAAATGGAAGTGGTACAAAGGACAGCTGCCAGATTCGTGACCCGTAATTACAAAAGACACCGGACACAGGCACCAACATACTGGCTGGACTGCAGTCGGACAAGGATTTTAAGTTAATAATTGAAAGGCACACCCGGTTTACAAACGTAATCGATTAATATGGAGTTACCCATCTCTCTCTCTCTCTCTCTCTCTCTCTCTCTCTCTCTCTCTCTCTCTCTCGATTAATATGGAGTTACCCATCTCTCTCTCTCTCTCTCTCTCTCCTCTCTCTCTCTCTCTCTCTCTCTCTCTCTCTCTCTCTCTCTGAGTGGGAGACGTTGGAAGAGAGGAGTCAGAACACCCGAGCCTCCATGATTGGACATAAGCCTCCCAGACCAAAAAGCCGCCCAGACCAAAAATGCATAGGCGGACAAAAGTCCCCCAGTGGAATTGCAAGGTAGGACACCCCACCCCCCCCACCCCCTAGTGAAAAAACAAGGTAGGACAGAAGCCCAGCCCCAGTGAAAAAACAAGGTATGACAAAAGCCCCCACCCCAGTGAAAATACCAAGGTAGGACAAAATCCCCCTCCCCCACCCCCAGTGAAGATACAAGGTAGGACAAAAGCCACCCCATTTGGATCTACACTTTTTGCCAATACCACTATACAGGCATGTGTTTTTGAAAGGGTAAAGGGGGCACCCGTCGCACCCCTCTGCGTACTGGCCTGACACGACGTATATATATATAGCCACCACCTTTAATTCCAAAAAAAAACACAGCACAGTTGAATAGGCCTAGTGTAAATGTTTTCATTTCCTCCCAGAAACATCACTGTTTGGAACACACTACCTTCACATGTGTTCAGCGCTGACTCGTACGATGGCTTTAAGTCAGGGCAGGCCGCTTGGCTGACCCCTAAATCCCCAAAATACATGTTTTACCTACACCATTCTTAATTATTACTAACACTCTTAAACGTTTTATGTTTGTACATATATAGGTATTGTTAGGTTAGAGATCTCCAAGACATTTTAGGTGAGTGAACTTCTTATCACATTGTTTGTCCTCCAAGGTGGATTGAGTAACTTGGGAGGCATGTAGTCAAATAAATACGACGCTAACCATGCTAACCGCTACGTACGATGTTACTTCGCTAAGTGAAGGGATCGACACAGTAATCGGATTGAAACCGTGGAATACCTTGCTCTAGAGAGGCGTGCAATATGTCACCTTTTTCTAACAACCGCGCAGTGCCATAATGATGAGCATGATCACTCGCCGTTACAATATAAATAGATGATGATGATGAATGTGGGTCTATGGAAAATTAATTGTCTGCCTGTGTCCTGTAATTTAATCTACACCACCCCACCAACAACAACAACAACAAAAACAAAAACGTGTCACTAAATGACGTAATGGTATAAATGTTTGATAATGGGGAAATGGGGCGTTATGGTGGATAATTGTGGATAATGGGGGATAATGGTGGATAATGATGGCGTAATGGTGGATCTGGGCATACACTGATCGCAAGCATCATATGGTTTATAACACTTATCATAGTTTCTTTTTCCCCCTGGTGGCCCATTTGTCAATCAGCATTGAAAGTTGTGCATATAATATACAGATATCCGTCTGTTCATCTGACAACTAGTAACATAATGTATCTCGTCACGAGAAAAGGAGGCTTATTGATAATGAGTTAGCGAACGATGCAGCTTCAGATCAGTCTGATCAAGGCCTTCACTGTTTGCTATTTCATAAATATTCTCGTAGCTTCCAGCGACCATTTCAGTTCCGCATCAAATTACACGAGTGCGCTATCTGAACAAATGCTACACCGTCAAAAACACAATTATCACTTTTTCGTGTGGCATGGCGCATAATGTTGGCCCTTATGTTGCATGCGCACGTCTGTATATTGTTGAGTCTGCTGAAACTCAGTTGAGTCTGCTGAGAAAAATGGCCTATGTTGTTAACATTTGTTAATTCACCATTATGCCTTTTCATCAATACGCTGGTATGAAATTACAGACCAATTACGCCGGTGTGGAATTAGCCATTACGCCATCGACTAGAGCAATACAAGTTGTCATATTTGGCGTATATGAACTACTTATGCATACATTGTGTTATTGATATACTGAATATACATTTATTTGATTTTAAATCTACCATTATCCACCATAATAATCACCATTACGCCCCATTATGCCGTGGTAAAATTACGGAACAATTACGCCGGTGTGGAATTAGCCATTACGTCGTCGCGTAAAGCAATAGCCTCGATCAATTAGTTTTGAAACACCTAACAACGTGTGCTTCCTTCATTCAGTGGAACAGCAAATTTCAAACAAAATAAATCAATAAAGAAGGAAAACTATTCAATTAAGATAAAAACTTACCATAGGAATTACAAATTTCCGATTACACTGTATTTACATTTCTTACAGACGCTCAAGTTATGGACGTCACTAACTCGTTATGCTACCCAGTCCAGTATTACTCCCGGGTACCAGACGCGATGTCGTCGAAAGCATGCATACTCAAACTGCAGATGTTATTCAACATATCAAATCCGTTGCCTTAAAAATATGTTAATAGGTATTTTTAAATATATCGATTTATTCTTAAATATGTTTCTATAATTATTTTCATCCATTCCTTTGCTTATTACATTCGTGTCTACCCTGGTCATGCTGGTATGTGAATACGACTGATAGACGTTCCTCTTTTTAGATAGTGCTGACTACAAGTGTTTGTCACATTGTTTCTTACATAAACAGTTGTATATTGCATATATTATTCACACTAATTTACTTTAAAACACCATTGGCCATAAATTTCGTATGCTCATATTTTACACATCCCAGTTGATTTGCTTTTAAAAACTAACTAACTTGAGTAGCATAAATACAAACCGATGAAATTTAACCCTATCTGGAAACTAGGTAATGTAATGTTTACTGCAGCAGCCGCAATATACAACTGTGAAAGCTATCAACAGTTTTAATGTGATAAAATGTAGTTTAGCTGATCTTATAAGGGTGATGACAAAAGGTAATACGTTTTTTTGGACATATTTAACCCCCATGAACAAAAAGCAAATGATAAATCACATTTTGAATGTTGATTTTCCACGTTTTTTCTGTGGTGAATGAACTTCTGTGTTTTCCAGAGTTACTCCATCGAAAACTGGGGTACAATTCGTGAAATCAAGCGTGCTATGCGTTATATCCTGTGATGTTCCGAAACAAATTGTGTTCCATTTCACATTGATTGACGATACAGGTTGTCATATGAACTACTTATGCATCTATTGTGTTATCAATATACTGGATATACACTAATTCGCTTTTAAATCTACCAGTATCCACCACAATATTCACCATACGTCCCATTTTCCCCATTATTACCACCATTATCCCCATTACGCCATTTAGTGAGACCCAAACAAAAGCTTGGTAGCTGAACGCTTGCTTTCAGTGGTTTGGTATGAATTTATTTCGAGAATTTTAGGCCAAATGTTGTCTTTTACTTGCTGTTACTGTCGTAGTTACGTGAATATCGAAATCGTTTTTTATTTGGCTGTTTAAACGGGGAAACAGGAAAGGAAACACTGGCTAATGTTCACCTTGACACCGCCTGATAATATAGCACGAGGACACAGACAGGCAATTTATTTTCCACAGACACATTCACTCAAGAATGACAACCATACACTACCTGCAACAAAATCAATACAGTGGGTAGGCCAATGCTTGCGTATTTGATAATATTTATTGCATATATCAGAATCAGGAGACAAGGGGATATTGATTTGTGTTGCGCCACCTCTAGAGGAGTTTCATTTACTGGCATTTCAAGTTTTACTGGTGATCCCGTGACTTCTTCATCCTAGTCAGTGAAAACATGACATGACTGTCATGAAGTCGCGATTATCTTCATCCTAGTTGCGAATGGTAACTTTTGCAATCTACTCCCGTACCGTCCGTAGGCAGAGTTACGATTCCACTCATACAGTAGCGTAATCATTTGTCGGGATTACCCCCGCGTCTGGAATTTTCGTAAACCGCATTTGTCTCTAATCACGGAAACTTTCACGGTTAGTTTCCCGGACAGTTTTTTGCAGAAAACACCTATCTTGTCAAATGGAGAAAAATATTCCACATCTCCCTTGGTCATGTAAGGTTTTAATCATAATTGTTAGAATACCTTCAAAATGTTGTATTTCAGCTATTGTTACTTTTGTCCACTCATAAACATCATTATTGAAAACGATTTACAAAGCATGGTTCTGTCAGTCTGCGTCACTGGATTCTTTAGCCATTTTGAGAAATCAAGGTCATGTAAACACAGACTGGTAGCTGTCAAATTACCAGAATAGAGCTTCTCATTATACTGGGGGGTCTTATATGAAAAACAATAAAAAACTAACACATAATTATATTTGATTGCACAGATGTAGATATAAACTCTGTGTTTTTAATAGAATTTATTGTTCTGTTGATTATAAAAATGCTCAGAATAATAGTCTACAGTTTGTAGATTATTATCTTGTTGTTGGTATAAATCCTGCCTGTAGTGACTGTGTGCACCATAATTAATATTGTAAAATAGCATGTACCACAAATGAAAATTAAACGTGATCTGAAACCATCTTGCATTATGACTATTAGGCATTATCATTTATGACTGGCAAAGGAAATGGTGGAAAATTGTTTGCTGTACACTCCTCTGATAATTTAGATAACCATTTTTATGCCACCGGGTTTCGAAGAAACGGGTGGCATATAGTGTTTGGACCGTCTGTCTGTCTGTCCGTCCGTCCGTCACAGTTTTCGGTTAACCAATTTGTCACAGTTTCTCAAATATGCTGCAGGTAGCATCCACGTTCGACAGACGCATTTCTTGTTTACTCCGATCCGATGGTGCGCCACACTACAGGATAAGAATAACCCAACAACAAAAATCCAGAGTCTAAGGTCACAGTCTATTTTCTACAAGCGCCTGGATGATGCATTAACGAAATGCTCGACATGGGAACAAACAGGACTTTTAGATAAATCTGGTTTCACAGCACTTTTACGATAAGTTTATTGTTTTAAAAAGTTTTGAATAATTGTTTTTGTATGCTTATAGCTCTAGTAACTGGCCAACGAAGGCTTATTATCCAGAACATAGGTATATCCACTGTACTCATAGAATTCGTCTGCAGAATAGCGAATCGGATCTGATTCGCACTTTAGCAGTTAATTGTGAAAGATTTTCTACATTTTTGAACTGAAATGAGTGTTAATATTTAAGTAAGTGTGACATACATTTACCATGTTTACATATGTAGATGACCAGTAGCATCAAAATTGCAAAGTATGCTTGTCGAGCAAAGTATACTTTGAGGGAGTAATCATTTATTTTTCACGAAATGCATTATGTTGTATAGAACTAACGACTGCCTATATTTGATGATTAAAAGTATGCAGAATTATTATACTGAATTTATTACGTTATCACAGCCAAAATGGCTGTGATAATGGAATAAATTCAGTATAATAAAAAATCATAAATTTATCCTTGAATTGAACATTTCTCCCTCAAAGTATACTTTGTTAGAAAAGTATACTTTGCAATGTTGGTGAAATAGGCTACTGGTTGTAGAGCCATACCAACAACGGGGTCATCACTTTCATTCGCACAAGTTATCTCCCAAAATTTAGCGGAACCGTCTATTTTAACTTCCAAAATCTGACAATCTCGCCTATACATCAGTTCCCACCAAGAACATTTAAACTGCATTTGTAGAGCTAGAAAGTAATAATTAATAAATTGTTTGACACAGATGCACCTTTCCTGTAGCATATATGCTATTTATCATGTACATGTAAATCAGATAAATAATATCGGTACCTGGACATAACAGACCAGATTTCGGATGAAACAGACCAGATTTCTGGACATATTTAAACGGACCACCAATTTATTTCTAGATTATATGTTAAGATATACAGTTAAAATGTATGTTATATCGCTCAAATGATGCTACTTATGTGCTATAACGATCACGAGGACTGGAGAAATGAGGCATGTGGGTTTTGCGACCAGTGTAGATCCAGACCTAATGAGTTTGACACTTGTTAGTGATCATGATCTGCACTTTTAGCCATTCATTTAAGGAAACATTTCATGCTGCTAACAAGCAATATAGATTGTTACCAGGCTACATGTGTATGATATTTGATCAGAATCTACACTGGATATAAATCCCATAAGCTCCATTTCTCCAGTCACAGCCACATGCATATGTTATCTATGAGAACAAAAGTACAGAAACAGGGCTGCAGATAAGGAATTAGTAATTGAGTATTTTCACTCCATCATTGCTGAAGCAATTGGGTATTTCAAAATTTTAATTGGGTAAAATAAAATCACACTACTGTTTACACATCAACAGACAACAATTATTGAATAGTTTGCTTCGAAATGAAAACATGTCTCGTGGTCTGTTTATTGTTTTGAAATGTTTTCTGTAGCATGATAAAGGTACCAAAAATTTGTTATTGCTTTTTGATACTCGCTACTTCTGATCTCAATTGGGTTTTTGGCAATTTTAATTGGGTATTTATGCAAATACGCAGCTTATCTGGAGCTCTGATATGCACATTGTTGCACTCTTTTGTGTGTGTATGAAAATATTCTGAAATGTATTTGTATGCTTTTCAATCATGAACATACATTATTATCTGAGAGAAATGACCACTGTACAATATTTGCAATGAATATGCGATAACAGGTACAGGCTAACAATTTCAAATTAGAAAATGTCAAACATTTGCGATAATTGTATGTTTGTCAATGATTCTACTGTTACCTACTCAGGACTGGCTTAACCCTTAGACCGCTATATTATTTTTTTTGCCGTCTGCTGTTTATTTTCTGTTTTCCATTTTTATCATCAAAAACATGCTTTAACAGCACTTTAGAATAATTTACAACATGCTTTGACAGCACTTCAGAATCATTTCCATTGAATCATTTTTTGTCGCGCCCACTTGTGGACAGCCCAATATAGTCGGCACATTGGCGTACGTGCGTCTGGGTTAAAGTTTTTGGTTGAAGTTTTCTTTTTGGTTAAAGTTTTTCGGTATACTATCAATGCCTCGGCGGGCTCGGCATGCGGACTGCTGCCATCTTGTCATATGGATGTACAGCATTATATATACCGGTAAACTTACTTTCAAGTGTCAGTGTTCCAGATACAGAATTAGTAATTGAGTATTGTCACTCCATCATTTCTGAAGCAATTGGGTATTTCAAAATGTTAATTGTGTAAAATAGAATCACACTACTGTTTACACATCAGCAGACCACACTTATTGAATAGTTTGCTTCTAAATGAAAACACATCTTGGTATTTCATTACAATTGTCTCCAAGCAATTGTAATGAAATACCAAGATGTGTTTTCATGGAAAAATAAGAAAATATGCTATATTTGTCAATTGTGTCTGTTTATTGTTTTCTGTAGCATGATAAAGATACCACAAATTTTTCATTACTTTTTGATACTCACAACTTCTGATTTCAATTGGGTTTTTGGCAATTTTAATTGGGTATTTACGCAAATACGCAGCTTATCTGGAGCTCTGAGTGTGATAAGCCACATAGCCATATTTATTAACCCTTACAATGCTGAATTAATCTGTGTCGTCTGCTGAATATTTTTTATTTTTCCATTTTTCTCATCAAAAACTTGGTTTGGCAGCACTTTAGAATCATTTCCAATGGAAATGATTCTAAAATGCTGCCAAGCCATGTTTTTACTGAAAGAAAAGACAAAATATGAATTATCGCAGACGACTATTTTCGGTTCCCGCATTCTAAGGGTTGAATGAATGATCACCTTTTCAGAAGAATCTTTGTGACTGATCAATATTGATAATGGTGACGTGACGACTCCAATTTTCTTCTGGCAACAATGGCAGCTAGAACTTCACCTGTTTCCTGCCATCGACACCTCACCTCGTTATCAAACAGCTTTATCCAATATCTGTGATGGAATCGGGTCATCCATCACCACCAGCCACCACTGGTGAATCTGCATCAAATGTCAAAACACCTCAGTCTACAACCAGCGACAATGAATCCAAGGTATGTATTGCATTGCTCCAGATAAGTTTCTAAAGTTTCTAAATACCCCCATATTTCAAATTCAGTGCGTATTTTACTTTTACAAATGTATTATTGATTTTCGTCCTTATTAAATAGGGAACAAATTACAAAAACTATTATCTCCTCTTTTGGACTTGGAATTTTGCCGTAAAGTTGAAAAGGGGGAGATAATCCACAACCCCGGGGTCGAATTAAACTGTCACTGACACTTCACTGTCTTTGGACCCTAAACAATCACCAGGGACCCCCAAAATAGTCCTGGGACCCACATTAATTTTTTTTAGGGAAATCCCTGGCCTTCAGCTAATATCTTCATATTACACACATGCATTACTTTATAGTAGCGATACATCCTTCCACATTAATATAATTCAGAGACATCATCTGGGACATTTTCTGGCAAAATAAATATTCATTATACTATAGGAATGAATGGCCTTTTTGTGGAATTTATCGGGGTATGAACTTGGAAAAGTCGCGGGAATACTGGACGAAGGCCGGAAGGCCTCGTCTAGTATTCCCGCGACTTTTCCAAGTTTATATCCTCGATAAATTCCACAAAAAGGCCATTCATTCATTCCTTATAATTCCAGCATTTGAAATAAATTCATCAAGAAAATGTGTTTATTTTCCGTTTTCTTAAGAATTATTTGAACTGCGCCTGACGGTTACGGAAAGTAGTTCGGCATGGGAGTTTACTGGGATTTAAATTTTGAACAGAGACTTGCGACAGACCAATCAAATGTTAGGGAATTGCGTAAATATTTTTGTGCTGGAATTATTCACCATTACCCTACGTATTATTGGCATTATTATGCATTTTATATCAGACATAAATTTCCACACTGATATCAAGGGCGATAACCGTGTTTCCTTAAAATGTCAATGGACATTACTATTTATTCTCTGTATTGTGTTGCTCTTGAGGTGCCGCCCGTCCGTACGACTGTCCGTGTACATTTACGTCAAAAAGTTTGAGTTTCTCCAACATGTAATATCTTCAATATTAGGATTGCTTCGATACTGGGACACTTGAATCACCTGAACATTTGTCACACACTCGCGCCACCATTAACATGACTTTGAGCCATTTTGTGAAGTCGAAAAGTTTGTAAGAGTTTCTCCAGTTACAGTCCAGTATGCCACGGGGGCATAATGTTTAGTTTAGCATGATGGCTGTTTCATTGATGGATGCACATACAGATCTCAGTCTACGCGAAAGTCGCAGTCTGTCGGACATGTCCGGTCCAGGTTTTTTTTTACTTTTCTATTATAAGCTTCAATGAAATCACATTCCTTTGGTATGCGCGTCTGGTGCTAGCTAGCGTTTCTTATATGGCTGATATACTTAAAAAAGCTCTTAAATATCATTCAAAATAAACTCTTTTTTTTTAATAATTGTTTTTTTTCGCTCCGCTAAGTTTTTGTACGGTCTGGAGTTTACAAGACCGAATGTCCTGTAAAATTTTGACTGTTTCGTGGAGACTGTGATCTGGATGTACACTGGTCGCAAAACACATATACTCTCCAGTCACAGCCACAAATACAGGCTGACTGTAACATTCAAGTGTATGATCACGTGGTACTAACAACAACAACAAGTACCGATTCAAAGTACGTATTCTTTTATAGTGTCCTTATTACGTAACAGATTTTGATGAAATATGGAGCATCAAACGCATCTTGTTAACCTGCATTTGGTGGTCTCTGTATTTTCGCCCAAACTTCTGTTGTTTTTGCGAAGAATCAACACGGAAATCGATTCTTTGCAAAAACGACATACGTCTGTGTCAAACTCCCTGGACCACCAAATGCAGCTCATGAAGACACGTTTGCTGGCCCTTATTTCATAAAAATCCATTGCAAATTAAGGAATCTTATCAAATAATACTTACTTTGGAGTGGGCGACGTTGCTGTTGTTGTAACCACTTGATCATGCGCCTTGATACAGGCTGACTGTAACATTGCCCCGTGGAGAAACCAATGTGTGATGGAGGAAGGGTGGCGAAACCAGGCGTTGATAGAGGAGGCCGGCCGCGTATTGTTCTACATGGGAGACGATGATTCTCATAAACTCTCTACCACGCAAGAGGTATGATTATACCCACTGTTTGAATGCCTACCACATCTAACATACTATTTTCTTTTTCATCTAAATTGCTTGGCCCTAAATGATACTCTTTTGTGTAGACGGGCCGGCCGGGCCGTTAAGCACCATTCCATTTCCATTTTTTGAAGGAAAGAAATGAGTATATTATTTTTGTCACGGGTGTCCGTCCATCGCTCAATCCGTCCGTCCGTCTTCAACCAGGTATTCTTGTGGATCAATTCGTACATACAAGAGAAACTTGTGCAACATTTCTTCTTGCACAATCAGACTATTTTTCAATTCTACACAGTCAGCATGGTGTCGTCATATTACCCGACTGCAGCCATAGGGATGGATTGTGGCCGAGGGGTTAGAACACCTGACTTGCAATCCAGAGGTTGTGGGTTCAAACCTCGCCGAGGGCATCAAAAACTTTGTATTTCCATCCCACTGGTCTGTCGGATGAGACTTTAAACTGTGGTCCCGTCTCTATATGACCTTAGCTGTTGGTGGGACGTTAAACACTTTCACTTTTTTTTCTGCTGCTATATTTGCTCTCCGCTGCGCCTCAGACGGGCAAGATGACACCATGTTGACTGTAGAATCACCATAACTTATATTACTACACAACTCCCTATAGAAGTTGATATTCATAGTTTTCGCTAATTTCCTGGATTTTTATGTTCCTGTGCAATAGTTCTGCGTGCCCGGTCAATAGTTCCTCGTGCCCGTGGAATAGTCAAAACTGTTTTCACCGCAGGAAATCATAATGTCATGACGTTTTTTCAAATATTAAGTCCTTAAATTCTACGCGATTGATATTGACGCGCTACACCACAAGATCACGTTCATTGTATCACATACAGTATACTACAGATTGAGTAATAAAACAGTTATTTCATGGTCATTCCGGGAACAGTTAGAACATATTGCCCCTCGGTGCTGTGGATGACCCGATGCACTATTGTCCCCGCCCTTCGGCCTCGGGACAATAGTGCCTCAGGTTGTCCACAGCACCGAGGGGCAAATTAAATAACTATATAATGTTCTATATTTCCAGCTATCGGGCAACCATATATAGGCAACCGTAAGATCGTGCCCTATGTTCTATGTTTCCAGCGATGAGTTCTGGTCAAGAGGTGAGGCCACTAGACTTCAATACCAAAGCTTGTGGGTTTAAACCTCGCCTTAGACATCACAATAAATACTTTGATAGTACTTCCATCCCACAGGGTCCCGTTTCACTAAACTTTGTACGACTAAAATGGTCGTAAGTGCAAATTTAGGATCGTCAGGAAATTTCAATTGATGGATATACATTTATGGAGCATAGGCTGCATATGCAGCCAATGCTCAATAAATGTAAATCCAATGATTGTTTACAAGAAAACATTGTTAATGTGAAATTTTCATAAGTTTGCACTTACAAACATTTTAGTCGTATGAAGTTTAGTGAAATGGTCCCCTGGTTGTTCAGATGAGATTTGAAACCGAAGTTCTGTCCCTATATGTTGCTAGGATGTTCGACCCATTCACTTTCCTTTTCTATATTTCCAGTTATCAGGCATAGAAGACATAGGCGACCGTAAGATAGTGGTCGGTATTTGCGCCATGTCCAAGAAAAGTGGCTCGAAACCCATGAATGAAATCCTGGGACGACTCGAGAGATTTGAGTATTTGCAGGTATGGTAGAACGTCTCTAAACTGAACATCTTTGCAGAGCTCCAGATACGGTGCGAATTGCCGTATTTTACGTGCTTATTTTAGCAGAGTACGCATTGATTATCAAAAGTGGGAGTGCACAATACTCAACAGCAATGTGAAAATACGCATTAATTTTCAAATTGAGTAGTGAAAATACTGTAATAAAGTTGAAAATTTACTTAGTTGAGCTGCAAGAAGCAATCAGTGTTTTGCTTTTTGCAGTTCAATAAGAGAATTTAAGACCCGGCCTTAAATTACCTTAGCTGTTGATAGGCTATTAAACCCCAACAAACAAACAAACAATCGAAAGAGAAATTCCAGAGATAGGCAGGCCCATGTGACATTTATTCAATTTGCAGTTGAAGCCATCGTTTTATGACTGTGACTGTAGAAATGGGGCCTATGGGATTTGTGACCAGTGTAGCTCCTGATCAAATAGCACACTCCTGTAGCCTGATAAGGATCTATGATTTTCAGAAGCTTGATGGGAGTTCTACTGACAGAATGGCAAACAGTGCAAACCCTGATCAGGCAGGATAATCAGATAGATAACATTTTCTTACATTTCACACATAATTCTTTATAAAAACAAAGCGAATCACATATTGATCAACAAATTGTGCAAAGTAATTTCCGAAGGTGTGTTGCAGTGAAGGTGACTGTCCCTTGATTCAGATGGTGTGTCTTGAGAAAAAATTATTTCATTGGTCAAAGGAAACATGTCATTGTGACGTTACTGACATCATTTCTCCATACATGGAGACACTCCATTAGATTACAATATTTTTTATAAATTAAGGTAGTAGGTCATAGTAGATACACTTGACTTCAATGATAATTGCTTCATAAGAGTGTTGTGATATATGAATATAACATATGTGAATATTGTCTTGTTACTGTATACTATATTATTATGGAGCATTGTGTTGCCATCTCCGCCATCTTTGTATGTACAAGCCATCGTACAGTTTCATAACTGTGCGTTTGGCACATACAGCAAATAATATGATAGTAAACCAAATAAAATTTTGGGCAATACATAATAGACAGATATAACAATGGCAAGCTATACATAGTATGCCAACAAACAATACAAAAGACGAGATTTCTGAGCATTTATCGCATCAATCTCAAAATAAATTTTGATGTGTAACTTTTCAATCTCATGCACAGCCTATGTTAGTATACACGCTACCCATAGGTAAAGCCATATTTACTCGCATAGTAGGTGAGTACACAATATACTCAGGTAACTGCTTATATGTCACTGGATTTGATAGCTAATAACAGAGTACAGTAGTGGGTATATATGGTATGTGTTGTGTGGTTTGCCAGGTAAAAGTGATACACTGTGCAATTTTCTGTGTATGAGGCTATTTATAATGGTGGTTCATGTTGTTAAAAACAGAGGCACAAACCTGTCCAGAAAACTGACATGTTTTACAGTTTGGTGTAATACAATTGATAGGAGTCCGTTCTCCTGGCTTTTCTACATGTGATTAGCTACATTATATCATATTTTCTACTTCAAATTTTGAGTTGTTTGTCAAACGGCAGAACAGGTGAAACTGGCTGATGGCTGGAACACACAAAGATGGCTGACTTGGCCACTCCATGTGCCGTATAGGATACAGTAACGAGGCAGTATTCACATATATGTAAAACATATATTCTACTTATTCAGATTTACGAAGCAATTATCTTTGAATCAAACTATTATCAGGTATAGAACGGGTCCTTAAGTCAAAAGTTTACGAAAGTGACAATTTTGTCAACTTTTGACACCATTTACGGAAAATATTGTGAATTATAAAACGTATTTCATGAAATTTCACAGATGTCCGAAGGTACAACATCACATGGCGTGTCTCATGTGGGAAACACAAGAGATATTTGTGAAACTGCTGTCACTGCTGTGAGAAAGTTCATGGCCTCCTCTCCTTGATTTCCTTCCAGATCATCGTGTTTGAAGAGGAGACAATCCTCGACTCCCCCATCGAGGATTGGCCGATCTGTGACGCCTTAATTTCTTTCTTCTCCGCCGGATTTCCCCTCGCGAAGGCAATCGAGTACAAGAATCTTCGTAAACCCTTTGTTATCAATGATCTCGAGGCTCAGTATCTACTCATGGACAGGTATATAAAACCCATCGTTATCAATGATCTCGAAGCTCAGTATCTACTCATGGACAGTATTTATAAACCCATCGTTATCAATGATCTCGAGGCTCAGTATCTACTCATGGACAGGTATTTATAAACCCATCGTTATCAATGATCTCGAGGCTCAGTATCTACTCATGGACTGGTATTTATAAACCCATCGTTATCAATGATCTCGAGGCTCAGTATCTACTCATGGACAGGTATTGATAAACCCTTCGTTATCAATGATCTTGAGGCTCAGTATCTACTCATGGACAGGTATTGATAAACCCATCGTTATCAATGATCTCGAGGCTCAGTATCTACTCATGGACAGGTATTGATAAACCCTTCGTCATCAATGATCTCGAGGCTCAGTATCTACTCATGGACAGGTATTGATAAACCCTTCGTTATCAATGATCTCGAGGCTCAGTATCTACTCATGGACAGGTATTGATAAACCCTTCGTTATCAATGATCTCGAGGCTCAGTATCTACTCATGGACAGGTATTTATAAACCCATCATCATCAGGAAGTTTCATT